>CAWUFW010006652.1:0-600000 GCA_963921515.1 Calotriton arnoldi
TACTTCGTTCAGTTACGTATTGCTGGGGTCATGCTGGGGGTGGTGTTTCAGGGTTTGGGGCAGTGCAGTGGTGTTCGAGCAGTAAAGGGGTCGTGCTGGGGGTGGTGTTTCAGGGTTTAGGGCAGTGCAGTGGTGTTCGGGCAGTGTAGGGGGTCGTGCAGGGGATGGTGTGTCAGGGTTTAGGGCAGTGCAGTGGTGTTCGGGCAGTGTAGGGGTCATGCTGGGGCTGGTGTTTCAGGGTTTAGGGCAGTACAGTGGTGTTCGGGCAGTGTAGGGGGTCGTGCTGGGGCTGGTGTTTCAGGGTTTAGGGCAGTGCAGTGGTGTTCGGGCAGTGTAGGGGGTTGTGCTGGGGCTGGTGTTTCAGGTTTAGGGCAGTGCAGTGGAGTTCAGGCAGTGTAGGTGGTGGTGCTGGGGCTGGTGTTTCAGGGTTTAGGGCAGTGCAGTGGTGTTCGAGCAGTGTAGGAGGTCATGCTGGGGCTGGTGTTTCAGGGTTTAGGGCAGTGCAGTGGTGTTCGGGCAGTGTAGGGGTCTTGCTGGGGCTGGTGTTTCAGAGTCTAGGGCAGTGCAGTGGTGTTCGGGCAGTGTAGGGGGTCTTGCTGGGGCTGGTGTTTCAGGGTTTAGGGCAGTGCAGTGGTGTTCGGGCAGTGTAGGGGGTCGTGCTGGGGCTGGTGTTTCAGGGTTTAGGGCAGTGCATTGGTGTTCGGGTAGTGTAGGGGGTCATGCTAGGGCTAGTGTTTCAGGGTTTAGGGCAGAGCAATGGTGTTCAGGCAGTGTAGGGGGTTGTGCTGGAGGTGGTGTTTCAGGGTTTAGGGCAGTGCAGTGGTGTTCGGGCAGTGTAGGGGGTCTTGCTGGGGGTGGTGTTTCAGGGTTTAGGGCAGTGGTGTTCAGGCAGTGTAGGGGGTCTTGCTGGGGGTGATGTTTCAGGGTTTATGGCAGTGCAGTGGTGTTCGGGCAGTGTAGGGGGTCGTGCTGGGGGTGGTGTTTCAGGGTTTAGGGCAGTGCAGTGGTGTTCTGGCAGTGTAGGGGGTCGTGCAGGGGGTGGTGTTTCAGGGTTTAGGGCAGTGCAGTGGTGTTTGGGCAGGGTAGGGGGTCGTGCTGGGGGTGGTGTTTCAGGGTTTAGGGCAGTACAGAGGTGTTCGGGCAGTGTAGGGTGTCGTGCTGACGGGTGGTGTTTCAGGGTTTAGGGCAGTGGTGTTCGGGCAGTGTAGGGGGTCGTGCAGGGGGTGGTGTTTCAGGGTTTAGGGCAGTGCAGTGGTGTTTGGGCAGTGTAGGGGGTCGTGCAGGGTGGTGTTTCAGGGTTTAGGGCAGTGCAGTGGTGTTTGGGCAGTGTAGGGGGTCGTGCTGGGGGTGGTGTTTCAGGGTTTAGGCCAGTGCAGTGGTGTTCGGGCAGTGTTGGGTGTCGTGCTGAGCGGTGGTGTTTCAGGGTTTAGGGCAGTGCAGTGGTGTTTGGGCAGTGTAGGGGGTCGTGCAGGGGGTGGGTTTTCAGGGTTTAGGGCAGTGCAGTGGTGTTCGGGCAGTGTAGGGGTCGTGCAGGGGGTGGTGTTTCAAGGATTAGGGCAGTGCAGTGGTGTTTGGGCAGTGTAGGGGGTCGTGCAGGGGGAGGTGTTTCAGGGTTTAGGGCATTGCAGTGGTGTTCGGCCAGTGTAGGGGGTCTTGCTGGGGGTAGTGTTTCAGGGTTTAGGGCAGTGGTGTTCGGGCAGTGTAGGGGGTCGTGCTGGGGGTGGTGTTTCAGGGTTTAGGGCAGTGCAGTGATGTTCGGGCAGTGTAGGGGTCGTGCTGGGGCTGGTGTTTCAGGGTTTAGGGCAGTGCAGTGGTGTTCGGGCAGTGTAGGGGGTCGTGCTGGGGCTGGTGTTTCAGGGTTTTGGGCAGAGCAGTGGTGTTCGGGCAGTGTAGTGGGTAGTGCTGGGGGTGGTGTTTCAGGGTTTAGGGCAGTGCAGTGGTGTTCTGGCAGTGTAGGGGGTCTTGCCGGGGGTGATGTTTCAGGGTTTAGGGCAGTGCAGTGGTGTTCGGGCAGTGTAGGGGGTCTTGCTGGGGGTAGTGTTTCAGGGTTTAGGGCAGTGCAGTGGTGTTCGGGCAGTGTAGGGGGTCGTGCACGGGGTGGTGTTTCAGGGTTTAGGGCAGTGTAGGGGGTCGTGCTGGGGGTGGTGTTTCAGGGTTTAGGGTGGTGCAGTGGTGTTCGGGCAGTGTAGTGGGTCGTGCAGGGGGTGGTGTTTCAGGGTTTAGGGCAGTGCAGTGGTGTTCGTGCAGTGTAGGGGGTCGTGCTGGGGCTGGTGTTTCAGGGTTTAGGGCAGTGCAGTGATGTTCGGGCAGTGTAGGGGGTCTTGCTGGGGGTGGTCTTTCAGGGTTTAGGGCAGTGGTGTTCGGGCAGTGTAGGGGGTCTTGCTGGGGGTGATGTTTTAGGGTTTAGGGCAGTGCAGTGGTGTTCGGGCAGTGTAGGTGGTCTTGCTGGGGGTAGTGTTTCAGGGTTTAGGGCAGTGCAGTGGTGTTCGTGCAGTGTAGGGGGTCGTGCTGGGGATGGCGTTTCAGGGTTTAGGGCAGCGTAGTAGTGTTCGGGCAGTGTAGGGGGTCATGCAGGGGGTGGTGTTTCAGGGTTTAGGGCAGTGCAGTGGTGTTTGGGCAGTGTAGGGGGTCGTGCTGGGGGTGGTGTTTCAGGATTTAGGGCAGTGCAGTGGTGTTCAGGCAGTGTAGGGGGTCGTGCTGAGGCTGGTGTTTCAGGGTTTAGGGCAGGGCAGTGGTGTTCGGGCAGTGTAGGGGGTCGTGCTGGGTCTGGTGTTTCAGGGTTTAGGGCAGTGCAGTGGTGCTCGGGCAGTGTAGGGGGTCATGCTGGGGTGGTGTTTCAGGGTTTAGGGTAGTGCAGTGGTGTTCGGGCAGTGTAGGGGGTCGTGCTGGGGCTGGTGTTTCAGGGTTTTGGGCAGTGCAGTGGTGTTCGGGCAGTGTAGGGGGTCGTGCTGGGGGTAGTGTTTCAGGGTTTAGGGCAGTGCAGTAGTGTTCGGGCAGTGTAGGGGGTCGTGCTGGTGGTGGTGTTTCAGGGTTTAGGGCAGTGCAGTGGTGTTCGAGCAGTGTAGGGGGTCGTGAAGGGGTGGTGTTTCAGGGTTTAGGGCAGTGCAGTGGTGTTCGGGCAGTGTAGGAGGTCGTGCTAGGGGTGGTGTTTCAGGGTTTAGGGTAGTGCAGTTGAGTTTGTGTAGTGTAGGGGGTCATGTTTTAGGGTAGTGCAGTCGTGTTTGGGTAGAGTAGGGGGTCGTGCTGGGGGTAGTGTTTTAGGATTTAGGTTAGTGCAGTGGTGTTTGGGTAGTGTAGGGGGTCATGCTGGGGGTAGTGTTTTAGGGTTTAGGGTAGTGCAGTGGTGCTTGTGTAGTGTAGGGGGTCGTGCTGGGGGTAGTTTTTAGGGTTTAGGGTAGTGCAGTGGTGTTTGTGTAGTGTAGGGGGTCATGTTTTAGGGTAGTGCAGTGGTGTTTGGGTAGTGTAGGGGTTGTGCTGGGGGTAGTGTTTTAGGATTTAGGTTAGTGCAGTGGTGTTTGGGTAGTGTAGGGGGTCGTGCTGGGGGTAGTGTTTTAGGGTTTAGGGTAGTGCAGTGGTGTTTGTGTAGTATAGGGGGTCATGCTGGGGGTAGTGTTTTAGGGATTAGGGTAGTGCATTGGTGTTTGGGTAGTGTAGGGGGTCATGCGGGGGGTAGTGTTTTAGGGTTTAGGGCAGTGCAGTGGTGTTTGGGTAGTGTAGGGGGTCGTGCTGGGGGAGAGTTTTAGGGTTTAGGGCAGTGCAGTAGTGTTCGGGTAGTGTAGGGGGTCATGCTGGGGGAGTGTTTGAGGGTTTAGGGCAGTGCAGTCGTGTTCGGGTAGTGTAGGGGGTCGTGCTGGGGGGAGTATTTTAGGGTTTAGGGTAGTGCAGTGGTGTTCGGGTAGTGTAGGGGTCGTGCTGGGGGTAGTGTTCTAGGGTTTAGGGCAGTGCAGTGGTGTTCGGGCAGTGTAGGGGGTCGTGCTGGGGGTGGTGTTTTAGGGTTTAGGGCAGTGCAGTGGTGTTCGGGCAGTGTAGGGGGTCGTGCTGGGGGTGGTGTTTCAGGGTTTAGAGCAGTGCAGTGGTGTTCGGGCAGTGTAGGGGGTCGTGCAGGGGGTGGTGTTTCAGGGTTTAGGGCAGTGGTGTTCGGGCAGTGTAGGGGGTCATGCTGGGGGTGGTGTTTCAGGGTTTGGGGCAGTGCAGTGGTGTTCGAGCAGTAAAGGGGGTCGTGCTGGGGGTGGTGTTTCAGGGTTTAGGGCAGTGCAGTGGTGTTCGGGCAGTGTAGGGGGTGGTGTTTCAGGGTTTAGGGCAGTGCAGTGGTGTTCGGGCAGTGTAGGGGGTGGTGCAGGGGGTGGTGTTTCAGGGTTTAGGGCAGTGCAGTGGTGTTCGGGCAGTGTAAGGGGTGGTGCAGGGGTGGTGTTTCAGGGTTTAGGGCAGTGCAGTGGTGTTCGGGCAGTGTAGGGGGTCGTGCAGGGGATGGTGTGTCAGGGTTTAGGGCAGTGCAGTGGTGTTCGGGCAGTGTAGGGGGTCATGCTGGGGCTGGTGTTTCAGGGTTTAGGGCAGTACAGTGGTGTTCGGGCAGTGTAGGGGGTCGTGCTGGGGCTGGTGTTTCAGGGTTTAGGGCAGTGCAGTGGTGTTCAGGCAGTGTAGGGGGTTGTGCTGGGGCTGGTGTTTCAGGTTTAGGGCAGTGCAGTGGTGTTCAGGCAGTGTAGGTGGTGGTGCTGGGGGTGGTGTTTCAGGGTTTAGGGCAGTGCAGTGGTGTTCGGGCAGTGTAGGAGGTCATGCTGGGGCTGGTGTTTCAGGGTTTAGGGCAGTGCAGTGGTGTTCGGGCAGTGTAGGGGGTCTTGCTGGAGCTGGTGTTTCAGAGTCTAGGGCAGTGTAGTGGTGTTCAGGCAGTGTAGGGGGTCTTGCTGGGGCTGGTGTTTCAGGGTTTAGGGCAGTGCAGTGGTGTTCGGGCAGTGTAGGGGTCGTGCTGGGGCTGGTGTTTCAGGGTTTAGGGCAGTGCATTGGTGTTCGGGTAGTGTAGGGGGTCGTGCTGGGGCTAGTGTTTCAGGGTTTAGGGCAGAGCAATGGTGTTCAGGCAGTGTAGGGGGTTGTGCTGGAGGTGGTGTTTCAGGGTTTAGGGCAGTGCAGTGGTGTTCGGGCAGTGTAGGGGGTCTTGCTGGGGGTGGTGTTTCAGGGTTTAGGGCAGTGGTGTTCAGGCAGTGTAGGGGGTCTTGCTGGGGGTGATGTTTCAGGGTTTATGGCAGTGCAGTGGTGTTCGGGCAGTGTAGGGGGTCGTGCTGGGGGTGGTGTTTCAGGGTTTAGGGCAGTGCAGTGGTTTTCTGGCAGTGTAGGGGGTCGTGCAGGGGGTGGTGTTTCAGGGTTTAGGGCAGTGCAGTGGTGTTTGGGCAGGGTAGGGGTCGTGCTGGGGGTGGTGTTTCAGGGTTTAGGGCAGTGCAGTGGTGTTTGGGCAGTGTAGGGTGTCGTGCTGACGGGTGGTGTTTCAGGGTTTAGGGCAGTGCAGTGGTGTTCGGCCAGTGTAGGTGGTCTTGCTGGGGGTGGTGTTTCAGGGTTTAGTGCAGTGGTGTTCGGGCAGTGTAGGGGGTCGTGCTGGGGGTGGTGTTTCAGGGTTTAGGGCAGTGCAGTGGTGTTCCGGCAGTGTAGGGGGTCGTGCAGGGGTTGGTGTTTCAGGGTTTAGGGCAGTGCAGTTGTGTTTGGGCAGTGTAGGGGTCGTGCTGGGGGTGGTGTTTCAGGGTTTAGGGCAGTGGTGTTCGGGCAGTGTAGGGGGTCATGCTGGGGGTGGTGTTTCAGGGTTTGGGGCAGTGCAGTGGTGTTCGAGCAGTAAAGGGGGTCGTGCTGGGGGTGGTGTTTCAGGGTTTAGGGCAGTGCAGTGGTGTTCGGGCAGTGCAGTGGTGTTCGGGCAGTGTAGGGGGTGGTGTTTCAGGGTTTAGGGCAGTGCAGTGGTGTTCGGGCAGTGTAGGGGTGGTGCAGGGGGTGGTGTTTCAGGGTTTAGGGCAGTGCAGTGGTGTTCGGGCAGTGTAAGGGGTGGTGCAGGGGTGGTGTTTCAGGGTTTAGGGCAGTGCAGTGGTGTTCGGGCAGTGTAGGGGGTCGTGCAGGGGATGGTGTGTCAGGGTTTAGGGCAGTGCAGTGGTGTTCGGGCAGTGTAGGGGGTCATGCTGGGGCTGGTGTTTCAGGGTTTAGGGCAGTACAGTGGTGTTCGGGCAGTGTAGGGGGTCGTGCTGGGGCTGGTGTTTCAGGGTTTAGGGCAGTGCAGTGGTGTTCGGGCAGTGTAGGGGGTTGTGCTGGGGCTGGTGTTTCAGGTTTAGGGCAGTGCAGTGGTGTTCAGGCAGTGTAGGTGGTGGTGCTGGGGGTGGTGTTTCAGGGTTTAGGGCAGTGCAGTGGTGTTCGGGCAGTGTAGGAGGTCATGCTGGGGCTGGTGTTTCAGGGTTTAGGGCAGTGCAGTGGTGTTCGGGCAGTGTAGGGGTCTTGCTGGAGCTGGTGTTTCAGAGTCTAGGCAGTGTAGTGGTGTTCAGGCAGTGTAGGGGGTCTTGCTGGGGCTGGTGTTTCAGGGTTTAGGGCAGTGCAGTGGTGTTCGGGCAGTGTAGGGGTCGTGCTGGGGCTGGTGTTTCAGGGTTTAGGGCAGTGCATTGGTGTTCGGGTAGTGTAGGGGGTCGTGCTGGGGCTAGTGTTTCAGGGTTTAGGGCAGAGCAATGGTGTTCAGGCAGTGTAGGGGGTTGTGCTGGAGGTGGTGTTTCAGGGTTTAGGGCAGTGCAGTGGTGTTCGGGCAGTGTAGGGGGTCTTGCTGGGGGTGGTGTTTCAGGGTTTAGGGCAGTGGTGTTCAGGCAGTGTAGGGGGTCTTGCTGGGGGTGATGTTTCAGGGTTTATGGCAGTGCAGTGGTGTTCGGGCAGTGTAGGGGGGTCGTGCTGGGGGTGGTGTTTCAGGGTTTAGGGCAGTGCAGTGGTTTTCTGGCAGTGTAGGGGGTCGTGCAGGGGGTGGTGTTTCAGGGTTTAGGGCAGTGCAGTGGTGTTTGGGCAGGGTAGGGGGTCGTGCTGGGGGTGGTGTTTCAGGGTTTAGGGCAGTGCAGTGGTGTTTGGGCAGTGTAGGGTGTCGTGCTGACGGGTGGTGTTTCAGGGTTTAGGGCAGTGCAGTGGTGTTCGGCCAGTGTAGGTGGTCTTGCTGGGGGTGGTGTTTCAGGGTTTAGTGCAGTGGTGTTCGGGCAGTGTAGGGGGTCGTGCTGGGGGTGGTGTTTCAGGGTTTAGGGCAGTGCAGTGGTGTTCCGGCAGTGTAGGGGGTCGTGCAGGGGTTGGTGTTTCAGGGTTTAGGGCAGTGCAGTTGTGTTTGGGCAGTGTAGGGGGTCGTGCTGGGGGTGGTGTTTCAGGGTTTAGGCCAGTGCAGTGGTGTTCGGGCAGTGTAGGGCGTCGTGCTGAGCGGTGGTGTTTCAGGGTTTAGGGCAGTGCAGTGGTGTTTGGGCAGTGTAGGGGGTCGTGCAGGGGGTGGGTTTTCAGGGTTTAGGGCAGTGAAGTGGTGTTCGGGCAGTGTAGGGGGTCGTGCAGGGGGTGGTGTTTCAGGGATTAGGGCAGTGCAGTGGTGTTTGGGCAGTGTAGGGGGTCGTGCAGGGGGTGGTGTTTCAGGGTTTAGGGCAGTGCAGTGGTGTTCGGCCAGTGTAGGTGGTCTTGCTGGGGGTGGTGTTTCAGGGTTTAGTGCAGTGGTGTTCGGGCAGTGTAGGGGGTCGTGCTGGGGCTGGTGTTTCAGGGTTTAGGGCAGTGCAGTGATGTTCGGGCAGTGTAGGGGGTCGTGCTGGGGCTGGTGTTTCAGGGTTTAGGGCAGTGCAGTGGTGTTCGGGCAGTGTAGGGGGTCGTGCTGGGGCTGGTGTTTCAGGGTTTTGGGCAGAGCAGTGGTGTTCGGGCAGTGTAGGGGGTCTTGCTGGGGGTGGTGTTTCAGGGTTTAGGGCAGTGGTGTTCGGGCAGTGTAGGGGGTCTTGCCGGGGGTGATGTTTCAGGGTTTAGGGCAGTGCAGTGGTGTTCGGGCAGTGTAGGGGGTCTTGCTGGGGGTAGTGTTTCAGGGTTTAGGGCAGTGCAGTGGTGTTCGAGCAGTGTAGGGGGTCGTGCTGGGGGTGGTGTTTCAGGGTTTAGGGCAGTGCAGTGGTGTTCGGGCAGTGTAGGGGGTCGTGCAGGGGGTGGTGTTTCAGGGTTTAGGGCAGTGCAATGGTGTACGGGCAGTGTAGGGGGTCGTGCTGGGGGTGGTGTTTCAGGGTTTAGGGCGGTGCAGTGGTGTTCGGTCAGTGTAGTGGGTCGTGCAGGGTGTGGTGTTTCAGGGTTTAGGGCAGTGCAGTGGTGTTCGTGCAGTGTAGGGGGTCGTGCTGGGGCTGGTGTTTCAGGGTTTAGGGCAGTGCAGTGGTGTTCGGGCAGTGTAGGGGGTCTTGCTGGAGGTGGTCTTTCAGGGTTTAGGGCAGTGGTGTTCGGGCAGTGTAGGGGGTCTTGCTGGGGGTGATGTTTTAGGGTTTAGGGCAGTGCAGTGGTGTTCGGGCAGTGTAGGTGGTCTTGCTGGGGGTAGTGTTTCAGGGTTTAGGGCAGTGCAGTGGTGTTCGTGCAGTGTAGGGGGTCGTGCTGGGGATGGCGTTTCAGGGTTTAGGGCAGCGCAGTAGTGTTCGGGCAGTGTAGGGGGTCATGCAGGGGGTGGCGTTTCAGGGTTTAGGGCAGTGCAGTGGTGTTTGGGCAGTGTAGGGGGTCGTGCTGGGGGTGGTGTTTCAGGATTTAGGGCAGTGCAGTGATGTTCAGGCAGTGTAGGGGGTCGTGCTGAGGCTGGTGTTTCAGGGTTTAGGGCAGGGCAGTGGTGTTCGGGCAGTGTAGGGGGTCGTGCTGGGTCTGGTGTTTCAGGGTTTAGGGCAGTGCAGTGGTGCTCGGGCAGTGTAGGGGGTCGTGCTGGGGTGGTGTTTCAGGGTTTAGGGTAGTGCAGTGGTGTTCGGGCAGTGTAGGGGGTCGTGCTGGGGCTGGTGTTTCAAGGTTTAGGGCAGTGCAGTGGTGTTCGGGCAGTGTAGGGGGTCGTGCTGGGGCTGTTGTTTCAGGGTTTTGGGCAGTGCAGTGGTGTTTGGGGAGTGTAGGGGGTCGTGCTGGGGGTAGTGTTTCAGGGTTTAGGGCAGTGCAGTAGTGTTCGGGCAGTGTAGGGGGTCGTGCTGGGGGTAGTGTTTCAGGGTTTAGGGCAGTGCAGTGGTGTTCGAGCAGTGTAGGGGGTCGTGAAGGGGTGGTGTTTCAGGGTTTAGGGCAGTGCAGTGGTGTTCGAGCAGTGTAGGGGGTCGTGCTAGGGGTGGTGTTTCAGGGTTTAGGGTAGTGCAGTTGAGTTTGTGTAGTGTAGGGGGTCATGTTTTAGGGTAGTGCAGTCGTGTTTGGGTAGAGTAGGGGTCGTGCTGGGGGTAGTGTTTTAGGATTTAGGTTAGTGCAGTGGTGTATGTGTAGAGTAGGGGGTCATGCTGGGGGTAGTGTTTTAGGGTAGTGCAGTGGTGTTTGTGTAGTGTAGGGGATCGTGCTGGGGGTAGTGTTTTACGGTTTAGGGTAGTGCAGTGGTGCTTGTGTAGTGTAGGGGGTCGTGCTGGGGGTAGTGTTTTAGGGTTTAGGGTAGTGCAGTGGTGTTTGTGTAGTGTAGGGGGTCATGTTTTAGGGTAGTGCAGTGGTGTTTGGGTAGTGTAGGGGGTCGTGCTGGGGGTAGTGTTTTAGGATTTAGGTTAGTGCAGTGGTGTTTGGGTAGTGTAGGGGGTCGTGCTGGGGGTAGTGTTTTAGGGTTTAGGGTAGTGCAGTGGTGTTTGTGTAGTATAGGGGGTCATGCTGGGGGTAGTGTTTTAGGGTTTAGGATAGTGCAGTGGTGCTTGTGTAGTGTAGGGGGTCGTGCTGGGGGTAGTGTTTTAGGGTTTAGGATAGTGCAGTGGTGCTTGTGTAGTGTAGGGGGTCGTGCTGGGGGTAGTGTTTTAGGGTTTAGGGTAGTGCAGTGGTGTTTTTGTAGTGTAGGGGGTCATGTTTTAAGACGCAACGCTCCAATACCTGACCAGTCTGCACTACATAAAACTGCAAAAACTAAAAATAAAAAGTTTTGCACACTTTTGTCATTGGGCTATATGTGGGCTACATCTGGGTAATATTTGTGCTACATTTGGGCTCTTTTTCACTGGTGGCCATCTTGGAAGACTTCTTTGTTATGAAGTTTCCTAATTTACTCATTTAATGCAGTCTCCTCAGTAGGAAATGCTTTCAGTTTTTTACTTTGATTCCATCAAGAAGGCATTCAGATGTGTCTCACATTTGCCATAAATTCAGAATGTTAGCACTCTAGTTGCTCATTAGATCACTGTAGTAAAGCTACTGCTCACCATGGAGTTAACTGGAAGTCTGTTGCTGGTATTGAAAGTGATTGTTTCAGTCTGCATGTCAGAATTTTCTAATGAAATAGAAGAGGATTTGAGATCTCACTTAAAACATGCCCTAATTTTTCTTTCTGCAGCACTAACCATAATTTCGATTTCAAAAAGAACCCCCTCATTTTGTTCCTTTTTAAATTAAATTGTTTAAGTGTTACCAGTTTATTCCAATCAAGATGGCTTCAGGTGTGCCATACTTTTGTCATAAGTAAGGCTGTTAGCACTCTAGTGGTTCTTTAGAACACTCTGGGAAGCTGCAGTAGAACACAAAGGAATCAACTGACAGTCTCTGCCCTTGTTGGATGTCTGATGCCTGTGGATGTCTGATGCCTGTGGATGTCTGATGCCTGTGGATGTCTGATGCCTGATGCCTGTGCATGTCTGATGCCTGTGGATGTCTGATGCCTGTGGATGTCTGATGCCTGTGGATGTCTGATGCCTGTGGATGTCTGATGCCTGTGGATGTCTGATGTCTGTGGATGTCTGATAATTGTGGATGTCTGATTCCTGATGCCTGTGGATGTCTGATGCCTGTGGATGTCTGATGCCTGTGGATGTCTGATGCATGTGGATGTCTGATGCCTGTGGATGTCTGATGCCTGTGGATGTCTGATGCCTGTGGATGTCTGATGATTGTGGATGTCTGATGCCTGATGTCTGATGATTGTGGATGTATGATGCCTGATGCTGGTGGATGTCTGATGCCTGATGTCTGATATCTGATGCATGATACCTGATGTCTGATGCCTGATGCTTGTGGATGTCTGATGTCTGATGCCTGATGCTTGTGGATGTCTGATGCCTGATGCTTGTGGATGTCTGATGCTTGTGGATGTCTGATGCCTGATGCTTGTGGATGTCTGATTGATGCCTGATGCCTGTGGATGTCTGATGCCTGATGCTTGTGGATGTCTGATATCTGATGTCTGATGCTTATGGATGCCGGATGCCTGATGCCTGATGTCTGATGCCTGATGCTTGTGGATGTCTGATGCCTGATGCTTGTGGATGTCTGATGCCTGATGCTTGTGGATGTCTGATGTCTGTTGCCTGATGTCTGATGCTTATGGATGTCTGATGTCTGATGCCTGATGCTTGTGGATGTCTTATGCCTGATGTCTGATGCCTGTGGATGTCTGATGCCTGTGGATGTCTGATGCCTGTGGATGTCTGATGCATGATGCCTGTGGATGTCTGATGCCTGTGGATGTCTGATGTCTGATAATGTCTGATGTATGATGCTTGTGGATGTCTGATGTCTGATGATTGTGGATGTCTGATGTCTGATGCCCGATGCCTGATGCTGGTGGATGTCTGATGCCTGATGTCTGTTGCCTGATGCTGGTGGATGTCTGATTCCTGATGCTTGTGTATGTCTGATGTCTGATGCTTGTGGATGTCTGATGCCTGATGCTTGTGGATGTCTGTTGCCTGATGCTTGTGGATGTCTGATGTCTGATGCCTGATGCTTGTGGATGTCTGATGCTTGTGGATGTCTGTCTGATGCCTGATGCGTGTGGATGTCTGATGCCTGATGCTTGTGGATGTCTGATGCCTGATGCTTGTGGATGTCTGATGCTTGTGGATGTCTGATGCCTGATGCTTGTGGATGTCTGATGCCTGATGCTTGTGGATGTCTGATGCCTGTGGATGTCTGATGCTTGTGGATGTCTGATGCTTGTGGATGTCTGATGCTTGTGGATGTCTGATGCTTGTGGATGTCTGATGCTTGTGGATGTCTGATTCCTGATGCTTGTGGATGTCTGATGCCTGATGTCTGATGCTTGTGGATGTCTGATGCCTGATCCTTGTGGATGTCTGATGCTTGTGGATGTCTGATGCCTGATGCTTGTGGATGTCTGATGCCTGATGTCTGATGCCTGTGGATGTCTGATGCTTGTAGATAACTGTGTGAGTTTGTGATGTGTGTGCCTGTGGCAGTTTTGCTCCTTATACACATATGACTCCTGAAGCACAGATGATTTATAAGGGCGATATATCACATTCATAAAATGTGCTTAAGGTGTTACATGTGCACTGTTGGAACACCGTACAAGTGTCAAGTTGGTGCATTATATTTGCTTATTGCTTTACAATACAAGGGACTTTTTTATTATTAAGTGTCACCACTTTGCCAACTGCTCCTCACTGAAACTCTCCAATGCAGGGTGTCTTATACTTCAGGGTTAAATGTGAGTTTAAATGTCTAGGAATAAGTCAGTAACACAAACTACCAGTGGGATGTACTACACCCAGACTTCTCAAGTCACTATGTGTTCTGACACCCCATCACCAAGTGGCGAGCAAGCTTAGAGTGCTCTTCCTAGGCTCCCTGCCCTGACTCCCTGGCTAGAAGAATCTGGAAGGGGGGTGGCTTCCATTGCTGGAGGTACAGCTCCCGCCTCCTGGCACATCCTCTCCTGGTACATCAGCTGGTCTCTCCATTCAGGAACACTCAGTAGCTGCCCCACAAGGTGCACTCTGGGGCAGTAATACTCCCTGCATTTTATCGGGGCTCACAGGCTCTGCTGGCCCCCCAGATAACTTCAGAATGTCAAACTCCTCAGCGAGGGATGTCTAACATAGACCCAGGAGGGCCCCACCCAGTGCTTAATTTGAGGCAGTAGTTTACGGTGCTCGATACCAGCAATTAATTGTCAACATCGGCACTTATGACAGTCTGCCACATGGTGGCGCTGTTTGTGTAATTTAGAGATAAGCAGAACAATAGTTTTATTATTTCATTATACATTAAAAACAACAGATACCTGCAGCCCAAACCATTCTTATAGCTGTGGAGGCCTCTAACAGTCTGAATTGTCACACTGGTAGCAGTCTGATGATTAATAGTTGTGCAGGTAATGTAATGGCAATTTTGACAGGGGCAATGGGTGGTGCAAGCTGCAGTGGCCTTCCTGGCGAGAGCCCTGGCACTTATTTCTTTACACATTGAGCACTGGCCCACCCCTGTCACATTTTGGGGATAGCTACATAAGATAAATGTACACACAGTAAGTTAAAGTGCATCTCATTTATGGGATCAGCACTTAGAGAGAAAATCTTGCAAAGATGCTACCCCTCCTGGACATACCTAGTACTACTCTCAAACCCGCGCAGTCACTGTGACAATGTTGCACCTTTGCAAGCACTTTGTGGACAGGAAGCGAACAATGCTTCACAGTTGGGAGGGTGCGAATAAAACGTCAGGAGTGCATGTGGGAGCGGGACAACAAACTGGCACAGGGAAGAAACGAAACAGGATTTGGGGGCCTGCGAGGAGGAATCCTCCTGAAACAAGCATTTGCAAAGCAATAGGTCTCGCATTTACGCAAGTTTAACCCTTCCCATGCGTCGGACGGCCCCCGGCCGTCCGACGTCACGGTGGGCGTGTGCGGAGGACGGCCGGGGGCCGTCCCAGACACGCCCACTCAAGGGAACGCCCAGCACCGCGGCGGAATCCGCGCCGCGGTCAAGCGGTTAAACTATTGGCATTGTAAATAACAATGCCTTTTATTTATGTTTTGGTTTGTACAACATAAATTAAAGGCATTGTCATTTACAATACCATTTACAATACCAATAGCTCCAAAACTCGCAGCTGCAAGACCTATTGCATTGCAAATGTATCACTTGGCCCCAGTGTTTTCAATTTTTTATTGGGTTACAGTTGCCTCAAACCCTGCTTGGAGAGTCGCGCTCGCGGCTTGCTTGCACAGCATACTCTATACAAGGAGTGATATTGCATTTTTAGTGCTGCTTTAAGTTCCCTGTCCAGCAATATATATAAAATGTTTTGATTAGGCCATGTTCATATCTCCTGGGCATACCTATGTGCCCGATTGATTCTTGGTTTTCTGGAAGCTTCCACTATAATGGATTCCTTGTTAACTACTGCAGAGTAAGGAACAGAAGTGCGGCAGACATTTTAGATTTCTTCAATGGCACATGTGAAACACAATGAAATGGGGCAGCTTTAGTATCATGTATTGAGAATTAAGTTTTTATGTGAAGACTGGCCACATATCGTTTTAAATTAAAAGCTATGCTGTGCTGCTGTCTAAAATGTCTCCTATACGAACACACCAAGTAGACTTTTATTTACCTTTTTGATTATTGTATGTTTTTTACCTTTAGAAAGATTACAGCAGAAATGGTATAGGTGTGAACGTAAAAGTGCAGCCATGGTGCATCTGCTCTTCCAACTGCAAACATTAATGGACTTTGAGCAATTGTGCTTGGACACAGAACTGTATTGTCAGTAGCATGTATCACACTTCATGCATGTGGACAGTTTTTTCTCAACTTCATGCAATGCATATGTGAGTGTGTTTGAAGGGATTGATCTGCATTCACCCCTATCTCTTTGGCCTATACTTCCAAAATTGTTTCTAATTTACATGTCTCTTCACTACGACCCCAACGCCAAAGAGGGTGGGATCTCTTATGATGCCCTAAGTAGCTTAAGTGTCAGGCTGGAAGTAGAAAATATAACCTTGATTAGACCAGAAATCTTTTTACTCTCTGTTAATACCCATGCCAAGTACATCAATGTTCTCAACTATTGAAGACTGCTGGCACTTTGTGGTAGGAACAACAAGCATTGGCAATGCCAATAGTTTGCACATATGTGAGATCTATTGGCTTTGTCAATGTTTTTTGTTTTTATTTACATGTTGCACTGCAGCGCAGGCTGCTGTACATCATGGCTTCAAGTAACAAGCATTGCATAGCCAATAGGTCTCGCCTTTGGGACCTTATAAGTGTATAGCCATGCAACAGTTGATGTTGTTGCACCAAGGATATTGTGCTGGATAACTAAACACTTATAAGGTCCCAAAGGCGAGACCTATTGGCTATGCCAATGCTGGTTTCTTTAGCCAATATCTTTGGCGCTGTTTGACGAATCTTCGCGAAATTCTACAAACTAATGACCTGCTCAGGTCAGCTCCTGTTTTGAAAGTTTGGGGGGTGATTTGTCAAGCAGGGGCCGAGAAAAAAGAGGGGTCCCAAAACGCATTTTCCCAATGTTAATTTCCATAGGAACCTTTAGACACGGCTACAGCCCAAACTGCTGAACGGAATTACACCAAATTTGGCAAAAAGGTAGCTCTTGGTTCAGAAAGCGACCTTTTTTTTAAATGGTGTAAATCAGTAGTTGCTGAGAAATAAAAAAATAAAAAAATATCGATATCTGAGCACCGAGGAGGATTCGCGAACCCTCCCGAGCACGAGCTTGATTCCGATTGGCTGCCAACACTCCAAACCAGGAAGTGTTGGCAGCCATCTTGTGACTCGGTAACTGAGTCACAAGAAAATAGTAAAAAAAAAATGAAAAACAAGAAAAGGGGGCAGGGTAGAAACACCCTGACCCCCTAGGCGTGCTCAGGGGGTCCCACAAGGACCCCCAGGGCCCAAAAAAAAAATTATTTTTTTAAATTGGCCGAATTTGCACTGGGTGCGCAAATCCGGCTGAGGAAGTGAAAAAAAAATGAAGGGCGGGCTCCCGCGCTTCGTTTTCCTTCAGCCCCCGGGTGGGCCAGGTCTCGGGGGCAATAATTATATAGCGGGGCCCCCACAGCCCTGGGGACTACCACCTCCCCGGGGCTTTATTATAATAAGGGCGGGGGGCTCGCAGGCCCCTCCATACCCTAGGGACTGCCACCTCCCCGGGGCTTTATTCAAATGAGGGCAGGGGCCTCGCGGGCCCCCCCAAGCCCCGGGGACTGCCACCTCCCCAGGGCTTTATTAAAATAGGGTGGGGGGCCTCGTGGGCCCCCCAAACCCTGGGGACCGCACCTCCCCGGGGCTATGACAAATAATTAGTGCGGGGGGGCTTGAGCCCCCCCACACTGCCCCAGGGACCACCACCTCCCCGGGGCTATTTCACAAAGGGAGGGGGGCCACGCAGCCCCCCTCCTGGAGCCCTCGACGGCCCTGGGGACCGCCACCCCCCAGGGCCAGCTCCTGCAATGTCCCGGGGTGCCATCCCCGGGACATTGCCGTTTGCTATGGCAGGGCTGGAGCACAGCTCACGCCCTGCCATAGCAAACACTGCTTTGCTTCTTGGAAGCGAGAGCAGGAAACCTGCTCTCGCTTCCAAGAAGCAAAGCAGAATTGCTTTTGGGCAAGGGGAGCTGCATGTCAGCAGCTCCCCTTGCTCAAAAGCAATGCCGGCTCCCGTAGGAGGCAGGGAGCCGGCAGGGACCGTGGGGGCATTGGGACTCCCCCTACGGTCCCCAATGCTGAGGCCAGGCCCCAGGGGATGGGGTCCCCGGGGCCAGAAGTGGCCCAGGAAAGGGGGGCCACATGGCCTCCCTCCATAATTAAAAAGAAAAAAAAAAAAAGATCGAGGTACAGCCCCAGGGGATGGGGTCCCCGGGGCCTATAATGGCCTCAGGAGGGGGGCCGCGCAGACCCCCTCCTTAACAATGATAAATAAAAAAATATGTGGCCATGCCCCGTGTGTTTACTACCAGGGAATGTGTCACAGCCAGTACTGCCTTCACTGCTCTCTCTGTGTTTACTGTCAGGGCTCTGAGGTGCAGCCAGTCCTGCCTTCCCTGGTCTCTCTGTTCACTGCCAGGGCGCTGAGGCACAGGCAGTACTGCCTTCACTGCTCTCTATATGTTTACTGTCAGGGCTATGTGCCACAGCCAATACTGCCTTCACTGCTCTCTCTATGTTTGCCGCCAGGGATCTGAGTCGCAGCCAGTACTGCCTTCACTGCTCTCTCTTGGTTTACTGCCATGGCTCTGAAGCGCAGTAAGTACTGCCTTCACTGCTGTCCATGTGTTTACAGCCAGGGCTCTGAGGCGCAGCCAGTACTGCCTTCACTGCTCTCTCTATGTTTGCCGGCAGGGATCTGAGTCGCAGCCAGTACTGCCTTCACTGCTCTCTCTTGGTTTACTGCCATGGCTCTGAAGCGCAGTAAGTACTGCCTTCACTGCTGTCTGTATGTTTACTGTCAGGGCTCTAAGCCACAACCAGTACTTCCTTGACTGCTGTCTTTGTGTTTAGTGCTAGGGCTCTGAAGCAATCCCAGTACTGCCTTCACTGCTCTATTTGTGTTTACGGTCAGGGCTCTGAGGCATAGTCAGTACTGCCTTCACGGCTCTCTCTGTGTTTACTCCCAGGGCTCTGAGGCATGGCCAGTACTGCCTTCACTGCTCTCTCTGTGTTTGCCGCCAGGGATCTGAGTCGCAGCCAGTACTGCCTTCACTGCTCTCTCTTGGTTTACTGCCATGGCTCTGAAGAGCAGTAAGTACTGCCTTCACTGCTGTCTGTATGTTTACTGTCAGGGCTCTAAGCCACAACCAGTACTTCCTTGACTGCTGACTTTGTGTTTAGTGCTAGGGCTCTGAAGCAATCCCAGTACTGCCTTCACTGCTCTATTTGTGTTTACGGTCAGGGCTCTGAGGCATAGTCAGTACTGCCTTCACTGCTCTCTCTCTGTTTACTCCCATGGCTCTGAGGCATGGCCAGTACTGCCTTCACTGCTCTATTTGTGTTTACGGTCAGGGCTCTGAGGTGCGGCCAGTACTGCCTTCATTGCTCTCTCTGTGTTTACTGCCAGGGCTCTGAGGCGCAGCCAGTACTGCCTTCACTGCTCTCTGTGTTTGCTGCCTCTGCTCTGAAGCATGCCCAGTACTGCTCTTTATACTTTTACTGTTTCTAAGTGCAAAGTCTGCCACTTTTGTTTAAGCACTAAACCAAAGCTGCCAAGCAATGGTGCAATATCGTGGTGTGGCGGAATGAGGACAGGAATGAAGGACTATGGTGATGGGGCTGCGTTGTAGTAATGGTGCCACTAATGGCACCCTCCCCTTTGAAAGGTCCAATGCAGGGCACATCAGAAAAGGGATACCTTTGGCACTCAACAATTGTTTGGCTACCCCTTACAACCCTCTGAAGGAGGGCCCCACTGCAAGAACAGATAAAAGAATGTAATTGACTGTTTGCCTCAATCTAGAAATGGGGGGAGGAAGACATAAATGTTGTTTTTTGCTACAGCTATTCTTACATACAACCATTCTGTCCCACTGTACTTCATTTTTATGGTCTGCCTTGACAGCACAGCTGCCACTGGCAATTATGTGGGCATTTATGAAGAGGGACTGGGCTCTGCCCATATTTTGGGAGCCAGGGGTAAATGTTTTGATTGGGCAGAAGTTGAGTGCTTTGACAAAAAAAAGTGCTTACCCTCCACACAGATGTGATCATTTTGTTTATTTCTCCATCTGCCTGAATTTTATATTTCAGGGGCACACATATGACATGGTTATTATGTTAAAATGTCTTGGATAACTAGATAATCTATGGTGTTTTTCTCTGGCAGCAGCACAGATGGGAGGAGGGCAGTGACTAACCTACATGGATTTCTAGGTCTGCCTTCACAGTGCAACTGCCACCTGACCTTTTAACCTACACCAATATTATTCTACAGTTCTTTGCTTCGGCACAAATACATGTTAATTCCTCTGCTATTTAATTGCAATGCTTCAGGTTATTGATATGTGTGTCTATTAGATCTTGTGATGTTTATTTCATAGTAGAGTTACATTGTGCTTGTTTATGTATTCCTCATCGCCTCTTATGAGCTGAGCTCATAGCTCTTCAAGGAGACAACGTTTGAATGTGAATACCGGAATCTGGATGCCGTGGATACTCTGGCATACTGTCCTGAGTCTTTTACCATCCTTTCCTAAGTGCCACGTATAACGTTAAGGGGTTATGGGTTATTGTGAGGCTCAGAGCTGCGAAATGTCATTAGGCTAAGACCAGAGCAACTGGAATTAGGATGTAATGGAAGTCCAAACTATGCAGTGTAGTGGACTAAAATTATGCAATTCGAAAGACTAGGTATGTGACATTTTGAATACAAAGACATGTTTTGGAGCATTATGTAGCCATTTTTAAAGTTTAGCACACATTGATACAAAGGAATCCCTACGGTACAGGAAGACATTGATTTCTTATGAAAAAAACTCTTCGTAGTTTGCAGATACTATCCCAAAAATTATTTATTAATATTTGTTATTTTGCCTGGATTGGAAGCATAGAAATCTATCTTTGTTTGTTGGCCTTTATAACTCCTGGAATAAAATAGTTTTGTATAAAACTAATATTGTTTTACTGGGAAGGAAACAAGCCTAATTGAGAACACCTTGTGTAAGAAAAAATCGTTCGTATTTTATGGTTTAAATTTCTTTAGCATTAAACAGAAAACATCAGCAGTTCAAGGCCGGATGGACACCAGGCCACAAAGCATTAGAGTGCGTGATAACCCCATAACTCCCTCCCCTGCCCCCTAACCCCTGGACCCGGTTGCACATGAATACAAAATCAGCACTGTCACAAGAACAACTTATTCATAAGTTGGACCTTCTTAAGTGGTGGTGGGGAGAGCCTCAGGTAGACGAAGAAGTCGTAAGTATTTTGGGCAGGTAAGCTCATGGAATTCTGACATTAACAATTTCAAAAACGGGCCCCACTACTTGGGAAAGGAATTACCCTGATTGGACAAAGTGCGGGATGTACGTTCCATCCCCAGTATGCATCACATTCGGTGCAACCATCCTAAATAGATGGGTATATGCCCCGTGCCCCAGTGTGTCAAAATGTTCTGCAAGGCTGCACCTAGTGCCAGTCCAATCTATCTGCCCCGACGGGATTGTTCCTCTTTTAAACTATGTTTACAAGTTGTGTTTTACACTTCTTTCCATTTTTGGGTCTACTCTAAATTCATATCATTAGGATGCATGAACCGCCTGTTTTCATTAAAAAATAATAGGTCTGTTGAACCATTTATGTTTTTAATGCCACATTCAGCAGCTGAAGATGTTCAGTTAAATTTGCAAAGTATCTGGCTCAACATTACATTTATTACTTATTATCTTTAACAACCTTTAACATTTTGGAGCTTGACATTTTTTTTTTGTTTAAACCTGTTAATTATTTGCAGATGGAGGAATATGTGGAAAGTAGGGAAAATCCATAATTCTGAGCATGGTGTAGAGGAATTGCAGCGGCTCTGGTTAAGACATAGGGTTATGCTTGGGCTTGGTATTTAACCAGAGTTCTATACTGATGTTCTCTGTAAGGTCAGGAATTAGAGGTATGGGGTGGCATGTTGTTGGACATGGCCTGCTTTGGGGAACATCCCCAAAACATTTTGCTTTTTTCTACCTCCTAGACTTCTCCTACTCTCTGTTTGGAACCCTAGAACACGGAACATGTTCTCACTATACTGCAGCGAGATGGTACGAGCACCCTTCCCACATGGGGTAGGAGCAGGGTGCTCGCATGATTGGTTTAAGTGTCATCCCCAGGAGTGCCTATTGGAAGGGTACGCCACACACCCAGGGTGGCTATGGCATTGGCGAGTGAGGCGACGTGGCACCGATCATGCCCCGTGGGACTCACCAGCCCATTATGTCTCCTACTCAGGATGGCATCACCATGGGTGAGCCAACTCAGAGCGCACCTCCCCTACCACCGAAGCAGCCCTAGGGTATGTACAGAGGGGTGGGGCTCGGGGTAGGCGAGTGGCTCAGTGGGGGTCCAAGCTTGACCTCTGTCCAAACAGGGAGAACCCCCTAGGCAGGGTTCCCCTACCCCAGAGCTCATTTCGCCTTTATGAGACACCTCTTGAGGTTGCTGAGGCCCCTTTGCGGCAGTAGGGCCGGAGCCTTTCCCCACGGTGTGTGAAATGTAGAAGGGCATGCACCCTTCCAACATCCTGTAAAAAGCGGCACTTAGCTGAAGGGGTGAAATGGATCGTCTGCCTGTCAAGACAAGCGGTGGGTGCGTTAGCACCAAAGTTGTGCTGGCCTATGTCCGGCCTGCTAGTGACGGTTAGCCTGAGCCCTTGCACCAGTGATATTTCTAGACCCCAGCTACCAGCCTGCCATGATGGGCCAGTGTGCGCAGTGGCACCACAGAAGTGCTTAGAGTGAGTCTGGCCTGCCAGTTGTCAGCCAGATAGCGCACGGACACCACGGGTGTCCTGGAGACTCAGGCCGCTGGCCTGCCACGACAAGCCAATGTCCATGCTGGTTCTCATGTGGAGCCTTACGGCTTCATGCCCTTTCCCACTGTACTGCAGTGTGAATATGCATTCACCCATCCTGCACATGTTAGGAAGTGGTGCGTAATTGATGCTTGTAAACGTAGGTCAAGCCTGTCTTTGCAGCCAAGGTGTGCACTTACCTCGGGTGTAGTTAATCTACGTGTCCGACCTGCTCTTGGATACGCCTGGAATAACAAGAAGCTGGAACCCGGAGAGTCTACACGGGAATGTGTAAGGACTGGCATATGCGTCCACTAGAAGGAAGAATGAGAAAGCATAATTACTGAAGGAAGAAGAACCTCAAAAAAACTGAACTGACGAGCCCGAGGGATTATTAATAACTGCACCCATGACACTTCGGGCACATCAAGAAACTCATACTTGGTAACGCATGTCCTACTTGAACACTGCCCTGCCCTGATGAAGACCTTCTTGTAACACATCGGTCTGGTCCCGAAATGAAGGTCGAAACACATTGGCTTTTCTCTACGAGAGGCCAAGAGCAATGAAGATGAACAACATATCAAACAAAAGATGTTCTGAGCTTGATTGAACAAGTTCTGCAATAGAGTTTCACAATAGTACTCTGACCTCTTCAGGACCCTTGAAATAGAAAGTATCGAGGACACAAATACAATAGGTCCCGATACCAGACACAAGTCTGTAGGACAATAAGCTTTTATGGAAAGATCTTTATGTTGAAGATGGAACTAAATGTACAGTAATGTTTGATTTCGTATTTATGTTTGTGAAAAAAGGTCATAGTTAGTGACTAAATGTATGTGCATCATGTAAATATTGTCTTCCTGACACCGTTTTTGTGAAATATTACGAAAGACTTAGAGGTGTATGTTTGAACTTATTATGTGGAAAAAACCTTCGCTTAAAAACAAAAAAGGAATTCAAATGAATGAAGCCCAGAGTTAATAAAAAGGACTACTGTGGCATCAGTAACGTTTCATTTGTGGTTACAGAGGTATTTATTGTATTGTTAGTATGTAATTGATTCCAGCCTCTGTATTCCTGAATTGAATCACTCCCCTACTTTTGTACTTGCGGGCATGCCGGTGTGCGCACCTGCACGGATTGCGTGTTTCAAACATGTGTCTGACCTGCCACAGCCGGTCTGAGAGAGCGTCTTTGCGCGCAAACTCCGGCTGGCCCATAGCAAGCACTGTCCAGCCGGGTGAGGTCTTTGACCTCCACTAAGATGGAAGGTGAAGGGCTGGGCTGGTACCTGCGGTGTGCGCTGCCCAGGTAGGAAGGAAGACCCAAGAGGGGTTCCCCTACTGAGGAGGATGGCTCTTTTCTTAAGTTAGCATGCGGAAGGGATCGCCGGTGTGTGTGCCCGGAACCATCTGGTACAACTGGCATCAAGGTGTGCCAGACCTACTGCCTCATTTCTGGGCAGGGGCAGAATTGCAACTCTACTTCGTGTAACCTGAAGTGTCTGATGCAACTCATCTCGTCGTGCACCTGACCCTGTGCTCAGATTGTTGGGGCACAACCCGGATCAGCATGTAACCGATTGGGTGCCTCTTCAAGCCGAAAAGCTCCCCTGTGGGTTGTTCCCCATTCACTACTTGTTCCCTCACGGCCCCATGGCAGACCAACTTCCCTCCACCTATCTGGCCCTTCCAAAGACTTTGTGGTACCAGGTAGGAGTGTGAGGAATTGACTAGGGTGGAGGGGCGCTTCGGAGAAGGTTTGGGAGAAGTTCAAGAGACTGTATGACCTACACTGTGCTTCACAGAACTGGGCTAGTACCAGTAGGCCCCGGTGAACCCGTTTGTAACGTTTTGTTGCTCTCAGCACATTTCTGCTTTGCAACTTGCTGGTGAACTTCCTAAGTGGCATTAAGACCCCCTTTGTTTATGTATAACTCTTGTTTATGCTTACTGTCTATCCCCACCTGCTTTCTGGGAACGCAGACGAGGTGTGACCTCAGCCATGAGTGGCCTTGTCTCTGGAGGGAGGGGCTGGTGAACTTCCATCCGGGGTGTCTGGGACAGTAGGGGCGAATTGGAGGGTGGCTGGAGCTTTAGAGCCACGGGGTCTGTGGGGTGTTACCTATTGACCTGCCTGGTATCAGTGGCACATTAGGGTGTTGGTGCTTATGTGAGTGAAAGTGCCCATACAGACCAGGCTGGTACCTGTCGCATTGCGTAGTGGTGCAAAGTGAGTGTGTAGGAGGAACTGTCTGTGAACGGCCTGTGTTCATGACACTGACTGGCAGTGTTGGTTTATACGTGGTTCTTGTGCCAAAAGCATTTTATCCTTCATCATTGGGTTTACCCGCGTGGCCTTATCCCGCGGTGCTGCTAAAAGTGTTATTTTTCTGTGTATGTACATATTACTGATATTGTTGTAGCCCAGGGTGCACCCTATAGCTGTGTGACATAGCATTATTAGGATTATGAGGGTGGGCCAGGGCTGACAACGTGTTGCACCACTGAAGGGTGCTGTGGGGAGGGATTAGAATCAGACTTTTCCCATATATGAACATTGTCGAGATCTGATCAACACGAACTGGGTCTAGTACTGCTAGTAATATTGCCAAGTGCGATTCACGCCCAAGATTCCATGATCTCCATGTGACATTGTTTAATGTGTGTGTTGAATATAAACAACATTTTTTGACGTCAAGTGTGAAGTCTCTTGTGTCGTGCGGAACCTTTATTGTGTGCGCTTACTGTGCTCTTGCTTTACACATTGCTTTTAAAGGTCGTCTGACTGCTTAAGGCCAAGCTACCCAATGTGAGAACGGGTTGTACAGTGAGTGTAATCACCTGCCATTTTCAAGAATGGTGCCTTCTGCCTGGCTGGGGCATCCCTTCAGCCAACCAGACAGTGCCGGTTCCAACACATGTCATAGGTAATGGTATTCCTGGATTTGTGGGAACCCTCTTCCTTACATTGGTGTGCTCACATGCAATCAGTGGCTTTCTCTACATGTGTTTTTTTGTCAGCAATGCAACAATTTAACGGTCCGAATAGCTTTGTACGACAGTGTTCCTTTGCTCATTGCTATGCCGCTAATATGTGATGTTTGCGTCACTTTTCATATTTTTGTTTGGTCTTTTGTGTTTATGATGCCAATATCTTTTAATGTCTTTCATTACCCTGTGTAGTCCCGATGAGGGGAGGGTGCGTGGATGATAAAACAGTAACATAAAATGATAGCACACACGCCTACCTTTGATGATCTGGGTCGGCAGCGGCTGCCCCATGTCCTGCTGCTGACGTCTGTGGAATCGGCTTCCCCGGCTCCGCCCGCTTCCTTCATCATACGCTGACGTTTGTCTCTACACGCGGAGCTCTGGCGGTGATGGATCGGAAAAGTTGAAGGAGCCAGCGGCACAGCTAAAAAAGCCTCAGGAGCTGCTGCTTAGGTTTTGCTGAGGCTCTGCTTGCAGGTTGCTGTCTAGAGGATTGACCAACTTCGGTCCTCGTGCAGGCAGCGGAGCTCGGATCGTTCTGGCATCCATCAGGATTTTTTTTTGCCTAAGATTTTCTGCCTACGATTATTCAGGGCTGGATAGGAGCACCCGAGGCTGTTTGCTGGGAAAAGAAGGCGGCAAGGTGACCCTCAAGGTATGTGCTCCTCGCTGGTTCCTGCCTAAAGGGGGTCTTGCATGTCGTTAAATATTCTGCAGCATAGGTGATTCATATTTATTAACGTTATAGGCGCCCTACTGTCATGCGACAACTTTGCACTAAAATTGCTTCTCCAGTCCCTCCTGTCCCTCCAAAACAAGGTAAGAAAGCTTCTCAAAGCAGAGTTGCCGATATGGAGATAAACAGATGGAGATTCCGTCAGGCACTCCAGTTTTCTCTTTTAATCCTGGCCCGATGGTGGAAGAGGGTGACGGTGCAGTTGGTGGTTCACTCCTCCACAAGTTAAGCATTGCAGAGGTTCAAGCAGAAGCAGCACGCGTCTCCTTTTCAATTTCTAGCGGCTCAGAGAACTTAACTCCTTCTTCAGCTCCAGCTCAACTGACGACAAACACGGAGCACAATAAAAATGAAGAGAACCGGCCTTCTCAAAAAGTTAAAACTTTCCCCCTAATTCAAAATTTAGGGCTTAAGCCTGTCTGTTATCACAAGGCAACTCCTATGGCAATATGACATCAGGTGGATCAACGCCATTAAAACAGAGTGGGGCGACTCTCAAAATGAGAGTGAGAAGCCAAATTGTAGTGCTCAAGCTGTCCTCCTGATCTCAGATGAACTTTCTTCTGGGCCCTCTACAGTACAGAGTTTCGGCTCTCAAGTGATTGTCACTCTTGAGCTTAATGCTCCCTCGCAAGCATCTTGCCCCAAAAATTCCAGTGCTCCGCAGGAGTTTCTACCAGAGACTGTTAACGGTGCTTGATACAAGTTTGGCGGAGATAAGTGGGCTAAAGGTACATCAAGCTTTGGACACAGAGTTATTAAATCAAAGACTTACTAAGATGGAGGAAACCTTACTGGCACTTGCGAAACAGCTACAGGCAACTGAGCAAAGAATTTCAGATATTAAAGATAAACTGGAACTCCTGCAATCTCGTTCTACACCGGAGTTTGCGAAAATCGCGGAATTGGAGATGAAATTAGAGTCACTGGAGAATCATGCAAGACGCTCCAATCTCAGGTTCATGGGAATTCCAGAAGGAAGCGAATCCCAGGGTCAAATACAGTCAGTTCCTTAGCTCATCAATATGTTGATTAAAGATCATATTTTACCATCCGCCCCTGAGGATTTGACAATTATGCAGGCACATAGAGTTCCTTTCCACCACGGGCTAAATATCCACGAACTATCTTGGTCAACTTTTCGGATTTCCAGATCAAGGAACAAGTTCTTTCAAGAGCAATCCAGCAGAAAACGTTTACTGTCCTGCAAAACGTTTGCTTGAAGATTTTTTCTGATCTTTCTGTGGCTTCAGCTAGACAGAGAAAGGCCTTTCAACAACTAGCCTTTGAATTTAGGTCAATAGGTGTCCAGGCCTCCTTAGTTCAATACACAAAACTCAAGGTTCTTTGGAAAGGACAATTCAAGATCTTATTGTTCCTTCCGAAGCCCAGAATTTTTACAAGTCAATTAGAAACTAAAGATGTATTTAGAATCTGAATTAATCCTTTCTTTTTTTTCCTTTGGGGGGCTGCGCCTTCTTTGGGGTGTTGACGGGGGAATGGGGTGGGTGGTCGGTCAGGGGAGGCAGTTTCGATGGGCTCTCCCAGGCTTTCCCATGTCATCCTTTCAGATAGGCATCCTGCGTGGCGCGATGCAAGGGGGTCTCCCGCCATGTGGATGGGCAGGGTGGGTCGGGTGTGGGTAGGGTTGGGGGAGCAGAGAAAAATTAGTGGATCAAATTAATTTTTTCTTCATATTTATTTGTGTTTATTTTGTTGGTTTTTTATGTTTAAGCTCCTGTGTTTTTGGTGCTATGAAAATCTATAACTTTCATAACAAATGGATAGTATCAAATTAATTTTGTGTAGTGCGAATGGATTGTTGAATTCTAGATAAGCAAGTTCTATGTTGACTTGGTTGCTTCCTTCTCTCCCCAGGTTCTGTTCATTCGAGAACCTCATTTTAAGTCAAATACACCTAAATTGATTCTTCCTAAGGGGTATAAACAAGCTTTTTTGCTTCCCCAAGTATGTCTGTTAGCGGAGTTGCTATTATATTTTCTAACAATTGTAATTGTGAAGTACTAAAAGTTAGTTGAGATGTTCAAGACCGATGGATTAAAAGAAAAATTAAGCTTAGAGGTGTATTGTTTAATCTCTTGAATTATTATGGCCCTATATTCGATGACACTTCGGCTTTGCTTCAAATCTATGATTTATTGACTGTTTCTGAGGGTTCAATAATTTGGGGGGGGGAGACTTCAACTATATTCAGGATATCCGCCTAGATACTTCAAATCCGGCTAAGAAGCAATTAAAACCTAAATCAACTAAGTTGATCAACAGGATGAAACAAGATTTTGCCCTGTTAGAACCGTGGTGACAAAGAGATCCAGGGCAGTCACACTATACTTGCTATTCCGCTAGGTACAAGACTGCCTCTCAAATAGATTTTTTTTAAATTGACAACTTGCTATTCAGAGGGGAGTCCGATATCATTTCCAGCTCCTTTTCCGATTATTCAATTATCGCTATGATAATTAATCTGAATAAAATGCAGTCTAGAAGTTTTAAGCGGTGGTAGTTCGATAAATCCCTTCTTGACGATACGGGTTAGATCGCTGCAATGCAGCCCTTTATTAAAAAGTCTTTGAAATCAATGAGAATTCTTCCCCTGTGTTTTTTTGTGTGGGAGGCTTTTAAATCAGCCTTCAGAGGCCAGGTATTAGCATATGCGTCTGCGGCGAGCAAACTACGATTTCATGAGATGCTATCGCTACAGTCATCTGTCGAAAAAGCTAGTGATAGCTTAAAGAATCTAGGTCAGAATCTCAAAACATGGCCTCTCTTCAAGATCTAGCGGCAGCTAAAGATGCGCTGAGGCATTTTTTTAATCTACAGGCAATCAAAGGGAGTAAGGCTTATAAACAAAAACTCTATGAGGAAAGTCAACATGTAGGACAATATTTGACCTGGGCTACAAAAATCCAGAATAGTCAAAATGTAGTCACTCAGATTAGAGATACGGATACAGGTATAGTAGTAGACTCAAAGGATAAAATTGCCAACGTTTTTCTGCGACATTTTAAAACTATTTATGAGGAAACGCAGGAAATTAGCTTAGCCTCACTCACACAATATTTCGAATCTCTACAATTGCCCTCTATCTCAAAGAGCATGAGCGACTCCCTCGATAAGCCTATCTCACAAACCAAAGTTAGTAACATATTAAAAACTATGGCTAATGCAAAAGCTGCAGGTAATGACGGTATCACCGTTGAAGTTTTTAAGACCTTCGAGCCTCTGCTTTTGCCCTTTCGCTCTAAATTTTATATTCTGATAAAAAATGGGGAGCCTATATCTATAAACTTTAAAGAAGCGGTGGTGGTTTGCTTTCTTAAGAAAGATAAGGATCCTAGCGATCCTAGCGCCCCATTAGTCTGTTAAACATAGATAATAAAATATTTATGAAACTCTGGGAATCAAGGCTGGCTCTGTGTGCACAACAGGTGGTCCAATGGGATCAGACAGGTTTTATACCTCATAGATCTATGGCCTCCAACACCTACTTCTTAACAAAAGCAATCAATTTCCTATCAGTCAACAAGGTCAAGGCAGCGATTTTAATGCTTGATGCAGCAAAAGCATCTGACCTTGCTGACTGGCAGGCTTTGTTTTTTATTTTGCAAAAATTCGGACTCCCTGAGCAGCTAGTTAAAATGCTAAAAGAGCTTTATATAGGTTCAGTGGCTAAAATCTTGATAAATAAAGAAGAGGCTGGCATAGGCACGGGACTAGACAGGGGTGCCCGCTGTCCCCTCTTCTATTCTCGCTTTTTATAGAACCTCTGGCAATAAAAATTGCAATAATCTCCAGTTAGCGCCTCCTTTAGTGGCCATGCCAAAAATTAAATTATTCGCAGATGACATTATTCTTTACTCATCAGCAGAGTCATCTAATATTCTTAACGCATTTGATGAAATAACAGCTTTTACACGAATAGGAGGGTATAGGCTAAATCAAGCAAAGACTGAGGTACTCTGGTTTAATGCTCCCTCTGTATCGCTTCCTTTTCTTCCTCAACAGGCAGATTCTAAACCTATTAGATATTTAGGCTTATTCGTGACTAACCATCATGATCAATTATTTATGTCAAAACGTGGAAGCCCCCTTAAAAAAGCTAAGAGATTATTAGACAGATGGTCTCTTCTTCGTTTAACTTTAATAGGCCGTGTATCCCTGGTTAAAACGACCATTTTACCATTATTTTTATTTTTGTTTATTCACCTTCCTATTAAAATACCTAAATCCTATTTTAGTGAGTTACATAAATTAATTTGGAATTTTATTTGGGCAAATAAACAGCCAAGAACATCGTTAGCAATTTTACAATTAGATCCAACTCAGGGTGGGCTCGCCCTCCCAAATTTTGAGCTGTATTATCATGCAGCATTATTGAACTTTTTGGTTCAGCTCCCAATGATATCTTCTAAATTTGAAAATGTCATGCTAAATGCAATGTTGGTTGAGAGTGCAACTAAATTGCCTGTTTTTCTTCGTTCCCGAAATTGCCCAAAAAATCTAGATATCAGACAATATCAGATCTAGTTTATCGCATACAAGTTTTTTTCAATCTGCATAAAATTCCTAGATATCATTCATATTTAAAATTTGATGATTGTCAGGCTTCTGGCTTACAGTTCTCTCAGGGGTCCCTGCAACTATGGAAGGAGGCAGGCTTTGAACGCTTGGGGGATTTTTTCAATCTCTCAAACTTGATCACTAGCGAGTCGCTGTCCCAGCAGCTGGGTCCTAGGTTTTTAGCCCTTTCGTTTAGCTTTAATCAAATTTCAAGCTTTTTAAAAACCAATTATGCTATGAACAATAATTCAACTTCTAGGATCTTAAGCCAACTATATGTTCAGGGCCTAACTGGAGTCGGCAATTGGTATTCTTGTTTATCGCAGTTGGAGAAACAGAAAGTGATTGGTCATTTTTTTCTAAACTATTAAAAGAAACCGGGTGCAATGTCAGCAAAAAAGAATGGCAGAACTTACATGAAATAGCACATAGAGCGCGGCGAGCTGCCAACTATAAAAGAATGGCCTTTTTGTCAAGATGGCTAACCTACTATATGCCGAAAAGACTGCACAAGATGTTCCCGGCTTCTTCAGAGTATTGTTTTAGATGCGGGGATCTAGACATAGCGTCTTGGAATCATATTTTTTTAATTGCAGTGATCTACACCAATTTTAGTCCGATGTATTTGAAATGATTAATCAATCATTAGCACTATCGGTCCACATTACCCCTTCTCTTAAATTGATCTTATTTGGTTCTTCAATAGAGGTTCAGCACTTGCCAAAGTACCAGCAATATTTTTTCTCCATAGCTATAGCAGTGGCTAGGTCCCTAATTCTCCAGAATTGGAAGCCTGATAAGATACCTTTGATTCATCATTCGCACGAGAAGATGGGTAGGACATAAATCTGGGAAGAAGCATATGCCAAACGCATAGGGTCCCTTCGTAGATTCTCAGCGACCTGGTCAGGGTTTTTTAACAATTTATTCTAGATTGCCTGGTGGCACTCTCAACCCCTAATGTTCTTAAATCTTTTCTACTATGCAGGTCTTATCTCTTTTAGATGGGAACTAATCTTTTGTATTAATATCAACTTTATTGTTTTTTCTTTTTGTTCGTTTCAAGTGTGATCTAAAATTAAGTTGCTGCTATCAAAGTAAGTTATGATGGCTGTTGCTCTTTTTCTTATGTTTGTGATATTTGCACTGTATTTCCGGTTCCATTGTCAGCACTTTATTGTTATCGCACTAGCACTTTATCCATGTATCGATTGCACTATTCAACAGATTTGTTCTATGAAATTGTTTTTTTTCTTCTTATTTGTGTATTTGCGGATGTTTTTTCAACTTCTCACCTCGTTCTTCCCATGTCAGTGTGCATGTTTCTTTCACTCCTTCTGGTGGGTCATAGATGTTCGCTGCCATCCCCTTCCGTCTCTGTTCTCTTCTTTGTAATGGATGTGCTTGGGCCAGTACCAGGCCTTATTAGTTTTTATGTCAAGCCTACCAGACAGTGCAAGCAATGAGAATGCATGCGTTTTCCTGCTGTCTCCGTCATGTACTTCTTTTCTCACCCTCCACTTTTGCCCTTTCTCATTTGTGTGCTTCTCTCCAACTCCAATCCGTGCTGGGCTCATTCTTATGTGCTTCTCCACTTTGCATTGCTTTCTCACTCGTGTGCTTCTCCTTCAAGTGATGCTCCCCCCCCTCCTGTTCCCTGTTGCTGCCCAATGCCACACTTGCTGTCTATTGTATTATTAATTTTATTTGCAGAGGAGCTGGGGCAGCAAATTGCTGCTGCCTTGTCAACCTTAAAAGTGTTTTTGTGCTATTTTTATGATCTTATTTTATTTACCAATCCATCTTGGGCCAGTAAATTTTAAAAAATGGTGTCCTCGTCATTTTGTTTGAGGCAATCGTGTTACAGACCATGCATGCACATACAAAATGATGATGCTGCATCATTAGTCCTTTTGTGTTTCTTCAGCTTTTTACCATGCTGCACAGTGTGGTGATGACTCGCACACAGGTTTGGGGGGAAACACGGTTTATTCAACACGGTCAGAGCACAGAGAGCGTAGTCCCTCCAACGCCAGCCACAGTACAAACTGTTGTTGTTGGAATCCACGCACACAGCAAACAATTGGAGAGAACACTGGCGACGTAATACAACATAAGGTAAGAAGCACTGCTAAAAGCAAGTGCCACGTTACAACACACCCCCCTCCCTTCTACCCAAAAGCTAATAAAGGAAAGGAGAGAAACACAGGAAGCAACACCAGTAGGAAGATCAGAGGCAAAAGAACTGGAAGCATCCCCTGAACCCATTTCTCGTCTGACCTGAAGTCCAGAGGAGGACAGTTCTGCATCAGTCATCAACATAAAACCATTGAGATGATCACCAGCATGAACAGAGCTAGGTTCATGGACATCAGAATCCACACCCACACCTCTGCGATACTAAGCAATCTTGCGTTTGTTCCACTTGTTGCCATTTTCCAGAAGCACATAACTGTCAAACACTTGCTTGACCTTAAAAGGGCCTCAAAACTTAGATAGCCCTTTGCAAGGTCTGCCATGTCTAATTTTGACCCAATCTCCAACACGCATGCCACCACGGACCACTTTGTTGTTTTCAACCTGAAAGGTTTGCGGCTTGGGAGAAACTAACCAAGAAGGTAGGAGTTTTGTACCAGGCTTTCTTCCACGCATCCTTTCAAATGGGGTGAAACCAGTGACAGAGTTGATAGTTGTGCAATGAGCCCAAACCATCTCGCAGATCATCACACCAACGTCCTTACCACTCTGAATGGACATGGAAATTGTCCCGTTTACCATCCTGTTGGCACGCTCCACAATACCATTGGCTTGAGGGTTGTAGAGCGCTGTGCGGTGATGAAAAATGCCGCACTTAGCCAAGAAATCCCTCATCTCATGCGAAACCACCTGGGTACCATTGTCCATGACGAGGGTGTGCGGAAGACCCTTCTCATGAAATATGGCCCTCAGTTGTTCAATGGTGCTCTTCGTGGTGACATCGGACATAAACTTGCCAATGAGCCACTCAGAATAAACATCAATCAAAACTAAAGCATTCCTCAAACTTTCCTCCACGCCATGCATAGGCCCAATGAAATCCAGACAAACAGTACTCCATGGTACACCTGGATCATCAATATGACACCGGGTGTCATGACAGCCAGTCTTAAGCCTCTTCTCGCTTTCTCTGCAAACCTCACACCCAACCACCCAAGAAGTGATTTGCTCATCCATACTGGGCCACCAGAAATCCTCACACACTCTTTTCTTAGTTAGAGTTTGGCCGAGGTGCCCTTCATGTGCCAGCGCGATAATCCTTGACCGCAACCCCTCAGGAGGCACAAATTTATCATTCTTCATAAGACTTTTTGCACGATTCATTCTCAGCTCATCCAGAATCTTTACATATGGTCGCACAGAGAGTGCCAGTGTGCTCTCCCTACGCTCCCCATGAACTAACATTTTCCGAACACATTTAAGGGTATCATCCAGATCCATAAAATGACTCCAATCCTCAGAAGAGAAAACAGAAGCAACACACTCCTCAACATCACACAAAGAGGCCACAGCATCATTGCCTCTGAAACAACATCACCTGAGACCTTAAGAGAAAGACGAGACAAGCAATCAGCTTGAGCATTCTTCCAACCAGGAATGTGAGAGACCTGGTACCGATATTCTTGGAGTTTAGAAGCAAGTCTGGCTAGCCTTGCAGATCCTTTGCCAGCTCCACCAGGACTAAGTACCTTAACTAACGGTTTGTGGTCTGTACGAATACAGAAGTCGACACCCCACAAAAAGGTCCTGAAGTGCTCAACAGACCAGGCAGTTGCCAGAGCCTCACGCTCGATGACTGAATAATTGCTTTTGCAATCAGACAGAGAGCATGAGGCAAAAGCAAAAGTTCTTTCACCACCCATGTGGACTTGAGAAAGCATAGCACCAAGACCGCAAGAACTAGCATCTACTGTCAGAAAGGTCTTTAAAAGAGTGTCAAAGGGAGCCAGAATGTTTGCATCACAAATATCCTTCCTAATAAGATCAAACGCTTTTTGCTGGGCGTCACCCCAAATGAATGAACACCCCTTCCTCAACAGAGACCTGAGAGCTTCAATTTTAGAGGCAAAACCTTTAACAAATGTTGAATAGTACTATATCAGTCCCATAAAAGACCTCAATTGGTCTTTATCGCAAGGAACGGGAGTACATCTAATTGCCTCTAAAAGATCAAACTTCGGCCAGACACCCTGCCCAGAGATGGTATGTCCCAGGTACTCGATCTCTTCCACTAGAAACTTGCACTTCTCCCTCCTGAGTGTGAGGCCGGCCTCCCTTAGCCTGTACAGAACCTACCTCAACGTTTTGTTGTGTTCAACCACCGACCCACCAAAAACAAGAATATCATCTTGGAAGAACTTTACGTTATCCAGTCCCTTAAAAATTCCAGACATGATGCGCTGAAAGACACTGGCAGCGGATGAAAGGCCGAAAGGTAACCTGGTAAAACGGAAAGTACCCTCCATGGTTTTAAAGGCTGTGAGGTTTTTTGGATCATCATGAAGTTTGATTTGGTGGTAAGCACTTTTCAAATCAAGTTTTGAAAAGTACTTACCACCCTTCAACAAAAGTAACAATTCGTTGATGTTAGGGAGGGGAAAGGTGTCGGCAACAACATGTTGATACTCCCAACGTCTGTTAACTGATGCGGGCAGCACTGCAATGTAACGCACTCCTGAAGGCTGCGGCAAGTTATGTTGACAGGGCGAGCACCCGCTGCTCCCAACGCCTGTCAACCGTTGCGGGTGGCGCTGTGATAATGTGCGCACCCGAAAGCTGAGCGGAATCCCTGACCTTGTGGCAGGAACAGATACCCCTAAGCAAGTGGTACTGTAGATTCTTGTCCGCTTGAGTGACGGGCAGCAAGCAAGCAGGAACGGAATTCACGGGGCATACACACGCCTGCTACATGTCGCGAAGCGCCGTGGGAGGTTGTCGGTAATCAGCAGGGGCAAGACAAGCGCCGAACAACAGTCTCCTCACCTCGGCACGGCAGTGCGACAGCCCCTCTCACGATACGCCTCGGTAACTCCACAGCAACAAAATGCTCACGGGACCAGCTATGTGGCTCTTGAGCTGTGTTCCACAAAGACACCACCTGTGGCTGGCAAGCGTCACCAAAAACGTGGTGATGACTCGCACACAGGTTTGGTGGGAAACACGGTTTATTCAACGCGGTCAGAGCACAGAGAGCGTGGTCCCTCCAACGCCAGCCACAGTACAAACTGTCGTTGTTGGAATCCACGCATGCAGCAAACAATTAGAGATAACACTGGGGACTTAATACAACATAAGGTAAGAAGCACTGCTAAAAGCAAGTGCCACGTTACAACACTCAGCATCTTGCCAGTGCTGTACTGCAGTGGTTCTTAATCTGTGGTCCAAGAACCCCTTGGGGTCTGCTAGGCCTACTTAGGGGGTCCACAACTCCTTTACAAAATTAAGTAATATTAAAATTAATAAAGTACGTACAAATAAAGACGCAAAATTGAAAATTTGAAAACTTTTTTATATTTGATTCTGAATTAAACAAAATATTGAAATATTTGAGCATTTGTGTACTGATTTTTGTATTCTTGTGTATTGTTTGGAAATTCATATCATAGAAATTGCTTGGGCTAGGGTCCTTAGCTTCCAATAATGAGCCAGTGGAAGGGTCCCTGGATTCCAGTTATGATTCAGTGGGGGTCCACAGCAGTCAAGAGGTTAAGAACCACTGCTGTACAGCATGGCTGAAAGGCATTAGCAATGCCAGTAGATCAGAAAGGCGCAACCCATTGGGTTTACCATGCTTGTTCTCTTTGCCTGCATCCATTCCTCACACCTCTCACAGCTGCTACGCCCGCCTCTTTTGAGATGCCTCTATTTGCCTCGGATCTCCATGCCTGAGTTGCAGGGGTAGCAGGAGGTGAAGAGACACATTGAGGGGTTCAAAAAGCGGTAACTGGGAGGGGCTGCAAGGGGCAGTTGAACTCCAATTCCTGCCTTCCATCATAAATTCAGCTATATTATCATATCATATGAAATTACTTTTAAATGCTTCTTCCTGGTACAACCTGTGCATTGCATTAGCACTCACCTCACTGAAGGAACATTTTTTTCTTTCTAGCCCGTACGCTGATGTTACTGAGAAGAATCTCTCTGTCTGCTGTAATTGCTGTGCTGATCCTCACTGTAGTCGTCCTCGCGACCTACCTCGCAGGTGAGTGACTGCCTCTTCATGCTGTGACAGCCTCTTGAACCCCGCGATTCCAGTCTTCAAATAGCAACTGCCCCACGTGAGCGCCAAAATGCTACATTTAAAAGCAGTAAAATAAAAGTCTTGATTATAAAGTAATAGACCCTCTGTTAATGGTCTGATGGAAGAGAGTGTTGATAGAAGAGTGGCGATAGTTCCTCCCCAGTAGCAGCCCTTGCAGTGTTTGGCTGTCATGTCTAGGACTGCTTCTGATGGAAACTAATTCACCAATTTAGAATTTCCAGTTTCTGAAGGAGTTTATTCTAGATCAACAAAGTGACTTTTAGTTGCGCTATGAAAGCAATTTTAGGATGTTTTTTTTCTTCTACGTTTGCCCTGTCGCCACCACAACGTCACCACAATGTCACTTTCAGTGACTTTGTGATGGCGATAGGGGCTTTGCCTTATTTAGTGTGAAAGTGAAGGGCAATGAGTGTTGTGGTGGGCGATCCACCGCAACACCCATTGATTTTGACGCTGCCCCCTATTTACAAGGGTGGCGTAAATAGGAGGCAGCGCCAAAATTAAGACCAGGGAAAACCCGGTCTTAAACAGGCGAAACGAGAAGAAATGCTTTATTTCTCCTCGTTTTTGCTGTTTCCATATGTGGTGCCTCGTGCAGCACACATAGAAACAGCAAATTGCAGCACACATAGAAGTTACAAAACCGCATTTAAAGATTGTTTGTGTGCAGGAAGGGGGACCTTCCTGCACATAAACAATCTTCCCCTCAACACAGGCACCCTTGCACTGTTGTGCAAGGGTGTCTGCGTTGGCGCTAGGTAGCTAAAGTTAGCGCCAGCACAGGGGGAAACACAGGGCTGCACCATATTCTAGTAAATATGGTGCAGCCCTGTTCTTCTAAAGTGACGAAGCATGTCATTAGCCTTCTTGGCTTAACGACACGCTTCACAACTTTATTGTAAATATGCCCCCTATGTTCCTTGCAGCGTACTGATGAGACTTAATTATGCCAAGAAGACTGAAACATGTCAACAATGTTATTGATGAAAAGTGGTGACACATCAAGTAAAGTAACAGAATATCATTAAATGAAATTAGAGGGATGTATTTCTATCTCCTGTTAAATGCGTGTGTTTGTCAAAGGAAATAAATAAAGGGACTTGCATGTATAAATGAAATTGATCTCATATATAAACATGTTAGGTTTTTTGTGTTAACTGGTGTTTGTTACAATTATTTGTGAAGTACTAGCCATTTGGGGGATATTGAGAGATGTAAGAAAGTGACTTTAAAATAAAGGAAGTAGGTTTGTAAAAAATGCATTCTTTTTTTGGTAGCAAGAGGTAGACTAAAACAGCTACTCTTGAAAAGTATTAACTCATTAACCCATGTTCATTAAACGTGGTCAAATGGAGCAGCAGGTGTTTACACCTTGGTTTAGATTGTTGTGAAGTCTGCAACTTCGTCTCTTCACCTGCTTCTTCCTGCCTAAAGAATTACTCTGTCATTCAATACCCATGTTTACAAATTTTGGGGAAATTCATAAATGGTGGCTGTAGGGAATTTGGGTATTTTTTTATTGTGAGTTCTATATACAGAGGTTTTGTAAAATGACAAATAAGTCCGCCTATTTCAGCATCACATGTTAATTTAACACAAACTCCTTTTTCCAGGTGGTTCTAGCCATTTTGTTATTTGATTAGTGGGTGTCATAGATTTGTGGGGTCCCTTTCTTACCAGGGTGTTTAACCCAGCTGCAACCAATGTGATTCCATTATCATAGGGTACCTCCACTATTATACCTATTTTTAAAAAGGAAAGAAAATCTGAACTGAAAAACTATCGTCCGATATCGCTCTTAGATTCTTCAGTGAAAGTGATGAGCAAGGTATTGCTAACGAGATTAGAGGAATGGGCATCTAACATTTGATCCTTCCACTGGCACAGTTTGGTTTCAGACAAGGACTAGGGGCTTTAGAGCAATGCGTGAACTTGGATCTGCTAATAGGTAAGTATTCTCGTGACAAAGGTGGTACATTGCTTCTTTGCTTTGCAGATCTAAGCAGCACATTTGACTTAGTAGATCATTCAATCCTTTGGCTGACTCTACTTGCCCTTGGTGCTCCTAAACCTATTTGTTTCTTGGCCAGGCTGTACGAGAATTTATCAAGTAGGGTTCGGTTTGGACCCCATGGTGAGTGCACCCCGAATTTCAATGTGAAAAGAGGCATCCGGGAAGGTTGCCCCCCTGCCCCCCTATTGTTTTACTTTTTATGATTAACAAGATGGACAAGGCCCTTCAGGTGGTCCAAGCAGATGCCCCACGAGTAGCCGGGAGTCCTATACCAGTGCTATTATATTCTCTAGTTCCTAGGACCCCCCAGGACCTATGCGTTTTGGATGACCTAAACTGAGGGCTTGGTGTGCAGACAGACTCTGGACACCCCCACAGGATGAGTCAGCCGTTAGACCAGCTAGCTCTTCGATGCCACTACCACCCCCCTGTATCTTACAGTGGTGTGTGTAGTTTCTGGCATCCACCAAACATGACAACCCTGATTCCTAAGGTATCGTGGAAAACAATACGGTATCTTTTCCCTCAGTCACTCGGGCTGGTTTCTTCTAAGAGCACACGCAGAATGAAGACTAGAAAGGTTTGCAATAAAATATTTATTGTCTCAGCGTCAGTCTAGTGTGAAACATATTAGCTGCGACTATCAAAAGGCAGTAGCAGACAAATGTGATCGCTAGTACCAGTATTGTAAATAGCAGATACATTTCTATCATATTGCAAATAATATGAATCTAATCAGATTATATAAAACAATAGTATTGGCGTACTCCTACGATGCGTTGCCTACCTAGCCTAGAAGTGTAGGTGTAGCATGTGTATGGAAGTGCTAGAATGATCCTAATAGATCCTAGTGTAGCCTAGTGTAGCCAAGAATTCCCCGGGGAAGTGCTAGCCCCTCACCTGATGGTTCTGAATGAAGGACCCCGTCTCTGTATCGAGGATGGCACCCCGCAAGGGATGTCAGGTCTCTGCTTGTCTGGAGGATCAGCCTGCAGAGTCTCGGTCCAGCCTGGAAGGAATTCTTCTCCTCCATTTATGGGGATTTGAGGGTCTTTTATACTAAAGTGACCACTCTGATTTTTCGAGAATCGTTATTGTTTTGAAAACATTCACTAATCCCGTGTTAATCCTTTTCTAAACAATGTGCTCGTGGACAGCTGGCTGTTGGCCATGGATGGAAAAAATGGTGACCCTTGTACAGAATAATTCTGCAGTGCTGGAGGACATGTTCATGTACGTCAGGTACAGGAATTATATAAGCTGCCAAGAGCCCATTGTCGAGAAGACAGAAGGAAGCTACTAGATAAAAGGTCACCTATATAGAACCGTTATGTCATGTGGATGGGACAAACTGTATGTAGCTTGTATGTACATGGTCAGACTATCCTAAAGGACATGACAATTATATGCGGACGACGCTGATTTGATATCTAGGACCCCAGCTGGTTTACAGAGATTAATGAACACATTTGGGGAATATATCTCTACGAGGAAATTAGTGGTTAATAAAACTATAACTTTTACCATGATATGTGGTGACAAGCCAAACAAATTTAGATCCTTCTACACCGACAATACCCCAGTAGCCACTGTTAACACCTTTTTCTATTTGGGTATTACATATGCAAGTAATGGGTCATGGCTGCATGAGTTAACTAATGTTAGAGCTAAAATGAGTAGAAGTGCCCATGGGATTTTTAGGTTTTCAGCGAAATTGGGTAGTCGCCCAACCAGAGATATGGCAGCGATTTATAAGACTAGAATAGTTGCTACCACTACCTATTGGACTGGTGTTTTTTAAAAATAACAAATCATTGCAGGTCGGGGAAAATGGTTTTTTGAAACTTTTACTATGTTAACCTATCTCGGCCTCTACTGAGGTTCGGCTCCAGTATCTAGAGGACCTGCTTATGCTTCGTCCCTTGCTGCTCTGGCATTCTATATGGGTTAAAGATGAGACCAGCTTTACCAGATCAATTATATTAGATTGTCTGTCCTTGGACAAAGCCTTGAGTATTCCTTGGTTAGGTTACATCAATTCCATCCGTTTAAGATGTCAATCCAGTCCAATCCCTCTCAGTTGAACTCTCTAACCAAATTGTCTATAAAGATACCTTTATGAATCATCGAACAGAATCTCGTATGAGATCTGAAGTAGCTAAGCCAACTGTTATGTTCTTCATGTTGCTTTTGCTGAAAGAGGGTTGTCAAAGCTATTTATCTGGGGTTACTCATTTATTGCATCGTTTTGTATTGACTAGATTTAGATTAGGGACTGTCCATAATTTGGTGGCCTTCCCTACTATGAAATCTTGCCCTCCAGATACGATTCCCTGTCCCTGTGATGGGCTGAGCAAGCAAAGTACAGTCCATTTTATGTTATTTGGTGATTTTTATTCGAATTTTAGGAGTTACTATCTAAAACCCCTTCTGGTAGTACGGAACATTAGATCACATACTGCCTCCCTGAAATGTTTGCTTGAATTGAATGATAGTAGGGTCTGTTTTAAAGTTGCACTTTTTATCTTGAAAGCATCCGGGGCACGAAAAAGTATCATGTTTTAAATGTTAGAGGCCTGTAGAATTATTAATTTGATTTGATGTCTATTAACTGTATATAGTGAACAAGGATGAAGTTATTTATTTATGTTAGGTATTGTCTAGGATTGTGCCTACAGGTTTTAATTGCTTGTACTTGTTTTTATTTCTGTATCCACTTTTATGGCTAGTTATATATGCTTAATAAAGTTTTGAATTGAATCTATTAATGGCCGCTTATTTGGTCTCGGCTCTAGATGGCGCGCATGCGCTGTCTCAAAGGGACATGTTGTAGTTACATTGTGAGCTTACAGCCCGCCCATAAGTTTCTCATTTGCTGGCACCATCGTCCCTCCATTATTTGTCCTCCCCATTTGTCAAGGTTATGCATGAGTCATGCCTCTTATGGTTTTTCGCCTTCCCTGGAGCACCGGCCAACTACTTCTAAACATACACAGCGACCACTTTCATCAACCTGCACCCCTCCCCACCCCTAGCGCCTTGAGACCCTTACGGGTGAGTAGTCGCGCTTTAACAAACCCCTGATTGATTGATTGATCCTTAGTTTCTGGACTACTTTTGAATTTTTTAAATGGTTGACCGGCCCAGCCATACGTTAGGAGTGCTGGTGTTTTCATTACCGACAGGCGCTGTTTTTTATTTTTTTAAATGCCGTGCCGCTGCCTGCCTTCTGTTTGCCCCATGGCTGCGCTCAGAGGGGCTGCATCCAAGGGAATAGCCAGAAAAATAAAATACCCCCCTCTTTGAGCCACGTGGGACGAAATGTCCTAGCAAAGTAAACGATCCGGACTGTTTCTATTAAGGAGATAGTAAGCATTGGTGCCCAGAGGAAAAAGCTTTGTAATGATGCATTTTACAGCAAGATTTGAAAGGAATGTGGGCAAAAACTGGACACTTGAAAGCATTTAGGGCCAGATGTATGACTTTTTTGCCGTCACAAAGGGGTTTTAGGCCCGTTTGTGACTGCAAAAAATGTGTGGCCAATGTACCAACCCTATTTTGCGAGTCGCTAATCATTTAGCGACTCGCAAAATAGGGTTAGCTGACTCGCTATTAGGAAGGGGCGTGCCAAGGGCGTCCCTTCCTAATAGCGAATCCTAAACCTCTGAATGAATGTTTTGCAACCACAATTGCGGTCGCAAAACACTCGCAGTTTACCACTCTTCTCAGAAGGGTGATAAGGCACTCGCAAACGGGAAGGGGTCCCCAGGAGACCCCTTCCCCTTTGGGAATGCATGCACAAATATTTTTTTAAGAGCAGGCAGTGGTCCCAGAGACCACTGCCTGCCCTTAAAAAATGAAACTGAAAGTTTCATTTTTATTTTTTAAATGTAGCCCGTTTTCCTTTAAGGAAAATGGGCTGCGTTTAAATAAAAAACAGCTTTATTGGCAAAGCAGTCCCAGACATGGTGGTCTGCTGACCCCAGCAGGCCACCATCCCTGGGAGTGCCAGCCATTCACAATGGGGTCGCAAATTGCGACAGCCTCATTAATATTCATGAGGCATGCAATTTGCGACCCCATTGGGAATCGCAAAGTGTCTCAGACACTGTTGTACATAGCATTTTGCGACTCGCAATTTGCGACTCGCAATTTGTGACTTGCAAAATGCTATGGTCGTACATCTGGCCCTTACTTGTTTCTTTCTCTGATGTATTCTTTCCTTTTTTCTCTCCATCTTGCTTTCCTACTTTCGATTTATTTATTTCCTCCTTTTTCATTCTCCTCTCATTTTGTTTTTCCATTATTCTTTTGTTCTGCCCGTTCTGCTTTCATGTGTCTTTTAACCTCTTTGTCCTTCTATATATTCATGTTCAATGTTTCTTCCTGCTTTCCATCTTTCCCTTCCTTAGTCCCATTCTCAAATTCTTGTTTTATCATCTCCGGAACTTTCTTTGCCCCAACTCTCATCTCTCACCCCTCTTTCTTTCTTCTTGAATTCCTTCCATTTGCTAATTCTTTATTTTCTTTACACCCATCGCCCTTTCACCCGTCTCTCATTTCTTCTTTCCAATATTTTATTCTATTTTCAGCTTTACTTTCTTTCTCTCTTACCATTTTTTTTTGTTTCTTCCCACCACCCCTTTTTCCAAGTTTCATTCTTTTCTTCTGATCCCATTCTGTTTCGTTTTCTCGCCCTCCTTCCATTCTTCTCTTGTGTCTGTTCCATCCTACTTCCTTCTAACTTTTCTTCTTTCTGTTCCTATTTGCATTTTTCTTTCCTTCCTTGAAGCTATTTCATTGTATTTGCATCCAACTTATTTTTTCTGTTATATATGCTAAACATTTCTTGTCCATTCTGTCACCATTTTAAGCTTTTTTTTAACTCTTCCACCTCTTTCCCATCCCACACTTGTGCCACTGTAATTTAAAGGGTTTTCTTTCTTGCCTTGCAATGACCTGCAAGCCATAGATGAATGTTAAGGAGGGCTGTAAAACAATGTAATTTGTCCCATGCACCCCCACTTAAGCTGGCAGGGCAGGGGCTTCGCTATGCCCTTGGCTGCAGCCACCACTTCCTCCTCCTGTGCCGGGGACCTGCAGCCTCCAGCACTGCCCCCTTGGCAAAGATTATCCATGGATCGTCTCAGTCTTCAAAGCCACATAGCCAGTGGCATAACGAAATTTGAGGGGGCCCCCCTGCAAAGTGCATCGAGGGGCCCCTGCTCCAGATTTTGTGAGGAGCTCTCGGACAAGAGTACTGTGCTCAGGGAGCCCCCTGCAGCTCAGGGGCCCCCCGAACCACGGGGCCTGTGTTACGCCCCTGCACATAGCAGCCAGGGCCAACAGTGCACAACACCAAATTAGGCAGCTTTGGGGCATTAGAAAATTGATCCTGGAACAACACCTCAAAACTGTGGTGCAGTCTCTCGTTCTCTCTAGACTAGACTATGGAATTGCCAGGCATTCCCAAAGTTCACCTAGGCCCACTAAGAGCAACGCTACATGCTGCAGCATGCTTTGTCTTGGGTCTCAAGATATTTGACCACATTTCCCCTGCCCTGCTAACACTTCAATGGCGCCCCATTGAAGCGGGACCAATTCAAAATTGCTTGAATTATCACCAGAGCGCTGCACTCTGAGAAACTGAAAATCTCCAGCACAAATATGGTTTCCAGAAATGCCCAATCCCTGCTCCTGGAACCCCCCCACCTTCATTTGAGAATGATACATGAACTTGCCTTTCTATGGTAGTGCCACTAGAATCTGGAACTCTCTGCCTCCCTCACTCTGTCTAACCACGTGCCTGGCAACCTTTAAAAAGAACCTCAAGCTCCTCCTATTTAACAGACATCTTGGTCAACCCACCCTTGACCAGACTTAAGTCCGCTCTCCACTGCTTCCTGATTTGCCTTCGTTGTGTGATCCAACCATCCAAATCAATGCTTTAACTGTGTATATCCTCTGCCCAATTGTTGTAACTATCTCTTGTGGTAACTCCTTTACACATCCACTGATGTAAAGGTCCAGGTTTAACTGCTATTACTGTAACCCACTGTAACCCTGTACCCTGTGTGTTGTAAATCACTCTGATGCCTTTGGGCCATGTCCACGCTATATAAAATTGCAAAAATAAATAAATAAAATCCTTTGCAGCGAATGCTGAACCCACCAAGTTAACTTATTGCCCATTGGAATATATTTCATATGTGCCATTCTTTATTTTTCCTTTACCTACAACTTGGTGCTTGCTATCCATGTAACTAAAGCGCCCTACATAGGCGCAGTAAGCACTATACAAATGCTTCATACAATATTTACTGGTATACGAGCTGATGTGCAGTGATGAGCTAATTCTATGAATAGTTAAATCAGGGAAGGTGCAAGCGGATGTAGTGTGAAATGGAATGTCCATTGAATACTGCCCTATGAGCATGGCCATTTTTTGGGCGATTATATAGAGAAAGAGAACAATCCAGCAGGGAATTACCCCCTGACCGGATCAGCCCACTGCTGGGGGCGGAGTCTGCTGAGGAGCGTCTGCCTTATCTCTTCTTTTGAAATGCTGATTCCATAAAACCAGGCTGTTGTGGGCAGTGTTTGGGTTCAGGCTTGTTACACATTGCAGGGCTACTGATTTTACAAAGAAGCTCCTTGGTAGTATTTTAAAAGCAGTTAAATATTAAACACCCTGTGTTTAATGTCCAAAAAGTGTACCCCTTTCCTCATCACAGAGGAAGAGCCATGAAAGCGCTGCAGCTGATCTGTGTGCTCCTCGGCCTGGCCCTGGGCATCCATGCACTGGCGGTGACTATAAAGTTGCTCTTTGCAATGCCAAAACTGTACTGTAGGTAGCGTGTATATAGCACATCATCACCTTTATTCTAAGACTGCTATTATATTGCTTTGGGTCATTGGTATAGTGCTACGTATAATGCTGAAAGCTTCTGGGCTCTTGCTGAGTATTATCACTGTAAAAAATGGAAACACTGTATAAATTACAAACCTAGGCAATGTACATTCGCGTTCTGGAGAGGTGCCTCCTTCAGTCCATCTCGATCCGCTTTATTCGTGCTCGCATTACAAACATGTAAAGCATAATTCATGAAACATTTTTTTCTGGTGCCTACGGGACGGAGGAGTGGAGATTAAATGGTCCTTGTGGATAACATCACAGTCATGCATTACAAATGTAGTGTACAAGATTACACAGAGACAGAACATGATAACGGTTTAGTGAGATATACCTTGTTATCGTTATCACCTTCAATACAATTGCACAGGCGCAAACCCCTTCCAGGAGGCGAGTTGCCCCTCCCCTTCCCTCAAACCCTGCATCCCTCATGCACCTTAAATCAAAACCACTAGCAATGTGCTTTGGTGCCAAAAAAAGGTTGCAGTTTATTCAACAACATAACATGATTATACATTTGCATACATTTGTTCAATCTTGGTTATCCTATAGCTCTCTTACTATTCCTGCCAATATACTTCCTTGTTTTGCAGTTCTTTTTCATTGCTGTGTGGACCCAGCCTCCTCAACTTAAGGGGATGGGAGGAGCCACCTTCTTGGGCCTCTGTGCACGGGTCAAGGCTTCAACTTGCTACCGATTTGCCTGGGCTGCAAGTGCCGTCCCGCTTGCCCTTCCCTTTCGTGGGCCCTCCCTGCTCCCCGGGGTCCCTGCCGTGTGGCATCCCAAGGACCTTGGTTGAGCATCTACTCTATCTATCCTGAGACCGAGTCCTTCCTTTTTGCTCCCTCGGTACCCCAGCCATGAGGCATTCCAAGGGTCCTGTCCTGCTGGAGCATGACATCTACTCTTTCCATGGTGGTAGGCCGCCCTTGGCTCCCTCATTGCCCCTGCCATGAGGCATCCCAAGGACCTGCGTGAGCCTCCCCTCTACCTTTTAGTAATTCTCTCTTTTCTACATTTTTTGTGCTCCTTCCGCCATGCTACCTACAGTTTCATGATCGGAGGGAGCTCCCCCCCTCGCCCTAGCACCGCCCGCCCCCGCTGCCCTCGTCTGGGAAGGCCTGTACCTCAATCCCTTGCGCCTGTTTTCTCCTCATGGGCCCCTGCCCTTGGGGGCCCCTTACACTTGCTGGCGGGGTGGTCGCCCCCGCATTCCCCGCATGCGTGCCGGAACCTGCAGGATGCCCCCCATGTACACTAGCCTTTTTTGAACTTCCAGCAGATTTTCCTTGCTTTGTGATCGCCTTGGTACTTTCCCCTGAAACCTTGTCCCCACCCCTCCTCTTCGCCCTTACTCCCGTAAGCGCAAAGATCACCCTCTTTGCTGCTGACGCCTTCTCTGGCTGCCACCATGTGTTTTGTGAACCCCTCTATGTCCTGGAAATCCCATCCCATTACTGGCCATACTTGCATCTTCTCTCTGAAACCCTCATCGTATCTCAACCATGCTTCTCCCTGATACTGCTGCAGCGTTTCGTGCACTTTTTGCTGGTATAAAATTAGAGCTGCTGCACTTTCGGGAAACTTCTAAATGAAGGCGCATGCAAATGTTCTGAAGGCTTTTAACCAATTTTCTATTGATCTTTCTACCCAGAGCCTGGGGCGGCTCCGCTTGTCATCGTCCTTTTTGTCCTGCGCCGCTAAGTCTAAACCTGCCTGGGGCACCTCCAGCAGTGAAAAAATGTCTATAAACTCCTTCCTCCATATTCTCTCCTTTACTTTTTGTGGGATGAGGTTGGCCAGCCCTAACTGTTTTGTGGTTGTGGGAGGGTCGCTTGGGGAAGGGCACAGATATGCACTGGCAGGCTTCCCACTCTGGTCTAGACCCTCCCCCGCCCTGTTTGCGCCCCTAAACCCGAGGGCCGTTGTCCCCTCCTTTGTGGTCACCCCGGGTCCTGCCTCCCTATTATGTGGAGTCTGGTTGGCTTCCCCTTTCCCTGTGGCCCCTTTCCTGCTGCCCCCTTGGTCAGGCCTCTGTTCTGGCTCCTGGCTCCCCCCTTGCCCCTCTGTGCCCCACTGGAGGCTTCCCTGTAAGGGGGCTCCTGCCCCTGGCCATTGCCACCACTGCATCCATGACGTTGGGAGGGCGGCCCCTGGACCCCATGCTTTCCCTTGGAAACCCTGCCTCCCCTGGCTTAAACCTGTCTGCCATGGGGGGGCATGCCCCATGGCCCCGGCATTGACCCCCTGCATGTTCCCATTCGCGTTTCCATATTAAAGCTATACCCTGTTCCCCCCTCTATCGGACCCTCCTGCTGCACCCTGGGGCGCCATGTCTTGCCGCTTTATGCACCATGCTTACCACTCGCCTTGTTGATCGCGCTGGATCGCCGTTTGCGTATCCCCTGACAGGCTGCCGTGCTGCACACAGACTCCTACCATTCACTGCTCCCTTCATTTTCTGAGCTAGACACTAGCTCTGGAGTTACAGCCCTCCTGCTTTTGGATTGCGGTTGGTTCCTCCCCCTATGCTCCCCACCCTCGGTCCGGGTGTTTCTTGTGCCAGCTTTGGTGGCTGCGGCGGCCGCTGTTTTGGCTGCACGCCCCTCGCCCCTGGCCTGCCGGCCGTTGTTTTTCCTGGGGCTTGCGTCCCCTTTGTATCTCTTCATATTCCTCTCTTTGGACTCTGGCTCGCCCCGGTCCTCCCTGAAGTGTGCTGGTACTTGCGCCTTCCTTCCGGTTTGTCTGCGCTTGCTTGCCATCCCCGACAAATCCTTTGCTGTGGAGAGCCAAACCCTGCTCCTGTGTAAGCCCCAGTACCCAAAACATAAGCCCAACACGGGAGACACCAAATTGCAACTCGCTCTGTTCCCGCCTTTGTCTCGGCTTCCTGCAGTCCCGTTATCTTCTATGTTCAGAGAAAGTACCATTGTCTATAATTCTACCTTAGAAACAACTGAAACACCAGGAGTAAGAGTCAGTGACCTTACCCACTACGCCACCGTGACTCATGCACTGGGTTCAAAAATGCATTTTTTGTACGTTCTTTACTGCTTGTGCTGCAATTCTCTGCTGAGCAGCGCTGTAATCCTGTGCCCTCGTTTGGAATAAAATTGTAGTCCTTCTCTCTCGTACCGCAAACTCTGCGCTGTTCGCGCCGTTTTCCCAGCTCCCGTGAGACTCCTGGAGACCTCGGGCTGCTCGACCCGGTCTAACGCCTCACCGACTGCCCCAATGCTGTCTGCAGCTCCCCGGTTGCTGTGCGCGCCTGCCGCCGCTCCTTCTGGCAATCGGAGGTCACAGCGATGAAAACACAGTTGAAGAGCCGGCCCGGCCCCAGGCAGCAATCCTCCAGCCCGCTCACAGTTCCGGAGGAGAGACTTACATGCAGCAGTGTCCTCCGCTTCTACCATGTACCTCTGCACTCACTTTTTTTATTATTTTTTATTAATATGTTTATTGATTTTATATAACCAACATACAAGACTCATATAATGTTCCCTTCTTTGCATTAATACTACATACATCAATAGTTTCACACAGTGTTTACAACAGCAAGGTATTACACATGCCAGATGCCTTTTCAATTCCTTGTTGTCCAATCGCATCTTTACAACAGTACATCGCAATTATCACAGCACAGTATATAGTCCCAGTATCACGTCAGCAACGTCACCCGTTCACCTGCGGGTCTAAGAGGGCAACATCGTGTACCTCACTTCCACTTCTCAGCCCATCAGTACCTCTATTCTCCACAAACGTCTTATACAGTGCCCAAAAGTTTTTAGGTCTATTACGTGGAGGCAATAAATCACTATAGTTTTCAGTTTGGGTTCTTGCCAATAACAGCCCCATATCTATCAGCCGCCGCTGCGCTTTAGGGAGAGTTCTAGAGTACCCAATCAATGCAAGCATGGGCTCTGGCGTCAACACTAGCTCCGTAACCTGACTCAGCGCCACAAAAATCTGTTCCCAGAAGAGCGCTATCCCCGGACACACCCAGGCTAGGTGGAGAAAATCAGCTTCTTGGGTTTTGCACCTATTGCATGAAGAGTCATCCCTTATACCGTATCTATGCAGTCGCTCCGGGGTATAATAAACCCTATTAAGGAATTTAAAATGTATTAATCTGTGCCTCCCATTAAGGGATATGCGCTTTGTGCTCTCACAACAGTACGACCACATATCATCTGTGATGACTCTCTGGAGGTCTCGCTGCCAGGCCAATATAGCTTTCGTATAACTATGCTTTCTGTAAGTCATTGAGGCTTGGTAAATTCTGGTTATCATCTTTGTGGGAGCCTGCGCCGTGATAAGATTGGATAGGGCCGGCAAATCCGGGGGTTCAGCCATATCTTCACCAAGGGTTTCGCTGAGAGCGTGTCTAACTTTGTGGAACTGAAATTGCACCAGGGGAGTCGGCGCGTCCATTGTCCCAGCAATGTCTGCCCAGCATTTAGCCCTTCCCTCAATAAAAAGGTCTCCTATATGATGTAGTCCAAGTGCCTTCAGTGCTGACACCACCCCTTTATCAGTACATGGCAATAGCCATTCACACCATTCAATTCTGGCAACTGGAGAATATAACATCGCACTCGCTTGTAACTGTAATAGCTGATGCCAAGCATGTGTGGGTGCGTTTAGGGAGTCCAATATCCCCGTACGTCTGTCAGGAGGCGAAAACAACAAAGCCGGAAGGGGTCTGGGGGAAGCAACAACTGATTCTATACGAATGTGTGGTGCATCAGGTGGGCCATGTATCCAGTGGTATGCCTCTGCGCCCTGTGCTGCCCTGTAGTATAAGTTTAGGTCAGGTGCTCCCAATCCTCCCATTGAGTATGGTAGCATAAGTATCTGCCTTCTGGCACATGCTTGTTTCCCCGCCCACGCTAGTTGTATCATAAGGGACTGTAGTCTTTGGAAAAACACTCGCGGTAGTACCATGGGGATATTAGTGAAAAGGTACAAAAAACGTGGCAATATAACCATTTTCATAATGGACACTGCCCAGCAGTGACAGTGGGAGCTTAACCCATCTTAATATGTCCTCCTCCAGTTTATTAATTGCTACGCCATAATTTTCTCTAAACACCACCTCCGAATTCGTGTGGATCCGTACCCCTAAGTATCAAACTGTTTCTGTGGACCATTGTAGTGGATAATCAGGCTCAAATGGTAGTGTGACCGGAGTAAGGGGAAACATAATGGACTTATTCCAATTAACCTGTAAGCCCGACATTGTACCAAAGAGTACCACTTCGCGGAGCACCGGAGACAGGTTGGTATCTGGGTGGCGGACGTACAGTAATGTATCATCCGCATATGTGGAGACAATGAGCCTATAAGTAGGGAACCTTATGCCTCTATGACTGTGGTACTCCCTAAGCGCACAAGCCAGGGGTTCGGCAACTAGAGCATAGAGGATGGGGGACAGAGGGCAGCCCTGCCTTGTACCTCTAGTAATTGAGATTGGCTTTGTGACTAGTTCACCTATCTTGATGCGGGCCGTAGGGGAATAATATAGCACCTCGAGTAACTGAAGAAAAACCGTCCCCACTCCCAACCTGAGGAGCACTTGTCTTAAAAAAGGCCCTTCGACCGAGTCAAATGCCTTCTCCATATCTAGGAACACAGCTATTGCCGGTATCTCTGGCCTGGTATGCTGTATAGCAGCAAATACTGTGCGTAGGTTGTACGTCAGGTTCCTGCCGGGCACAAACCCCGCCTGCTCCGGCGCTATTAAAGTGGGCACCAGCGGCACAAGACGGTTTGCTAGTATCTTGGCAAAGATTTTAGTATCTACATTCATGAGAGATAGGGGATGATACGATGCAGTTGTCCGGGGGTTTACCCGGTTTGAGGATCGCGACTATAATCGCTTCTCTCATGGATGGCGGCATCGAGCCTGTCACACACATCCTCGAAGAGCGCTATCAGTTGCGGCAAGAGTAGCTCAAGGAAAGCTTTATAGAATGCCACCGTCAGGCCACCCCCCGGTGCACCCCCAGTCTCATCTTGGATATGGCCTGCAATATTTCGTCCCGTTCAGTGGGTCTCATCAAAATTTCGCGATGCGTATCAGTTAACCATGGTAACTTGATATGGGCCAGGTAGTCACATATTTGAGCTTCGGACCCACCCCCTCTTGAGGTATATAAATTCGAATAATAGTGTCGGAATTGCTCCGCAACGTCCGACTCCTCCCTTAGGATATCCCCTTCTGGAGTGGTAAGTTCAGGCACCACAGCTGTGTCTCTACGTTGTTTAAGTAGTTGAGCGAGTACCGCCCCGGGGCGTTCCCCCTCTCCATATACCCGCGCGGTAGCGTATTTGCCCAGGTGTTTAAGCTCAGCATCAGCCTCCGTGTGATATTCTTCTAAGGTTAGTTTAAGCTCATCAGTGATCTCCTCCGTAGGTCGATCTAACCTAGCCCTCTCCAATGATGCTAGTCTTGGTTCCAAAGTAGTAAGTCGACCCCTGATCGACTTAAGGACACCCGCGTGCTTAGATATAGCAACCCCTCGTATATACACTTTGAAGGCGTCCCATACAGTCTGGAAGGAATCAACGGATCCCACATGCTTTTTAAAAAAAATTCAATTGCCTCAGCAATTTCCTCCTTAAAGACGGTATCCAGCAAGGAATTGGGCGGAAACCTCCAGGAAAAGGGGGGAATACGAGCCCTTGGAGCCTCGAATACCAGCAAAAGTGGGGAATGGTCAGAATATGTGTGGGGGAGTATCGTGCATGCTCTAACATTGGTAAGCGATTGCCTAGTTACAAACCAGTAGTCTATTCTTGTATGTATATCATAGTAGGCCGAGTAGTGCGTGTATCCCCCTTGGTTCGAGTGTCGCTGGTGCCAAACCGCACAAGAGCGCTATCCATAGCTCTAGCCGACGCCGATATGCGGCGTTCCGGTCCTCCTGACCTGTCCAATGTCGGGTCTCTAATGAAGTTAAAATCACCACCCCAGAGAAGTCGACCCCTAGTATGTAAGCCCACTGTGTCTGTCAACGTTCGGTAAAAGTCCGGGGCATCATGGTTGGGACCATAAACATGGACTACCAACCACTCCAGCCCCTTACCTCTACATCTAGTGATCGTGAACCTGCCCTCAGTGTCCGTTACCAGAGGTTCCAGCTTTAGCGGCTTTTTAGGGTTCACCCACGTAATGACGCCTCGTGCGTGAGTGGTAAAGCCAGCTGCATGTATGTTACCATGCAGACCCCTAGAGCGTAGGATTGGACTGTCCCATGGAAGATGCGTCTCCTGCAGAAGTGCAATGTCAATATTGTGCCTATTCAAATAACTCAAAATCTTGCGGACTTTCCTGTGGTCATTGAGGCTACGAACGTTCCACGTAAGCACGCTAATGGTATCGGCAGGAGCGTCTCTATGGGACCTATTCGTATCTGCCATGTGATTGTTCTGTATATAGTTGCGTTATGATAAGTACCGTCATCCTGGTGCATGTATAGAAAGCCTGAGCACAAACAGTAAAACTTATGAACATCATCAGTGTGAGTCTCAATAACATCCCTCCCCCTCCCACGCCAAGCTATGCCCAACTGTGCATTGGCGAGTTCCCCCCACAAAAACCCAAATTATCATAACAAATTCACATCGATCAACTCTGTGGTTGTAATGACTACAATAATACCCACAGTGTGGAGTACACACGTGGGCAGATGTTGCCTGCCTCTGCAGTGTTGTGCTACTCTAAGGTCACTATCCCTTTCCGCTCGCCATCCTAGCTAATATTATCGTAAAGCGTGTCAATCTTGTTACAGCCAGTCCCCAACATCATCCCGTGTGGAAGAGACTGGACCCGGGTGTGCCTGTGTATTCGGACCCCATCCAAAATGGCGCTCCGACCGCCGCCTGTGATCAGCAAGTCCCCTTGCGTCCCCAAATTTTCATTCTCGGGATTTTTCCCATTACCAGGATCCCCTCAGCTTACAGCCCCCAAATGTTCCCAGCTTATCTGTTAGCATGGAAGAGTTTCTTGCTAGTCCTGATCGTCCAGGTCGCCTCCTGTCGCGCCCTCCACCTCGACATGCTCCGGGCTTTGTCGACGTTCTTTGGCCCATTCTTTCAGAGTTTTCTGCAGGGCTTTGGGATCAGTGAAGATTCTGGAGTGCCCTTGCCGGGTGACTCTCAGTCTCGCAGGGTATAACATTGCATAGTCTAGATTCTGGTCACGCAGTTGTTTCTTGAGTGGTGCAAATTGTTTGCGGGCCTCCTGCACTCGGGCCGTAAAGTCCGGGTAAAGTGAGATCGCCGAGCCCTCATATTGCAACGATTTTTTCTCTCTCGCAAGTCTCAAAGCTGTGTCTCGATCCCTGTAATTCAGGAGTTTCGCGATGATAGGCCGCGGCGGTGCACCCAGGGCGGGGCGAGGGCCCAACGAGCGATGGGCACGTTCCACCACAAACATTTGAGAGAACTGGTCGGGCCCCAACAATGTGCGCAGAAGTTTTTCCACAAAGAGTTCCATATTCCCCACCAACGTAGTTTCTGGGAGACCCGTGATGCGTACGTTACACCTCCGAGAATGGGCCTCAAGGTCTTCGGCTTTATCCAGTAGCGTTTGCATCACCGTGCCCATCCGCTTCTGTACGTCATCAAGTACCGTCTGTGATTCTTCAACTTCGGTCACTCTGCGCTCCGCCATATCCATCCTCTCTACCTGCTTGTCAATTTTCTCCATCATTCTGTCCATCCGATATGATAAGGAATCTAACTTGGAATCTATAGTAGATAGACTTGCCTGTAGACTTGCCTGCATAGTCGTGAGCATGGTTCGGATATCTCTCTCCACTTGTTCCGGGCTTTCCTCTGTGGCTGCGTGGTCCCCCTCCGGGGTGGCGTCCCTGGTCTTACTCTTGCTCCGCTCGAAGGTGAGCCGTGGCTGGAGCTTATCAACTTTCCCCATGGGTAAAGCCGGGGTACAGAGGTGTAGTACGGTTCCGTGTACAACAAGCGCACTTCAGCCTGGTTCTCCTCACGTCAGTGCCCAGTAGTATCCCTGCTCAATTGTGACGTTATCGCAATGCTTGAGATCCCAGCTGGTTGACTGTCCCTCTAGGGAGGGTCTGTCTAGCAAGCAGAACCGTAAAGTGCCCACCGCCTCTGCAATGAACCTACAGCAATTAGCACACGTGGGATCGCCAGTATGACCAGGTCTATGCCCTGGCGTCGTGTCTTACGTGGCCACACATAGGAATTAGCGGTGCCGGTCACCTCCGCACTGCAGGATATCCACTGCCTTCAGGGGACCACCCTACCAGGCAATTGAGGAAGCCACCAATGTCCCGCTCTCCACAAGATTGAAATGTGCCCCCTATATCACTCGGGAGCCATGCAGTCCCATACGTCCGTTATGGCCCGTTCAAAAAAATCAGCAGGTCGGGAGGGGGGCAGTGGGTCCACGTTGTCTGCAGCGTCTGCTCAGCGAGCCGTGATTACCTTGAGGGAGCCTACCCGGTCACGATCCGCGATCTCCGCCGTACGGCCAGGCTGCCGCAGCGCAGCCGATCCAGGGCTCCCGGAGGCTTCAGGAGTCAATGAGGGGCGGTTCCGTATGTGGCAGCAACTCGGCTCCGAAGTCGCAATCAAGCGAAGCACTCCAGGCTGCCTGACACGATCGCCTGGAACAGCGGCAGTCGCACCTTCATCCCCTCGGCTGCACAGCGGCAGCTCCGTCTCCGCAGGCAGGCTCTCGCTCCAAGCGACGTCGCGGGCCCCGATTCACAGCACTCGGCCAGCAGGCCCGGTTCTCGCCGCCGCAGTCCCCGGACACCTCTGACGCCGGAAACACTCTCCAGCTGCGGAGACAGTCCTCCGGCACACAGGATGAAAAGTGTGCAACAGCAGGCAACACTTCAACGCAGGATTCGTGACGAATTAGTGGATGGCGTTACGGAGCTCAAACACTACGCGGCCATCTTCGTTGCAGGCAAGCTCCGCCCCCCCCTGCACTCACTTTCTGGTTCCTGAAGAGGCTGCTAGTCGAGAGGCCACGCTGTTCTCCGCCGCTCGGTGCGTCCCCCACGAGCAGCTGACGGCAACCCGGATGGCTCGGAGTTCGAAGAGTAGATCTGGCTCCCGATGAGGCTGTTGGCTGTGCTTTCCCCCGCCGATCGGTGTGCCCCCCACATGCAGCTAGCGTGTCTTCTCGCAGGTCACAGCTGGTTCTTCTTCAACGGTCTGCCTGCCACTTAGCTCCTTATTGCTTTTCCTGTTCTCCGACCGTTCCTATTCTTTCTTCTTCCTTGTGGGGAGGAGGGGGGTATGTGCGTTTCTAGGCCTGATGCCCCCTATTTAACCCACCCGTGCCTCCTCCGCTCTCCCTCGGATTGGAGGGGCCCCTCTTGCCCTGGGGCAACCAATCCTGGTCGCCCCCTCATGAGCGGGCTATTTGAATTTGCGGGGGCGGGGTTGCCCGCCTCCGGCCGGCGTTTGGCCCGGGCCCCTAAAGGGTCTGGCTTTGCCTCCCCGGGCCAATGTGATCATATTTTTGCTGTGTATCAGGGGAGCAACCCGGGTTCCTGCAGCCGCAGAGGGGCTCCTCATCACATTCTCTAAGAGGGACTCGCCATCTTGTGATGCGCCACTTACTGTGCTGTCGCGAGGCAGAGAAGGAACGAGATGGAGGTTCACTGGCAAAACTGCTTGTGAGGGCCTTGATACTGCAATAGCTGGGGGATGCACAGCAGATCCACTGTGTTCGTGTTTTTTGTTTACTTCGGGCAGGTTTGTTTTAACAGCAGTCTGTGCATCCCCCGGAGGACTCCATACATGCTGCAATGCCGGCCTCATTATCGCCCCAGTCCTTGTTTCTTTTTGCGACCACCTACGCTGTTCCCAGTTCTTTGCATGCTGCCACTTTGGTTTATTATGGAAAAATCACCAAAGTAATACAAAAACAGGCCTAGATGAGCTGCCTACACTTTTATTGTTGCCTACTTACCTGTATCGTGAGGCTGCCCGCGGCACACGCAGTGTGCCCACTCAAGAGGGCGGCCACCCTCGTGCTACATTAGGCACAACAACATGTCTAGTGGTGGGGACCCTCCGGGAGTCCCCAAAGTCCGGTGTGGGCTATGCGTCACTTCTGGCGCATCAGAGGGTGGGGGCAAGGTACTTATACCTGCCTCCACCCATCTATCTTTCCTTTGGTGCCTTCTAGTCACGCTGTTAAAAGGCTTCACTTCACTCTGACTGTGTCGAGCAGCACCAGTTCCTGATCATTATCTCTGCTACAATCTCTGGTGCTCTTTGTTTTGGAAAGGAGCCAATGTGGGAGGAACTTGTATTGCACTTGTATTAGTTGAACAGCTGATTACTGCTGAAAGGCTGTCTTAACAGTTTTGTTCACCAGCTACGATAGGGGCTGGGCTCATCACTTACAAACCTATGGTATGAGTAAACCAGAACTAAAGGATCCAGAATGCATTAGGTTGTCACTCTAAAGCCCAGGGCTGGAAACACCATGTGTATGATCATAGTGACTGAGCAACAAGTGTCCACGTTACCCAACTGGTCCACTCAACATTGTTATATTCCATATAGGTACCCTAATATAGGCTCAGGTAACATCATAACCTCTCACCTATATTCTTCCCTACATTACATACATAACGGTTCTTAGGGACTGACCTTTTACCTAGATACGACACTGCCCACAAAATGCGGGATTTTCCCTGGTAAAGCTTCATACATTATGCATGAGTATTCTTGGAAGCACAGCAGGACTACCATCTCCTGTATAATATCTATGTACAAAGTTCATTCCCGACGTCACCCTAAGTCTGACAAAGCAGCAAGGTAGAACACCCGGGGAGACCTATGGGTATATATACATCACATCTTGCAAAGACAGGGAGAGGAGATCAGGACTGCTGAAACACCGACGCGAGACGCTGAGATTCCTGCATGCAGATACTCCAGCTCGCAGAGGTCTAACATCCCTTGCGGGGGTCCAACTCGAGACCAGGACAGGGCCCCACAGTCTCTCACTTCAGGTAATGGGGTTAACCGTATCCTGGAGGGATTCTTGGTTTAACACCTACATACAAGCTGGGTACACTTAGGTACATCTAGTTAGGATTGCATAGTAGAAGTATGCATTTATTACTGTCATGTATTTTAAATACCTGCCTGTATTCATTGTTTTATCACGATGGTAGAGATTTACCATCCTTTTACTTTCTTAGTGCTTCTGATCATTTGTATTAGGGGTGGGCTGAATTTGCGTAGTCGTGCTGCGCAAAGCTCCGCGAAAGGGTAAAAAATATCCGCAAGCACGCAAAAGTTCAGCGAACACGCGGAACTGCTTGTTCCGCCCGTTCGTGATGCTTTTTTCCTGTTTGCGAACGCTGTTTGCGTGCTCGGGGAGAAATAGCTCGCGAACACGCATTTTGAAAGCGCGAACAAGCAAAAAACTCTGCGAAGCCGCGTATCGCTGAATTTTCAGCAATTCCGCATTCTCCGCGGAACACAAAATTACCCAAATTCCACAAATTCCGCGAGCGGAACGGAATTTACCGCCCAGGCCTAATTTGTATCTGCTAATGTATAGTGGTTGTTGCAGCTCATCTATTTTACACTAGAATAACGACTGTTCAATAAATAGTTATTGAAAGCGTCCCTATTGTTTATTCTGTGTATCTCTCTGAGACTAAGTGAGCACGAGTGACTGAGCTAAAAGTAGTACAGTGTTTCCACGGTCCTGAGGGATCAGGGTTGTCATGTTCGATGGTTGCCAAGAACTATTCTCTCCTTGGTAAGAGGAGTTTCTAGTGGCACTGTGAGCTATCTGGTACAAAGGCCAACATACCCGGTGGGGGTGTTTAGAATCAGTCTGACACCAATCCTACAGTGTACGCTGTCCGAACGCGCAGATCCTGTATAGGTTTTATAGGAACTACATGACATGGCGCCCATTGTTGGTTGGGTACTTATTTAACAGTCAAATCTGAATAGTTCAGTCATACTATTCTCAGAAACCCCGACTCTCAGAGACGTCTGGAGTGGGAGGGTAAAAAATCAGCCGGACCTGAGTAGGCAAAATACTATTTATTGGCTGTTGGTTAATCAAGCTTGAAGGACACATTGTTCCTAAATTGTGCATAAACACCTTATCTTAGCTCCCTTGGAAAAACTTCTTAGTGTAACAGTGACTGAACAAGTAGATAGCGCTGTACAAGAACTGAATCTCTCAGAAGAAGATGCAGATGCAATACATATTGCACAAAAATGTTAGAAATGCCCTCACCATAAAATTAGGTACATATAGTTTAACACCCAGGGGTGGATCGGTAACATTCGTGATTAAGGCACACAAATCATATAGGACAGAGGTATTCTATTCATGGGTTACATTCCCAGTAGCAAATGATCATACAAAGACATTTCATTACTACACAGAAGATGAAATACCGAACGAATAATGTCTGTATGAGGACACTGAAGTTCCGCTCACTTACCAGGAGCACTTATACTGGTTTAAAGACGCCCTCCCCCATACAAGAAATAGAGTTAGACTCGGTCCGCTTGGAAGAGACGGAGCAACATGGCCGGTACTAGCGGCATACACACCACATCCTGACATTGAAATAATGCCAGCAGGAGACTTACTTACACTTCATAAAGAACTGATAAAACTGTACAGAAATATGACACAATTCGTGATGAGGACACTCACAGTTCAGCCAGCACCGGCTACACCAACAGGTCCGACTCAAACATCAACAACTAAAATTACACCACAAACATTACACGCAGTGATGGGTAAAATACCCACTAAACATTAACAAATACCATTCTGGGTAACAAAAAATAACGTAGCTGGAAGCCGTATTTCCAAACACTAGCCCATTTGAAAAACACAGAATGCTGACAATCTGCTTGCCCATGGGGATAACACCCCAGATAGAAGATTGTATCTCTTGGAGTACAGATTTCGCTGCCATATATACCAGAATACATGGTATCCCGTCATTAGCAGTAATTCCAGATGTATTAAGACAAATACAGAATGAGTACAGAGCAGAACCTGCTCTGAACTTAGGGATGAAATTACTTGGCAATTTTGCCCAGGTATCAGCTATAATATTAGCAAACATTAAAGGGAAAGCAGCATTAGTTGCAATACGCCAACGCCTAAGGGAACTCAGTCCTTTACAACAGGAACATGAATAGCCCAAATTAATTGAGACTGCTTATGCAGAGTTAGGCAGAGACAGTTTGGGGGGAAAAGCAGTGAAACCTCAGCTGATGGGTAGTCCTGAAAAGGACAACCTCAAGCAGGCACCTGCTTATTCAAAAAAGAAGTGGGAAAATAACAAACAACAAAAGAATAAAGAAAATAGATCTCAATACAGAGGTAGGTCTCCTCAACCGGAACCCCCCGAAAGGAGGTATAACCTTAGGAATAGGGACAACATTAGAAAACCTGTCAGGTATCAGGACACTGATACACGTTCCTCTCGTTCCTTTCAGGGTTCATCGAAAAACTCAGAGAGGGAAGAACGGTCAGACAAACAAGAAGAGCGTACAAAGTCCAGAGACAAGCAATACGCTCCAGGCTACACTTCTAAAAAAGAAGACAAACCAAAATCAAAACCTCAATTCAAAAAGAAGAAAGTTGCAGGTCTAAAGATCAGACATGCCCAGAATTCTGAGGACTCAACTACTCAACGGGGAATGGCCTCTGACGATGCTAGACAGTGCAGCAGAAGTAACAATAGCTCGCCAGATCCTGATGGAATTTCTGGTGACAGCAGACTTGAATGATCATATCACGGTGGAAACGCCTGATAGTAGGGTGAGCGTCCCCATAGATTATATGAAATAACACTGCAAATGGAGGAGGACAATCCCAGGAAGGTTAAAGGTCTGTTTTGGGAGAACCTGATGTTTGCCTATGACATGCTATTAGCTGAACAAGATTGTCCGCCAGCATTTGTTATGGATTGCCCTAGGGGGGAAACAGTAATTTTACCAGCCTTCTCCGACCTTGTTCCAAAACATCTAAAATACAAATACGCGCGGGAGTGGGCAGTAGCCCTTCCTCCTGCATTATATCGCAACCATGTTAGATGGGATGAGGATTCAACCCACCATGTGATACCATTAAAATCTACTCCGACTCCACAGAGGCAGTATCCAATAAAGCAAGATGCTAAAAAACAAGTCAGGGAGATCTTAGATCAACTAGAATTGCAGGGGGTGATTGAAACTTGCACCTCTTCAATACTTTGTTTCCAGTAATGAACCGGACAACTCATATCGTCTAGTTTTAGATTACAGACAACTTAACTCATGCACAAAAACATTTGCAGTACAAAACGCACACAGTGCCGCATTAATAAATAACATTGTGCGGAAAAAAATTAAAACAACCCTAGATATCTCAAAAGGATTTTTCTGCCAAAACATTGCACCTGAAAGTAAGTATTTAACCGCATTTTCCGCATTAGGATCCCAGCGCCAAATTTGTAGACTCCCCCAGGGTTGTAAGAACAGCCCTGGGTTGTTTTCTGCCAGAGTAACTGAATTACTTCAGAATTTGGATGAGGAGGCATTGTCCTATGTAGATGATATTTATCTGATGGATGATGACATTGAGGAACACTTGACCAGGGTGAACACCATAATATTGGGATTCACCACTGAGGGCTACAAGTTTAACTTAAAAAATCAAAGATAGCCCACCTCAATGTCCTATTTTTCGAATATGAGCTCTCAAGTGTAGGGAAAAGCTTGGCAGCTAACTTTTTAGAAAAGTGCGCGCTACTTCAACCTCCAAAATCATTAAAAAATTTACAATCAATACTGGGATTCCCGAATTTTGGTAAAACATACATTTTGTATTATGCAGAAAGGGTTAAACCTTTCTACGACCTAATAAGACCTGATTTTTCAGTTAGGCAATGGACACAGGAACACACAGATATCCTTTGTTCCCTACAAGCTGATATGATAGCGTCTAAACACTTACAAACAGGCATAAATGTCCACAAGCTAGTGATCCGTATAGTTGCGGGTCAATCAGGGTACACCTACCTGACCTAAAATGAAGGTGAGACCGTACCAATAGCATATAAATCACATCTGTACACAAATGCTGAGATGCGCTTTGCATCAACAGAAAAAATACTGACAGCAGTGCAGACTGCTGTAGTAAGAGAGAGAGCAATGGCTCAGGGGAAACGAATAATTGTTGTGACTCCAGTACGGCCTTAGAGGCTGCGACAAAGGCAAGCGTACCCAATGCTAAAGCCTTACATCCGAAATGGATACACTGGGCTAATTCTCTCACTGCATCAGACGTAGAATACAGATACAATCCTAGTCTAAAAACACAAGCATTTCTACAATACGAACAAAAATATCCTCTACCGAATGAAATAATGCCTCTAGATCAGTACTCCTACAAGTTAGATGCAAACAACGTTCCATTTGCTCAGATTCCTTGAGTGGGGGCTAGAGTAATACCAAACATGGATCGCAGGTTGAGCTTAATATTAGCTGCACACAAGGGTTTGGGTTCTGCACATGCAGGGGTTAGGGAGACTGTTTCTTTACTGAAACAATGTTATTGGTGGCCAGGGCTTACAAAGCAGACTAAAGAATATGTCTTGAAATGCGACATCTGTCAGCAGATGATAGGCTCCACCATAACAGGTCCAGCGCAGACACCATTGCTAATATCAGACAAACCACTCGCGTGTTTTTATTTGGACTACTGCGGCCCCTTACAATCGGATTGGGCTTACAAGTACATTGTGGTTGCAGTGGATTCCTGCTTTCGATTCCTATGGATATGGCCTCAGCGCTCGGCTGGCGCTCGAACTGTTAACAAAGATTTGCGAGTCTTTATAGGGACATACGCAAATGGCACATAACATTCTGACCGTGGCCCTGCGCTTACAAGGAAGCCATGGGAGGTTTGGGTGTAGCATTGCGGTACTCCTCTCTGTACCATCCTGAGGGAAATTCGGTTGTGAGAGGAAAAACCGGGACTTAAAGCAATCTTTAACAGCTAGAGTATTAGGTTCGGGTGGTAGTTGGGTCAACCATTTCTATGGACTACAGAGGGCTTTGAATAACATGCCAAGAAGTTCTCTAGGGGGTGTCACTCCTTATGAGATCCTATTTGGGACGAGAGCGTGGGTACCTGATCTTGATTGTGAAGGCACAGTGGCGGATGAAAAGCCTTTTGACATCAATAAACATTTGGATGTTTTACAGGATGAGAATGAATCCAGGGCACTACAAAGCAATGTGCAGATAAAGCAGACCGCCACTGGAGAAGTCAAATCAGTCACAGCAAGACCTGTCTGGATCCCTAAACTTACAGATCTGGTCAGAGAAAAGATAGCGGACAAAAAAAGAAGTTGGGCCATCATACAGAAAGCCGGTCCCTGGCCGTTGAAGGAACAAAAACTGTACTTCTGCCGTCTCTTTCCGGAAAAAAGAAGAAGAGATTTGTCTCCATTGGTCTGATAAAAAAGCACTATGTGGCCGATACTGAATAGTAGGCCTCATGGACTCCTGGGTAGCCGACGTCCTCCTCTGGCTACTATACAGAAAGTTCAAACGGAAAGACTCATCACGTTCGAAGAGTCTCCTACACGGAATGATGGACTGTGCAACAACGAAATGGAACTTGTTCCTCTTGCAATTGAAGTTCAAACTCAAACTCAAAATCAGAAGGAAAGAGAAATTTCCATTCGACCAAATACTGATGTCTACGTCAACATGCCTCAAGAAGAGCCGTCTACAAGTTCAATAAAATCTGCAGAACTACCAAGGATAGATCGAACTGCATCTGGCTATTTCATCGACTTCGATACCTTTTTATTGGATCCAAGTGAACCTGAAACGATGCCAGCCCAAAAAGCTTGTCACCAGCAAATCAAAGACTGCTTCATCTTTCTTAAAAAGACATACCTGGTATCACCTTGGCTAGAACTTTGGGTAATCACCGGGATACTTTTCTTTCTTTTCTGGATAGGCTTAGTAACTGTTTTTAGCTTACTTATTAATGGAACTTACCTTTGAAAAAGCTCTGCAGCATCAAAAGTGAATCTGAGTCTGAAACCTCATCTTACATCACATCATGAACAACGAGACTTGTCATCAGTGAACATTACAGCAATTCCTATACCTGATGGTATAGTGTGGGACAAGGTTAATAATGATATATTTGGTCCGACCAAACTTTTTAAAATATCACATTTATTTAAAATTTCCTTAAATGATATCATTACCTCCAGTACATTTTCCGATTATTGGGATTATGAAACTGTAAATAATATGTTGTCTGATTTAGAACAATCTGCCGCATTTTCTAATAATGAAATGTTGGAAGACACATCAGATTTTGACTCCATGTATTGCTATCAACATTATGGTCATCATTTCCTGCACGAAGCCAGTAACCCTAGAAATGTTTTCACATATCACCAATGGGAACATTGCCCAACACCGCCAAAAAGTAGTTCAAAAACATTTGCACAGACATTTTCATATTTATCAGGGTTTAATCCTTCTGACCCAGCCTCATACTACTATAAGTTGGCACCTACATCTGCACAGAAAAATATGCTGACAAACACCAAACAGATTTATTCTGCTTCCTTTATTACCCAACTGTCTAGACAGGGTTTCGACTTATGGAAGGACACTATAGACTTAAAATCAGTTTGGGGTTCTAGAGATTGGCAAGTCCAGGGAACAGAAACGCTATTTAGAGTATGCCTCATTCCTCAGCAAATAATGTTTCTGAATGATGCTGTGCAACATACTACCTGTCTTGGACTAGCCAAGAACAAGGATTTGAACACACCTCAGATTCCAACACCATCACAAACCGAGGGTAACATTACGTCACAAGAAGGGTTAACGTTAGATGACATTATGCATTACAATAGACCAGAACCCAATTGGAAGGGATGGTTGGTTTGGCCCACAGACACTAACAGATGTCAAGGACGATTCAGGGGTACAACCGAAGGGTTCACTATCCACAGGCCAGACCCATACTAGGTGCAAAGAGAACATCCGGGGGTGGTGACATCATATGGTGTTGGGAAGTTATGCATCGATTGGCTAAAAACCTCAACACTCACAAAGTGAGACAACACTTATTCATCCTTACAAAGGATGTGGACCTACGGGATTTCTTATTAGGTCCCAGAAAACCACACCAAAAATGTTTCTATTATGCTGTCTATAATGAAATCTGGAAAATCTCCCAACAAGAAGCTGCAGAGAGGTTACGAGAAATAGATAGGATCAACTTAGAAAAAGCATTTGCAGTAGTTAACAATAGTATGACTACTTTAACTTCCAGGATTTATTCACTGGGCAACATTGTATCTTCTGCTATTGATATACTAGATCAAGATTTGTCCATTCTACACCACGGGCAATCACAATTGCATTCTATCATGTTATTAAGCTGGACGCTGCATTCATTGTGCGCTGGTTACGTGCCTTGGCGTTTTATAAACAGTACGTCCTTGTTTTCTGCATACAATCTAGCAGAAAAACAGATGAAAATGGCACAAAGAGGAGCAAAATATACAATGCTGCGTATTGAAAAACTGGATAAGTTAGCTTTTACTGTAGCTGAATCACCGTCCACAGAGTGGTTGATCCATGGCCATATAACATTACTGATCACAACTTTCCAGTTTCAGTATTGCCTAGAACAACAGCAGGCAGGCAGATATGAGGAAATGGGTAGGGAATTCATCAATGAATCTTGGAAATTACCGTACAGATTTTGATGCAGGAGTGGGGATCTAGAAGTGTTTCTAAGCGGTACAAACTGTGAGAACACCTTAAATGGATCACTCATATGCCAGGATATAATGCTGCATGGGGCCTGTAATGGTTCAGTAGCAAACTTATCCTGTCACTTGAGGGGTGCCCCAGCAGCTGTGATTAGTGTTCAGGCTACTTTCGAATGGAGTTACTTGATGCTAAAAGATCAAGGTTGTTGTGAGATGCTTCCGGGCATCGCATATCTGGTTACCGTTAACTCCAGGGTTACTTGCTGTATGCTAGTATTGTTTCCACCGACATACACAAACGTGGAGGTGCCGCTTTGGCCTTCATTGAATGTTTCTTTAATACGGTTTGATACTTTGAGCAGAATGAAAACCATGCTTCTATAGAAAAGCGTGCCCTTAACCTCCGCTCGAGAGACTTTTGAACTCCAGATCGCAAGGTCTTCGGCCAAGATACAGGCACTCATACATACAAATTGCCCCTTCCATTTCGCAGAAATGGTAAATCGTATCTTTAACATGTCTGATACGATGGGAATAGTCCACCTATTTAAGACCATAGGTTCGGGACCTTTAAGCACCTTTCAGATGGTCCTCAGAGTTATACCAAACTTTATACACTCCGTATTCGGAAGCATTTTTGGAGGACTTCCTCTAATCCTGTTTCTAATAGCAGGTGTCCTGATTGTAATTTTTCTGCAAAACAATGGACGTCCCAGTCACCAAGGAGATGGAAAAAGCTCTCCAAGAGCGTAAATGCCGTGATCGCATGGTACAACATCTGGGCACACCTCGCCTACGAGAACTAAGCGCCTCTTAGCTCTTGTCATTTAGACCAATCTGGATGGACTGCATCTTACCTGTTCTCCTATGCCTGTTCTGCAGAGAAGAATGTGTGTTGGATCTCTGTCTGACACTTCCGTCATGTGCGCAACCGGACGTTGATGCTTTACTGGACCCGATAACGGCCCATGTTCTACTGTGTCCCCAGCGTATCCCTATGTTGATTTCAGCATTCTTAGAGCCTCCACAGGTAGTCTCGGCTCCTGTACGAATGGATACCGGCTACTCCACCGACACCCAGGCCTTGGATGGCGCACAGGCTTCGCCAGCATCGGCTGCAGGCAGTAGGGAGGATCATCTATGCTCAATTGACATAATATGCAAGGTGTTACAGGGATTGTCATCTGCGGAGGCAAGCAACAGTAATGTTGTGTCTACCAGCCAGGACACACAAACATTTGTCTCGTCATGTGCTGGGAGAAATTCGGCCTTTTTTAAACAAACTATAATTGAAACTCTAAAGCAAAATTGACACTTTTTATAAACATGCATGGCTTTCAGACGCTTGTAGTAGTTCAAAGTATACATACGGACACATTAGGGCTATTGCTTGAGTGACAATTTCCTTTTTTCTATGTCTCATTTTTCACAGAAGTTTTAGAGTTTTTTAACATTTTTTAACAAAACTATTGTTTTTATAAAATTACTTGCATACCAGTGCCTAGACAGCCTAGCAGTACGTTAGAATTTAATTATATCGTCCAGTTGGATGAGGAGTGGGTGTTATATTCCATATAGGTACCCTAATATAGACTCAGGTAACATCATAACCTCTCACCTATATTCTTCCCTACATTACATACATAATGGTTCTTAGCGCCTTCGCTGCGAGCGGAATTCCAGCCAGGTGCTGGACATTCCAATCGCGGGCGGGGTCATGACGAGCTCAGCTCATCATGCGCACAGCCCGACCGTGAGGCATGACGAGCTGAGCTCGTCATGAGCAGGGAAGGGGTTAAGGACTGACCTTTTATTTAGATGCGACACTGCACACAGATTTTACCTGGTAAAGCCTCATACATTATGCATGAGGATTCTTGGAAGCACAGCAGGACTACCATCTCCTGTATAATATCTATGTACAAAGTTCATTCCCGATGTCATCCTAAGTCCGACAAAGCAGCAAGGTAGAACCCCCGGGGAGACCAATGGGTATATATACATCCCATCTTGCTAAGACAGGGAGAGGAGATCAGGACTCCCCTGGCGACACACTGACGCGAGACACTGAAATTCCTGCATGCAGATACTCCAGCTCGCAGAGATCTAACATCCCTTGCGGGGTGTCCAACTCAAGACCAGGAAGGGGCCCCACAGTCTCTCACTTCAGGTAATGGGGTTGATCATATCCTGAGGGATTCTTGGCTTAACATCTACATACATGCTAGGTACATCTAGTTAGGATTGCATAGTAGGAGTATGCATTTTTTACTGTCACGTATTTTATATACCTGCTTCTATTCATTGTTTTACCACGATGTTAGAGATCTACCATCCTTTTACTTTCTCAGTGCTTCTGATCATTTATATCTGCTACTCTATAGTGGTTGTTTCAGCACATCTATTTTACACTAGAATAACGACTGTTCAATAAATACTTATTGGAAAACATCCATACCGTTTATTCTGTGTATCTCTCTGGAATTAAGTGAGCACGAGTGACTAAGCGAAAAGTAGTACACTGTTTCTGCAGTCCTGAGGGATCAGGGGTGTCATCTTCGATGGTTGCCAAGAACTATTCTCTCCTTGGTAAGAGGAGGTTCTAGTGGCACTGTGAGCTAGCTGGTACAAAGGCAAACATACCCGGTGGGGTTTTTTAGAATCAGTCTGACACCAATCCTACAGTGTACGTTGTCCAAACGCACAGATCCTGTATAGGTTTTATAGAAATTTCACTCAACACCACGCTGTTCCTTGCCACACTATTCAGCTCCACACAAATCCATTCCACACCACATAATTCAACACAAAACCACATTATTCCACTCCAGAACACAATTCCATTACACACCACATATGTCCAATTTACAACACACAATTCAACATCAAACCGCAAAATCCAACAGCACATAATGAAACTCCATTACATAACACGTCACAGCACAAAACACCATTCCACATATTTACACTACATTACACACAATCTGACTCCACATAATTCCCCTGTAGACTCAAAAACATATAATTACTATCCACATATTACAACTGCAGACCAACCACATAATTCAACTACACAAATCCACTCCACACCACACAATTCCACACCACACAATGCCACAACTAACAAATCCAATTCAACTCACATAATTTCACAACACACCACTTACATCCACTCCAATCTATAACACATAGGTAAAAAATATTTACATTTACAAAATTTAAAGCTCTAACTCTTTCTTTTTTTTAACACCCAAACACACAGATCTGGAGCTTAGCTCATACCTATTTGTTCTTTTTGGTAACCGACAATGCAAAGCTATCCACACAGTTTCACACCCGCAAAGCTAACCACACAGGTCCACACCACACAATTCAACTTCACACATTTCCAATCCACACCACATAATTCAACACCAAGCCACATAATATAACTCAACAATAAAATTACACAGCACCCACATACCTCCCATCCACACCACAATTCCACATCGTGCCACAAAATTCAACAACACACCACATAATTAAACTCCACAATATACCACTCCACAACACAAAAATACCATTCCACAAAATTGCACTCCATAACACACTATCACACTCCACAAAATCCCACTAGACTCAATACCACATAATTGCTATCCACATGGTTCTACAGCACACCATGCCACATAATTCCACTACACAAATCCACTCCACACAATTCCTTGTCACACAATTACACAGCTAATTAATTCAGTCCAACCCACATAATTCCACTACACACCACATGTGTAGACTCCATAACACATAACTAAAATAATTGCCATTTAAAATACCAGTAGCTCTAACTCAAACAAATGCGAGATCAATTGCATTTCCAATGCTTGTTTCTCTTGAGGTGATTGCACACCAGATATCCCTGCAATATATCCAGTCCCATGCGCCTCAGGGACCTGTTATTTTTCCACTGTACACATTAAACATTCTGACCTTTATACTGTGTTCTAAGAATCCACAGGCTGGGGGGGCGTGGCCAGCTGGCACCCAAGATGGCCGCAACGGAGTACAGATCCGACAGTCCGACATATAAATCCCCTTAAAATACGCAAAATAATCTGGAATTATCCATAAACTGTTCCTGTCCCGGGCTCCCTGACCCCTTGAGGAGACTCAGTACGATCGCGGCGAAGAACTGGTGCCTCCGGACGGTGGTGCCGCAGCTGGGAGCGGGACACGCCGAGGCTTGCAAGGAGCCCCGGCAAAAACTAAAGTAGACTGTGCCTCGGGCCGCCTGGGTCCTTGGAGGTTAGGCCCATTCGAGCGTGCTGAAGATCCCGGACTGTGATCCCTCCAGGCCGGTTAGTGATTGCTGCAGCCTCCTCCGCCCACACGGAGGTTGTCTGAGGATGCATTGCAGTGCAGGAGGGGCATCGCTGGCAACCTCGTGCAGCCCTGTAGTTTCCTTCCCGGTGCTCCCCGGCGCTCCGGGGGTGTGCCTGGAGGAGACGAGGCTGACACTAGGGGGGGGGGGGGGAGCGTGATCGCTCCTCTCCTCCCCCCTCGTGCCGTGCCCTATTCCCGGTGCTTGGAGCCGGGTGGACGGTGGAGGTGGGGCCCTGGTCCGTGCACGACTTGCTCTCCCCCCGCCCTGGTCACGCTGCAGTGCAGTGGTCTGGGCATCCGGGAAGAGGACAGGGGGGAGTTGCCTGTGCATGTGCTCCCCTCTGGGACCCTAGGCCCCCAACGCATCGAGGCCTACTAGGATCATTCCCAGCGGCGGCTGGATGTGCACAGAGGCTGGGGGGCACAACAGTCTGCCACAATTGAAATTGAGGCCTGGTGGCTGGGGTGCTGTCGGCAGCGAGAGGTACTTGCCGGATCCCTACAGATGAGACGGGTTCTGCCAGCGGGAGTGGGCCGCCTTCCCGGATGACACCTAGTTGCGGGACCTGCTACTCTTGCGGACAGAGTTCTGAAGCATTTGGGAGGAACTTCTGGTCTCAGTGACTGCTCCAGTCATGCAGAGATGCCCGTGCTTTGCACCCACGTCCTTTGCATACTGAGCCTTGTGAGGTACTACACAGTCTACTACTTAAGGGGACATCCCACATCAGCGACTCCTATATCATGTCGACAGCGAGGGGGCCCAATCAGACCTACCAAACAAAACTGGACAAGTTTGTCCAGTCCAGAGTGGACAGCACGGAGGAGAGGGGTGCTGTGCAAGGTATGAAATAACAGTCTGAGGAAGGGACCCGACCCTAGCGGATGTAATGGAGGCCATACAGGGTGTCTGGTCGGCACTCAAACACAAGATAGATACTGTAACAGCCGAGGTAACCTTCATGCATGCGGACCTACGAAACTTGGGATAGAGGGTCAAAGCGATTGAGGACTCGGTCTTGACGCTCCAAGCCTCTTCCAGGACATTGGAAACGATCGTCAAGAGGCTACAGATGAAAACTACGGACTTGGAGGAGAAACTCGAGGACTATGAGGGGCGCATGTGAAGAAACAATGTGCACATTTTGGGGGTCCCGGAGAAAGCGGAGGGGCAGGTGACAGACCTCTTTGTTGAAGACTTGATTCAGAACCATTTACAGCCCTAATTTCTTTCTCAATACTTTTCAGTTGAACGCGCTCATAGAGTACCGGGTGGAACCCCGAAGCCAGGCGCACCTCCACGTCCCATCTTGGCCAGAATATTTAATTATCGAGATAGAGACATTATCCTCCAAACGGCACACACAGCACCCCCACTCAAGTTTGAAAATTCGACAATCACATTTTTCCCTGACTTCATGGTGAAGGTGCAAAAGATGCGGAGATCCTTCCTGGAGGTCAAACGAGCGCTTCGGGAAAAAAAACGTTAAGAACGCAATGCTCTTTCCGGCCAAGCTACGAGTCCTGGCGGAGGGGAAGTCCTGGTTCTTTCAATCCCCAGAGGAAACCTGGGAATGGTTAGAAGGTTGGAGAACTCCCGGTGCTCACAAGTCTAATCCTCAAAGACGTTTGCAAGGAAACGAGAGTCGACAAGATAATTCCGACCTTCACGGCGGCCATTGAAGGGAGTGTCTTGACATCCCTGACCGAATGGTGGGAAGACATGGGTGGCTGATGGCGCATGGTTGTTGTAAAGGCCTCACTGGATTTGGGTGTTAACAGCATTCTGGACGATGGTCATGTGGAGTACTGTCAAGTATGTAACTTGTGGGATCTGGCCTGATATGGCAGGGCACCATGGTCCAGCCCTTGGCTCCGTAAGGGGAGGCGGCATAATAAATGGATGCACCACACTGGGTACGAGAGAAAGACCAAGCTTACTGAATATGTTCCATTACGGGTTAAGATGATCCGGGCTATGGGGGATCATTGTGTTCTTGTTGGAGAAGTTCCGGCAGTGTAGCGTTCCCCTTCACATAGTTAAACGGGTAAGGGTACACAGGCACTCTGCAAAATTGGGGGGGGTGCAGTTTTAAGTCCATGTTGCAGGGAGGCAGGGAGGGGGTGGGGTTTGGGGTGTTCCAAGTGGGTTTGTTTTAGAACAGTTATGATTTCATTGTGCAGCATAGAATAAAGTGTTTGCAGTGCACGGGGGTACCACAGTCATGTAACAAGATGATTAACACAGGTCTGGTCCAACAGGTCGAGGGTGAGGTCATTAAGTAACTGTCTGATGGTGAATCCTCAGTACCACTTCCATGTTATCCTCGGCCGTGGGTGGCCCCTCTTATGTCAACCAAATGGGCGGCAACCCTGAACGAGCCCCATTACTGGGACAACTCAAACTTCTCTCTTGGAATGTAAATTGTCTGGGGGATCAAATTAAACATGGAATTGCCCTGCAATATTTGAAGCGGGAAGTCCCAGATGTGGTTCTATTGCAAGAAACTCACATACATGGGACCTCTTATTGTGCACGCAATAGATGGGGGTATAATTTGACTGCTCACGCGGGCTATGCTAGGGGATCGAGAGGAGATGGGGTCCTCCTGCGTAGTTCATTCCCCTTCCAGGTCCAGACCATCACACGTGATGTGATGGGAAGGTTTGTGACGGTGTCGGGCTTTTGGGAGGGTAGGTTGCTCAATATAACATCGCTCTATGTGCCACCCAGATTGCACTCCATGACACTGGCTGATCTTGGCTCACACATACTAAATTTACCCGAGGGCGATTTGCTGTTGGGAGGAGACATAGATAGGAAACCGCCTAGACAGGGAGAAGCGTCCGGAAAGATGCTGACAGACTTCCTGAGGGCTATGGGACTGATAGATGTTTGGAGAGTGCGTAATCCCTCATTTATGCAGTACACTTTTCTGTCCCGGATTGACTACCTCTTCTGTAGGGCCGATCATCTCCCCCTGTTTGGAGAGGTCACTCTTCTTCCTAGAGGCATCTCTGACCACTCACCGCCAACAAGTTATGCTTGTGCCCCACCCCCTACGCGCTACGAGATGGCTATAAACCCCTGGTACCTTAAAGTGCCGTCGATCAGGGCAAAGCTCACAGAGGTGACTAATAACTGCTTCACAGAAAATGACGGATTGGTAGATTCGGATATAGCGCTATAGGAGGCATCCAAGATGGTAGTGAGGGGCAGTGGGGTTTTAGCGATTGTGGGTCATAGAAAGGAAAAAAGGAAGCAACTACAGAAGGTAGAGGCCGAGATTGTCCAACTTGAACGGAACCTGATAACGACAGATTTCCCAGACGCCAAGCATAGATTGCTGATGAAGCAAAGTGAATATAGGAATATCGCCGAGGACGCTGCCAAAGCTCAGTACCGCGCCACTCAACAATGCATATACGACATTGGTGACAAAGCTGGTAAACTGTTAGCCTGGTTAGACAAGTAAGACACAGCTAATAGATGGGTGGCGGAGATTGTGTGCCATGGTGGCAAGTGGATGCGGGATAGATTTGGGATTGCGGAGGCGTTTGCTGGCTACTTTCAACAAATCTATGCATCCACTGGGACCTCCACATACACCGAGGCAAAAGAATTGCTGGCCACCCTCAGGTTGTCGGTGCTGGAGGCCCATGAGGTCGAGGACCTAGACTCTGCCTTGACAAACGAGGAGGTCTCTAAGGCAATTGGGGTGTTACAATCCGGGAAGGCCATGGGTCCCAGTGGCCTTCCAATAGAACTCTATAAATCAAACACATCCACAATCGCCCTGTATCTTATAAGAATGTATGAAGAAAGTGCGCTTAATGGCATCCTCCCTGAGGCGCAGAGACTGGCCAACATTGTAGTATATATATATTATAGTAATATATAAAAAAGGAAAACCCCCTAAGCACTGTGGCTCGTATAGACCCATCTCCCTCCTAGACCCGGTAGTCAAAATACTGGCAAAAATTCTGGCATTGCGTTTGTCACCCCTGTTACACAAGCTGATCCATCCGGATCAGTCCGGTTTCATGCCAGGCAGAAATACTGCGCTGAACCTACGGCGACTTCATGGTGTCATGGGTAGAGCAGCCACGATCAGAGAGGAGGCGGTTATTATGTCCCTGGACGCAAAGATGGCATTCGACATGATCGAATGGCCCTTCATATTCGCCGCACTTGAAAGATTTGGGTTTGGTAAGAAATTTCTATTCTGGGTATGACTCCTCTATTCGGAACCACTGGCCCGAGTCACAGTCAATGGTGGGCGATCAACAACATTCACTTTGCAGAAAGGGACGAGGCAGGGCTGTCCTCTTTCCCCCTTAATCTTCGCCCTGGCCCTTGAGCCTCTGGCAATTTGGATCATGGGTGACCCCCTCATCAGAGGCCTCAACTGGACGGTGGAATGGGAAGATAGAATCTCCTGTTATGCCAATGATGTTTTGCTTTATCTGGCCAGACCATATTCTTCTATACATTCAGCATTACACATATTCACTCTTTTCCAAAAGTACTCAGGTTATAACATCAATTGGGACAAATCACTGGTGTACGTGTTATGCGGGGAGTGACCCATCCTGCCTAGAGGCTGTGGGGCCAAAATAGTCTCAGATGGATTCCGATACTTGGAAATATATGTCACAACTAACCCAACAGCATTCTACAAACTTAATTTGGCTCCTCCTTTGCGGTGATTTCAAGTCGACGTACAGCATTGGAAGTCCTTGCCCCTTACATTGTTAGGTAGGGCCGCCCTTTATAAAATGATGGCTCTTCCCCGTTTTGTCTACGCTCTACAGAATACACCTTATCTTGTTCCTGCAAAGTACTTCCATGCCATTGAGTCAGAACTGCGCACTCTGCTCTAGAATAATGGTACCCCAAGAATAGCATTGGCCAAACTTAAGAAAAGCTGGTATGACGGCGGTATAGCCCTACCAGCAACTAAAAGCTACTACTGGGCCTCCCAGCTGGTGGTCACTAATCCTAGGGTGCACCGGCCAGGAGCGGACCCGGCCTATAGGATGGACAGACATAACATGTCCCCCGGTGACTACCCTAGAGCAATTTATGGAGGGGGGAAAAATACACCAAAATACACTCCAACATCCACCACAATCAATCTATGGCACATGGCAACAACTGCTTTGGGGTGGAAAAACAAGATCTCACAAGTCACCCCACTGTTAGAAACAGACCGTCTAGGGGTATTATCGAAATACCCAGGCTTTGATAAGTGGAACCTGATAGGTCTTTCCAGGGTGGCCGACATGTGGGCAGGGTGACCCCTTTCGGTGATTTCCAACGAGACTATGAATTAAATATAGGGGAAACCTTCAGATACCTTCAAATCCGTAATGCATTGCAGAGGGCGATACCTAAAGGTACTGAGTTGCCCGTCTCCTCGCCCCTTGGGGATAGACTTCTAGATGACTACCTTCAGGAAAAAGCAATCTCACTGACATACAGAAAAATACTTAACAATACACTGGACGCCATGGATATTACTCGCGCAAAATGGGTTGAGGACGTTGGGGATATTAGCGACGAGGACTGGCAGGAGGCATTGGCATCCCCCTGGAAGGTGGCAATCCGATCTCGATTTAAATTCATCCAACTTAAACTTCTGCATAGAGCATATTATACCAGTTTGGTACTGGTCAAAATGGGGGCCCTGAATTCCTCAGTGTGCCCTAGGGGGTGTGGCCACACCGGAACCTACCTACACCGGTGGTGAGATTGCCCGATTCTCCAGAAATACTGGGGGAGGGTCACATCGGCAATGTTTACAATCTGTAACAAAACGACAGAGGTCTCGCCTCGCTGGTGCCTTCTCAATATATGGGATGCTCGGATGTATGGTAGCGAAACGCAACATTGCAAGAACGTGGAAGGGGGTCACCAGGCCCAAACTCAGGGATTGGGAGACTTATATGGATTGGTGCATGCAAGCGGAGAGGGTGATATACAAGGTCAGAGGATGCCCCCAAAAATGGTCCAAAATCTGGGGTGCCTGGAATGAGGATAGAGGGATGATATGTACACCATTTAACTACACTGCCCCTCAGACTATGGATCATGTGGGGATTAAAGTTCATCTTGTAAAGGAACAACTACAGCTATAAGGCTTTGTTATGGGCCCAATGTAACGTATTGACTGATATTGTACCAGAGGCACTGTGAATGCTCGTAAAGCTATTGAGACTGCACTGCTTTGTGTTTTCTGTCTTTCTTTTTTTTGATCAATCAATAAAAAGATATAAAAAAAAAAAAAAAAATGAATCCACAGGCTGATCAGAGGCATATTTTGTGACCTTTAATCTCTCGCATCACTCTGATTTTGTTTTCACCCCAGACCTGATCAGTGACTATAACAGTCTTCGGCTAATGTGTGATTCCAAGGATGCAAACTGCTCCCTGCTCCATTCTGAGTGATGTCAATATTTAAACATATTTGTTGGAATATAAAGGCGCTTTTCATAAACGGAGTGACACCAACGGGCGGCGCTTTATGCAGGGAACAATTTTTACAGGTCAACCAAACTCAAATAATGTAAATAATAAAGTGCCTCTTGCATAGCCCTGGTTAGGCACTCCAATTGCCGAGACCCATTGGATATGCCAAAGCTCGTTTGTTAAGTGAATGTAGTCGAAAACGGAAAGTTTCTCAGCGCGACTGCAGTTTCTAAATTGCACCCTTAACCCTGGTGCACTGAATTTATTTTTCATTAAGAACAGGTTGTCATGGTAGTCCTAGTGGTGCTGCTGAAGATCTAAAGGAGGATGAGGTGCTGCCCCCTTGTGACGAAGACTGGATCTGGTACCGGAACAAGTGTTTCTATTTCTCTGAAGCTGAAGGAACCTGGACGGAGGCCGAAGACTCGTGCGCTGCACTGGACTCCTCCCTGGCTTTGATTGACACCCAGAAGGAACTGGTAAGAGCTGTGACAATGTGTCATTCACTATGTGCCCCGCACCCTCCTATCCATATGAGCTAGTGATGGGCATTTTAGCACAATTAAAAGTTTGTGCACATAAAACGGTATTAACACGTAACACACAAATTTTTTACTGGGTATTTACATGTTTAAGTAACTGTAGTTAACATCGGCCACGTTGTAATATGGGTAACGTTTGACTGCCATTTCTTATTTTTTTTCTTGCCGTGCATCCCCTTTCGGTAGACAAGCTGTACCAGCAACTTCAAATAATGTATCACTTGTTTTCGCTTTCCCTTGTGAATGTTTATTTTACACAATTCTTAGAAGATATGTTAATGAGCTCCTGGCGAATTACATTTTGAGCCAAAATGTATCTTATGTTGCAGATAGATGAAGTCCAAGGACAGTTGGAAAGCTGGCATTGTGTTTATGCTGATGAAAGTGTTTCATCTTTTCTGTTCTTTAACCCAATTGGTTCCTCTTTTGAGAATCATATGTAGGGGTAGTAAAATGTTATACAAGGCTGATTTTAAACTAATGCAATGTAAAGCAACAGCAGAAGATGCAAGCGAATACCTTTGCTTCTTGTTAGAAGAAGGGGATCCTGCCTTGCAGAAGAATTCATGCTCACCCCTTCACTCTGACTGCCCCTGTTGTAGTGAGCTTCAGCAAGGCCTACCAGTGCTTAGGGGTTCTCCCTTCTCTGCACAGAGTCCTCAGACACTTAGGAAGAAGTTGGCACAGAAACTGAAATATAAAAGACAGAGTTTATTAAACCTCATGAGGTGGAGCTAACATTCGCACATCACCCTTCAGTAATGCATGAAGTAGCACACTGAATGGAAGGATCCTGGATCCCTTTATACCCACACAGGGGCTCAAATGAAGGCGGTACTAACACAAATGCTGGTTTTAGGTACATATAAGGTCATACAGAGAATGCACAGTCGACAAGTGGGTGGAGCTAACAGTTTCTACTTTTAGTAGACACATCCTGACATTTATAAACTCGGAACAGCTGCAAGCTCAACTGAGCATGTGCAAAGCAAGAGGAACTAAATATAACTTGTCTTCTAGGCAGATTTCAAGAGCAGTTGACAGGAAGGTAGGACAGAGCACATGGAAGCAGCACATGGTAGCACACATGGCAGCCAAAATGGCTGCCAGAAATACAAAATGGATTCCACAAAGCGGACAATTTAGCCTCTAAATACAGGCTGTCTTCAGCTAATGCTTAACTTAAATGCTGCCAAATTACAACACCCCCACAGGACTTTCACTGTCCTTAACAGTTAGGGTACTCCCTTTATGGGTAACTGATTTTTCTCTACTTTAATTGAGACAACTTTTTAATAGTTTGTCACTGCATTTAATATTTCGAATTGTTTTGAATATATTGACTAATGCTCGGATTACTTACCGCCAATCTCCATTACTCCGATCCTCTCTTCCTCGCCCCAGTACTTATATAGTGATGTTTTACCTCATGCTCTCCCCATCCGTCCAAATCTCCCAAAGCTGTTTTCCCTTTTTATTAAAGTAAACTGAAGCCCCTCCCATTCCAAAGCCCTTCCTGAGCCATATCTAAGGAATGTTATGAATGCCTAGATAAGAAGGCCAGGAATTAGGAAGGGATGGAGGGCGGTAAATTCTTGGATAAGGAAGAGTGAATAGGAGTAATGAAGATTACTGGTAAGTAATCTGAGCATTACCTCCTCATCCTCGTCTCAGTCCTTACGCAGTGAGGTTATATCCAAGCAAGGACCTTCTTATCATAAAAGAATGGCAAGAATAAAGGCATACAAGCATTCAAGAGTGATACCAAAATTATTGTAAACAAATTACACCCCAACATATGCCCAAATTCAATCCATAGAACACAGACACTTTAGTCAAACTTAGGACTGTCCAGCTAATAGGGTGATCTGGGAAGCAGACTTAGAATGGACACCACAGCCAAAATGAGACTCAGAGTCCCGAGCTACATTAATTCTATAATGAGAAAGAAAAGTGGATGAGGATGCCCAGGTTGCTGCTGCACAAATGTCTGCCATTAAAACCCCTGCCCATTCACCCTAGGAAGCGGCCATGCCTCTTGTTGAATGAGCCTGATCCTTCTTAGACAACTCAGAACCTGTTTACTTGTAAGCCACAGAGTTAACTGTCTTGCTCTATCTAGCCAGAGTGGATCTTGAAGGCTTAGCTTCTCTGTTGGATGACCAAAATTAATGAACAATGAATCTGACTTCTGAAAAAAAACCTCCTCCAATAAACAGTAAGGGCCCTTACTACATCCAAAGAAGCCAAGAAGCGTCAGAGGAAATCCCTTCTAAAAGGAAAGGGAGAACTATGTCTTGATTTCTATGAAATGCCGAGTTAACCTTCGGAAGAAAATCAGGACCCAAAGACAAAATTACCCTATCGTCAAATATCTTTAAATAAGGATAATGGCACTGAAGAGAACCCAATGCTCTTAGTCTTCTGGCTGAAGTTATAGCCACTAGGAGAACACTTTAAGAGACTAAGGGGCAGATTACGACTGTTTTTTGCAGTCGCAAATGGGAATTCGGCCCATTTGCGACCGCAAAATTAGTCTGCCTCATGCACAAACCATATTTTGCAAGTCAATAACCTACTAGCGACTCGCAAAATATGGTTTGCGACTCGGTATTAGGAAGGGGCGTGCCAAGGGCGTCCCTTCCTAATAGCGAGTCTAACACCAATGTATGATTGTTTTGCAACCGCATTTGCAGTCGCAAAACAATCACAGTTTACCACCTACTTCAAGTAGGTGGTAAACCACTCACAAACGGGAAGGGGTCCCCAGGGGACCCCTTCCCCTTTGTGAATGGGGGTGAAAATATTTTTTAAGAGCAGGCAGTGGTTTCACGGACCACTGCCTGCCCTTAAAAAATGAAACTCAAAAGTTTCATTTTTCTTTATTTAAATGCATCTTGTTTTCCTTTAAGGAAAACGGGCTGCATTTTTTTTTTTTTAAACTGCTTTATTGAAAAAGCAGTTCCAGGCATGGTGGTCTGCTGACCCCAGCAGGCCACCATCCCCAGCCATTCCAATGGGGTCACAAATTGCGCTTGCCTCATGAATATTGATGAGGCATGCAATTTGCGAACCCATTGGGAATCGCAAACAGTGTCTGAGACACTGTTGTACATTCAGTTCAGCGAGTCGCAAATTGCGAGTCGCAATTCTGCGCAATTTGCGACTCGCTAAACTGAATGGTCGTACATCTGGCCCAAAGGTTTTTATGAGGCTTCTTCTAATTGTTCAAAAGGTGAATACTGAAGAAAAGAGAGGACCAAAGGTAAATACCATGCAGGAAAAAATGTTTTGACTTTTGGTCTAATCAGAGAAAAGCCTTTAAAAAGTCTACCAACCAAGGAATTAATGGGCTCCAGATTAGCCCAGGAAGATCTAAAAGCCCTGATAGCTGACCACTGAAGTCTCAATGTAGAAACTGATAGATATTTGTCAAAACCCTCCTGAAGAAAGACTAGTATCATCTCAGAAGAACATTCCATGGAAGAAAATCCTTTTGACATACACCAATTATCAAATGAAGCCCAATAGTGATTGTAAGACTTTCTGGATGATTCCCTTCTGGAGGCCTGAATAGACAAAGAAACCAACAAGGAAAGACCATTCTTCAATAGACCCCCCCCTTTCACCCTCCAGGCCTATAGCTGAAGACGGCCCAGAGATGCCAGTGCTGGACTGGATGAATGATCGGGAGACAAGGGGAAAATCCATTCCTTGTCTATTGCCATGGAGTGAAGAAGGGGAAAACACAGCCTCCTAGTTAAAAGAACAGCCAATAGAATGATAGCTGATTTCGCTTTCAGGACTCTGAGCAGGACTTTCCAGATGATGGGAAAACGAAGAAAAGCATTGAGGGGACACCTTGGCAAGGGCTGGAGAAAGGCATCTATTCCCAAGACTGATTGTCCTCCACCCGGGAAAGGAAGTAAGGAACCTGTGCATTCGAGGACTCTGCAAACAGATCCGTGAGAGGAACTCCCCATCTGTTGCACAGATTCCGAAAAACTAGGAGATTGAGAGTAAACTCTTGTGCACTGGGAAATACCCAACTCAGTCTGTCTGCCTGAGTGTTCAGAGTCCCCTGAATGTGAACCGCACTCATCGAAAGAAGATTCATCTCTGTCCAAGACATGATTTGTAAAGCCAACTGGTTCAAGCTGTAAAAAGTGCAAATCAAAGTACTCTCCCGCTCCACAGGGAGAAAATGAAAAAACAGAAGCACAGATCTCCCACGCTGATCTAGACCCTCCTGCGCTAAATCCAAGCCCCGGCATCCCGAGACTGCTTGGATTGGCAGGAGAAAATGCCAAAAGACAAAATATATTTAAAAATAAATGAAAAGGAAAAAATTAGGAGTGCCGCTGCAACACCACAAAGCCCCAAGATTGGAACAGGCGACACACAAAAGAAAATCAAGAAGTGCTTTGGATATGGGAGGGTTTTATGGGAGGGGCTTCGGTTTACTTTAATAAAAAGGGAAAACAGCTTTGGGAGATTGTGAAGGATGGGGAGAGCAAGAGGTAAAACTGCACTACGTAAGGACTGGGGCGAGGAAGAGGATGAGGAGGTAATGCATTCATGTATTGGCTACTACATTTTCAACTAATTTGATGATTTGAATTTGTAACTTTTACTAATCATATAATAAACATTCATGGTTTGCGAATCTAATACTCTGTTCTTGATGTGAAGCTTAATGTGCTTGACGTCATTGAACCGTATTGGATTGTGTAGCCTTGGTCAAAATTAAAGATTCATCCTAGTAAGCACAGCCTGAACTCATGTTTGTACCAACATTTGCACAGTGCAAATCACTCTATCGCTATGAACTGACAGAGCTCATGTTTCTTCATCCACCACAAAAGCCATTTTTAGGTCCTCAAGCTAAACAGCGCTTGTGCTGTCTCTTCGAGACATGTTGTTTACTTTTAGTGTGCGTGGAGGGTGCCCATTACTTACCATTTGTAGGCTTAAAGCCGCACTCTGAATGCTTTCTCTTCCTGCTGGGTCAGCTCTGCAGTTGGCTCTTCCTCTTCTTGCATGTGACCCTTCCCTAGAGCATGGCCCAAGTATTTGGGTCCCTACACTGCTCGCAGTTTTGGGAGCTATATTTTTCTTCTTGTTGAGCCACTCTACTAAGTGCATCTTTTGTCTGCTCTATCTCTTTGACTGTTTGTTTGTTTGTTCCGCCTCCCACCCTCCCATTGCCGTACCTCCACCCTACCGTTGTATGTGTCTGCTTTTTAGGTCTGGCCTGAGCCAGCACATGCGCTGCTCTGGCGAGACTTTTAGTAAGGGGGCTTTAAAAAGCTCATCACAAGCTTTTGCTTGTGGCCTAAAGCTTGCGGTTACGCGCACAGTTACGCGCATAGCCGCCATCTGGCTTTAGCCCCCATCTGCCTTTCCTCTGTTGTCATGGGTCATTAAGTGCCTCTGTAGCGGGCTCCTTTCTGATTGCAGTACCATGACGGGCTTTCTTTAAAGCCAGCCTCGTCTCCAAATTATACATGTTTTCGTGCTTAGCGTGCCATTTGCAATTTGAAATATCTCCTCGCGGGCACCTTTTTGATTGCAGTACCATGACGTGCTTTCTCTTTAAAGCCAGCCTCGTCTCCAAATTATACATGTTCTGACGCACAAGTTAACATGTGTTAAAGGACGTCTTTAAAACGAGCGCTTTAGGGAACAAAACGTTTATTTTTCATCCTCACCAACTATTTTTTTGCCTATAAGCAATGTAGGAAACAATGAGAAGCCAACGATCCTGCTCATTGTGTTGAATGGCTACTTGAAAGATCTGTGTGCAACCCGCAGGAATCAGATTCAAAGCTTAGTGGGGCTAACTCAGCCTTTCATCCACAGGAGGTATAAACAAAAAAATCTCTCGCAGGCACCTTTCTAATTGCAGTACCATGACGTGCTTTCTCTTTAAAGCCAGCCTCGTCTCCAAATTATACATGTTTTCGTGCTTAGTGTGCCATTTGCAATTTGAAATCTCTCTCGCGGGCACCTTTTTGATTGCAGTACCATGACGTGCTCTCTCTTTAAAGCCAGCCTCGTCTCCAAATTATACATGTTTTCGTGCTTAGCGTGCCATTTGCAAATTTGAAATATCTCTGCGGGCACCTTTTGATTGCAGTACCATGACGTGCTTTCTCTTTAAAGCCAGCCTCGTTTCCAAATTATACATGTTTGACGCACAAGTTAACATGTGTTAAAGGACGTCTTTAAACGAGCGCTTTAGGGAACAAAACGTTTATTTTTCGATCCTGCTCATTGTGTTGAATGGCTACCTGAAATATCTATGTGCAACCCTCAGGAATCAGATTTAAAGCTTAGTGGGGCTAACTCAGCCTTTCATCCACAGGAGGGATAAAAAAAACAATTTCTCGCAGGCAAATTTCTGATTGCAGTACTCTCTCAATCTCACTAACTCACAATCTCTCACTCTCACTAACTGACTAACTCTCACTCTCACTGACTTCATCTCACTAACTAACTTACTACATAACTCTCTCACACTAACTAACTCACTCTCTCACTGACTAACTAACTCACTCTATCACTAATTACATAACTCTGTCACTCTCACTAACTAACTTACTTACTTACTAACCTTCACCCTCCTGTATATATATGCCCCCATAACAAACAAAAAAATTGCCATTGCCAATAGGTCTCGCCTTTAGAACCTTAAAAGTTTTTAGCCATGCAACAGTTGATAATATTGCACAAAGGATATTATGCTGCTTAAATAAATACTTATAAGGTCCCAAAAGCGAGACCTATTGGCTATGCCAATGCTTGTTTATTTAGCTTTCACCCGTTTGCAACTGCATCTTGGCAACATCCTTACTGTGTATTTTTAAACAATTTTCATTTGTCTGAGTTTATGTGTTTTAGGCGTGACAGAGAGGGGACTTGCACGCGAGTGTTTGTTTAATCTTAGCTCATGCACACATGTTATCACATTAAGGGAACTGCTTGCCTGTTATACACACACTCTGTTGCATTCCGTTTCCTTTGAGATAAGAAAATGTCCTTCCAATGATCTCTTCACTTGCAATGTTACGGCTAAATTTCATTAATTTTTTTACAGGACTTTTGCAGGTTCCCCAGCTTCAAAGGCGTACTGAGCTGCAGATAACAAGACCCACATTGCTGCGTGTTTTGTTAAGTGCAGAGCTGTGGCCTTTGAAGCTGGGAAACATCATTCAATGACCAGCGGCGGCATAACTTCTTGTGACTGTGGTGCAAATTAGTTCATGTGGACATGTAAAAAACAGAATAATCCATTCCTACTTCGCCCTTAACATTGCAAATGAAAGGGAATGCAGACAGAATATCGAGTTGGAAATGTCGACTCACAGAAATAGTTGAGTTGGAAGTATCGTGACACAGAAATATCGACATCAAATTTAAGGTAAGAAATAACGTTTTCAAAAATATAGAAGTCATTAATATCATTTGCAAAAATATAGTTGTTTAAAATATTGATTTTTTAATTAGTGTTATGTATTTTAGTTTATATTTTAAATGTATGTGATGTATTTTTTCGTATAAGTATTGGTTATTTTTTCTATATATGTGTTAAAGTTTTAGTAGTTATCAATTTTATTTTAATTTCATTTTGGTTTTTTTAGTTCCGAAACGGGTTGTGGGTTTATAGGGGAATAGGGTGGGACGTGGTTACTAATAATAAATTAATGAATATTTTTTATTTATATAATATTTATTTAATTGAGATTTTATAGTGTTAATTGTGGGAAGTAATTTATTTGTTATTAATTATTAATTAGTTGTTAATTAATATTAATTAATTTGTAATTATGGTAATTGTGTAATTTATTTTAGGTGCAGGTTTTATAGGGGTAAAGGTGGGAAGTAATTTATGTTTAATTAATTAATAGTTGTTAATTTATATTAATTAATTGATTGCAAATTAATTATGGAAATTGCGTGATTAATTTTAGGTGTGGGTTGTGGGGTTTATGGGGTAAAGGGTGGGAAGTAATTTATGTTTAATTAATTAACAATTAGTTGATCACTAATATTAATTAATTGATATTTAATTAGGGTATTTTTTTTTTTTTGTGTGTGGCCTTTACTTTTATAGGGGTAAAGGTGAGAGTAAATTAATTTTACCTATTTTAATTAGTTGTTAAAAACTATTAGTTTTTTAATTGAAAATAAGTTTTAATTGTGCAATACATTTTTTTACTGCTTAATTTTAGCTGTGGAGATTATAGAAGTAAAGTGTGGGAAGTTAATTAATTTTTATGAGTTTTAATTTGTTTTTTAATTAATAATATTTCTTTAAATGGTAATTAATTATGTTAATTATGGAAAGCAATTTTTTAAACATTTAGATGTGGTTTGTGAATTGTGTGGTGTTATAGGGTAGGAAATAAAAAAAGTAAATTTAAGTAATAATTAATGTTTTTGTAATTAAAAATATGTATTTGTTTGAAAATTATTTTTTATTTTATTTAATATAATAATATTTGTAGGTATTTGTCATGTGTATTTACCATTATAATATGTTTTTTTTTAAATGTTAATATTAAATGCATTTTCTATTTTATTTTTTAACATATTTATATATTTCTTTATTTAAAAAAAAATGTTTAATATTTTGTTTATTTTTAATTTTTAATTGACTGTAGTGAGAATATTAATTGTCACCCCTCTGCAATCCAACACTTTCCCTACTGTTGCACTCATTGGAGTAGGAATAGTACATTTTATCCCGCCACTATCCAACACTTTCCCTACTGTTGCACTCACTGGAATGGGAATAGTAATATTTACCCCTCCGCTATCCAACACTTTCCCTACTGTTGCACTCATTGCAGTGGGAATAGTAATTTTTACTAGCCCTGGGCGGAGCTGGCGTAGTGCCTCTACGCGTAGCTCCACGGAGTATAAAAAAAACTCCTTGGAGCTAGGGGTAGCTCCGCTCCCTCCACGCTCCCTCACCACTCCCGCGCAAGACGTACAACGTAGTGTTTTTTTTTTTTTTAGAAGATGGACGAGGACGCGAGAGAGGAGCGGGAAGGAGAGCGGCCAGGCAGGGGAGGCGGAAAAAAGACAGGTAAGTCCCTTCTTTATAACTTTTTAAATGATTTGGGAGGGGGGAGGGGGCGGCTAACTCTTCAGCATCATGCAGGAATTCACCAAACCCCCTAGCGAAACCACGGACATCACCCCCTCCCACGACCTCTGCAACAAGCTCGGCTCCTACTTCCATCTGAAGATCAAGGGCCTCTACGACAACTTCAATGACCAGACACCTGACTCCGAAACCACTCCATCCTCCAGCAACGCCAACCAACCGACCATCTCCTCCTGGTCCCAGTCACCGCCGAAGACACCTCATTGACCATGAAAGGCATCCACTCAGGAGCCCCCACGGACCGCACATCTTCCACAGAGCCGCTGCCGCCATCGCTCCAGAACTACGATGCACCATCAATGCCACCTTCAAAACCGGCATCTTTCCCGACAACTGGAAACGTGCAGAAGTCAGCCCCCCTACTCAAGAAGCCCTCAGCAGATCCCACGGACCTCAAGAACTACCGACCAATCTCAAAAGTCACTGAAAAGACCATCACTATCCAACTAACAAAATTCATCGAAGAAATCTCCATACTTGACCCCTCCCAATCTGGATTCCGCAGCAACCACAGCACTGAGACTGCTCTACTCGCTGCCAAAGATGACATCCGCACCCTCCTCGACCAAGGACACACCACAGCCCTGATCCTACTCAACCTCTCTTCAGCCTTCGACACTGTCTCCCACCGCAAACTAACCGCCAGACTCCACGAAGCCGGCATACAGGGAACCGCTCTCGACTGGCTCCGCTCCTTCCTCGCTGGCAGAACCCAAAGAATCAGACTTCCACCGTTCCTCTCCGAACCCACAAAAATCAGCCGCGGAGTACCCCAAGGATCGTCGCTCAGCCCCACACTCTTCAACATCTACATAGCCCCCCTCGCCGCCATCGTCAGACAGCACAGACTCAGCATAGTATCCTATGCCGATGACACCCAGCTCATCCTCTCCCTCACCAAGGACCCTATCACCACCAGACTCAACTTCCAGGAAGGAATGAAAGACGTTGCATCCTGGATGAGCAGCAGCTGCCTGAAGCTCAACTCCGAGAAGACAGAGGTCTTTGTCCTCAGACCCTCCCCCTCTGCATGGGACAACTCCTGGTGGACCACCGCCCTCGGCATCCCCCCCCCACCCCCACCCCCACAGACCATGCCCGAAACCTCGGCATCGTACTCGACTCCTCCCTCTCCATGACCCGACAGGTCAACGCCATCGCCTCCACCTGCTTCAACACCCTCCGCACCCTCCGAAAGACCTTCAAATGAATCCCCCCGAATCAAGGAAGACCGTCACCCACGCACTCATAGCCAGCAGACTGGACTATGGAAACGCCCTCTACGCCGGGATCAACATGTCTCTGATCCGCAAACTCCATACCATACAGAACACCGCAGCCAGACTCGTCCTCGGCATCCCTCAACACAAACACATCACCCAGCACCTGCGTAACCTCCATTGGCTCCCCGTCGAGAAAAGAGTAACTTTCAAGATACTCACCCATGCCTACAAATACCTCCACAACACCGGACCCCAATAGCTCAACGACAGAATCTCCTTCCATTTTTTTTTTTTTTTAATTTAAATTGTTTTTATTAAATTTTAATCAACACAAAACATGTTTGCCATATCACAATACTGTACGCTCATCTGTGCAGGCAGCCCCTCTCCCACTTAATCCTCCTCCCTACTTACTATCTACCCACTGTGCACGAGAGTCGCGCTATTCCCTTCCCCTCCTTATGCCTCCCTCTCGGGTTGGTCCGTCTCCTGCTGTTCAACTACCCAACCCTCTCCAGGAGAATATGAGAGGCAAACTAAAACAACCCTTTACCCACCCCCCCACTCCACCCCTCCCCCACCGGTGTGTCCAATTTGACTACCTAGTCACTTCACCAACTATTCCTGCTGCAGTCCCCTACCTGGCCTTCTCTTCGTAATGTGCCCTTACTCCAAAGTGCTCTAGTACCTTGGCTGCTCAACTTGCCTGTCTCGAGCACCCCCTTCCTCCCTTTCACCATTCTACTCCCACACTTTCAGGTCTGTGGGTCTGATTCCCCGTCTGAGTCTCCCTCCGGAGCCTGCAGCTCTGTCACTAGGGCCTCCCACGCCCTTGCAGTCTCCTGGGCCTTTTCATTGTCTGTCCGCCTGGCGTGCTGGAAACTAACTGTGCTTTCACTCATCGCCCATTTAATTAGTTCCGCCTTCCATCTCCCACGTTAGGCCCCCTTTCGATTTCCAGTGTGCTGTTATTTCTCTTTTGGCTATCAACAATCCCAGGTCCCAAAATTTGCTCGTGACCTTCAGTTTGGAGGTGTGGGGAAACCAATGTAGTAAGCAAGTACCCATATCGGCCTCCAAGTCTTCTGTCCTGTGATGTCGCTCAGCCGTTCTGTTATTCCCTCCCAGTATGTACCCAGGAGTGGACAACTCCACATCATGTGGCTAAAATCCGCGCCCTCTAGCCGGCAACGCGGGCATTGTGCAGTGTCTGTCCTAAAGTACTTATTTATTTTGGCAGGAGTTAGATACGCCCTGTGCAGTATAAAAAGTGAACCAACTGGAACCTTGCATTCCGTGTGCTCTTCCACGCTCTCTCGACTATGTGGGCTCAAGCTGCTTCAGGAATCTCTTTGCCTAGATCCATCTCCCATTTCTGCAGTAACGCCCCGTAAGGGCTCAGTGCGCTCCTCTATCATGTAGTTATAAAGGCACGTGACAGCTTTGTAGGTTCCCGCTGCCATCACCACATATCGACATGTCTTAGCTGTCTGGGGCTCCGTTAGGCCCCCTCCAGTGCCGTTGCACCGCAGCAGCCAGGGCGGAATGCATAGATAATCCCCACGGGGAGGCCGTGGCGGTCCTGCAGTGCGTGATAAGGCAACAAGGCTCCGTCTCATAGAGGTCTCCACCACCTGCACTCCCAGGCCCTCCCAGCCCGCTCAGCGCAGACCAATCCCCTCCGTGCGGAAGGGCTGTACACATCCCCAGCGGTATCTCCGGGGCGTATGGGCGGTCAATGCCTGCTCTACGCAGGCTCCTGTTCCAACATAATCGCAGTGTCCTTTCCTCATTAGTGAGCGACCCAAGTCTCAAGCGCTGTTGGAGCACTATATAGGACAGCACATGGCGTGGTATCCATTTCCCCTCCAGGTCAACCGGCCCCTAAACTCTGCCGCCACCGCCTGGGTGAGCCATTGCAGTTGGGCTGCCAAACAGTAGCCCCCAAAGTCCGGGACTGCTAACCCACCCTGGGCCCTCGGCCGCATCATGGTGTCCAATGCCACCCGCCGCCTACCATTTCCCCACAGGAACCCCCAACCATGGAAGCCGAATCTGCCGAAACATGGATGCCGGAAGCCATATGGGAGCGTCCGAAAGAAATACAACAGCCGGGGAGTGCTATCATCTTTACTAGAGCCACCCAACCAGCCACCGAGAGTGGCAAAGTGCTCCAAAAATGAAAACTACCCTTAAGTCCGCGCACAGCCCTCCCCATATTCCCCGCCAACACATCTTCTGGTGCATGGTAAATATGGGTGCCAAGATATGGCAGGCACGTCGGTTCCCACCTTACACCCTCGACTTGCAGTGGCCCCGACTCCGATCTGCACACCGGAAATACGCAAGTCTTCTCGCAGTTCACCCCGAGACCCGACACCTTACCAAACTCCCGAAGTAATCCCATCGCTCCGACCAACGCCTCCCGTGTGTTAGCTAGGAACATAAGCAAGTCATCGGCATACAGAGATATGTATTGCGGCACTCCACAGCGGGTCAACCCCTGGTACGCGCTTCCCAACCGTGCATGCGCTGCTAGCGGTTCGATGGCTAAGCGCGAACAACAGCGGGGAGAGCGGGCATCCCTGCCGCGTTCCCCTCCCCACTTGGCATATAGGTGAAATCATGCTACCCGTCCGCACCCTTGCCGTCGCTGATCTATACAGGATAGCAGTCCATTCCACAAAGAGTCCCCCAGTCCAAACGACCGCAGGACCTGAAACAGAAATGGCCACTTCAGACTATCGAATGCTTTCTCTATGTCCACAGATAATACAGCCTCAGTCGCTATTCTCCTGGCGGTCTCCTTCCAGTATGCTGGATCAGCCGCGCACATAGTGGCCGTGTTCGGGTGGGTATAAAACCCGCTTGGTCGCCATGGACCAGCTGTACCATATGTGGAGAAGGCGGGTCGCCTGTATCCGGCTCAGAATCTTATAATCGGTCGTAAGCATGGATAAGGGACGGTAAGCCGCTTTATCCGTAGCCTCCTTCCCCGGCTTAGGCAGGGGACAATAACCGCCTCCCGGACAGACGCTGGCAACCTCCCCCATCTCCCCGCACCTCCGTAAACACCGCCATCAGTCTCGGGGCCAGTATGTCAATGTAGAGTCGAATAAAATTCTATTGGCAAACCGTCCGTCCCGGGCGTTGTATTACGCGCCATCTGTTTCACCGCTCCTCTAATTTCCCTAGCGTGATTCCCTGTCCTAATGAGTCGGCCTGCTGTTTATCCAACTGGGGCAACACTACACCTCTCTAGGAATTCCCGATATCACCCTCCAGCCACCTGTAGCCTACTCCGATATAACTCCTGGATAATAATCGAAGAATATCCCATTAATCCCTTGTTAGGTATATTCCAGGGTGCCCGCGGGGATGTCAAGCTTAATATAGAGGTGCCTGGGCATCGGGTTAGCCAGCCAGGCCAGGAGCGTGACTTGCCTTATCCCTCTCTCGCATGCGCTCGTGCCAGGTATCGCCTATAATCAAAGCAGCGCAATCTTTCTAACTGCGTCGCCAGTGCCTCTCAGCTCCCAGCACTTCTTCTTGTAGCCCTGGAGTCTCAGGTCGGGCCCTCTCAACCTCCCGCAAGCGCTGTTCTGCCCCTCCACGTCCGTCACCAAAGTTTTCCTAACTCCCACCATTTTGGCAATACACATTCCCCTTACTACCACCTTAAACGCATCCCATTCTACTGCCGTCGTCGCTGTTCCCTCATTCTCCTGGAAATACCGCTCAATCCCAGTCTTGACCTCTTCGCGGAAGACCGGATCCTCCAACGCCTCCGGCCGTAACCGCCAGGCCGGAATCGCGCTCCGCTCTGGGGTCCACTGGAGCCTCATCAGTAGCGGGTTATGATCTGAGACTGTCCGCGCCAGGTATTCACTATGGGCCACCTTAGCATGGACATCCGGAGAGCACAATAGCACATCTAGCCGCACGTGCAGGTCGTGCACCACAGAGAAGAAGGAGTAATCCCTGTCGTCCGGATGATGCACACGCCACGTGTCCACTAGCCCCCACCTGTCCTGCCAGTCCCGCCGGGCCCTAGAGAGCCGATGTACAGGCGCCTCAGGTAAAGGAGGGTGCGATCTATCTATCTCCACGTCAACTATGGAATTAAAATCACCCCCATAAGTACCGAGCCGGTCAGGTACGGTGCCAATTTCCCTGACAACCGGGAGAAAAACTCTACTTGATCCACGTGTGGGGCATATACACTGCACAGGGTCACATCCTTCCCATTCAGGCGTCCTGCCACTGCTACGAACCTGCCCTCTGGGTCTACCTCCTGTCTTATGAATTGAAAGGGGACCCCCGCTCTAATCCATATTAGCGCCCCCCTGGCGTACGCTGAGTATGTTGTATAGTATACTTGCCCTCGCCACCTCCGCGAAAGCGCCAATCCCTCTGCCCGGTCAACATGGGTTTCTTGAAGGAACGCTATTTGGACCCCTCTGCGCACTAAAGAAGCATGTACCTTGTGGCGCTTTTGCATGGTGTGTAATCCCCGGACATTCCAAGTTATGCGCTTAATGTCACGTATCGACCCCATGACTCTGCTGATACCCTATGTAGGACTGCCCGCCTGTTATGGACACACCGGTGGCCCCCAAGAAAATGCGACCCCCCCTTTCCAACCCCCTAACCCCAAACCATCCCCTACTAACTCCCCGACACCCTCCCCCCCCCAGAACAGGCACTACAACATTAGGTCCCAACCAAACTACAACCCCAACCTATGTCCTACAGTAGCAACTGTGGACCTACGAACTCGAAACCAGTCAGGGGAGGCAACCAAGGGCCAACAAGACCTTGCTTAGTGTGCCGGTTCTGGCCCGCGCCTGTCCCCCCCGTACTGACTCGGGCCCCCCTATATTTCTGGGGGTACCCAACTTAGCGAGCCCCTGTCACTATACCAGTGGAGAACCTCCCCCAGGGCCTGCCAACCCCCTGCCGTGCGGACTCACAGACTGCGCTCCTTGCGAACACTGCCCCAGCTGTCCCGGCCCCTGCGCTAACCAGAGTGAAATGTCCGCCAGGGCCCTTAGGCATCAACAAGTTCATCCGCTGTCCCGGGTGTGACATGTGGGGCAGCAGGGCTTCCCGCTCTTGTCCCGTCTGAATCCGTCATTCCGAGCCCCTTCTCTGAGTCCGTGCCCTCCATCGTTTGTGAGTTCTTCTCTTGGGATATTGCAGCCACTGCCCGCAGCGCCGCCGTCCGCTCCGTTTCCGTTTGTGTCACCGTGGGCCTCCCGTGCCTGGGCTGTGGTGCCGCCGGACACGCCGCCGATCTGCGGGGTTGACTGCCCCAGCTCGCAGCCCCTTGCTCCGCTCCGCCGCTCCCGTGCCTGCTCGGTAAGACTCTACCCAAGCCCATGCGTCCTCCGGAGTGTCACTAAAATGTGTCCGTCCATCCATTATTATTTTTAGGCGCGCGGAAACATCAGCGCATACTGCAGACCGTCGTCGCGGAGCTCTTTCTTCACCGCCATGAAGGAGGCCCGGCGGCGCTGCACTCCATGTGTAGTCCGGAAACAACGTCACATTTCCATTGTCCACCTTGTAAGGACCCGAGGAGCGGGCCCTGCGTAGCAACAAGTCTCCTGTCCCTGTAATGGAGCAGGCGCGCAATAACCGGTCTAGGGGGCGCCCGGTGCCAGTGGCGCGCCGGCACCCGGTGTGCTCTTTCAAGGGTGTAGAACTGAGAGAGGCCCTCCGGCGCTACTTCTGTTCGCAACCAGTTCTCCAAATAGTCCACCATATTGGCCCCTTCCACTCCTTCCGGCAGCCCCACCACCCGTATGTTGTTCCTCCGGTTTCGCCTTCTGCGTCCTCTGCTCTCCCGTTCCAGGGCTTGTATCCGAGTCATGCCATCCCCCATCTGGGCCTCCAATTTACTCTGTCCCGGCTCTATTCCGTCTAACCGCGTTTCCGTCTGCTTCACCCGCTCCGTTAATTTCGCGTGGGTCAGCCCGGAGCAGGCCCAGGCCTGTCGCCACCTGTGCAATGTCCTGCTGCAGGGCCGCTCTCGTCTCGGTGATGGCCTGCAAGATTTGGGCGACCTGCTGCTGCCCCAAGGTCCCAGGGAGTGGATCCGCGCCATCTTGTTTCCCGGGCTCCGTCGCCAAGTCATCATGCTCCGGCGTCGCTCCTCCCCGCTTCCCCGTGGCTTCCCCATACCTTGGCGCAGTTCCGGCCACCGCTTCAGGCTTTCTGGGGTACCGAGCTCAGGCTCCCACGCCCCGCCGCGCAGGCCGTGTCCTCGACTGGGCCCCTGTCCTCTCGGCTTGCAGCTCAGTATTCGCCCTCAATGTTCTGTGAGGGAGCACCACAGCCGTCCGGAATAATGGGTTGGTCCGCCCTCCGGCCTCCTTCCGCCAGGCTATTCCCCAGGCCCCAATATGAGTGACGGTCTTTGGGCCTCCAAACCGTCCTGGCTTCCTAGGGCCGTTCCCACGCCTCTATCCGGGCCACTCAATGCTCCACAGCGCGTTGCCGCTCCCTCATGCCTCTTCCCGGCATGGTGGTATCCCGGTCCCAGCTCTACCCCACTGGGTAGCTCTCGCTGCCTCGCCAGGGAGCCCTCGCTCGGTACTATCAGTGGTGTAGCCCCACTCACTCGCCGATAATCCTCCAGGCCGGTGCTCTGCCGGGCTCCGTCTCCGAACGGGGCCCAACAATTAGCCCACCACTTCCCTCGCATCCGGAGCTCTCACCTGTGGTCCCAGTCCGCTGCAGGCCAGCTAGGTGGCAGTCAGGGGGGTGCCGCCCCGCTCTCTCTCTGTGCGCCGCCCGACGGGGGGGGGCCCTCGCCTGCCCAACAGCCACCCGGTCCCTGCACTCGGCCCTGTGCTCAGGCCTCTTCCACCCCGGCTGTCAGGGTCTCAAGGCTGCGCTGCTCCTCCGTGCACTCCTGTGTCCAACCGGAGGGGTCCGCTCGTGCCTCCGCTCCCTCTCAGGTGGCTTGCGCTTCGGGGCTCCGCTCTGCCACCTCTCTTCACCCCCACACCGGTCTCAGGCCGCCGGCGTCCGCGCCATTTTGAAGGCTCGCAGTGCAGGTCCGTTCCTCCGTTTGGCTCGCCGCCGCCTCTAACAGCCCGATTTTCGGGTCACCGCACCCCTCACCATGCACCAGGGCAAGGGGGACAGGCCCCGGTTCTAGGCATGCCGTTGGGGCTCTGCTCTATAGGATCATATTCGGGGTCAGCGCGGAGCTCTCAGCTCACGTGTCTGTCCTCATCGGCTCCTTGGCCACGCCCGACAGAATCTCCTTCCATGTACCCAAGAGGAACCTCGTATCCGCCGACCTCGCCCTCACCGAACCCCGCCCATCCGCAGAGCAAGAACGGGTGGAAGAACCTTGTCCTACTTCACGGCCAAGACCTGGAACGAGCTGCCGATCAACATCAGATGAGCCCCCACCCTGCACATCTTCAGGAAGACCCTCAAGAACTGGCTCTTCGACTGGCCGGAGCTGCTCCCCCCGCAGCGCCTTGAGACCCTCACGGGTGAGTAGCACGCTTAAAACTTCCCTGATTGATTGATTTAGTTTTATATTTACCTTTATTCCACCTTGAACATTGCTGCCTTTCATTTGTTAAGTTAGACAGCTTTAAACAATATTTATGACTACACCTCAGCCACAATCTAAGTTTTATTCCCCTCGAACAATGCTGCATTTCAGTTCTTATGTTAAACAGCTTTATACAATAGTTGTGACTGCAAAAACACAGATGTGTGCAAGGGAAAATGCTGCCCTTCACTTATTTTAGCTAATGGGTGTCCAAAAATCAACCAAGAAGGCATCATCGACATTCAGCTTTACATTTACCTTTATTCTACCTCGAACATTGCTGCCTTTCATTTGTTAAGTTAGACAGCTTTAAACAATATTTGCGACTGCACCTCAGAAACAGCCTAAGTTTTATTCTCAACTTTACTGTGCCAAAAAACAAGCTTCAAGGACACACTTTTGCTGTGTTTCTAAAAACAAATAGCATTCATTCTGAGCTCAAGTACACTTTATCGCAATCAGGAAACTGGTTGCCTGTTATACACACATTGTGTCACATTCCCTTTCCTTTGCAATCATAAAACGTCTTACCACCTCTCTTCACTTGCAATGTTTTGGGGGAAATTTCATTAATCTTTTTTACATGTGCATGTTAATTAATTTGCACCATTTCCATCAATTTAAATTAAATTAATTCATAAAATAAAATCAAACAGTCCTTTCCACTAAACATCGTGAGTACTTAGGCCCCCATTAGGATGGCGGGCGGACTGACAGTCCGCCCGCCACCCTAGCGGTGCTGGGACCGGCCGCCAGTGGTGCGGCGGTCCCGCACTGCCAATTAGGATGCGACCGCCACCCTGCCGGTCGCATCCCGCATATTGAACATTGTGGCAGGCGGTGCTGTAAGCAGCACCCGCCACAATGTTGAAAATGCATGTTGTGCATTGGCATGCACAACGTGACAGGCACCGCGCGGCGCCTGCCACCTTGTGAATGCCAATGTAGGGGGGTACCATGGGTACCCCCCCCCCCCAAGTTCAGCCCCCCACATCCCCGGGGGCCCGCAACGGGCCCCCAAAGTAAACTCCGCATGCCTTTCTATGGCGGAGTCTCCGCCATGGAAAGGCATTCCACCGCACACATCATATTATGGGCCTTTTCCGCCCGGCAGGCAATCGTGACGATTGCCTACTGGAGGAAAAGCAGCAGACGGTCTTTCCGTCCGCCGCGGTACCCCCCGCCATGCTAATGTGGCGGGGGGTAAATGGCCATCCGGCGGGGTGTTTTGGTGGGTGGATCGCCACCGCCGGTCGGGGAGTGGCGATCCGCCCGTCATGCTAATAGGCCCCTTAGTATCACACTACCCATTATCCACCTTACTTATTACCTACCACTACATATTCTATACTCTATATTAAGCACCTCCAACCCCTTCCCATAAAAAGAAGTTTTCACTGTATCATAATGCTTTTTTAAGACAGCCGTTATTTGTGTTGCTACTTCCCTTCCATTTCACACTTTAATTCAAAGCTCATACCATCCATTACATTTTAATAAATAGCAAAATAATAATGGTTGTTTCATAACAATTTAGAATAAAACTTTAAACATACCGTACAACCAAAGTGCTGTACAACACAGCTAAAATAAATGAAACCAATAGCTCTCACAGAGACGAGACCTATTGTCTTTGCCAATGCTATTAGTTACTTTTGTCCAACCTACACTCTCGGCTCCTTTGTTCTGTCTGTGTTATTTCATAAAGAGTGCTCAGCCCTGGCCTCTCAAAAATCACCCTTTGGCTCTCACAAAAAATAGATATAAAACAAAATGTGATTCTCACCTCAAGGTGGTGGTACAAGTCAGATTTTGGGAGATCGGCTGGCGTTGAAGTTTATAATTTGAATGATGTACTTTATTTCAAGAGGCATATTTGGGTCCGAGTGAGCAAAGGTGGGTGAAAGTAGGTGATCAGAAGAATAAGCGGAAATGGATGTCGTCCAATGTAGGTCAGGGAGGGCCAGGCCTATGCAAGATGTTCAGGATGAGTATAAGTAGATAGATAAGGACGGGGCATTACAGGGTGAAAAGTCCATAACTCTATGGTCCATGATACAAAATGTAATGGGATACACTGCCAGAGAAGCAGGTAGCACTCTCACATGCTGTGAAGGGCTTCTACTCATGTTCCCTGTGGGGAGGGGAGGAGAGATATGCAGGTGTTCTAGACATACCATTCATTCAATCCCATATGCATAATACCAAAAGCTAAACTTTGAGCCCCAGAATGCAAAGTGCAGTTGGTTAAAAGCTAGGGCTAGCTGAAAGTGTCACCCATAACATGGGCCATTTGGCTGCAATGACTGAGTAATGTTCTTTTTTTTTTTAAGCCTGGTCTCTAAGGACCCATCCCTTTATAAGCTTTCAGATATGGTACTAGCACAGGAATAATCCACCTGGGGTGGAGGGAATCTGCTCTGAACTCCACCATCCGCCACCAGCCCTCCCCACTCGGGCTACACATCTTTTTCTGTACAGAAGTGCTTCAGCCTCACTACTGAACTCAGCAGGCAGTAAACCGAAATCATTTAGTACATCTTGAAGAGATACTTGCTTCATGAGTTGGCTTTGCATTAGCAAACTAACGGCGAGGCTAATTAGCCATGAAAAAGGAGATCGTAAGGCAAGTGTAAAATCCAGTGAAAATGATACAGAATCCAAAGCAATCTAATAAAGTGAAGAAGGTTTTTAATACAAAGACACCAGAGCAGCAGGCTTTTAATTCAAACATACACAGTGTACCTTAGGTCAATAACAAAACATTCTGGAACCAACTTGATTGAGAGAGAATGCTTCCATTAAAGAATGATGGAGATGACATATGTGGAAGATGGTATTCTACCTTTACTACTCGGTCATTACTTCGTATTACCATTACTACGCATATTTTAGTTCGCAGATGCCATTACTTAGCATGCATTTACTTAGCATGCATTTACTACGCATGTTCCATTACTTAGCATGCACTTACTACGCATAATGGAGTTACTGTGCAAATTAATGTTTTGGGGTACAGGGGTATTTTTAGGGGTCAGGGTGGGTTAGGGTTTTGGGGTGCATGGGGTATTTTGAGGGTTCAGGGTGAGTTTAAGGTTTTGGGGTGCTGGGGTATTTTTGGGGTTCAGGGTGCGTTTAGGTTTTGGGGTACAGGGGTATTTTTAGGGGTCAGGGTGGGATAGGGTTCAGGGTGCGTTTAAGGTTTTGGGGTGCTGGGGTATTTTTAGGGGTCAGGGTGGGTTAGGGTTTTGGGGTGCATGGGGTATTTTGAGGGTTCAGGGTGCGTTTAAAATTGTGGGGTGCAGGGGTATTTTTGGGGTTCAGGGTGCGTTTAGGTTTTGGGGTGCTGGGGTAATTTAAGGGGTCAGGGTGGGTTAGGGTTTTGGGGTGTAGGGGGTATTTTTAGGGTTCATTTAAGGTTTTGGGGTGCTGGGGTATTTTTGGGGTTCAGGGTGCGTTTAGGTTTTGGGGTGCTTGGATATTTTTAGGGGTCAGGGGTCACGGTGAGATAGGGTTTTGGGGTGTAGGGGGTATTTTTTGGCTTCAGGGTGCATTTAAGGTTTCGGGGTGCTGGGGTATTTTTGGGGTTCAGGGTGCATTTAGGTTTTGGGGTGCTGGGGTAATTTAAGGGGTCAGGGTTTTGGGGTGTAGGGGGTATTTTTAGGGCTCAGGGTGCATTTAAGGTTTCGGGGTGCTGGGGTATTTTTGGGGTTCAGGGTACGTTTAGGTTTTGGGGTGCTGGGGTAATTTTAGGGGTCAGGGTTGGTTAGGGTTTTGGGGTGTAGGGGTGCATTTAGGTTTTGGTGTACTGGGTATTTTTAGGGGTCAGGGTGGGTTAGGGTTTTGGGGTGCATGGGGTATTTTGAGGGTTCAGGGTGCGTTTAAGGTTTTGGGGTGCTGGGGTATTTTTGGGGTTCAGGGTGCCTTTAGGTTTTGGGGTACAGGGGTATTTTTAGGGGTCAGGGTGGGTTAGGGTTTTGGGGTGCAGGGGGTATTTTTAGGGTTTAGGGTGAGTTTAAGGTTTTGGGTGGTGGGGTATTTTTGGGGTTCAGGGTGCGTTTAGGTTTTGGGGTACTGGGGTATTTTTAGGGGTCAGGGTGGGTTAGGGTTTTGGGGTGCATGGGGTATTTTGAGGGTTCAGGGTGCGTTTAAGGTTTTGGGGTGCTGGGGTATATTTGGGGTTCAGGGTGCGTTTAGGTTTTGGGGGTACAGGGGTATTTTTAGGGGTCAGGGTGGGTTAGGGTTTTGGGGTGTAGGGGGTATTTTTAGGGTTCAGGCTGCGTGCCAGGGGATAGGTTACTATTACGATTAATTTTTTGTTTTAAAGTACCAATAACGCGTTGTAACGGTATGCGTAATAATTAACTGCGAAGTAAAAGCACTTTTAATGTATTTGTATATATTTGCGAAGTAAAAGCATGCGCACTAAAATCATGCGTAGGAAAGGTATTTGCGAAGTAAAAACTTCAAAGTAAATACCTGCGGAGTAACGGTATGCTAAGTAACATCATATATTCGTGGAAGATACCATAACTGAATTTGCAAGACCAGGAAATGGTCAGATGGGGTGCAGAGGGTGCATGCATGAATGCTATAATGACTGCTACATTCAAACGTATGACAATGACCTGTTGGCTAGAGTCTGTTCTAATGAGTGTACTGTTCAGAATGTATTGTGTGCTACAAAAAGATCATCAATTGCATGGATATGCAGCAACTCCTATAGCTTTTTAATAGGGCTGTGAAACAAACTGGGCCGAATGGATCCAGATGGTGTGACATGCAACTATGAGCTATTAGTAGCCAAAGAATGTTTGTGATAAGTGTTTAATCCAGGCCCTGACATCCAGCCAGAAACAGCTATATGTCTATTTTAAATGCCTCTTTTTGCATGATCACCCCAAATAGATTCTGCTGTTTTTTTCGAGTCTACGCATTAGGACCCTGCGAACCAGGGTGCCAGTGCAGGTGCTCTGACCCCTAAAAACATGTTAAGTTGGTAAAATCCATATTGACAAAATTTAAATGACCTACAAGTCCCTAGTACATGATACCCCATGCAGTCAGGCCTGTATGGTAAAAGTCACTAGTAGATTAAAGCACATTTTGTGCCACCATTAAAACTGACAAGGTAAAGCATAACCCCAGGCCTGTCACTGTCAAAACAACTCTTTTGACAGTCCTAAAACCTTCAGTTTTAAAACGTATAAGCCACCCCTAAGGTAGGACTTAAATGCCCAAAGTAGGGCATTTGTATTTAATGATATACATGCCCTGGTAGTGAAAAGCCTCCAAAGTTGTTATTCACTATGTCTAGACTAGCTGTTCCATAGGAAAGCACTAGGTTACTTTATTACATTCAGTAAAGCTAATTCCGTATTGGCACAGCCAGATAAATAATCCAAGGACTTATAATAGTTAAACAAAATCTAACTGTTAATGTTAAAAAATATTTATAAAGCGCATTGCTGCCCCAGCAACGGGGCGTCCCAGCGCTATAATCGGCAAAGCAGGGCAGGCGAGGAAAAGCGCATAGTCAGAAAATAGCCAGGACTTCACAGCCCTTCTAAAGGCCCAGTGATGCTGGATGCAGCGAGTGGAGAGGGGCAGGGAGTTACAAAGGGCGGGGATACACAGATCACCGAGGATGAGGGGGCCAGAGCCCGTGAGGATTTTGTGAGAGATACATAGGGCCTTAAAGTGAATTCTTTGCTCTACTGGGAGCCAGTGCAGCCGGTCAGTAAGGCCAGAGACAGAGCAGTTCTTCGGAGGAGCGAAGAGAAGCAGAGCTGCAGCGTTCTGGGCTCGCTGGAGCCTTTTAATCATAGTCTTGTTAGACCCAAGGAGCAGCGCATTGCAATAGTCTAACCTGGACAATATGGTGGATTGAATTATCATCTGATGCGTGTGGGAGTCAAAGAGCCCTAAAATGGGCTTTAAGCCATGTAAGAGTCTGAAGCAAATGCCTGCTACTGATTTAGCCTGGGCATCAAAGGATAGGGCGCTGTCTACCCAGACACCCAAGTTCTTAACAGCTGTTTTAGGCTGTGTTGGCAGGCCTAGCGCGGGAGACCACCACTGATTGCCCCATAGATGGGTATCCCTTCCTAGAAGGAGGGTTTTGGATTTGTTTGAATTCAATTGAAGGCAGTTGGCAGCCATCCATTCAGACATGGCAATCAAATCTTCTTGGAATTTCACAGGATCCTGCATAAGGATTGGAAAAGGAGTACACCAGCTGCGTGTCATCGGCATATGACACCAAGGTGATGTTGTGAGATTACGCAACCAGTTCCAATGGCTGGATATAAATATTGAACAGAGTGGGGCTCAATTCAGAGCCCTGGGGGACCCCATAGCTTAGCAATTGAGTATGGGTAAATCGGTTAATGGTAAAGCTGAATTTTGTCTAACAATTAAAGAAAATGTGACTTTTGGCCTCCGGAGGTTTTTTGAGTAAGTATTCAACTGTCACCTGGCCGCCTGATAGATCCCCTGCAAGGCGATGTGAATGGCTCCCAGGAAAGGGAGCAAAAAGGCTTTGGGTGTGGGGAGGGGCAACATCCCTCAACTGGATGACTTGGGGGCTGTGCCCCCAGAACTAGTTACACTTCAAAGAATCCTAACCCGTCACAGACTGAGTCGAAGGGAGAGCTACTCCAGAACTGGTTTAGAGTGTTCTGGGAGGAGGGCTTGCCGATTTCCTTAGGCACACCTCTGGGTGGGTCAGGAATCTCTGCCAATTAGAAGAAAGGTTCTGCCATGTTGGATTTAGGAGGAGCAGTGGAGTGTGGGATTGTTCGGCAAACAGGAGCTGCTGCAAAAGTGGGTAGGGCTTCTCCTGGGAACTTTTTCCCTGTTGGTCAGGGAGGGGCCAGGAGTCTTACCCCCCATACACCCAATAGCTACTGCCAGGTATAAATGTCACCCCGGGTATCTTCTCCAGAACACTACAGTACCTGTGGAAGATAGAAGGCCTGTACCTGCTGTTGAGACCTGTGAGGAAAACCCCAAGGGCTAGACCTGCTCCCGCTTATACCCAGGACAAAGGAGTGAACTCCAAGGGTCATTTGGATGATCTCTTGTTAAGCTACAGGACCACAAAAGCTGCAAGAAGCATATTTTCCATTTTCCTGGAAGATCCCGGCTGACCAGTTCCAACTGAACCTGCCCTGGACACTCCAGGTTGCTTCTGTGGAGTGTGTACTGATCTCTAAGTGCTGTTAGTGTGGTCCTGGAATCCGTGGCTGGTGTCAGAGTGTACTGTTCCTGCTAATCCTAAATGTTGGGACTTTAAAATATTTTGGAAAATTTTTGCCTCGAGAACTGTTGTAGGACTGGAACCAACCTGTCAGTCAACCCATCAAGGGTGCATCACTGGTGGTTCTGACTTTGTTGAAGGCTCCCGCTATGTTCTTCTCTTTAGCAGCAACTCCGATTCAGTGGCCCGATGCCGACCAGCATCTGACAATGTTGAAACGTATTCAGCCACATCCTTTCAGCCTTGCCCGGCTGAGGGAATCTGACTTCCATAAAATAGTCCAAGTCCAAAGATATAAATCTTCATAGGGCCTGACCCAAAGTAGCATCCAGTTGATATCAGTCTTCCTGGACGTCAACTTTGGCCTTTTCCCACCTTTGTCGACTGCTTCACCGAGACCCCATCCTTTTTCAATATATCATTGACGAGCCCATCTTCAGAACCAGCATCGACCTTCATGAGTCTTTGGTTTTCCCCTTTGCGGGGCTTCGGCCAGAGATATCTGGAAGGTGGGGTCCGGAAACACTGCTGTCATGGAGACTGTGACGAGTAGCAGAAGACGCAGCTATGACGCACTGCCCCAGAACTCCCAGGCTGAGGAGGTCAAGCTCGAAGAATGAAGATGGGAGAAGAAGCTCACAGTGGTCCAAGCAGGGGTCAAACGGGATGTAGGCATCTCGAAGCCAAGCAACTGAATGCGGCAAAGGGGGCGATTTAAATAGTCTTTGTATTGTGTGCTTACTCATCTTGGGCGTGGCTAAGCCTGGAGTCGAAGCCATGTGTGCTGATGAGCTCATTCATCCTGTTACGTGTGTGCACTGATGACTCATCTTTTCTGCTCACTCATCTTGAGCAGGGTCAAGATGAGTGACCAGGGATTACTCATCTTTCCTGGTTACTCCTCTAGAGTGAGGTAAAACTGAGTGCCAAGATCATGACTCATCTTTCCTGCTTAGTCATCTTGAGCAGGATCAAGCCGAGTGCCAAGGCTATGTAAACAAAGCACTGATCGGCAATGTGCGAAAGGCACAAGTTGAGGGGATAATCAAACACAAGAATTCAGACATAACCATTAAACATAGATGAGTAGTAGTGGAGGTAAGTACCACCCATAGGGAGAGGGTCATTATAGAAATGTGGTGTACAGAAGAGCCAGGAGGAGTGCGTCCTGACAACTGTATTGAAAATTTTCTAAGGGCAATGGTAACTCTTTGATCAGGGCAAACACCCGACCCAGGTAGGCAACCTGTGCTCCATCATGATCAGCCGTAAAACTTACCGTTGTCCCTGTCTAGCGCTACCAATTGCCCAAGGGTGCCGCTTTGCACTTTTTGGCCATACTTTAATTTAAAAAATAAATAAATTCATATCTCTGGTTTCCTTATTGAATTTTGTCATTTTTTTAATTAAGATATTCTCTATATTTATAAATTGGAGTGGGATATTTGTGGTGTTTTTGACTTTTTAACTGTTTTGGTAACTCTAAATGCTGTACACATGTTCCTAAGTTAAGCCTGTTTACTCTGGTGGTTGCTACCAGGGGTTGAGCTTAGGTTTAAGTTACTGAAAATGTTGGACTGGCCCTTTTTTCAGGGTTGTTCCCAAACTTTTTGTCTTCCTCCTCCCATTTTTCTGACCCTCTTTTTGTTGGTTTTAGGACTTTGGCCACTTTACCACTGCTAATCAGTGCCAAAGTGCATGTACTCTCTCCTTTAAACATGGTAAGATTGGTTTACACCTGTTTGGCATGCTTGATTTACTTGTAAGTCCCTTGTAAAGTGGTATCCCATATACCCAGGGCCTGTAAATTAAATGCTACTAGTGGGCCTGCAGCACTGCTTGTGCCATGCACAGACGTAGCCTTTCAAACCTATCTCAGGCTTGCCCCCGCAGGGCCTGTGTGCGTAGTTTGTTGCCACTTTGAATTGGCATTTAATATTACTTGTCAAGCCTTAAACTCCCCTTTTATTATACATAGGTCACCCCTGAGGTAGGCCCTAGGTAGCTCTATATGCAGGGTGCTGTGTAAGTAAAAGGTAGGACTTGTGCCTTTATGAGTGGCATATCCTGGTAGTAACAAGCTGTCTATTTTATTTTTCACTGCGGTGAGGTCAACTCCTCATATAGGCTAGCATTGGGAATTCCCTTCTATATTTTTAAGTGGTAATTCCTGATCTGAAAGGAGTGGCATTGCCATGTTTGGTATGTTTAGAATAGTAGTAATAAATCGTGCTTACTGCTTTTGTTGGATTTTACATTACTAATTTAGAAATGCGACTTTCAGAAAGTATTTCTCTGTGCTTATGACTCTTTGAGCTTTGCAGCCTGACTCCAATCCACAGTTCTAGGGCTGGGTGACAGCTACACTTGGTGCATACTTCCCAGACAGCCACAACACAGGAAGGGCTGGATGTGACAGGGGTTACATCTGCATTCATCCGCATACTGATGGTCTTCCTGGGCTAGGAGAGGGAGAGGTGTTCACACTTTACATTTGTATAGGTTGTGTCCTGCCCTCACACAAAGGGCTGATTTACCCCCTACTTACGTCTGGAGCCAGGGCTGGGTTGAAAGGGAGTGTTGTGCACTTCTAAGGTTTTTTGTGAAATCACCCCCTACATCAAAGACATTTATGAGTATAAGGACAGGGGCTCTGACCACATGATTTTAGACACTGTGTGGACTTGTAACCAGATGCTGCTGGATCTACATGCTGCACATTGCCAGAGGACTGCTGTGCTGCTAGGTGGAACCGCCATTGGGACTACTTGCTTTGTTGTGACTGGCCTTCTGCCTACCCGGCTACAGGAGGGACTGCCACTGCATCTGGCCTGATGTGCAGGTCTGCCTGGCTGCCTACCTTGCTTTGTGCCACAGTGACTCCAGCTGTCCTTGTGGGGCTCCTCCTGTCCTTGTGGGACTGCAGAGATTCCCTGACCCAGCCTAGAACTGGCTGTGGGACTCTGAGTCCGTCCATCTTTCCCATCCCAACGGAGAGCAGCACGTGGTCAGTGCATCCTAGGCTGCAGAGTGTGGAGGGTGCGTTTGCCTCCCATGCTGATCATAGCACTGTAGGAAGCCCAGTGTGGCTCATCTCCCCTCCCCTATCAATTTGAACAGAGTGAACCACTGTGTCACGTGACCCTGGATGGCAGAGCCGACAAGGCAAGAACCCGTCTAGCAGCCAGCAGCGCTGGGGAGCCGCACCTGCACCCTTCCTGAAGTGTGCGACCGCCGCACAGTCCTTGCACTCCCTCCCGAGACTCCCTGAATATAGGTGCGTTGTCTTTGCTACCGGGGGTGGGACAGTTTTCCACAGCTCGCCAGCCTGGCCCTGCCCCCAGAGCAGCACCATAATCCTTCTGACAAAGGGAATCCTGTCATTTGTTGACGCGGGCCCCACACTCGAGACCCACGCATCCTTCTGCAAATACCTTCCCCCTGCACTGCCACAAGGAGTTCCCTTGGCCTGTGGAGTCCCTACGAAGTAGGCAGTTGGAGATTGGGGGCCATGGGGAACAGGGACAACCGTCCCCTGCTTCCTTTGTGGGAGGCCTAGCCCGTTTCTACGAGAAAGGATGCACTTGGCTCAGCATTTGCACCTCGTGTTTGAGCACTTTGAATGCTCGACAAGCGGGGGATCCAGCGAGGTCTCCACGCTGATTCTACAGTGTGTGTGCCTCCCTTCCCAGTCACATTGGGATATACCTGGGGGTACAGATCCTTGATGGAGGCCCCAATCCCTACTGGGGAGTTGTTTTGTTGGGAACTTGCCAAATTACAGTATACCATCTTGAAGGCACGCAGGTGCCCCTGTGCCCTACGTGGGATCCCTTATTACCGTATAAAATGCAATAGGAGGACAGGTGCGCTACACCCTATGTTCTTATGGGAATATTATGTGATCCACGTATTTATTGTGACCTAAGATGTGTCATGTGTTTGGTCTCCAGACAAGGTTACAGTACTTGCAATAATGTCATGCACTGATGTTTTCTAATGTATCTCATTTTTATTCTTCCTGTGTGGAGTCTCTTTTGTGGTGTATTCATTGTGTTTCTGTGCCTGTGTGATGTGCAAACACTTTAACATTGCCTTTGATGATAAGCCTTACTGCTCTGCACCAAGCTACCAGAGGGTGAGCACAGGTTATCTTTGGTGTGTAGCTTGCTTGCCATGACTAGAGCGGTGGGTTCTGCGTGGCTTAGGTGCATACCCTAGCCAACCAGAAACTCCATTTCTAACAGAAAACTTTACTGGACCCAAAAACAATAGTGCCATTATTACTTGTGTTGAACTGCCATCCACCCCAACTAATAATCCACTTTCTCACAGCTAAGAAAAGATACGCTTCCAGGCCACGCAGGAAGCAAACCAGTGCATTTTTCCTCTGTTAAAACGAGCCCAAGTGTTTAGTTGCCATGGACTTTACCACAGCAAGTTATTGTATTACTTGTGTGTGTACCTGCAAAGGACTTGGCTCCAGGTAACTTTCTTTCCCAGAGAGTGTGAAGATAAAGCTAGAGTGAGGAGTAACTAAAGAAACACACTTTAGTGTGTGACAAAATTTGTATTAATGGATAAGGGTCATGTTATGATAAGCTTTGCTGGTGAAAGCAGAGCTGCTCTTGTTTTATACACCTGCAGTACATAAACTGAAATTTTCCCCTTCTCCCTCTCTCTCGGTTTTATAATAAATATAGGGGCTGTATCACAATATTTAGAGCATCTGCACAAATAAACACATTTATTTCTACAGTGCAAGGGTCAAATTCTATATTGTCACCACAATAAATATATAGTGATAAAGATATAGTGCTTCTTGACACAGCCATGCTCAGCTCTGATGACTACCATAATGGTTATTCTTGCCTGCAAGGTTACGTTGGTGTAAACTGTCCGTATGTATTCCTGCTCCTACTTGTCAAACACTTACAAATGTATCAACCCATCCATAATTGAAATTACTCATTCAACCATTGATCATCTATGAACTCACATATATTGGAAGGTGCTCTCAATCACTTACTCATTCATCCATCCATGCACGCATCTACCCCTTGACTCCATCACCTTTACCCACTCACCCATCCATGCAACCACACACAATCTCATCAGTCAATAAAGAATTACTTTCACTTCTAAAATAGCCAGACCTGTTGGCTATTCCAATGCTTCATACAGTAACCTAATGTATTATCCTGTGAATCTATTTAGCCAAATGTGCATTTAAACCAACTAAATATGCAATTCTGGTTCTAAGCTTCATTTCACTTAGTGAGTCATTATGTTATGATAAAAAAAATAAAGTGCACACTCACCCCCGAAGGACTATTCCAGCACTGAGGCCATAGAGAAACAGACAAAGATCCGGAGACAGTTAGGATGTAAAGTGGCAAGTTTTAAAGGGTTTATTTCACTGGTTATAGTATGACATGAGTCACAAATTCAATGGAAGAGCATTCCAATAGACTGCAGCAAGATGTGAAAAGGAGCGATTGCCTATTCTTAACCTGCAAATACGCCTTGTAGTGATGGTAGCCTGCTCAGCTGATCTTAGGGCCCGGACAGGATTATAGAAAGAAACTTTATTCTGCAGAGGATGCGAGTCAACAGCAGATAGCGCTCGATGTGCATGGCAAAGTAACTTACAAATAGCAAGTCTTCATGCCAGCAGCAAATGGAGACATCTCAGAATGGGGGACATAGATGATCAAGCTGGCAGATTGCAGTGGTGGCCGGCACGACTTGCGGGTGGCATGGCGGGGTGGGGCGGGCACGTGGGAGGGAGCGTTTGTAAAAACAAAAAATAACACTTACCTTGCCGCAGGGTCCCACGTCTCTGCTCCTGCTATCCTGCGTCCGACTCCAGGAACAGGAAGCAGGCAGCCAGGCTCCCTCCTCTAAGCCAATCACAATGCTGCAATGCAGTGTTGTGATTAGTCTGAGCGCCATGACTAGGCTCTCAGCCAGGGGCTGGAGGGGTGGGCATGTTCTCTATGCAGACTGTAATGCAGCCTGCACAGAGAACAGGGAAGTGCGCATGACTGTTTTGGGCAGCCCAAGAGGGCCGACCAAACAGTCTTTGCGCAATTAGGAGTGGGCAAATCACTCCTCCACTGCTCTGCAGCTCCGCCCGCTCACACAAAGCTGCCTCAGCAGGAGGACAAAATAAAATAATAACATTACGTTATTATCATTTTATTTTTTCCTTTCTTAACTGCTGAAGAGTAGTGGAGGACGCACCTCCACCTTAGCGGAGGAGCCACCACTGGCAGATTACAAATCATACATGCTGCCGCGTTCTGAATGAGCTGCAGGCATGAAGACAGATAGTCTGCCATACCTATGTACACAGCATTCCCTCAATCCAGTCAACTAGTAATGAGTGCCTGTTCTATGGTTTTCCAACACTGGATGGGAATCCAGTTAAAAATCCTACGCATTAGGTGCTTGATGCCATAGCAGGATCTACATACCAAAATAACCTCATCCTTCGTGGACGGAGTGTCTTCTATTATGATCTCTATATTCCTTATTACAGAAGTACCCCGGTGGTGCAACAGGTGTCTGCGCTCGCTTTGTGCACCACCGTCGTATTACAGAAGAGGCTGCAGACCCTTTTGCGTCCCCTTTTATAATACAGATAGCGCTGGTGCATGTTATGCCAGCGCTATATCAGGAGGGCATTCCCTCATTTGCTTGGGAGCGTGGTTCCATGCAAATGAGGGAACCTGTTCACCTCTACGCCCACGCCGTATTATGGATGCGGGCGCAGAGGTAAAGAGGCACTAACAGTGCTCCATAAGAAGGTAGTTAATTGTCAGAGCGCCCCCTGATGGCAGCCCTCATGGAGGTCCTACCGACCCCTCAAACATCCTCTTGCATGCAGGTGCAGTCACTCACTGCACCCGCCTGTAAGGAGATCTCTCTCTCCTCTGTAAAGTGCAGGCGGGTGCCGCCCGCACAGTAAAACACTGAGCAGATTTGAAGCAGCAGTTCCGTATTTTACTTTAATTCGCTGCCCCCAGGGCAGCACGAGTTTGCGGCTGTCCTGAGGGTAATTACGCATTCAGCTTAATAGGGCACACTTTCCCTGTTTGCGCACCTGTGTGAAGGTGTGCTGTGGCGCAAGGAGGGAAAGTGCACCCCATACGTAATAGTGCCCCAGGTATTATTCCAAATTGAAATTGCCTTCCCTAATAGAATCACCTCAGTCTTGTCCCCATTCAATTTCAAGCAATGACTTTGCATCAACGTGGCAACCGATGTCCGATACTCAACCAAATTGCACCTTGTTGATTTGGTATTTTCTGCAATTGATACATTTAGTTGAGTATTGTCAGCATATGATATAATGCAATATGATATTAACCAATATTAGCATATGCTATAATTATCAAGCATATTCTCTCAAGCAATATTATCCAATTTGAGGGCACTCTCAAGTAGTTATTTACAAAGGTAGAGTCAGAGGGTCCCCAGGTGAAGCTGAGGGCCTACCCCATCACAGTCAATACCTACTTGAGAGTGTCCCCTCCCGTCCCCCACCTCTCCCCGCTTGGATAACTTTGGTATTGTAAATCATACCTGTAACATTTGGGGTGAATATCACAAAAGTGTTAGATGGTGTGTTTTTAATGGGACTATTTAGGTGGAAGTTTAAAAGAACCTGTTTTTGTGTGTGTGTATTAACGCACCACCATTTTTGTCCCACTGAAAAATGTACTATATTGGTTGGCTCGGCTTTCGGGTTCACAAAGAGAAAATAAACAAATAGAAAAGGTGATAACAGATTTTTGTCACAATATTGAATCATTGTTGCTTGTATTACACTAATTTTAGGAACTTCGGTGAGTTCTAAGTGATATTACCCTGCGAAAATGCTAATCCTGTGCTGAACCATGTTTGAGAGAAAACTGGTTTCCCCTCATTTTTCCCTATAAAAGTCATGGAAAGTGCTCCAGAAGCTAAAACTAAAACACATTTTCTATACATTTACAAATATTTCCCTCTGCCATGGGTGAAACAGTTGATGTCCCTAGTAAAATGAACACTTTCTCAAGAGCAGTGGGCTGTCAGTTGATTCTTCAGTGTTCTACCTCATCTTCAACAGAGAGCTCTAATGCTAAGTTCTGCATTCGTGATAAATATGAGCACACTTGAATGCCACATTGTTGGAATCAGCTGCAGAACTGAAAGCATTTCCTACTGAGGAGACTACTATAAGTGAACAAAATTAGGTGTTTATTTTGCTTTAGGAAACTTAGCTCTGGATTCATTTTCTATGAGTTCTCCTCATATTATATCGTCCTCACCCATGTCAGTAAAGTATTCTGACACACAGAGGGAAACAGGTACTTCCAAACCCACCAGCTGCAGATAACTCCCTATTTGTCAACTGCAGCTTCACCACAGAGTTCTGTAGAGTGATTAAAGGGCTGCCATTCTGTATTCAAGACAGTAGAGAGGCTCGACTGAAAAACATTTTGTTGGAATGGGAGCTGTTCAATGTAAAGCCTTTCTTCCGGAGCAGGCTGAGCATTACTGTGTTAATGAAGGAATTAAACCAGCTGATTAAGAAAAGTGAGAGGGTTGTGGATTTCTAGTAATGCAAGGCTAAATACATATTTAAGGGAGCAAAAATAGATAAAGAGGGGGCGTGGCCAAGCGGTCCAACATGGTGGACACGCTCTAGATGGGCTCCCACTGGCCCGCATTAATCCGCCTATTATCCTGCCATCTTGTCAGCATCCCTATGACCATATTTTCTGGTCAATGCTCCTCTAGCCTGGCGGCACCCTGCGAGCCACTTTCTGCCCATCTTTCTGGCCTGGCGGCACCCGGATTCTGGTGGAAGTCTGTGGCCTAGTGATCCTCGTTCTGAAGTGGTGGGCGTCGCCGCAGGAGATCTCGGGCCGTTGCGGTGAGAGCTGCTCCGCCAGACTGCGCCAGGTGGCGTTACTTCAGAGGTGGGGGGGCTGCGCCTTACCGAGCGCCTCAGAAAGATTTGGCAGCGCTATCGAGCTGCAGCGGGTGGTGCCTTTCTCTCTGTATCTGGGGGCACTTCGGGAGATCGGACGGTCGCGCTAGACCGCATCGTGCCTCCTCCTTCCCTGCAGGGCCGTGTCGTCTGCTGGGCTTGGCGGCTATATCGGGCCGCGGTGCTTCCTCGCCTCGCCCTGGTGTGCTGACTGCCCTGCTGAGGTGTGTGACTCCCTTTGCCGGTTGTGTGCTCAGCACTGGAGATCCGCCGGCTGGCTGTGCATAGCTGCTTTGCGGTGGGTGAGACCGAGAGTTCCTTTGGGCGGGCCCATGTGCTCGCAGGTCCATCCCTGTGGTGCCACATCTATTGTGCTGCTGTGCTGCCGCCATTGGGGGGCACTGAGGACCGGTGAGGGGGACCGGGTTGGACTCGGCGGTCGCTTTGGGCCGCGGCATGCTGACAATCAGCCTTGGGCAATTTTGACTGGTGTGGTAGCTGATACATTGCTGCCTTGGAGATAACTGATGCAGTGGGCCAAAGATCGGTCCAAGACACATTCATCATATTATAAGTGACGTTGTGCCCCGGTTCTAAGATCGCTGCTGCTATTCTCATGGAGAACCAGCCTCGAGGAGAACCGGAGAGACTGCTGCGTGCTGTGGTGCCCGCGTTGTTGGGCCTGGGGCCCTGTGGACGGCCTGAGTCTGCTGAGGCTCTGTGCCTGGATCGGGCCCGTAGCGTGTGGGTCTGCATGATCGGACCGCCTTGTTCTTGCCCTGGGCACGTGTAGATGGTGCCTTAGCCCCCCCAGTGAGACGGGGTTTGCTTGTGGGCTCATAGCCTGGTCATGGCCCTTGCATCGGTGGTACTTTCTCTTCTATATGTCCCGGCGAGGCCCGTTCCTTCTTTGGTGATCCCCTCGGAACTACCCTTTCAATGACTGTCAAGCTTGGGTTGCCTGCCATTTAGAGCATCTTCAGCACCACGTCTAAAGATACAAATTCTGGATCGACGGCCCGGAAGAGTACCTTAGATAAGTTTACAGGCGCGACCGCTCAGGCCACTGTGCCAGGTGACCGACAGTCGATTATGCCGGACAACGCCGCTATATTGGCCGCCATACGCAATCACGAGACATGCTGGAGGCCAAGATTGGGGCAGTCGGTTCTGACGTAATGCTCCTCAGGCAGGACCTCCGCAACGCAGTACAGCGTATCACTGAGACCGTGTCTCGGATATCGACGGCAGAGGATTCAATCGCGACACTCCAGAAGAAGGTCTCGGCCTTGGAATCCATTGCCAATGGATTGGCAACATGAGCAGAGGACGCGGAGGGGCGCACCCGCCGCAATAATCTTCGCATCGTGGAGTTTCCTGAAGGATGCGAAGGCAGAGATGTGGCAGGCTTTCTGGCCAAATGGCTAGCTTACTGGCTTCCTCCGGGTCTCATGTCTCCCTGCTTTGTTATTGAGCGCGCGCATCAGGCCCTGCTAAAGAAACCGCCACCCGGCGTAAGACCTAGACCCTTGATTGCAAGATTCCTAAACTTCAAAGATAGAGATGTCATCTTACAACAGGCCAGACTCAAGGATCCCCTACTGTTTTCATTGCAAAAGATCATGATATTCCCGGACTACACTAGATTGGTGCAGCAGCGCTGGCAGTCTTTCACCGAGGCAAAGGCCAGACTGTGGCCTCTTAAGATTCATTATTCCTTGTTGTTCCCGGCCAGGCTCTGAATATCGTACAAAGAGCGAACATACTTCTTTGACTCCCCTTAGGAGGTCTTCACGTGGACAGATGAAAATGTTAATCTCCGACCACATACCCCGCCCAGATTGGACTCGGACTCCTCTTCTGGGGGGCCGGGCCAGGGGCTGTCTCATGGCCCCTGGCAAGCAGCGCCGGCGATCCATATCCAAGAAATGCTCTAAATCGCGTAATAAATCACATGTATGATTCTTAAGGACTGTCACAAGAAAGATACTGTACTCACCGCTCATCACATGAGCGATCTAGATTCTATGGTTGATGGTATGTTACTATGGGCTACACCTCCTAACGCTCTCCCTGGACCTTGAAACATCGCTGTGTCTAGGGGTAGCAATTTAGGGATCCATTGGCTAGAAGCAGCGCCAGACCCCCGTTGGGGCCTGGGGACCTCTCATGCCGCGACAGATGCTTCTACATTTTTGAGGTATTGGGGTGGGGGAGAGGGGGGGGGGATGTTGGGGACTGTTCTTGTTTTTTGTTTCTCAGTGTCATACATATGTCCATTCTGTAGCTGTAGATAAGTCTATGATTGTTACAAGTGGTCCCCCGCTTGTATTCAGTGATGTCCGCAACCATTTCCGACATGTCTGGGTTGGTTGAGAGATGCCTTCAGGTGGTCAGCTGGAATGTCCGGGGATTATTGGATAAAGTCAAGAGAGGGGCTGTTTTGCGCCAGGCTAAACGTTATGGCACAGATATTTTACTTTTGCAAGAGACGCACCTCCTTGGCAATAGGCTTCTATGCTTAACACGTTTTGGTTTTGCACAGGTCTTCCACTCCGGCTTCACTAGGGGTTCACGTGGAGTAGCAATACTTATCCACCGTAGAGTCCCCTTCGTACACGAGAAAACATGGACAGATCCCAGGGTCGTTATGTGGTGGTTACGGGCTCGATGCATGGCAAGTTGTTTGTTTTGGGAAGTGTATACGACCGTCCGCCCCTCACATGGAACCTGACGGAATGCTTGATGCGGCTATGGGTGGAGATTCCTCCGGGACTGACTTTGGTGGGGGGCGACTGGAATGACACAATATGCCATTCTATAGACAGGTGGTGTGGTGCGGGGAATCCGGTTGAGCCCTGTGAATCTAAACTTGGGGCCATGATACGGGGACTAGGTTGGGTGGACTCTTGGAGACGGCTTCACCCCACTGAACAGGGCTACACTTATTTCTCCAGCTTACATGGTTCCTTCTCCCACATTGATTATGTTTTTCTATCCGCTGCACACACGCATATATTAGTAGCGGCCGAAATTCTGCCCCGGGGCCTTTCAGATCACTCTCCATTACAGCTGGATCTGAGACTTGATACTGTGCGTCCTCCCTTACGCTGACGCCTCTCACCGTGGCTCGTACTTGACGATAAATATAGGTCACATATACACACCTCCCTTACAGAATATTTTTTGCACAACATTGGATCGTTTGAATCCCCTGCAATTGTATGGGATGCGATGAAGCCTACATTGCGAGGGGTAGACGTTGCCTACTGTACGGCGCAGTGTAAATTACGTCGGGAGAGGTTGATACTATTGGAGGCCCAGATGATGGCCACGGAGCGCGCGTGCCGTGAGGTTAATGGGCACGATTCGCGCAGACAGCTACTTTATACCCAACAGGTCTATGCTGGGGAACTGATGGATGAGGCTCGCGCTGCCTGGTTGGCCACCCGGAGTAGAGTTTATCAATGGGGCGACAAATCGAGTGCCTTGCTACACCGCTTTTGTCAGATGGAACTCTGCCCTATCTCCATCCCATGCCTGCGCGATCCCGATGGAAATGTTCTCACAGACCCTCTTCGGTTAGCCGCCAGCTTCGCGACTTACTATGCAGAGTTGTATGCCCCTCGCGAGACTATCTCGCCACAGCTAGTTCAGCAGTTCATTGCGGATTTGCCCCCACGTGCCCTCACAGACCAGAGAAGAGACACAATAGATGTCCCAATCACGACTGAGGAAGTCCAGGAGGCGCTGTCTGGGATTTTTTCGGGCAAGGCTCCTGGCCCAAATGGTTTCCCATGCAAATTCTATAAGAAATATCAGTCCCTCTTCACTGCTCCTTATCTCACCGCACTTCAGGCTGCGTTTGACGATCGGTAGTGATATTTCCGAAGCCGGGACGACCCCCTCAACTCCACTCTTGCTATCGTCCGATATCTCTCCTCAACGTCGAGGCAAAACTCCTTGTCAAAATCATAGCCAACCGTATAGTTCCACATATTTCGGATCTGGTCCACTCAGACCAGGCAGGTTTTATGCCGGGTCACGCTACGCAGCACAACATTCGATGCGCCCACAACGCCATCGCATCGGTGGATCGTTTAGGCGAACCTGCTGCTCTCCTGTTGGCTGACATAGATAGGGCCTTTGACTCTGAGTTCGACGTATCTCTTTGCGTTGTTGAGCCGCCTTAATTTCGGTCCACATCTCCTGAGGTATATTGAACTCCTATATACAGATATTACAGCCTCCGTCCGTGTGTCGGACACCGTTTCTCAAACTTTTTCTATCAGACGAGGCACACGGCAGGGTTGCCCCCTCTCTCAGTGTCTCTTCGCACATGCTATGGAGCCACTTGCGGCGTGGGTGTGGATGGACGCTCAGTACCGGGGCTTTGAGTGGCCTGCGACAACATCGGATCGCATAGCGCTGCATGCGGATAGCGTGTTATTTTTTCTTACGCGACCGGACCGTTCTGGACCTATACTCCTCAGGAACATGCAGATCTTTGGCAAAACAGCTGGGCAATACATGAGCCCCCGTAAATCCTATTTATCGCCTCATGGTCCGAGGAGGTCACAGAGGTGCAGGACGGCTTTAAGTACCTTGGGGTCTTTCTGGCTGCCTCACAACCCCTGTCTTGGGAAAGAAGCCTAGCTCCGCTGTGGATTCATGTCAAAGAGCAGACTCGCATCTGGTCGCATCTACCGCTCTCTCTCTTTGGTAGTTCCGCCATTTTTAAGATGGTCTCCCTACCCCGTTTATTGTATCAACTTCAAAACCATCCATATTTGATACCACCTAGTTGGTTCACACAACTTAATGCTACGCTTCGATACTTTCTCTGGGGGGGTGGTTCTGCTCGGGTCGCTTTGAGGACCTGTTTTCAGTCAACCTATTGCGGTGGGTTGGCAACACCTGATATTCAGGCATGTATGTCGTGGGTTTTGGGTTGGGATGTCCCTCATTCACCCAGACTACCCCTCCTACATATCACCGACAACATTGGGGGGAACATCTACAAACGCCACCTACTGTTACTGGGCCTCACACTCGCGATGCAAGACATTGCGAAAACCTGGAAAGATACCTTCCTGCTCCGTATTGGGGCTTGGAAGAAGGGTTTAGATTTCTGTTTGGGGCTGGAGATACCTATATTTGCTGCTCGGGGCTGCCCTCGGAAACACCCCAAGATATGGAAGAGATGGGCAGACTTCCGGGGGATTTACTTGGAGCCTATTCCTGATCCAACAATGGGATTGATGTTAATACAGTTGCTATACGGCGGGATATACAGATGAGAATGTTGATTCTGTATTCATGGGTTGATTCTACATGACCTATATCCTACAGTGGATTAATGACACTTCAGTTAATTGTTGTTGTAATAAGTTGTTATGCACAAGATCTTCCTTTATATATTTGGCTCCAAAATGTCGACATCAATATTTGTACTATGTATCCATTGCTGCTTTGATATAAGGCCTCTACAGGCGTATCTTGGCTGTTGACAATAACATTTTGTTGTGAAAAAAAAAAATAGAGAAAGATCCCTACTTATGCGCGGCATCTCCTTTCCTTAACCGCTTACTCAGGATACTCATCTTCTCTGTTCTATTGCTTTAAAACCTCCCTATTTTTAAAATAGTATTTTTTTGGCAGACACCAACCTTTTTGTTTTTTTTTATAAATCTTCAATTTAAATGTCTGAGTAGATTTTTTTTTAGAGGTGTGGGAAACTCTTTACAAACTGATCTCATTTTTAAAATAATACAATTGTGTTTTAATGATTAGTGAGGCCATTCAATGGAGTTGCTGTTAGGGCATTTTTTTTCTTTATAATTTTTCCCTCTTCCCCATGTTAGTAGTTGCATCTCATTGCATGACTATGCTCTGGTTTCAAGTTAATTTCTATTGCAAGTTAAATATAAGGACATGATCAAAATATGTATTTACTGTCTATAAAATATTTATCTGGATAACACATAAGGGACTGCTTTTAGAGTTAATTAAACTATATTTTTTTAACAAGTAACATTATAAATCAGACAGAACTATGAGGCTATCATTTTAAAACACAGTGAAAACTGTCATTGACTACACCGTATTCAGAGTCTGATCAATTTAATTATCTACTAACATCTACTGGAAAGGAATGTTTTTGAGGACCTTTTTATTTGAGCCACTTGTCTCAGCATCAAAGACGTTTTAAAGCATGGGCAAAGTGGGCTATTGCACAGGGCCCTCTCCTTCCAGGGTGCCCCCTGGGAAAGTGAACCTTCTCTCTATTTGACCTCTGCCTATTCTATTTTTCAATCTTATCCTCTCTCCCTCTCTGCCTACCTCTACCTCTGACCTGGTCTGTCTATGCTGTCATTAGATAGATTTTTGGGGTCCCAGGCAAGACATATCTCACTTGTTTTTGTGTAACCCTGTTAATGGTTAACATAATTTATCATTGTTTGGCATCATGCTGGCTTGAATTAGCAGAAAATATGTAATAAAATGTAACGTTTTTCCGAACAGGGGATCTCACAATATGCTCAGGCCCCCAAAATCCTTAAGATGACACTGCTCTGCATAGATAAGACACATTTCCATGTCCATTTTCAGCCTTCTAAACAGGAAGGTGAATGTTCTAAAACTGTCTTCTGTAGCATGTCCCCCAGTGCAGGCATATTCTGTGAGTTGGTAAACATTCTATTTCTTTATTGTAACTATGATCTTCATAGGCTACTGTTATGGGGATATGAACAATGAACAAAGTCTCAACCGGTAATCATTTAAAGGACAAATGCATTGAGAGAGAAACAAATCAATATGAGAGAGACTGAAAAAAGGGAGACCAGAAAGGAATTGTAAAGAAACGATAATTCTTGTTGTGGGATGCAAGTAGTTATATCAGCACTACATTACAGTGTATGCATAAGTAACCCAATAGTAGGTGTGCACATTTGTGCTCGTGAAGGTGAACGGTGCAGTGACACAAGGTAAGGTGAGAAAACAGTGTAACCGGCGCAAAAAATACAATTAAATTAGCGGTCACGAAAACAGTTAGCAGTTATTTTTACAAAGCCGTAATCAACTGTTTGAAGAGACGACAGTAAAGCCCAACATTTCGCTGAAAGTTCGACGGCGTTTCGACCTGTACAATTTCTAGTCATCATCAGGACCGGATTACATAAATCAGGCGAGTGCTGTATAAGGGCAAAAAAAGGGGAGGGGGGTCAGGGGGTGAGAAAAGAGAGGTAAGGGCCAAGAAATGCCAGAAAGGTAAGCATGGAAGGACAGTTAAGGGAGGAAAAAGGACTACCTGGGGCGGTAGTGGAGTGTCCAGCTGAGAGGGATGATTGAGGTCCGGAGGATCCAACCTGCCTCTGTGGGGAGGAGTAAGAACGATCCATGAGGAAGGGCAAAGAGGCCAGTAAGGGGATGGGTTAAAGATTGCTAGAAAAGGTACCTGGGAAAGATGAGATCTGCCAGGAGTGTAGAAATGAATCAGAGCAAGGCACGTCCGATCAGAGGCGCTGCCTGAGGCGGATGAATCTCTTGTGGTGGATGAGCAGCCCCGGAGGGTTGAAGTACGCTACGTGCGTAGTCGGACATCAACTGTAAAGGGAGGGGAGGCATGTGGATAAGCAGGGGGAAATCAGTGAATGAGGACAAGGCTATCCGGTGTTGGAAGGGGAAAGTTACCTGTGAAGGTATGAATCTGCCCGAATCTAGGAGACTGCTACGCTGGGAGCAATCATCCGGCATGCAGTTGGAAGAACAACCCAGCAGGAGTCTGGGAAGCAAGGGCAAGTAAATTGTGCATATATCAGAGCCCACGGTCGAGGTGCATCTGAAGGAGCTGGCGTGAGGAGGACGTCTTAATCAGGGTCATAGTCGGGGGTCACGTGCTGCATGAGGCTAGGCTGGGGGAGAAACAGAACTATTCGGTGCCCCAGGGGAAGGGAGAAGGGAAGAAATAGGTTGAGACTCAACCAAGATGGGGGTTCGGAAAGAGCCGATAGGTAAAAGTGAAAAATGTAAAGAGCTCCGAAATGAAAGTGAGCAACATGGCGAAAGTAAGTGGCCACGGTTGTACAAGTTACGCGTAGTGCATATTAAAATTTGAATTAAAAGGAGGGATTTGCACCAGTCATGGGAGGTAGATGAGCAACTGGGGCATGAAAGTAAGTCATTGGGGTATAATCGATATGAAAGAGTACAGTGTTACATTTATGTGCACCTTCAAGAATGATGATACAGATAGGGACAACGATTAACATTTACATAGTTGTAGTAGAACCATGGATAGGAACAGTGATTAGCATACCCATTGTGGCTAACAAATAAAAACTATGGGGCTTATTTATGAGCCGGGCCTGCGCCACTTTTACGCCGCCGGTGCGTCACTTTTTGTGACGCACCAGCAGTGTAAAAAATGCGCCATGGTGCGTCATATTTACAAAGTGACGCATCTAGGTAGATGCGTCACTTTGTAAACCCCTGCGCCACATTATACCTGCGCCAGGTATAATGTATGCAGGGGGGGCGTTCCGACGCAAGAAAGGGTCGTAGAAGTGACGCAGTGAAATCTATAAGATTTCACTGCGCCATTTCTTTGACCCTAATGCGTCAATATCTTACGCCTGCCTCATGGCAGGCATAAGACTGACGCAGGCCCTTTCACATGGGGCTTGCCCCATTTGAAAGGACACATTGCTGGAGTTGCGTCACTTTTGTGGCACACTCCAGCAATGCGTCATTTTTGCGCCTACAGATACGTCAGAAATACTGACGTGTCTGTAACTCCTTGCGACATGATGCGTCATACTGTAAATATGACGCATCATTGGTGTCGCAAGGAGGGCGCAATGAAAAGTGACGCATCGCTGTTTTCACGCAGCGATGCGTCACTTTTCATAAATGAGGCCCCATGTATCAATTACATTAATTAAATTAAATGACATTAAATTAAATTAAATGACAGCAAGAGCAGATGGTTCTTCTGTTGGTTATGGTCACCTCGAAAAGAGAAGACAAGCACATACATACATATATTTACATTGGTATCAATTGTGTCAGAGGGGAAACGAATATACCTAGCTAGGAGGTAGTGGAGCAGGTGTCTGTCAGTGAGCGTCAGGGCTTAATATCTGTCAATGGACATCAATGGTCGTGTTCCATTCATCTAGAGTGTTGAGTCCCTGGTTGACGGAATCACAGCATGTGATCCATCGACATTCACGCTTGTTCAAGAGCAATTGTAGGTTGCCACCGCGAAGGGGCAGGACAGGTTGGTCAATTACTTGCCAGACCAGATCAGTCTCTGAGTGTGTTTTGTCCATGTAATGTGAGACTAAGGGAGCTGACTCAATTTTCCATTTAATCTGACTCTTGTGTTGTGTGATACGTTGTTTGATCATTTGGGTTGTTTGCCCAATGCATAGCAGGTTGCACGGGCACCGAATGGCGTAGATAACATTGGAGGTCCGGCAGTTGGAAAATTGTTTGAGTTGGTAGGTGCGGCCCTTGGCAACAAATTATTTCGTGTTGATAGTAAGGGCGCAGACAGAACAGGTTTGGCATTTGTAGTGGGCCAAAATAGGTGGTAAGCCCCATAGGGACGTGAATGATGTTGTGTGCTTGTTACTTTCAGGCCAGGTGATAGCATGTACTAGTTGGTCTGCTAAATTGTTGCTCCTTTTGTAGGGAAAAAGTGGGGGTTCCTGAAATGTAGTTTGTGTCCGGAGTATATTCCTATTGTTTTTGATTATCTTACTGACTTTGTTACTGGATGGGCTATAGGTGGAGACGAAGGGGATGCGTGAGTTGACACGTTTGGGATTTGGTGAGAGAAGGAGATCCCTGTGGCAATACCATGCGTGTTTGCACGCACGGGAAATCAGGTGTTTGGGGTATCCACGGTTGATCAGTTTCTCAGAAAGGACAACAGCTTCACAGAAATAATCTTTTCACCATTTACAGTTCCTTCGGATACGAAGGAACTGGCCATATGGTAGACCATCCCGAAGGCCATGGGGATGGTAACTAGAGTAAAGTAGGAGTGTGTTTCGTTCATTCGGTTTGCGGAATAATGATGTTCCAATGGAGCCGTCTTCAGCGTGGAGGGTGAGGTCCAAGAAAGGTAGATTGTTGGACCTAGAGTCCCATGTGAATTTAAGGTGAGGCTGACAATTTTTAAGCCAGGTGATAAAGGCCGACAATTTGTCGGTTGTGTCATGCCAAAGTAGGAGGATGTCGTCTATGTATCTCCGCCATAAGCCAATTTGGTTGAGAAAGGGGTTTGTGGTGGTTAGAATATGTCTGGTTTCTAGATTATGGACGTAGAGGATAGCAAAGTTTGGACCGAAGCATGCTCCCATTGAGACTCCCTTGACCTGTAAGTAAAATGTGTCCTTGTACAGGAAGTAGTTGTTACTTAGGGCAATACAGAGCAGGTCCATTATGAATTCAGAAGGGAGTGGGTCTGGGACGGGTATCTAGGAGGTTCTCAATAACTGCTAAATTTTCGTTGTATATTTGTGTACAAAGATTCGATGTCTCGCGGTTGGGTGAACTGGACGTTGGCGGTGCGCCCTCTCTGGATGGTCGTCCTCATCGGCACTGCTGCTCTTAACACTGGACTCGCAGATAAGATTTATTGTTATTAGGGGGAACTGTCTAACCTGCCAGCTAATTGATGATAATAGCGTAGGATGGGAACGTAAATTATATAGTCTCTGTCCACCTCCCGTACATCGTGGGAGGGGTACTGCGTCCCTAGGCGCCTCGATGGGTGATCCCCAACACTGTTGGTTTGTTGTGTTATGTTTTTTGACATTTTGGGGAGGGTTTTGGGATGGCTTTGGCAGGTTGGGGTTGCTGAAGTGGGTGGGGGATGGTGGGCTGATCGCTTGCAGCTGGGTCAAGAAAGAATGATTGGGGGCTAGTCTATGAAACTGAGTGGGGGCGGGGTTGGGGGTTGTTGGTTTTAATTTGGAATTGGTTTCTTGTGATTGCATTGCTGGTAGCGACTTGGCTTGCATATAATGCTCTAATTGAGAGTGTGCTAAATTACAACATGCAGTTACATATACGACATCGACATGACTATGGGTGACAGATGCACATGTCTGACATGGAATGTGCGTGGACTCAACTCTCCTTAAAAAATTTGGAAGATGTTTGCATATCTGGATAGACAGGGCATCCAAATCGCTCTCCTGCAAGAAACATACCTCACCAAGGGGACTGAGACAGGGATGGCGCGTAAATGGGCTGGTTACAAACTCGCCTCGTCATACTCTGCATTTGCTAGAGGGGTGCTGATCCTGGTTAAAAAAGGCAGGCCGTTCACACCATTAAAAATGTATACTGACGACGAAGGACGTTGCGAAATGGTACAGGGTAAATTGGGTATGACACTGGTCACTATTGTCAACACATACGGCCCTAATGTGGACGACCCCCAGGCGTTTCATCGCATGCTGAACGAGCTACGACTTTGGCCGGAGGCGGCAATTCTCTGGGGGGGTGATCTCAACACTCACTTAGACCCTGTGAAAGATAAATCCAGCCCTCACACATCTCGCACAAGGAAGGTAGCTCAATGTGTCCGAAATGCCATGGAGGAAATGGGCCTGATAGACGCCTGGCGCATACGTAATGCTGAGACGTGCGCGGGTACACACGCCACGCCGGCACACAATAGCTGGTCCCGTCTGGACTATTGGTTGTTGAGCGAGAGGGCTAACGAATGGGTTATGGGGGTGGAGACTCTGCCACGTACTCTGTCCGATCACAATCCAGTGCGACTAATGCTCACCATTCCTACTAACTCGCGCCGTCCGTTTACCTGGCGGTTCTCGGCAGAGGCCCTCCTGGACCCTATCTATGAAGATACTATCCGCAAAGCGATAGTGCAATACTTTGAATTAAACGTAGGTACGGTAGACAGTGCGGCCATACTGTGGGAGGCCTTCAAGGTAACTGCGCGAGGGGTTTGTATCAGCACTAAGGCGGGCATTTTGCGGGACATCAGGGGTCAACTACACAAATTAGAGTCCACACTGGGGGATTTGGAAAAAGAATACACGTCACAACCCTGCACCTCCACATTAACGCGCATACATGAGCAAATTTTGGAATATGACACACTGGCGCAGCAGGAAGTGCGTTATCTATCACGGAGACACGTTGCTAGACAGTACGGGGAGGGGGGCAGGCCGGGTAGACAACTGGCCTTGAAACTTAAATTTAGGGCCGACCATCATCATATCTCAAGAATAGTGGACGACCAGGGGGGTGAACATCTCGCGCCTCAGGATATAGTAAACCAATTTCGAGAGTATTACGAATCTATATACGCCTCTCGTGGGAGCGCAAATGATGATGCACTAGAGAATTATCTCTCTGATATTGCATGTGCATGGCTGGGAGATGGACAGCGAGCATATCTTAGTCTGCCCATTGATGAGGCCGATGTGAGGGCAGCTATTCTCTCTTTACCGAACAAAAAGTCACCAGGGCCAGACGGTCTGTCAGCGGAATTTTATAAGGCATATGGAGATTTGCTGACGCCTCACTTGCTTGAAGTGTACGCGGAAGCGCACGAAACTGGCGTACTACCGCCCTCCCTTCGGCAGGCCTTGGTTATCGCACTGCTCAAAAAAGATAAGTCTCCGTCACGTTGCGATTCATATCGTCCTCTCTCGCTGATTAATCTGGATGCGAAAATCCTAGCCAAAATCCTTGCCACCAAGCTTCAACCGCTAATGCCATGCTTGATTTTACCGGATCAATCTGGTTTTATACCTGACAGATCCACGTCTCACAATCTGAGAACTATTTTCGCCATGTTCCATGTGCTTAATCCGGATCTCCCTGTGGCTGCAGTCATGCTTGACGCAGCTAAAGCGTTTGACTCGATTGGGTGGCCATACATGTTCCGCGTCCTAACTCGTATGGGGTTTCCGCCGGTTTTCATGGGATGGTGCGGCTCTTATACTCGAGCCCGTCAGCGATGGTGCGGATAGGAGGCCTTACCTCCCTGCCCTTTAGCATCGGGCGCGGCACCCGACAAGGGTGTCCTCTCTCACCACTTTTATTTGCTGTTATGCTCGAACGGCTAGCCTGTGCGATTAGACAGCGGCACTGGGAGGCAGCGTTAAATTTTCGTCATCGTCCAGTTGGGATATCTCTGTATGCAGACGACATGGTGTTGTTTGTCTGGGAGCCGCGGCGATACCTTGCCCCTATGCTGCGGGAATATATTCGATTCGGCCTGCTCTCCGGTCTCACTATCAATTGGGACAAATCTGTGGTCATACCACTAACGACAATTACTACTCCCCCAGATCTGGAGTTTCCTATGGTGTGGTCCGCGGGACTGGTCAAATATTTAGGTGTATGGGTGCACGAGATCCCGAAGTGGTAATCAAGGAGAACTATGGTAAAGCGTGCAGCGACCTGGAGCAACAGGTAGACAAATGGTCGGCACTGCCATTGTCCATGGCGGACCGCATCGCATTGATAAAAATGGTAATTTTACCGCGCTTCCTGTATCTTTTAACAATATTCCTATAAAACTGAATATCCAATTTTTACGCAGGTGCGAACCCTCTTGTTAAGGCTGATTTGGAGAGGTAAACAAGTGCGGGTGGGCTGGAAAACGCTCATACTTGCTTATGACAAAGGAGGCTTTAATGCTCCAGATTTTTATCTTTACTACCTATGCGCACAAGCGCAATATGCGTTTCATTGGTATCACCCGCATGCCTTCACACCCCACGTTGCTGTAGAGGACGGGGACGCACATCCCGTCCCATTAGCTGGAATACTCACACACACACGAAGAGGCACACCGAGATCGGAAATTAACACTTTAGATGCCACGATAGGTGCCTGGCAGGCAATTGGGAAAATCACAGATAAGCTTCCCTTATACGCCCCGGCGTTGCCAATAGCACATCATGCGGCGCTTACGGTGACGCAGGAGAGGGGATCGTTGAGGCTACTCAGGGAGGTGGGCATTGATCGCATGCAGGACATTTACCCTGACGGGCATTTCATAACGGCTGACGATATCCAACACATCACCAATCAACCGCTGTTGTTTCAGTTCACGATCCATCGATTGAAGCTCGCAGTTAAAAAGCATTATGCAACATTCCCCGTTGAACCTCCCACGTCTAAAGCCCTACAATTGCTACTAATAGCACCCACACGAAGACAGATGATTACTAAATTGTACAAAGCGGTGGGAGGGGAAATAGTGAAGGATGGTGATAGAAGTCTGGACCGTTGGAATGAACAACTTGACCCCCCACTGACGCCACTGGATTGGGAACACATTTGTGCCCTTACAGGGCGACTCACCTCCAATGGTAATCTCAGACTCATACATTTTAAATATATCCATCAGGTATACCACACCCCTCTCAAACTATTCACATATGGTCTCAGAGACACGAGTGACTGTAAGAGATGTGGTCACTCAGATGCAGATTTCTGGCATCTTGCCTGGCAAATGTCCGCCTGTGGCTCAATACTGGGAGGACATAATAACTTGCATTCAACGTATGGCAGGGGCTACAATAGAATGCACACCTGTGGTTTGCTTATTGAGCTATGTACCTATCTTGAAGGGAGTGACAGGCAGATTTGTGCGGCTTGCCCTCTTATTGGCAAAAACAGACTTCCCTCTGTTACGATCACAGCACATTCACGATATGAGAAGAGACCCAGTAGCGCTTTTGGAATACAGCGCAAATCACCTCAGAGTACTCGTGAAACTTCCCGCTGTTCCCATCACAGCACGTCCACGAAATGAGCAGAGACCAGAAGCACTTAGGGAACACAGCGCAAATCACCAAAGAGTAAAGTAGCAGTAGCCGCTGTTAGCTTCACAGCGGGAGTGCCATCCAATCATCGGTAGTAAAATCAGGAAAACACAACAAAGAAAGTCACGGAGACGGGAGGAGCGCTCCGACGCTACTCTCCCATACAGTACACCTAAATACCTGGGGGATTCCGGCGTCGTCTACGTAGCTCGAGTCCAGGGCTTCAGATGGAGAACGTCAGGGAACTGGTGGTGCAGCAGATATGGAGAATGGCGGGAAACAGTAACGTCTCCTCCCCAACCCTCGATCAAGCGAGGAGGGAGAAAGTCAGGCTAGTAATCGCACCCAGCCGATGGAACAGAATTCGGCTCCTCTGGAAACTCCAGCGGGGAATACCGCCTGCTTGCAGGAGACACAGGAAACGCTGGCGAGTTTGTCAAGCCCCGACCCTAGGAAGGGGAGGGGCTTTATAGTAACGGATCCGACGGCAATGTTAGATCCGGTTTCCTGTTTGGCGTCCCCAGGGCTTCTGGAACCTGTAGTCACCCGTGTACCATGCGCCCCCTGGTGGCGCCCTAAACCCCACACACACTGCCTCTCTCACACAGGAAGAGGTAGATGGAGGGGTAGCTGACATGGAAGCCCCACACCCCTGTTCCTGCTCAGTGATCGCGACAGAACCCCCTCTCGAGGACCGCCGTCTCGGCGGTTGTCCAGGTTTCCCAGGATACTTGGCGTGGAAACGTTCTAACAATTGAGGGCAGTGGAGGTTGTTTGCAGGTTCCCAGGTTCTATCCTCAACCCCATACCCCTTCCAGTCCACCAGATACTGCACTCGACCTCGTACCAGCCGAGAGTCATACAGTTCCCCTACTTCGTACTCTTCTTGTCCATCTATTTCCAAAGGCATGGGTCTTGTGGGTAACCTCATACTCACGGGACATGGTCGGAGTAGGGACACGTGAAATACGGGGTGTACGTGCCATGACTGGGGCAAGGACAGTCTCACGGCAACAGGGTTATTACTTCCTCGACACTATAAGGCCCGATGTATCTGGGAGTCAGTTTGACTACCCCTTTTAGGTGCAGGTTCTTAGTGGCCAACCAACCTTATCTCCCACCTGGTATGCGGGTTCTGGGGCCCTTTCTCTGTCTGCGAACTGTTTTTACGCTGTTTGTGCTATAGCTAACTGCCGCTTGGCATCGATAAGTACTGCTCTAAGATGGGTGTGGTGTTCCTGTATGGTGGGATGTTTGGAGACTACTGGCCACTCGAAAGGGAGCATGTTCGGATGGAGTCCATAGAGACAAAAGAAGGGCGAACAGCCTAACGTTGAATGTTCTGCATTATTGTAGGCGAACTCTGCCATCCAGATCAGTGGGTACCAGTCCGTGGTGTTTTGGAGGGTAAAACAACGTAGGTATTGTTCCAGTGTTTGATTTAGCCGTTCAGTCTTGCCGTCCGTCTGAGGATGGTAACTCGTGGACATACGGGCCTCCACTCTCATGGTATCGCATAACGCCCTCCAGAAGCGTGAGATGAACTGTGTTCCACGGTCTGTAATAAGCACTCTGGGAAGTCTGTGAGCCCTAACCACATGCTGGAGGAAAACAACAGCTAGTTCAGAGGAGGAGTTAGACCTCCGACCCTCGGTCTAGGTCCACTCTCTCCCCGCTGCTCCGATGTGCCGTCTCTTGCCTCCAGACCCCGACCTCCTCCTTGGGAGGTTCGAGGCTGCTGCCCGCTCCTGCGCCTGCTGCCCGCTCTAACTGGGACCAGACTGCCTCCAACCACCGTAACCTTTCTCAGCCATTTTCTATCTTAATTTTTTCCCTGTTGTGCCACTGTTATTGTGCCCATCTGTGTCTTGCTCTAATTCCACCACTGTTTTTATTTTCCCGTGCCTGCCTGTACCTTTTGCCTTTCGCCACTGCTGTCCCTGCGGCCCCTCCCCCCCGGAATTCCCCCCTGGAATTTCCCCCCGGAATTCCCCTGCTCCCGCCTCCCAGCCTCTCCTCCCTCCCACCTCCCCTACTTAATGGCGGCAGCTGCGGGGGAGCGCGAGTAAGACCTCCGACCCTCGGTCTAGGTCCACTCTCTCCCCGCTGCTCCGCTGTGCCGTCTCTTGCCTCCAGACCTCGACCTCCTCCTTGGGAGGTTCGAGGCTGCTGCCCACTCCTGCGCCTGCTGCCCGCTCCAACTGGGACCAGACTGCCTCCAACCACCGTAACCTTTCTCAGCTGTTTTTATTTTTTCTTAATTTTTTCCCTGTTGTGCCATTGTTATTGTGCCCATCTGTGTCCTGCTCTAATTCCACCACTGTTTTTATTTTTTCGTGCCTGCCTGTTCCTTTTGCCTTTCGCCGCTGCTGCCCCTGCGGCCCCTCCCCCCCCCTGGAATTCCCCCCTGGAATTTCCCCCCGGAATTCCCCCCGGAATTCCCCTGCTCCCACCTCCCAGCCTCTCCTCCCTCCCACCTCCCCTACTTAATGGCGGCCACCGCGGGGAGCGCGAGTAAGACCTCCGACCCTCGGTCTAGGTCCACTCTCTCCCCGCTGCTCCGCTGTGCCGCCTCTTGCCTCCAGACCCCGACCTCCCCCCGGAATTCCCCTCCGGAATTCCCCCCCGGAATTCCCCTGCTCCCGCCTCCCAGCCTCTCCTCCCTCCCACCTCCCCTACTTAATGGCGGCCGCTGCGGGGTCGCGCAGCGGACGCGCGCAGCGGGCTCGTCGCCGGCGCACCAAAGGCGAGCCCGTCTGCGCCCGTCCGCGACCCGACCGCGGCCAGCGCCAGGAACCCTGGACCTCCCACTACCCATCGCTACGACACCACCACCCTCCTCGCACTCAACCCTGGAAGACTTAGAGAGGGGACCAGCAAAAGCCGTGAAGGGAACGGCTCCTTTTCCATTTCTTCAGGCGCCGTGAGGGGAACGGCCACTACACTTTCCAACGTGCCGTGAGGGGAACGGCCTTGTCAAACTACATCCCCCAGCAGCCACAGCAGTCTTGACGCCCCCCTGACGCCGCACTTGCGCCCGGAGGCGCAATAAGAGGGCCCTGCACCTCCCGCAGCGCGGGACCAGCAAAAGCCGTGAAGGGAACGGCTCCTTTTCCATTTCTTCAGGCGCCGTGAGGGGAACGGCCACTACACTTTCCAACGTGCCGTGAGGGGAACGGCCTTGTCAAACTACATCCCCCAGCAGCCACAGCAGTCTTGACGCCCCCTGACGCCGCACTTGCGCCCGGAGGCGCAATAAGAGGGCCCTGCACCTCCCGCAGCGCGGGACCAGCAAAAGCCGTGAAGGGAACGGCTCCTTTTCCATTTCTTCAGGCGCCGTGAGGGGAACGGCCACTACACTTTCCAACGTGCCGTGAGGGGAACGGCCTTGTCAAACTACATCCCCCAGCAGCCACAGCAGTCTTGACGCCCCCCTGATGCCGCACTTGCGCCCGGAGGCGCAATAAGAGGGCCCTGCACCTCCCGCAGCACGGGACCAGCAAAAGCCGTGAAGGGAACGGCTCCTTTTCCATTTCTTCAGGCGCCGTGAGGGGAACGGCCACTACACTTTCCAACGTGCCGTGAGGGGAACGGCCTTGTCAAACTACATCCCCCAGCAGCCACAGCAGTCTTGACGCCCCCCTGACGCCGCACTTGCGCCCGGAGGCGCAATAAGAGGGCCCTGCACCTCCCGCAGCGCGGGACCAGCAAAAGCCGTGAAGGGAACGGCTCCTTTTCCATTTCTTCAGGCGCCGTGAGGGGAACGGCCACTACACTTTCCAACGTGCCGTGAGGGGAACGGCCTTGTCAAACTACATCCCCCAGCAGCCACAGCAGTCTTGACGCCCCCCTGATGCCGCACTTGCGCCCGGAGGCGCAATAAGAGGGCCCTGCACCTCCCTGCACCTTGCCCGTCATTGACAGGAAGAGGCAGGGCAGGGCTACCCTCCTAACATCTCGGACACCGTCCCTCAACAGGAGTTGACTGAGAGGTATCGCGGCTTTTCTTAAGTTTCAGTGCTCTACTAGCCGTTTTCAGCTGTATTGCATCTAACGAGGCAAGGTCCATAGCCATTTTTGCTTTGACATTTATTTATGACTTTTGAACAGTTTTTGTTCTTGCACTTCGAACTTTTTTTTTTTTTTAAAACCTATACCTAGCACATTGCACTTTAACTGTACTTTTAATATTGTATTTTTAATATTGTACCGCCATTTAAAAGTGTTAACTTATTTTTATTCTTAATCTGAGGCCTATTGAAATTCGAGGTATAAAAATTATATTTGTATTTGTACTCTCTCTTTTCTGGGGCCCGATATCATTCTAGAATAAGCACTTTGCACTTTATATTTAGTGTGGGAGAGTTAGGGAACGGGTTGTGCCCACTGAGGATACTGAGCTCCAGTCGCAGTCGTAGTAGTCATTTAGACTATTAGTACCATGGGAAAAAGAAAGCAGACAGTGAGCCATACACCGAAAACACCAGGTAAAAACAAGAAAGCTAACATGACCCTGCTTAACTATTTAACTGGTGCAGTTGGAGATATCGAAAGACAGATAATCTCCGTAGAAGAAACATTAAATATCGATACAGTGGATCCACTATTGCTACCCATACAGTTTAAAGATAAAAATACTATCCCAAATGGTGTAGAGGCTACTGAGTACGCTATCCCGGGCGATACTCCTCTTGAGCATCAAAACAATGGATGTATCCAGGTAATTACTGAGGATATTTCTTTAGAAGAAGCAGAAAATGAACACTTCCCTCCACCTAAAAAACCGTGTAAATCACCTAATGCAAGAAAATTGGATGTTGCAGTTAAAGGTTTACACACAGCACAACTTATTCCAAAACCAATTAGGACTCATCTAAGTAAGCCACAGGGAAAATCTCAGGGCCCTAAAAATAAATTGTATAAAGAAAGAGGTATTATTAATGCATTACAGGTAAATAATAAATGTGATGCAACCTCATGTGAATCGGCAAGTCTGTCCGTGGCAATTAAAGAACTAACTGAGTCCGTCACACAAGCCATTAATATCCTTACGGGTAGATTGGATAAAATAGAATTAGGAATTGAGAAAATTTTAACAGCACAGATTAAGGCCACTCAAGAACCTCAAAAATTATTGGGTTTGAGCACATACTCTGAGAAGGTAGCCCAAAATGTAGCCCCTCTGACACTAAAGACATCGCATAGGGCGAGAGATCAGGGTGAGAGACAAGTATTAAACCCCAATATATCTGCAACTACGAAAAATATTTCTTCTCAAAAGGGAGTGGTGCATACATTAAATGAGATGGGAAGGACACAACACAAAATAGTTGAAAGTCGGCTGGGAGGGGAAAATACAAGAATGACCACATTAGACAGCTATGCACCAGCGGTAATGCACAGTCTGCAAACATTAAACTTGCCGCCGGCAGCTACACCTTACACAATCATTTAAGCAAACGTCCCGCCCTTGCCATTGGCCGATACTGAAACCTGGCCTGCCCTAAGAAATAAAACCTTACATTGGTTGGGAAATAGAACGGGCTTGACTAGTGCCCTTTTTAGGGAATTTAAAATGGTGAGGAGAATTGATTGGGTGGGAAATAATAATAAACTCTGTGAAGGTGATTGTATCGCCCTCTCATTAGGATCACCTATTTTGGTAAGAGAAATCCTAATGAGAACACAAGAGCCTAGCCACATCTATTCAAATATACAAGTTCTCCCTTTGGGCTTTTTTATCAACTTCGTGTTCCGCAAAGCCAGAAAATCATGGCCCATGTAAACAGCTCACAGATGGCCCACTTTTTAACTTAGCAACATCAAATAGATTTGGGCCACTAACAACTTTAGATGAAAATGATTGACTAATAAATGGGCTGAATTCTTCGGGGAATGAAATCAAACATAGTATAGAAACCCCAGATGCATCAGTTTGGTTTAGTCCAATAGAGGCTAAGTTACTCGACGAGGAGGAAAGTAATTCTATATGTGAGGAGTTAATCGAAACAGATTATATGAGTAGATCCTCCATATTGATGGGTAGTATGGGAGATTTTGATCCTAACTCACAATCCGAGGGTGAACTTAGCAATCAGCCTGTAACTGTGCTTGAAACAGTGGCCCAGGATGTAAAAGCCTGTAGAGTTCTTTTTTGGAACATCGCGGGACTAAAGAACAAAGTGAATGACACAGTTTGGCTGGATTTCATCAATAATTTTGACATAATATGTTTACAAGAGACCTGGGCCATCGAGGAAATAACTATTAATGGTTTTAGGACTTTTCATACGCCAGCAATCCAATCATCTAGTGGAAGATCTAAGGGTGGAGTTTGTGTATATGTTTCAAATTTGATGGGGGCTCAAAACATTAATATGATTAGCTCTGAAATGTATTATCAAATTGTTTTAATACACTTGGATGTGAACTGTATTTTAGCTGTGATCAACTTTTATAATAATGTAGAAAAAGGGCAACTGGGCGCCATTTTGAAGAAGCTCAGTGAGGATGTTACCAGCTTAAAATCTGATACAGAGACTGAAATCATTCCTATTTGGGGTGGGGATTTTAACGTTGGCTTGTGTCCTTTGGCTGAAATAGGAAAATGTGGATTAACATTGGAGGAAGATGACCCACCCATTCATTTCTCTCATTCTGATAAAGGAGATTTGTATAATGAGATTTTGTTCAAACATGATTTTGGTTTTACAAATTGTCTATGTACCCTTAAGGTGGAGTTTGGTCACACATTTATTGGCAGAGGAGCTGATTCGACAATAGATTTTATCATTATGCCAAATTGTTATGCAAGTTATGTTATAGGGTATAACATTCATCAAAACGTAATGAGTGATCACTTGGCAATAAGTGTAGATATTGCAACTCCAACAAATAAAGCAAGGAGAAATTGTAATAAAATAGCATGGGTACAAAATATAGAAATGGGAAGACAAAATGGTTATACAATCCGATGGTCAAGCCAGGACCCTGCGGAGCTAAGTAAAGAAGTAATTACAAATGCGTATGTGCCAATTTCTATCTGTTTAAGTGAAAGCCCGACGCACGAAAATATTTTAAAAGCCTTTTCCTGTATAACTGAGACTGTGAGAAGCACATTTCGAGTGCAAAGTAAAGGTACTTGTAACACCAGTAAGGGATGGTTCGATAACAATTGTACAAGAAGTTATACGAATTTAAAGAATGCTCTACATAGATCAGTAAGAGATAAAGAGGAAATTAGGATCTGTAGAAAGTTGTATACCATAGCCAGAAAAAACAGGATGAACGAACTAAAAGAAAAGGCTTGGAAGAATTTAAGTGATGCAGCCTTGAGCAGGGATAGCTCACAATTTTGGTCAGCTGTGAACGCCCCATTCCTTAACAATAGACTGGATGCACCATCAATCGAGGTAGCAATAGAGGAAAAAATTTGGGTGGATTTCTTCTCAAGCGTTTATTCCCTACAGAAGACCAGTGAGAGGGAAGTAGTTTGTGGGCAAAATACGGAGGGGGAACACCAGAATTTTATACCCATTGATTTCCATATAACTTTGCAGGATGTTACCTCGGCTATAAAGGCAAGTAAGAGTGGTAAGGCCCCCGGTCCTGATGGGGTACCAATTGATCTTTTTAAGTCTAATTTTGAAATGTGGGGTCCAATTTTAACACGGGTCTTACAAGCTTGTTGCGCAAGGGGATTCATAGGTACTTGGTCTGAATCAATCATAGTCCCCATTTTTAAAAAGGGGGATCGGGAAAATCCTGCATGCTACCGTCCGATATCTTTGTTAGATTCACTCATGAAGGTAGCGGGCAGGATTGTTTTAGCCCGGTTGCAATCATGGGCGGAAGAAAATAGTATTTTGAGTGATGTACAGTACGGTTTTAGATCAGGTCTAGGTATTAACGAGCAGGTTCTTAATCTTAATATTTTAATTGGAAAGTACACGCAGGCAAAAAAGGGAAATTTTATTTGGCATTTGTTGACCTCACAGCTGCATTTGATTGTGTAATTCATAATAAGCTGTGGGGCGTTCTTAGAGATTTAAAGGTTGATCCTATTTTAATACAGTTTTTAAGAGAGCTATACTCTGGCGCTTACAGCAAAAGTCCGGTACGGACTTAAGGGAGAGTGTACTGTGCCGTTTAAAGTTGAGAAGGGAGTGAGGCAAGGCTGCGTTTTGGCACCACTGCTGTTCACTTTGTATACAAATGCTTTGGAACAGGAGTTGGTGGCAAACGCTGGGGATCCGCCATATGTAAATAAACGCCCGATAGTCTCCCTCCTCTATGCCGACGATGCCGTACTTATGGCACGTACCCAGATTGGTCTTCAGAAGGCTCTTACTTTTATACAAGTTTTATGGACAACCTTGGATTAAAAATGAATGTAAAGAAAAGCTTTATTATGACTTGTGGGCGAGGGAAACATAAGGACTGAAGTTTTCAAGCTGGGGGAAGCAGGGTGGAATCTATTAACTCCTTTTGTTACCTGGGTGTTCTTTATGATCGCACAGGGTCTTGGGCACTAGCGATAAAGACTAGGAGCCTTCTGTTTATGAAGTCTACCGCGGCCTTAATTAAATTTACAAAACAATTGGGGAAAAGGCCACCAGAAATTCTTCTAAAAATCTATCAAGCTAAATGCGTGAGCATAGCAACTTTTGGGGCAGGTATTTGGGGCTTTTATGATTGCACATCGATCCAATATGTGGAAAACGCCTTTTTAAGATTTATTTTGGCAGTCCCGGCCAGTGCTCCAGTTTTTAATTGCCATAGCGAATTAGGAGTAACATATATCTCTGACCTTATTAAGGGGCAACCGGTGCTGCTCTGGCACAGAATCTGGACCTCTGCTAGCACTGGTTTAAATAGGGAAATAATAACTGATGTAATGAAATTAGATAACGCCAGCAAGATTCCCTGGTTGAAGTATGTAAGTAATTTTATGCAGGACATCGGGCGTCCAGAGTATTTTTCCCTACTCGAAAATATGAATTGTATTAACCGGAAGGATTTAAAAAAAATGTGTATGACCCATCTGGAAGAAAATAGGTTAACTCTGGAAATGAATAAACCTACGGTGGTTGAACATCAATTAATTATTACAATATATAATATTCAACCATATTTGACCTGTACATTGGGGGGATATGATAGGTATATACTAACGCGTTTTAGATTTGGGACTTTCCACCGTTTGATTAGCCATCCAGATATTAACAATTGGTCAAGGGAACTCTGTCGATGTCCCTGTGATAATATTTCATCACAAACGACTATTCACGCTATCCTATTCTGCAAATTCTATAAGGATGAAAGGCGAAGATGGGTATTACCGTTATTAAAACAGGGGGATGGAGACAATGTCGCCCTGCTTTTTTGTATTTACAGATGTTGGGAAATTATTATTGTATAGGATCTATGGTCGGTTTTCTGAAAAGTGTATATAGAGCTAGAAAATCTCTAAATATTTGAATGCCAGATGTAAAATTTATGATAGAAACATAGTTATGTGATGATGTATAGTATAATACATTTTAATCCCTGGACGTAAAAAATAGTTACTGTTAAATGAATTGTTTTTTAATGAAATTTTATTTAGCAAATGTGTCTTAAATGAAATTTTTATGATGTGTGATGATATGTTTTTATTGCCTGCTTTTATGATTTTAATGTTTAAAATCGAATAAAGCTCGTTATGATTGATTGATTGATTGACTTAGAGAATGCCAACAGGCCTCGCCGAACACGACCCACGGCCAGTTCTCCTGCCTCCACTGCCGCCAGACCCTCACCGCCACCCCGGCCTCCAAAACCGCCGGCGCCAGCACCGGTGACACCCTAAAATGCATCCTCCTCAACGTACGCTCCGTACACAAACACGCCATGGAAATCTGGAATGTACTCGACTCTCTTTCGCCCGACATCACCTTCTTCACAGAGACCTGGACCAACGCTTCCTCCCCCCCCAACATCAGCACCGCCATCCCAGACGGATACAAGATCCAGAGGAAAGACCGAACCAACCACCCAGGAGGGGCCCTCGCCATCGCCCACAAGAGCACCCTCCGCCTCACCACCTCCAGCGAAACCTTCCCCTCCGCCGAACACCTGCACTTCCAGATCCAGACCACCCCCAAAGCCACACTCCGAGGAACCCTCGTCTACAGACCCCCTGGACCCCGAACACCCTTCGCCACCACCATCACCGACTTCATCGCACCCCACGCCATCGCCTCAACAAACTACATACTCATTGGAGACCTGAACTTCCACCTAGACAACCCCAGCGACCCCAACTCCACTATCCTTCGTGACAACCTCGCCAGCATCGGACTTAAACAACTCGTCAACACACCGACCCACAGAGCAGGACACACCCTCGACCCCATCTTCGCGGCAGGAAACAGCGTCCAATTCAGCCACACAACGCAGCCGCCATGGACCGACCACCACTGCGTACACTTCGCCATCAACAAACCCAAGGCACCCAAACCAGCCCCACGCCCACCACGAAGGAACTGGAGCAAGGTTACCGATGAGCAACTTAACTCCACCCTCACTCGAGACAACCACACCTGGGCACCTGACGCAAACGGCGCAAACCTGGATCTCCAACTGCGCAGACGAGCTCACCCCGCTACGCAACACCGACAGACAACGCCCCAGGAAAGCCGCCTGGTTCACAACCGCTCTCCAAGAAGCCAGACGCATGTGCAGACGCCTGGAGAAGAACTGGAGAAACACCAAGACAACCGAAAACCACACCACCTACAAGGACGCCATGACGGACTACCACAACCAGATCAGAGCCACCAAGAGGAACTTCATCCACAACAAAATCCTGGCCAACTCCACCAACTCGAAGGAACTTTTCAGTGTCATTCAAGAATTCACCAACCCACGCAGCCAAGCCACAGACATCACCCCATCCCAAGACCTCTGAGACAAGCTTGGAACCTATTTCCACCTCAAGATCAAAAAGCTCTACGACAACTTCATCCACCAGGCACCACAGACGGCCCCCCCGCCCCCCAGAAACACCAGCCAGCCCACCATCTCCAACTGGACACCGATCACGGCCGAAGACACCGCCTTGACCATGAAAAGCATCCACTCGGGGGCCCCCACCGACCCCCACCGACCCCTGCCCCCCTCACATCTACCACAGAGCCGTGGCCGCCATCGCACCCGAACTACAACGCACCATCAACACCACCTTCAAAACAGGCACCTTCCCAGATGACTGGAAGCGTGCAGAAGTCAGACCCCTGCTCAAGAAGCCCACAGCTGACCCCACCGAACTCAAGAACTATCGGCCCATCTCGCTCCTCCTCTTTGCAGCCAAAGTTGCAGAGAAAACAGTCAACAGGAAACTGACACGATTCATTGAAGAGAACGCTGTCCTCGACCCGTCCCAATCTGGATTCCGAAGCAACCACAGCACAGAGACCACCCTACTCGCCACCACAGACGACATCCGCACCCTCCTGGACCAAGGTCACTCCGCAGCCCTCATCCTACTTGACCTATCAGCGGCCTTCGACACCGTCTCCCATCGCACACTAGTCGCCAGACTACACGACGCAGGCATACAAGGAACAGCCCTGGACTGGATCCGATCATTCCTCACCGGAAGAAGCCAAAGGATCAGACTCCCACCCTTCCTCTCCTACCCCACGAAAATCACCTGCGGAGTCCCACAGGGTTCATCACTGAGCCCCACCCTCTTCAACATTTACATGGCCCCCTCGCAGCCATCGTCCGACAACACGGCCTCAACATCGTATCCTACGCCGACGACACCCAGCTCATCCTCTCCCTCACCAAAGACCCCACCACTGCCAAACTCAACTTCCAGAAAGGAATGCAAGACGTCGCAGTCTGGATGACCAACAGCTGCCTGAAGCTCAACGCCGAGAAGACAGAAGTCCTCGTCCTCGGTACCACCCCTTCTGCATGGGACAGCACCTGGTGGCCGACCGCCCTCGGAAGCCCACCTACCCCCTCAGACCACGACAAGAACCTCGGCATCGTACTCGACTCATCACTCACCATGAACCGACAGGTCAACGCCGTCACCTCCAGCTGCTTCAACACCTGTCTGCCGCATTCGACACGGTCAACCACACAGTTCTCCTAGCAAGGTTGAAGACTGTAGGGGTGGTGGGAGTAGCCCTGGAATGGTTTCGATCTTACCTGACAAATAGATGTCAGGCGGTGGCTCTTCCCCCCTATCATTCGGATTTTGCCGAGATTAGGCATGGGGTCCCCCAGGGCTCGGCAATAAGCCCGATACTGTTTAACGCCTATATGAGTCCCCTGATTGCGATTGTTAAGTCATACGGGGTCAGCTTGGTAAACTAGTCTGACGATACACAGCTTATCTTGTCACTGGAGGGAGACCAAGCGGTCTCGCTGGAAAATGTTCATGCCTGTATGCAAGAAATGGTGCACTGGTTGAAAAATAACTCCTTGCAATTTAATTGCGCGAAAACTGAGATACTCTGCTGTGCAGCAGGTAAAGTCCCCTGCTCTCTTCCTCTGGGCTTCTGGCCCATCCCCACAGAGACACCCTTGCTACCCGTTACGACGGTACGTAATCTTGGGGTCAGCTTTAACGACAAGCTAATCCTCGAAACTCGAGTCAATAAAATTGTGGGAAGCAGCTTTTCGCTCATCAGGGTTCTCCGGAAGATTCTCCCGCTACTCCCAAATCAGGTACGAGCACAAGTAGTAAGGAGCGTCATTCTGAGTCGGCTTGACTATGGTAATGCGCTACTACTGGAATCCCCAAGGTACTTGATTGGGAGACTACAGAGAATCCAGACGGTGGCGGCTAAGCTGGCCTTAGCAAGACCACAACGGTCATCTACATCTCTGGGGCTGGCGGAGCTGCACTGGCTCCCTGTATTCCAGAGGATACAATTCAAATCACTCTGCATTGTCTTTAAGGCACTGCACGGGATGAAGCCCATACTGCTGCAGTCTAAGTTCAGCTGGTATATTCCCACCCGCAGCCTCCATTCCTCTTCGGCCAACCTGGTGAATATACCCAAGATTAAGAGAGCTAAATCAGGCGGAAGAGCTTTCAGCTATGCGGCAGCAGGCCTTTGGAATGGTCTCCCAGCTGACCTGAGACAGTCGCAGGATCTGCTGAAGTTCAGGGGGAAAGTCAAAACATGGCTTTTCCCCAGAGTAGAGGCTTAGCTTAGCAACATGCTGATTCTGGAACTATGGTAACAGTGCATATATACCGCAGCGCCAGGATGCCCGTAGGGTTACAGTGCGCTTTATAAGTTTGAATACAATACAATACAACACCCTCCGCATCCTCCGCAAGACCTTCAAGTGGATCCCCCCTGAGTCAAGGAAGACAGTCACCCACGCACTCATCACCAGCAGACTGGACTATGGAAAAGCAATCTACGCCGGCATCAACAAGTCCCTACTCCGCAAACTCCAGACAGTACAGAACACCGCTGCCAGACTCGTCCTCGGCATCCCCCGACACGAACACATCAGCCAACACCTACGAAGTCTCCACTGGCTCCCCGTGGAGAAAAGAGGCACTTTCAAAGTCCTCACTCACGCCTACAAATGCCTACACAACAACGGACCCAAATACCTCAACGACAGAATCAACTTCCACGTACCCAAAAGAAACCTCCGATCTTCCAACCTCGCACTGGCCGAAACCCCGCGCATCCACAGAGCCAGAGCAGGCGGAAGATCCTTCTCTCACATTGCAGCCAAGACCTGGAACGAGCTACCGGCAGACATCAGACGTGCCCCTCCCTGAACACCTTCAGGAAGACCCTCAAGACCTGGCTCTTCGGCTAAACAGATCTGCGGACCCCCCCTCAGTGTCTTGAGACCCTCACGGGTGAGTAGCGCACTTACAATTCCCTGATTGATTGATTGATTGAGGTAGGTAGCCGTTTTAACGGGATAAAATGTCCCATCTTCGTCAGGTGGTCGACTACCACCAGAACGGTGGTGTATCCTTCACAGGGGGGCATTTCAACAATGAAGTCCATAGACACGGTGTGCCAAGGAAGTGGAGGAATGGGTATCGGCCGCAACAATCCCACGGGTTTTGAATGACTGGCTATCCCTTGTGCACAGATGGCACAATTTCTCAGGTACTTTTTGGTATCTTTTCGTAACGTTGGCCACCAAAAGGATCGCTCAATACTGGCAATGGTCTTGTGCCCCCCAGGTGTCCTCCTAGCGTAGAGTCATGAGCCCAAGCCAATTCTTGCAGTTGTAGAACGGTGTGTGGTATGTACAACGCGTGATAGTGGTACCACAGGTTATCGTTTGTTGTCCTGTGTTCTGGGTCTTCTTGTATCCATGTCTGGACGTCTTCATTAGCTAAGGGCACCTTTACGTCCTCAAGGAAGTCCTGAGACGTGATCAGCGCGAGGGTCTTGTATTTGAAGGCAGTTTCAGGAAGGATGGAGGGCGGCTCTGGAGGATCTTCCTGCATGGTTTCTGAAGGTTCTTCTGGTCGGGATAGAGCATCAACCTTACCATTCTGGGGTCCTGGTCGGTACTTGATGATAAAATCATAGTCAGAAAAAAAGAGAGACCACCGCAATTGACGTGGAGTCAGGGCTCTGGCAGTTTTTAGGAACAAGAGATTCCGGTGGTCTGTATACATTTCAATGGTGTGATGCGCTCCCAGAAGATAGTGACTCCACTCCTCACAGGCTCTTTTGATAGCCAACAACTCCTTGTCCGTGATGGAATAGTTCATCTCGCTGGGGGTGAGTTTCTTTGAGTAGTACACAACAGGATGTAGTTGTCTAGTGTCCGGGTGCCGTTGAGATAACACCCCTCCTATGGCGTACTGCGAAGCATCCATTTCTACCACGAAAGGTAAGCGTGAGTCCGGATGACGTATGATGGGAGCCTGAGTAAATCGTTCTTTCAACTTCTTGAAGGATTTGTCCGCTTCTTGGCCCAGACAAAAGGGGTATTTTTTCGCAGTAGACGTGATATAGGGTGTATTATTGTAGAAAAGTCCTTGATGTAGCGCCTGTAGTAATTAGCGAAGCCGAGGAAGCTCTGTACCGATTTGACATGGTGCTGGGCCTTCCATTGCGTGATTGCTTCTACCTTGCCCATGTCCATTTGAAAGCCTTGAGCGTTGATGACATATCCCAGGAAGGTGACTTCTTCAACATGAAAGAGGCATTTCTCCAACTTTGCGTATAACGAGTGCTGTTGTAGTCTGTCTAGCACTGCCTTCACATGGGTGACGTGTTCTTGGGGGGTGGATGAATAGATGAGAATATCATCAATATACACAATACAAAATGTTTCCAAAACCCCCCGAAGTACCTCATCCATAAAGTATTGAAATGCCGCAGGGGCATTGCACAACCCGAAGGGCATCACTTGGTACTCGTATAGCCCGAATTTGGTTCTGAAGGCCGTTTTCCATTCGTCGCCTGTTTTGACTCGTACCAAATGGTAGGCACCGCGTAGGTCCAATTTTTTAAAGATTCGAGCGCCTTTCAGCTGTTCCAAAAGTACCGGTATTAGCGGCAGAGGGTATCGATTTTTGATGGTGACTCTGTTGATCGCTCTATAAACGATACAAGTCCTCAGATCATCGCAATCCTTCTTGGGAATAAAGAAGAGAGGGGAGGAGGCTGGTGACGATGAATGCCTGATGAAGCCGGACGCTAGATTCTCCTCCAGATAGCTCTTCAGGTATTGTGTCTCGGGTTCTGTAAGGGCATAAACCCTACTATAAGGAATGTCAGCTCCAGGCATGAGGTTGATACGACAGTCGTATCTCCGGTGTGGTGGTAGTTGGGTTGCTTCCTGTTTGTCGAAGACTGGCTTGTAGTCCTTGTAGACTTCTGGTAGCGTGGTGGAACAGCAATACCCGAGTTCTTCACATCCCGTTGCTAGCAACCCAGCCTGTGTACCGGAGGTACTTTCCTGGCGCATGGATTGTTTGGTACATTGCTCCCTGCAAAACTCGGAATTTAAGGAAGCGGTGCGGTCTGCCCACCGAATGACAGGGTCATGCAGAGTCAACCAGGGCATGCCTAAGATGAGGCGAAAATGTGGAGCGTCTGTGAGGTCAAACTGTATGATTTCAAAGTGGTCCTCACCGAACTGCATTGTAAGAGGAATGATATGGTATCTGACCGGTCCCGATGTCAGCGTCTTCCCATCCACTGCCTTCACGATTTCAGGGGACTCTTTTCTTTCACACGGAACCCCGATATTCTGGGCGTACTGTTGGTCGATGAAGTTCCCTGTGGCTCCGGAGTCCAACAAGGCAGACATGCTAAGGTTTTTTTTTCGGTAATCCATAGAGTGATTCAAACGTTCAAGTGAGCCACGGATGGTTGAATGGTGTTGGCCAACACAGAGGAGATCGTTTCTGGTCCAGAACCCAAGGCAGAGATCCCGTCCTGACTTGGGCTCTTCAGTTTTCCGCCCCTTGCTGGATTGTTGCTGCTTGTGTCTTTTGGGTAGTCGACCTTTCCGAAAGTTTTGCTCGTGCTCGACACTCCCTGATAAAGTGTCCACTCTTCCCGCAATAAAGACATATCTTTTGCTGCCGTCTTTTTTCTTTCTTCTGTGGTGAGCGGGCCTCGGATCCCTCCTATTTGCATGGGTTTGGGTCCTTTGGCTGTTTTGGCATGTTTGTCGGTTGCCGGTTTGTGTCTGGGGGAAAAAAAACGGGTATCCCACCTGCTTCTATCCCCTTTTCTTTCCTGTAGTCGGTGGTCCAGTTGAACGGTGAGATCAATCAATTCTGCACAGGTCTGTGGCAGTTGTACGGCCTGAGACAGGACGTCCTTCAATTCTCCGCGCAATCCACGATAGAATAGAGTGGTGCGTTTTTCCTGAGGCCAGTCGGTTTCCACCAGGAGGCGGTTAAAAGTGGTGATGTACGTCAACAAGTCCTGTGATCCTTGCTTAAGAGTGATTAGTTCACGATCCAGAGTCAGCATGTGAGATTTCCGGTCAAACAACTTCCTCATTTCCAAACAAAAGTCCAGGAAGTTGTGCAGCACAGGGTCGTTTCGCTCCATCAAAGGAATGGTCCAGTTAGCGGCGTTCTCCCCCATGTATGACATCATAAAGGACGTTTTTGCAGCGTCGTCTTGAAACACTGCAGGCTTACAAAGGAAGTGTAGCCTGCATTGATTAAGGAAGGTTTTGAACTTTTAGGTATCACCATAAAAGCGTTCAGGAGGTGCCAAGGGTATACCGGGGTTCTGTATGACATGGACTGTGGGTGTGGAGACAGTGAAGTGAGGGGATGCTGCTGGCGCTGAGAAGAAACCTGTGCCCTGTGAATCACCCCCGGAGGCTGCTGCGTGGTTGATATGGGAGGGGGAAGTGTCCAGTCCCTAATGTAAGAACCCGTCCCTGTGCTATCAGATCTACCTTTTCGGGATAGACCAGCTACCTCCATGCGCAAGGTACCCATCTCTTTTCTTAGTTCTTGGTTTTCTAGGTGAGAGGTCTGAACCTCCTGTTGAAGAGCCGAAAGGCTTTCCAAGAGTGAGGCCAAAACCATGTTGGTATCCATCGTCCAGGTTGGGCAATAGTCGTGGGCTTGACAATCTGTCGGGATGTCAGTAGCACAAGACCAGAGAAAGCCACTAACCTCGAAAGTCTGCCAGCGGGGACGAAGGCGTGTAGAGGAGCCCCCCTCCTCCCCTGGGCGCAACCCCACACAGAGTGCACAAACACCACTATGTAAGGAAGCACTCCGGGGAAAAGGGAAGTGGATAAAATAACAAACACTGCTGTCAAGATGGGAGCTTCTTAGACCTACGTCTGTTCTAGAGTTCGGCACAGCTTCAGAAGATACCCCTCATGTGAGAACTGTGTATAGAAAAATAACAAGAAACCATGTGTTAGGCAGAAGACTAGAGGAGAATCATTCATACCCTATGTACTAGGTTGCACAAAACATAACCACTCACAACAGCACAGCAGTGACTTCTGGGTATTGGACCAAGGACCTCGATCCTTGCATGCGAGCACACACTCTTCTCTGTGAGTAGAGGGAAACCACACTTTATGCAGACTTGTGTCGAGAGACTTCCCTCTGTTACGATCACAGTGCATCCATGATATGAGAAGAGGCCCGGTAGCGCTTTTGGAATACAGCGCAAATCACCTCAGAGTACTCGTGAAACTTCCTGCTGTTCCCATCACAGTGCGTCCACGAAATGAGCAGAGACCAGAAGCGCTTAGGGAACACAGCGCAAATCACCAAAGAGTAAAGTAGCAGTAGCCGCTGTTAGCTTCACAGCGGTAGTGCCATCCAATCACCAGTAGTGAAATCAGGTAAACACAACAAAGAAAGTCACGGAGACGGGAGGAGCGCTCCGACGCTTCTCTCCCATACAGTACACCTAAATACCTTGGGGATTCTGACGTCTACGTAGCTCGAGTCCAGGGCTGCAGACGGAGAACGTCAGGGAACTGGTGGAGCAGCAGATACGGAGAATGGCGGGAAACAGTAAACGTTTCCTCCCCAACCCTCGATCAAGCAAGGAGGGAGAAAGTCAGGCTAGTAATCACACCCAGCCAATGGAACAGAATTCGGCTCCTCTGGAAACTCCAGCGGGGAATACCGTCCGCTTGCAGGAGACACAGGAAACGCTGGCGAGTTTGTCAAGCCCCGACCCTAGGAAGGGGAGGGGCTTTCAGTAACGGATCCGACGGCAATTCGGATCCGGTTTCCTGTTTGGCGTCCCCAGGGCTTCTGGAACCTGTAGTCACCCGTGTACCATGCGCCCCCTGGTGGCGCCCTAAACCCCACACACACTGCCTCGCTCACACAGGAAGAGGTGGATGGAGGGGTAGCTGACATGGAAGCCCCACACCCCTGTTCCTGCACAGTGATCGCGACAGATGTTGTATGTCCCTAATTTCATAGAGTACCAGTCGCTCAAAGGTGTGTATCTCTGGAGGCATAGTAGCAGCCGGAGGAAGAAAAGTTGAGGGGGGAGGGTGGAATTGGCGCTCTTTGTTACTATCTCTTTGTGGTTTGTCAGAAAAAAATTGTTTGAGCCTGATGCGGCGGAAGAACCTTAATAGGTCTTCCTGGAGCTTGAAGACATTGCTATGATCGGCAGGGACGAAAGACAAACCTTTACTAAGAAGTGAGATTTCATTTGACGAGAGAATGTGTTTGGATAGATTGAATATGGGAATGGAGGTGGTATTGGACGGGCAGGCTAGGTCAGGAATAGTGCTTGGGGTGGCAACTTCACTTAGTTGTGTGTTTATTGCTTGGGCCCCCATTGGTAAAATTTGCGGCGTGTCTGGCATTCGCCCGCGTATTGGTACTGGTAATTTGGTCTCGTTCTCCCCCTGCCGCGTCCCCGGTTCACTCCTAAAAAACCAGTAGGTAGGAGTGGTGGTGGGTGGGGTCTATTCTGGTTGCTTTCTGTACTAGAGACCTACCCAGGGTCTAAGTCTTCAATGGAGGTGTTTGAAGAAACTGAACCCTCCACGCTGAAGATGGCTCCATTAGAACATCATTATTCCACAAACCGACTGAACGAAACACACTCATACTTTACTCTAGTTACCATCCCCGTGGCCTTTGGGATGGTCTACCATATGGCCAGTTCCTTCGTATCCGAAGGAACTGTAAATGGCGAAAAGATTATTTCTGTGAAGCTGCAATCCTTTCTGAGAAACTGATCAACCGTGGATACCCCAAACGCTTGATTTCCTGTGCGTGCAAACGCGCATGGTATTGCCACAGGGATCTCCTTCTCTCACCAAATCCCAAACGTGTCAACTCACACACCCCTTCATCTCCACCTATAGCCCATCCAGTAACAAAGTCAGTAAGATAATCAAAAAGAATAGGAACATACTCCGGACACAAACTACATTTCAGGAACCCCCACTTTTTTCCTACAAAAGGGGAAACAATTTATCAGACCAACTAGTACATGCTATCACCTGGCCGGACAGTAACAAGCCCACAACATCAATCACGTCCCTATGGGGCTGACCACCTATTTTGGGCCACTAAAAACAGAAAACATGTTCTGTCTGCGCCCTTACTATCAACACGAAAGAATTTGTTGCCAAGGGCCGCACCTACCAACTCAAACAATTTTCCAACTGCCGGACCTCCAATTTTATCTACGCCATTAGGTGCCCATGCAACCTGCTATACATTGGGCAGACAACCTAAATGATCAAACAATGTATCACACAACACAAGAGTCGCATTAAATGTAAAATTGAGACAGCTCCCTTAGTCTCACATTACATGGACAAAAAACACTCAGAGACTGATCTGGTCTGGCAAGTAATTGACCAACCTGTCCTGCCCCTTCGCGGTGGCAACCTACAATTGCTCTTGAACAAGCGTGAATGTCGATGGATCGCACGCTGTGATTCCGTCAACCAGGGACTCAACACTCTAGATGAATGGAACACGACCATTGATGTCCATTGACAGATATTAAGCCCTGACACTCACTGACAGACACCTGCTCCACTACCTCCTAGCTAGGTATATTTGTTTCCCCTCTGACACAATTGATATCAATGTAAATATATGTATATATGTACTTGTCTTCTCTTTTCCAGGTGGCCATAACCAACAGAAGAAGCATCTGCTCTTGCTGTCATTTAATTTAATTTAATGTCATTTAGTTTAATTAATGTAATTTATACTCAGTTTTTATTTGTTAGCCACAATGGGCATGCTAATCACTGTTCCTATCCATTGTTCTGCCACAACTATGTAAATGTTAATCGTTGTCCCTATCTGTATCATCATTCTTGAAGGTGCACAAAATGTAACACTGTGATCTTTCATATCGATTATACCCCAATGTCTTACTTTCATGCCCCAGTTGCTCATCTCCCTCCCATGACTGGTGCAAATCCCTCCTTTTAATTCAAATTTTAATATGCACTACGCGTAACTTGTACAACCGTGGCCACTTACTTTCACCATGTTGCTCACTTTCATTTCGGAGCTCTTTACTTTTTTCACTTTAACCTATTGGCTCTTTCCGATCCGCCATCTTGGTTGAGTCTCAAGCTATTCCTTCCCTTCTCCCTTTCCCTGGGGCACTGGATAGTTAATTGTCTCTCCCGGCCTAGCCTCAAGCAGCACGTGACCCCCGCCCACTATCCTTCAGATGCACTGCGACCGTGAGCTCTGATACGTGCACGATTTACCAGCCCTTGCTTCCCAGACTCCTGCTGGGTTGTTCTTCCAACTGCATGCCGGATGATTGCTCCCGGCGTAGCAGTCTCCTAGATTCGGGCGGATTCATACCTCCACAGGTAACTTTCCCCTTCCAAAGACTATCCGTCCTCATTCACTGCTTTCCCCCTGCTTATCCACATGCCACCCCTCCCTTTACAGTTGATGTCCAACTACGCACGTTGCGTACTTCAACCCTCCGGGACTGCTCATCCACCACAAGAGATTCATTCTCCTCAGGCAACGCCTCGGATCACACGTGCCTTGCTCTGATTCATTTCTACACTCCTGGCAGATCTCATCTTTCACAGGTACCTTTTCTAGCAATCTTTAACCCATCCCCTTACTGGCCCCTTTGCCCTTCCTCATGCATCTTTCTTACTCCTCCCCCGCAGAGCCAGCTTGGATCCTCCGGACCTCAATCATCCCTCTCAGCTGGACACTCAACTACATCCCAGGTAGTCCTTTTTCCTCCCTTAACTGTCCTTCCATGCTTACCTTTCTGGCATTTCTTGGCCCTTACCTCTCTTTTCTCACTCCCTGACCCCCCTCCCCTTTTTTTGCCCTTATACAGCACTCACCTGATTTATGCAACCCGGTCCTGATGATGACCTGAAATTGTACAGGTCAAAACACCGTCGACCTTTCAGCGCAATTTTGTGCATTACTTTGGTCTCTTCAAACAGTTGATAACTGCTTTGTAAAAATAACTGCTAACTGTGTTTGTGACCTATAATTAAATTTTATTTTTTGCGCCGTTTATGCTGTTTTCTCACCTTACCTTTTGTCACTGCGCCGTTCACCTTCACGAGCACAAATGTGCACACCTACTATTGGGTTACTTATGGATACACTGTAATGTAGTGCTGATATAACTACTTGCATCCCCCAACAAGAATTATAATGTCTTTACAATTCCTTTGTGGTCTCAGTTTTTAGCATCTCTCACATATTGATTTGTTTCTCTCTCAATGCATTTGTCCTCTAAATGATTACCGGTTGAGACTTTGTTTATTGTTCACACACTACTAACCGGGTCTCGACTGGGTTAACAGGTTTTCTCCTGTTCTTGTTTCCGTTATGGGGATATGGGCATTTTGTGGATTCACACTGTAATGAGTTTTCTCTCAGGTGCTAACTATGAATATCATGGGTAGATATTGTCTGACAAGGAGCCAATCAAATGAAGCATTTCTGGTAGAGTGCAGCAGCCTGAGTCTCAATGTTTGCCAACAAGAATCCTTTCACTGAATTACTCTGTGTTTATTATTATTTGTAATTAATTTGGGGATTGTCTTGGTCTATCTGTAATTCCACTTAACCACTGTACTCTGCCCTTTCTCTGTCCCTTTCTTCTTTCTCGTTTTCAGGATTTCATGCTGCACCGCAGCGGGGACCACGATCACTGGATTGGCCTCTGGAGGGATTCCGATAAGAAATGGAAATGGATCGATGGCACTGGCTTCAATAAATGGCAAGTCCAGCCTGTTTTGCTTTGCCTACCCCTAACATTTTAAATGTCCTACGCACATAGCATCTTGAGAATCTAATCCCAACCCAAAGTGTTACAGAAACCGTTCCCTCGTAGGGCTATAAAGAGACTGACAATGGCTTTCCTATGTTAGATTAGCCACAGTTTGGGGTGAATAACCCACATGAGACACCTAAGATCCTGTTACAATTTGCACAGTACAGGGCAGTGGGAATACTGAGTCCAAAATTATTGTGTTTGGACAATATTCTCATCTGCGCACCTGTATTTTGGGTCCGGAATGGTGAATAACATGCATATCCCAGAATTCTCAAACCTTTTCCAGAACATGATTTTCTCGTTCCAGGTCTTTTTCAGCATATAAATTCTACCTGCTTTCAGAAAGTTGAAATTGTGAGTGGAAAAACAAGTAGCATTCCCAGATACAAGTGCACAAACGTCTTGTAATTGTCCACACTGTATGACTCTTAATTGTCTCCTAAAGGTATAACAGCAATGATTGTGGATTAAAGTCTGCTGTATTTTTTCAAAATGTATTAGGTATGCACCAATGCAAAATGAGAAGCCACCGGCGTCCCTTATGCAGGAAAGCCCCCATCCAACTAACCTACTCTCTTGGGCAAGGCCAGGGCAAGTCGTACGCATGTTATTTCACTGGTAGTGTTGATGCCACTACCACTCATTCCAACCTCTAGCCATTTCCCAGGGATGCCAATCTGACTGCATGGCCCAAGAGCTGAAACAAAGTAAGCTCCATCCCCTGATCTACTATATTTATAGATTGGCCAAAAGCCCATATTCTAACCCGAGTGCACCTCTCATTCACATATTATGAACACAGTTTCAACTTTAACTGCAATGGCATCACTTTTCATCATTGCCTCCATTATCAAAGGAGGAGATTTGGTCTAGTGGCTTGCTGTCTATCTAAAAGATCAGAGTTATAAGTTTTGATGGAGTTCAGAAGTCCTGGGTGCGGGTTCTGTCCCTTTGTCCGACTGTGCCCCTGATATCATCATTTCAGGTATATGACTTGCATTTTGCATACACTCTTAATGGGGGGGATGGCTCCCTAATAAAATCCACAGAGTGGCATGACCTAGACACCCCACTTTTCCTTGATTGCAAGATTTGTATGTGTGTGTATGTATGTATAAATATATATGTATGTATATATATATATATATATATATATATAATATATATATATATATGTGTATATATTTGGTGTATTAGTGATTGTAAATGGTGAATGAGAGGGTGCATGAGTGGGTGAATGGGTGTTTGAGCATATACATAAGTGTCTGTATGGGCGAACGACAGGGTACATGAGTGGCTGTCTCAGTGCATCAATGGGTGTGTAAGTAGGTGTATGGGTGAATGAGTGGGTGTATGAGTAACTGTATGTGTGAGAGAATGGGTGTTTGAGTGGTTGTATGGGTGAGCAAGTGAGTATGAGAGTGGTTGATTTGGAAAGTATGTGGTTCTCTCAGTCACTGTATAGGTGAGTGAGTATATGTATTAGTATATGTATAAATAACTGAGCAGCTGTGTGAGTAATTGTATAAGTGAGTTAGTGGCTGGGTGACTGACTGTATGGGTGACTGAGCAGATGAGTGAGTAGGTGTATGATTAACTAATTTACTGTGTCTGTAGCTGTATGGGTGTATGACTGGATGTGTAAGTGTGTCTCTGTCTCTATAACTAGATCTGTGACTGGCTGTACTGATAAGTAAGTAGGTCCATGAGTGTCTGTATATGCGAGTTACAGGTACTGTTATTGGCTCTATGGGTGAGTTGATGTGTTACTGGCTGTATGGATGACTGACGAGGTGTTCGAGTGCTTGTATGGGTTCTGTAAATGAGTTTGTTAGTCATTGTGTGGGAGTGGGTGTATGACATGTTTTATGGGGGTGTAAGTGGGTGTGTCAGTGTTTATCTGGATGATGTCATCAGTGATGTACTTTCAGATGTCATCAGTGATGTCATTTGAGATGTCATCAGTGATGTCACTGACCATGTCAGGAGTGATGTAATATGTTAGGTCATAAGCATTGAGTTGGCTCAGCTAACTATAACTGCTGAATTTCTCTGGTTTTGTATGAGTGAAATGTCAGCCTAACAATATGGTTGGTCCCTGTAACCTTTGTTTTTTTCAGTGAATTTCTAAGGTTTTTTTTAAATTCTAGTTCCTAACTATCACAGCCCTGTATTTCTTTTCAATAATTAGATGTTGAACATTACATCTGATGGTGCACCACTTATTGTTGTATTTGTATTTGTCATCTGTTTATTAAAAAATTAAATCAATCATCTCATTTTAGGATATTTTTGATTTTCACGACGATGTCGCAATTGCCAAGGAAGAACCGCGAATACCGCGTGTTTTTGACAAAGTGTAAAACACATATATAGACATAATTTACATAAACTTTCAGTGTAGCTGTTTAGTAAGATACTAATTTAACTTTCCCCTTTGTATTCATTTGTCGAAAAAACGACATCAAAAATGCATTTTCCTTCTTCACAGCAACACCAGAGGTTGCGATGATGTCAGCAGTCACGAATACAAATGACAAAGTGTAAAAAAGATATATAAACATATTTTACACAAAGTTTAAGTCTATTTGTTTAGTCACATATTGCTTTAACTATTTTGAACAACACATTTGTAAAAAACAACAGTTTCAAAAAATAACTTTCTGCAACGGAACTCACAAATAGCACACAACTACCAAACACTCATCAAACTACCCATTCACACCCAAACTGATTTTGAAATTTGCATTGTGCTGGTTTTTAACTTTTTATGGCTATTTCTACAAAAATAAAATGGCATCAGAAGAGGAAGACCTACAACTGGTTGAAGTTGTTGAACACCAGGAGGACTCAGTTACACATGAACAGTCTTCTGATGAAGAACCAGCAATGAAGAAACAAAGCATATCTTGGGATTTTCCATCTGGTAAATTGAGGACCACAACTAGATTGGTGAGGTGCTGCATACGTGAGAAGACATTATCTCAGAGCACAGCAAAAAATAATATTCATGTGGTACAACAAGCAGGTTGTACCACTTGAAAACATACCAGAAGAAGCAACTCAAAATTGCACAGAGAAAAAAGAGGAGAGAGATCATCAGTCTCCAGACCTCCAGCCCCTGCTCCTGACGACAGAGTTCCAGCTTAAGTGCAGAGAAGATGCAGTGAACTGTCTCCAGAACTAAAGTATTTTGCTACCTTCTGCATGAACTATAACAACATCGTAACAGACAGGGAGCAGTTTATGGATGTCATTTTGCAGATTGCGAAAAACCATACTTGTTAATTTTTTGTTCTTTTTTATTGCAGCAGTTCAAGCACTGTGAAAAAATGTAATCAAAGAAAAATGTATTAGGATTTAATTTTGAACATTATGCAACAAAAACAAGATACAATGGTGAAGTGGAGAAGAGACTTCTAAGATGCAACTTAAGGCTGTTGGTATTATAGTACCTCCATTTAGTTTTTTTCTGTAGTAACAGAATGTAGTCCTGTAATGTTTTATAAATTCCTTTCCTGCAGTTAATAAAGAGTCTTTCATTTCTAACAACTTGCTGTAGACAATAACCCTAACAGGCTGATTAATGTCTCAGAAACTCATAATTCATATGCATGTCAACACAATACCACATTTTGTTATCCTTAATTGTTCTTAGCACTTCAGTTCAAGATAAAAGCAGATATAAGTTTGGTAACTTTATACGTAGTCTTGATTTGAATTACATTTTTATGTCATTGTGCTCTGTCCATCCTCTTTGACATCCTAAATATATTGTGTTGTGCCCAGAGGTTATATTAACTCCTTCATGAAATATGATTGCTATAGTTGTGAAAGTTATTTTTGAAGTCGAAATTTGTCCAGCTACAAAGTTTGTAATTTCAGTTTCTAATTTAGTACCATCCACTCTGCATTGTTGTAGCATGACTATTACATATTTCCCATATCCTTTGTAGCAACAATGTAAAACTAAGGGGCCCATTACGATGACGGGGCGGACTTTAACGGTAAACGGGACCGACCGCCAGAGGTGCGGCGGTCCCGCTGTGCCCATTAGGATGCGACCGCCACCGTGGCAGTCGCATCCCGCATTGTTTACATTGCGGCGGGTGGTGCTGTCAGCAGCACCCGCCGCAATGTAAAAAATGCATGCAGTGCATTGGCATGCACAACGTGACAGGCACCGTGCGGTGCCTGCCACCTTGTGCATGCCAATGTAGGGGGGTACCATAGGTACCCCCCAAATGCAGCCACCTACCCCCCACCCCCCGGGGGCCCGCAACGGGCCCCCAAAGCAATTCCTGCATGCCTTTCCAAGGCGGCGATGCCGCCATGGAAATGCCTTCACCGCCAGGCATCCTAATATGGATGGCGGTGTCTTCCAGACACCGCCACCATATTAGGCCCGAGTTCCGCCCGGCAGGCAATCGGAACGATTGCCTGCCTGCGGAAATGCGGTGGACGGTCTTTCCGTCCGCCGCTGTCCCCCCCGCTATTGTAATATGGCGGGGGGTAAATGGAGGGTGGGCGGGGAAAGATGTCGGGCGGATCGCCACCGCCAGTCGGGCGGTGGCGATCCGCCCGACATCATAATGACCCCCTAAGTTCTGATATGCAGTTTGGACAGGTTATATCTTGATGGGCATTTTTGGTTAAATTTTCAAAGGCCACAGCTTTACAATCTGGTAATGTCAAGTAGAGGACTCATTCCGTATTAATTTCAGTGCTAGAGGTGAATTCACAAGGATCACAGTTATGGCTCCATTTATAAGTTAAACCAAATAATTCCTCGATATTCACATTCTCTTCCTCTAGTAGTCTTTACATTACCATTAAAAATCCTTGAGCATCCTGCTGAACATTTTGAGAAAACACTAGTAATCCAGTATACTACTCTACTTTTTAGACATTTCTGCAGCTCTGTTGGTGGTATATTGCCTGTCTTTGGCTCCATACGGACTATAACCTGAAATGGAAGTATACTTTGGATAAGAATTGACTCATACACTTTTAAACCTTGAAGTGGTTCTGGAATGGGAACCAGTGCTACTTTGTTATGCACAGATCTATAAGGCATTTTATTATCCTCTAATTTATTGTAACAGTACTTACATATAACTTGCCGTATGGACAAGACAAAGCGTTACTCTACAAATAAGTACACAGCAAACTTTTCTCAGTTATCTTTATTTTCCTTTTTACTTTTTAAATACAAGTCAACAATCCGTGTTTCAATCTTGTAGTGAGTGTGACCACGACATACACAAACATACTTTGGATTTTTAAGAGCACACTGTGTTAAATTCTGTAATCTCGTTTTCAAAGCTATCAGCTATAATACCTGTGTCCTGTTCTGCAACTCCTCCTGTTATCAACTCTTCAATTTCCGTAGAGTCCTGTTCGGGACAAAAGAAGCGAAACTGCACATAATCACCAACTTTTTCTACCTCTGTGAAAAGAAGAGCCTTCAAAGGTTTCTTAGTTGTACTTTATTGTTGATGGCATCTCCAGCACAGAGCAACATCCAAGTCTTCAAGTGCTCTCTAACTGACTTTGACAGAACTCTATCAAGAGAACTTTCTGAGTAGAATCCCCATACATTCTATGACATCTCCACATATCTCCCTTTTACACAATAAAATAACAATAATAGTAATGGTAGTAAATACCATTACAAAATTACAATACAATTTCAATAATAAAGAAAGCAAACATAACATACACAATGCATATAAAAATCCAAATACTAGAATATAAGCAATATTTAACATATAACCTCATACATAGTCATAATACATCACGACACGTCACTGTCTAAAATTAACGTCTAAAGATATAGTCTTATGGTTCACATACTTTGCATATATTACCTAAACTCCATGTAGTTCCATCATCCAATTTCACGACACTTCCTTTAATATCTTTAACCTGGAATGGTCCCAAATATTTACTCTCTCCCTTCCGAACCCACTCATTCTTCCGAACTACTACCCAATCACCTGTTTGAACCCATATTTTCTTCACTCCTTTCTTAAAATTGTATGCTCTTTCCATTCTTTCTTGTCCCCTTTGAACTCTCTCTTTGACTTCCTCACGATCAACCCAAATCCTGTCCTTCTTGTTCAACCACACTGGACATTCTTTCTTTCCAGGTTCTCTTCCTTTCAAAGATATGAACGGAGGTACACCAGTTGCTGAATGTGGACTAATCCTATGGGTCCACATCATTTTTCCTAACTCATCTTTCCAGGACAACCCATTTGCAAGAGAAAGCTGGATGTTGTCCATTACAAGACGGTTTACTCTCTCCACTAGACCATTAGCTTGTGGCCTGAAAAGAGCTACCCTCTCATGTTTGATTCCCATTCTCTTCAAATACTCTTCTATTTCCCTGGAAACAAATTGCATTCCATTGTCAGACACCAAAGACGCAGGTATTCCTTCCTCTAGAAAAACCTTCTCCAAGAATTTCACCACACTTCCACTATTAACTTCACTCATTGTCTCCACTACAAACCACTTAGAATGATAATCTACCAACACGAGAATATATCTATCCTTATATCCTAACTTACTTACAGGCCCAATAAAATCTATGGCCAATCTTTCCCACGGTCTAGCTGGAAAGTCAGTACATACCAGAGGAGGTTGCCTTACAACTTTAGATTTGTCACTATTAGCACATATGTGACAATCTTTTACTATCTTTTCCACATCGCCATCCATTCCGGGCCACCAGAATGACTCTCTGACCCTACGCTTGGACATATTCCGTCCAGGATGCCCTTCATGTACAATATCTAGAATACGCTTGCGCATATTTCTGGGAGGAACAAGCTGGTGTCTTCTTCTAACTTTACCCTCACATATGCTTAACTCATCTCTTACCTTAAAGAACTCACATAATTCATGATCCCTGCTATCTTCGATACTCCAACCTTGAACAATTTTAGTTTCTACTCTCATTAACACCGAATCCTGTTCTCTTGCTTCCTCCCACTCTTCAAAACACAAAGCCATTTCTCCACTATTAATCACATCCACAGATTCACTGATTATTTCATCGCACTCTCCTTCCAATGGCATTCTCGACAAACAATCTGCAACCACATTTTTTGTACCCTTTACATACTCAACTTCAAAATTGAACTCCATAACAGACAACAACCACCTAGATATGCGGGGTGTCACACCACCCTCCAACCCCCTTCCTCCTTTGAAAATATAGGTCAGAGGCTTATGATCCGTTCGAATCTTAAACGGCAAACCCCACACATAAAACTTAAAGTGGTTGATCCCCCAGCAACAAGCTAAAGCCTCCCTTTCGATGACCGAATATGAACGTTCAGCACCTTGCAGCCTTCTGGATCCAAAACCAATAATACGTTCCTCACCATTTACTATCTGTGACAACACTGCCCCAATTCCTACACCACTAGCATCTGTGGTCAAATATGTCTTTCCTGTAATGTCAAACCGCCCCAAAAATGGTGCTCCTGTTATAGCTTTTTTAATAGATTCAAATGCTCTTTTACAGTTTTCATTCCATTCAAATGGCACATTCTTTTTCATTATCACTCTCAAAGGTTCCACCAGTTCAGTAAAATTGTCAATGTACTTAGCACAATATTCCGCCAACCCTAGAAATGACCTGAGTTTGTCTTTATCCAACGGTTCAGGAGCCATGGTTACAGCTTTTATAATACTTTTTTCGGCCTTATTCCGCTACAGTAATTTCATGACCTAAATAATCCACTCGTTCTCTTCTCACTTGGCATTTTTCCATTTTAATCGTCAACCCATGTTTTTCCAACCTATTCATTACTTCTTCAAACATTTTGTCATGGCTACACAAATCACTTCCCACAATCAAAATGTCATCTTGGAAACACTTGACTTTTTCTAAATCTCCCAAAACTTTTTCCATTACTTTTTGAAAAACAGCTGACGCCGATGCCAGACCAAAAGGCATCCTCTTATATCTAAACGCTCCTAAAGGAGTTGCAAATGAAGTCAGATGCCTTGATTCCTCACTCAAATTGATTTGATGGTACGCAGCTGACATATCAAGAACACTGAATACATTTCCCCCACCCATAGTGGATAACATCTCAGATATATTGGGGAGAGGTTGCCTATCCACCCAAATATTTCTGTTTAAGTCACGCAAATCAATGCAAAGACGAATTTTTCCACCATCCTTTGGAGCAATCACAATAGGGGCCAACCATTCAGATGCATCGATAGGCTCAATGATGTCTTGTTTCAACAAATTCTCAATTTCTTGGCGCAATGGTTCTAGCATCAAGTTTGGAACATTCCTTGTCTTATGTACCACGGCCTTTGCATTCTCTTTTAAAATTATTTTGTGTGAGTACCCTTTTAATAAACCTAATTTAGAGTTAAAAACCTTAGGATATTTACTCATTAACTCAACACAATCTTCTACTTCTCTCACATCCGCTTTTTCTAGAACCATTACAGGTTCTTTGGCATTAGGATCTATTATGATATTCAGGTCTTTTTGATGTCGCCATCCTAAAAGATCAGAACCAAAATTAGTGATGTAAACTCTGCCTTTGACAGCTTCCCCCTTGAACCTTATAATCATCCAACACATCCCTCTGATCTCAATCCTCTTTCCTGCATACCCTACAGCTCGAATATCTGAATTGCATAAGGGAGGACTATCTCCATTACACCAATTTTTGATATAAGATGCATTCGAAATAAGTGTATACAAACTTCCAGAGTCTGCTAATACTTTTATCTCCTTCCCTTCAAAGGAGATATTACAATGAGGTTTCTCTAATTTGTCTTCACTCTCCATTTTTACCTCAGAATCTGATTTGACCATTTCTATAGTACTATTCTTAAAACATTTCATAAGACCATCAATTGTTGACACAATTTCATCCACGTTTTCACATGTATCATCAATTTCTTGTATTCTATTTCTTTCTGGCATTTTTGTATGACATAGTTTTGCAAAATGTCCTCTTTTACCACAGTTCCTGCACAATGTACTTCTAGCCATACATCTTAAGCTCGATGCAATATGTCCTGGAGACCCACAGCGAAAACATTTTATATCTCTAACTGGAAAATTTCTTTTTTCCATTTGTGACCCCTTTAAATCATTGTTAATTTTAACATCTATTTTTTTATTCTCAGGTTTCCTTTCGACAACTTCCACTTTTTCACTTTTCGTAATAGTTGAATTTTCCATTTCCTTAATCCATAACACAGTGTGTTCCATTCCCTTAGCTATGCGAACAGCCTCATCTAAGGTATATTCTTTCATCAACAATTTCTCCTTTATCTTTTTATTACTGGTGCATCTAACTATCTGGTCTCTGATTAAAGAATCATTCAATTGCTCAAAATTGCATGTCAATGCTAAACCCCGCAATGAAGACACATATGAAGCAATATCTTCATCTACTCTCTGGCTCCTACTAAAAAATGTATGACGTTCTAACACAACATTTGTTTTCGGAGTAAAATGTAATTCTAGCATCTGGATAGACATCTCATATATATTATTAGGCTCACTATCACCCATTCCCAAAGAAATTTCCGGTAATTCTTCATACACCCTCCTCCCCTCAACACCAAGATGGTGGAGAAGTATTGCTTGTCGTCTCACGGGACCATATTTGTCTCCACCTGTTGCTAATAAGTAAGTTATAAATATTTTCTTCCACTGTTTCCATGGTATGGTTGGATCACCAGGTGTTGCTAAGAAGGGAGGGGGAGAAGACATACTTTGGTCAGACATAATACCTGTAAAGAAATACACAAAAATAAAAATTTAAAATAACAATTTAAAATAAAAATCTAAAATAAAAATGATGTTGTGTAATCCTTCTTTTATACTTTTTATATTAATAGTGGTAGTTCTTAATATTCCAGTATCAGTAGTTCTTAATATTCCAGTATCAGTAGTTTTTAATATTCCAGTAGTAGTAGTTCTCAGTAGTAACAGGAGTATTATTTCACTCCATGTATCAATAATAATTTTAAGTATTCAGTTGTATTTTCAGTTCCAGATATAGATGAATTTTGACCAGAGGCAATTCAATTTACATCCACAAGGTGGCAGCAGGCTTCAACTTTTAATCCGATCGGTAAAAAATGACAAATCCTTCGTGAAAACGGGAGACTGAAGCAGAAGCTTGAAACAGTTGCTGGGCAACGAAACATAGGCAGGAAATACAAGGTTGCTGGGCAGACGATTCAGATAGTGTATATGACGTGACAATGTGAGCAAGTAGATTCTTCTGTAGCGTGAAGTACACGTAATCTCACGCACATGCTCAGGATGCTCACGCAGATAGTCTCAAAACAATCTCGTGTACAAGCTCGAGATAGGCACGCGATGAAGCTCAAAACACGAAATTCCTTGGCAACAAAACGAACGCGCACAAGAGCTCGAGACACAAAAATTGCTTGGCAACCTATTAAACTCGAGTAGCACGAGCAGAATCTGGCGCACGCTGTACCAAACAGCGTTACTTGATGAAAATATAAAATTCATCCATGTAATCAACAGCGCTGAACTCCCAACAACCGGAATCTTTTCCTCCTTCAATTTAAGTCAATAAAATGCCCAGGTCAAATATCCAAAAGGAAAAAGAGAAGCTTACTCACAGGAGAGTAGATGAAAGTCTGTCATGAAACACTCATAAATATTCCAGGGGTGAAGATGCCGGTACCTGCCCCCTGCACAGGAATCCCGTCGCCATGAAAAGAAGAGCCTTCAAAGGTTTCTTAGTTGTACTTTATTGTTGATGGCATCTCCAGCACAGAGCGACATCCAAGTCTTCAAGTGCTCTCTAACTGACTTTGACAGAACTCTATCAAGAGAACTTTCTGAGTAGAATCCCCATACATTCTATGACATCTCCACACTCTGCCACAGTACCATGCAAAAGTGCCCTATTCATTTCTCCTAAACATAAAGCAGACGTTTTTGCATAGTACATACAGCCTTCTAACTAAAGTTTGCATTGCTGAGAGATGTACAGCTTACATCTCAAATGATGAAAGGTGCACACTTTCTTTGATAAATAAGGTAGTGAGTGTCCCTCCAAATTTGTATGCTTTCTAACCTTGCAAGGATCCAATCCTTGTAAAGTACTTATTTTGTGTTTTAAACTTCACCTTGGAAATATATGTAGAAATGTTCTTAGTATATCAATGGACTGCTGTTGAATACTACAAACACTACCACAATTCCATTTGTATTCCGGCACTGACTATGCCTTCCCTGAACCTCTTCTGCAATAACTTGTTCTACATTCCTGGTCTGAGTCACTGCTCTCCCCCGCGCAGCTCCACCGTTAAGGCTCTGCCCTTAGGGCCAGCTTGAGCTTCAGGTAGGTGTTCAAGGCCCTCCTCCACCTGCAGGCTCCTGCCTGCGCCTCATCCCTGGTGGTGTAGTGGAAGAGCCTGCTCTTCTCCTAGTCTGCTCTGTGTGTCATCCTTTTCTGTTTGCCTTTTCTCTGTTTTGCCTTTCTGTGTTTGTCTTTTTCTGCCTGCCTTTTTCTTACTGCCTTTTTCTTACTGCCTTTTTCTGTTTGCCTTCTCTATCTGCCTTCTCTGTCTGCCTTTCCTGTTTGCTCCCCACTGCTGCTGCCCCCTGCGGCCTCTCCCCCCAGCATGTCGCTCCCACTCCCGGCTCCCAGCTGCTCACCCTCCCCCTGACTCCTACTTAATGGCAGCCGCTGTGTGGCCGCTCGCTGCGGGCGTGCCGCTGATGCACCAAAGGCAAGCCCATCTGCGCCCTTCCGTGACCCGACTGCAACCAGCGCCAGGGACCCTGGTCCCCCAACCCCCCATCACTACGACCCCAGCACTCTCCATGCACTTAACCCCAAATGCAATAACTGCCAGCTCTCTACGCCAAGCAACACCCAGGGACCGATCTCCTGCCGACACTGCCGCCGCACCTTCACCCACCTCTTGACCCAGGCAGCCACCCCCAACTCACCAGACGCCACTGCACGCAAGCCACTGAACTGCATCCTCCTCAACGTACGCTCCCTGCACAGACAAGCTGTGGAAATCTGGGACCTCCTCAACACTCACTCGCCCGACGTCACCTTCCTCACAGAGACCTGGACCAAATCCAGATCTGCGCATGAGATCGCAACTGCCATCCCCGACGGATACAAGATCCTGAGGAAAGACCGCCCAGGAGGAGGCCTCGCCATCATCCACAAAAGCTCCCTCCGACTCACAACCACCAACTCGGACGACACCTCGCCCCTCCACACATCCACTTCCAGATCCAGCCCAACCCCAGAATGATACTCCACGGAACACTCACCTATAGACCTCCCAGACCCCGCACCCCCTTCACCAACGTCATTGCAGACCACATCGCACCCCACGCCCTCACCTCTATGGACTACATACTACTCGGAGACCCGAACTTCCACTTGGACTACCACAGCGATCCCAACACCACCGCCCTCCTGGAGAACCTCACCAATATAGGACTGAAGCAACTTGTCTCCACCCCCACTCACACAGCAGGACACACACCCGACCCCATCTTCGCCGGAGGAAACAACATTAGCTCCAGCCACATCACGGAACTGCTGTGGACAGACCACTACTGCATCCATTTCTCCTTCTTGAAACCCACCGCACACAAGCGCGCGCCCCGCCCCCTATGCAGAAGCTGGAACAAAGTCTCCAAAGAACACCTCACCTCTGCCCTCACCTGCACTCCTCCCCCAACTACGACAGACACCAACATAGCGGCAAGCAACCTACACCAATGGATTGCCAACTGTGCCAACACTCTCACCCCCATCCAGAACACCATGTGGTGACTAGGGGAGAGGATGTAGCCTTACGGCTAGAGCGGTCGACCTCGAAGCTGGGGAACTGGGTTCGAGTCTCGGCAACGATGCTCAACATCCTGTGATTCTGGGCAAATCACTTATTCTCCCCGTGCCTAACAAAATGAATGTGTCCTTCTGTAACAAAACTGGTGCTCATGTAAAGTGCTCTGATACCCGATGTCTCGGGTCTAGTTTGCGCTATAGAAAACTCTAAAAAAAAAAAAAGACACAACAAGAAAGCCAACTGGTTCACCACAGACCTCCGAGAATCCAAGCGCTCCTGCCGACGACTGGAGAAGACATGGAGAAACAGCAAAACCCCAGAAGCCCAGTCTGCCTACAAAGCAGCCATCACGACACACCACCAACTCATCAAATCAACAAAGAGAAACTTCATCCAAGACAGAATCCTCTCCAACGCCCACAATTCCAAGGAATTCTTCGCCATCATACAAGAATTCGCCAGACCCAACAGCGAAACCTCTGACGTCCCTCCCTCCCAAGACCTCTGCAACAAACTGAGCTCCTTCTTTCACCTCAAGATCAAGACGCTCTACAACAACTTCGACGACCAAGACCATGGCACCGCCTCAACTCCCACCCCCAGAGATGCCATCCACCAGACCCTCTTCACCTGGACCCCTCTCACCACAGAAGAAACCATAAAAACAATGAAGAGCATCCACTCCAGAGCACCTACTGACCCCTGCCCGCCGCACATCTTCCACAGGGCTGCCACTGCCATCGCACCCGAGCTATGCCAAACTATCAACTGCTCTCTCAGACCACCATATTCCCCGACGACTGGAAATGCGTCGAAGTCAACCCCCTCCTAAAGAAGCTCTCCGCAGACCCGACGGATCTCTAGAACTTCAGGCCCATCTCACTGCTCCCTTTTGCTGCCAAAGTCATCGAAAAGGCTGTCAACACCCAACTAGCACACTTCATAGAAACCAACAGCATCCTAGACACCTCTCAATCCGGATTCCACAGCAACCCCAGCACGAGACCACCCTCATAGCCGCCACCCACAACATCCGCACCCTCCTCAACCAAGGCCACACGGCAGCCCTCATCCTCCTGGACCTATCAGCAGCTTTCGACACCGTCCCACACTGCACACTAGCTACCAGGCTCCACGACTCCAGCATCCAGGGAACAGCCTTAGACTGGACACAATATTTCCTCTCAGGCAGAACACAGAGAATAAGACTTCCACCCTTCCTCTCAGAACCAACAGAGATCAGATGCGGAGTACCCCAAGGATCCTCCCTCAGCCCCACACTCTTCAACATCTACATGCCCCCCTCGGAACCATCGTCAGAAAACACAGACTCAACATCATCTCCTACGCCGATGACACCTAACTCATCCTCTCCCTCACCAAGGAACCCGACATCACCAGGCCCAGTTTCCAAGAAGGGATGAAAAACGTCGCAACCTGGATGAGCAACAGCTGCCTGAAGCTCAACTCGGAGAAAACAGAAGTCCTCAGCCTTGGCTCCACCTCCTCCGCATGGGACAACACCTGGTGGCCCCCTACTCTCAGAAACCCACCCACCCCAATGTACCACGCACGCTACCTCGGCATCATACTCGACTCTTCACTCACCATGAATCGCCAGATCAACACCGTCTCCTCCACATGCTTCAACACCCTCCGCATACTTTGCAAGACGTTCAAGTGGATCCCCCCCAACTCCAGGAAGACTGTCACCCCTCGCACTCATCACCAGCAGACTGGACTACGGAAATGCTCTCTAGGCCGGAATCAACAAAAAAATCCTCCGCAAACTCCAGACCGTCCATCAATCACTGTCGACATGACCAGATATATCACTATATTGTTCAGATTAAATTTCACAAAAACGACTCCATGGATTTGCACCAAATAACAAAACCAAATAACAAAAAGCACAATCTGCATAACAACATCTACCTTTCTGCCACATTTGGTGTAATTCCGTCCAGCGGTTCGGCTGTAGGTTCTCCAACGCGTTCATTTTGGAATTAACATTACAAATGCACCCGTATTTTGTGCCCCTATTTCATGAAGATTGGTCAAACGGCACCAAAGTTACAGGCGAGTCAAAAACGCTTCTCCTATGCAAACTAGGTCCTAACTATAACTGCCTACTGGCGCCCGCCAGAAAGATATATATATATATAAATATATGTATATTGCCGAATTCTCCATGTGGGGTGTTGCTTTATACCACATTGTGTAAATTGAAAATAAATAGTTACCAGCACCTGGCCTTTTTGCAGCGCCTTTTTGCAATGGTGAGGAGAGTGCGGCGGGGCGATGGTCATTGTGTAATTATATATATATATATATATGTATATAAATATATATATATATATATATATATATATCAGCATACTCCTTTCGTTCCTTCCATTCACACGATGCCGCAGGAAACAGAGGAGCCCGGACCACAGGTAGGTGCAAAAGCAATTTATTTCAGCCTTAGTCTACCATCAGCATGACGTGTTTCGATCCCGTGGGATCTTGTTCACATGATGCGCTACATGGTGGCTGTTCCGGTTTTATAGGCCATTTTTTTGTTTTTTAAAGTGATATACACCCTAAAGTGATCAAATGCTTTGTGATATAAATCTGTCGACAAACTTTGCTTGTTCATTGCGATTATTGTACCGATACATTAAGGTAAAAAGATTTCAAAAAAGATAATTCATTTCTACATACTAAATGGATGTTGTACATCTCATACAGTAGAAAAATATCTTTAAAATCTTAAAATCATTAACCTATGGTTGTCAAGTTTATGCATTGTTTGTCAAGTGAATTCATTGGAGTCCAGGTATAAATACCATGGGGTGGGGTTACCACCCATCTGTATAATGCATGGCAAGTCATAAATACAGTACTATGATCATAAATTTGCACTTTCAAAGTTTTGTAAACAAGGATATGTGCAAATATTGCAAGGTAAAAAAGATTCTAAAAGAAAGGACAAGTCCTATGTACATACTAAATGGATGTAATACAGTAGTAAAATATCTTTTAAATCATAAAATCATTCACCTATGATTGCATTTTTTGCCTATTGAATTCACTGAAAAAAATGTAACGGGGATGTTATAGTCAGGAAATAGAATGTAAAAAACCTTAGAAATTCACTGAAAAAACAAAGCTTACAGGGACGTTATCATTAGGCTCAGATTTCATTCGTACAAAACCATAGAAATTCAGCAGTTATAGTTACCTGAGCTAACTATAACTTATGCCCCCACAATGCTATGACCTCACATAATATATCACTCATGACATGGTCAGTGACTTCACTGATGACATCTCAAATGGCATCACTGATGACATCATCTACAGAACCACTCACATGCCCATGCACACCCCATACAACCTCTCATACACCCACTCATATACCCACTCAACCACTCACTTACCCATTCACAGACCCATTTACGTACTCACACACACCCACACACTCAATCATCCAGCCAGTCACATAACCACTCACTCACCCATACACTCACTTACTCGCACACTCACCGAGTGACCAATACAGGGACTCACACACCCACTCACATATTCATACAGCCACTCACACACCCACTGACACATGGGTATAAACAGTCACACAGCCACTCACATAATATATGTTAGAAACAGTAACACTCAGTAGTAGTACACAAACTATATTAATTTAACTTTTGTGGTACCTTGGTATATAATTTTAACACTCACAAACTTTTAAAAAACACTCACAATCACTGGATGATGTCATCAGTGATGTCATTGACCATGGCATGAGTGATATAATATGTGAGGTCATAAGCAGTGCCTTGCCGGGGCGTTAGTTATATTTAGCTCAGGTACCTATAACTGCTGAATTTCTACGACTTTGTACGAGTCAAATATTAGCCTAACTATAACGTCCTTGTGATCTTTGTTTTTTTCAGTGAATTCCTAACTTTCTTTTTATTCTATTTCCTAACTATAACGTCCCTATAACCTTTGATTTTTTCATTGAATTGCTAAGGTTTTTTAAATTCTATTTCCTAACTATAACATCCCTGTAACCTTTGTTTTTGTTCAGCAAATTTGGAAGCTTTAAAAAAGTAAATTCCTAAAAGTTACCTGTAACCTTTCAGAGTGGGTGTGTGAGTGGCTGTATAGGATGGTGAATGGGTGTGTGAGTGGCTGTATAGGTCAGTGAGTTGGTGTGTGAGTGGCTGTAGGGGTCTGTGACTGGGCGTGCGAGTGGTTATGTGGGTTTGTGAGTAGCTGTGTGGGTGTGTGAGTGGATTTGTGAGTGGCTGTATGGGTTTGTGAGTGGGTGTGTGAGGCTATATGGGTTTGTGAGTGGGTGTGGGAGTAGCTGCCTGGGTGTGTGAGTGGATTTTTGAGTGGCTGTATGGGTCTGTGAGTGGGTGTGAGAGTGGCTGTATGGGTCTGCACAATGGGTGGAGAAAAGGGGCACTGCCTTTGACGAGCTCTCAGCAATCCCATTGTGTGGGACTTACTGGTGGCAAAAGGAGGGGCTCTTAGCTCCCAATGACCCTCAGCATCCAAGGGGACTTTATCCCCCAACAAGTAGTGTACCAGGAGGCGTGTTTGCAGAGTGGTTGAGAAAGGGGCGGGCCTCCAACGAGCTCTCAGCAGACCCACTGTGTGGAACTTAATGGCGGTAACAGGAGGTATTCTTGGCCCCCATGAACCCTCAGCATCTAAGGGTACTTCATCCTCCAACAAGTAGTGCACCAGCACGCGTGTTTGCAGGGAAGTTGAGAAAGGAGATGGGGTCTCCGATGAGCTCTCAGCAATCCAAGATGTGTGGGACTTACTGGTGGTAACATGAGGGGTTCCTGGCCCCCAAGGACCCTCTGCATCCAAGGGGACTTCATCCCCCAACGAGTAGTGCGCCAGGAGGTGCGTTAGCAGAGTGGTGCACAAAGGGGGTGGCGTCTCCAACAAGCTCCAACCCAGATCTCTTGACTGGGGATGAATATCTTGATTTGTTCTGCATTCCGTCCATCAATTGTGTGTCTTTTGCTTTCTCATCCTAAGTGCGCCAGATATGACCAGACGTGGGTCACTGGATTCAATCTATCCTGGCTGATGAGGGGTGAAACCCCACAACCGGTCCTAGGATGCTTGTTTCCGGTCCAGGGAGGACCTGGCTTGGCAGTTCGGGCTGGACTGTTCCCATGAGGCACAGGGTCAAGACTGGTTTGCATATTGCCAGGTCTAAACTCGGGTGTTATGTGAGCAAAAGAATGAAGGATTTAACCCAGATCTCTTGACTGGGGGTGAATGTTTTGATTTGTTCTGCATTCCGTCCATCAATTGTGTGTCTTTTGCTTTCTCATCCTAATTGTGCCTGGTATGCCCCGACGTGGGTCCCGGGCTCACTGTGCCACTGGATTCAAGCTATCATGGCTTATGAGGGGTGAAACCCCGAAACCGGTCCCAGGATGCTTGTTTCTGGTCCAGGGAGGACCTGGCTTGGCAGTTAGGGCTGGACTGTTCCCATGAGGCACAGGGTCAAGACTGCTTTGCTTATGGCCAGGTCTAAACTAGGGTGGCATGGTGAGCAAAAGAATGATGGATTTAAAAACAGATCTCTTGACTGGGGGTGAATGTTTTAATTTGTTCTGCATTCAGTCCATCAATTGTGTGATTTTGTCAATTCACAGAGAGCCTCCACACTTGTGCGGAAGCTCCTCAGTCGTGGTGGGATCCCTGCAATGTGGAACTGCAGCGCATAGATCCGCCACGAGTATGGAGATCCAGACACAACTGAAGAGCCTCCGCCACAACTGCAGAGTCTCTTTGTGAATTGGGCCACAGGTTTGAGTGAGCTCAAGCAGGTCAGCCCATGGCCTGCAAGAGGAAGTGGCTATCCAAGGAAGACCAATGGCTTGATCATAGCTCACACATACGGAAAATTAAATGTAAACTCTGTCCATTCCTATGTAGCGAATGTATCATTGTTAGAAGAACTACAATCCAGCAATGGCCTCTTATTGGCTAGGGACTGTCTGGAGTGAGTCCATTTTCACAGAAAAAAATATGGGTTGATAGCTATCACCATGGATTCTGAGGCATTGAAAGTATGGGTGTTAGAAATCGGGTTACTGGTTGACTGGGGTATGAGCCCTGGTCAAGCAACAACCGCTATCCTAGTCATGGTAAGGGGCAGGCAAACCCTAAATTACCCTGTGCTCACCCTCTGGTAACTTGGTACAGAGCAGTCAGGCTTAACTTAGAGGCAATGTGTAAAGTATTTGTGCAACACTTCAACAGAAAAACTGTGAAAACACCACACAAAAAGATCCCATACCAGGTTAGAAAATTAGAACTGATTTTTAATAAATAAAACAAGACCAAAAACGAAAAAAATCAAGCAGAAGTAGAGAAATAGTTTTTAAAAGTTTATAGTGAAAATTAGCAGCTCAAAGCACAAACCGCGATGCAGTGCATGCCAGCTACAGGGACTCAGTTAGTTACGTATCTAAAATCCTGGTTGCAGAGCGTTGCGTGGATCCGCACCAAAGATGCGATGCGCAGCCAAGGCGATGCATCGGTTCCGAGATGCAGTGAGGCTGTGGTGCGAGGTATTGATGCGTCGATGTCAAGTATCCTGTTGGCAGGGCTTGTGATGCGAAATCCGCTGTCGAGGATGTGAGGCGCAGTCGAGGCGATGAGTCGGTTCTGATGAGCACTGAAGCCATGATGCGAAGTTTCGTTGTTGAGCCTGCCATCAATGAGGGTTGCAAAGAGCTTGTGCTTGGAAAAGTATTGCAATGCGTCGGTCCCAAGATCAGGGTTGTGGCAGCGACGCAAGTCTTTTGCCATGGGTCCAATCCATGCAGCAGCATTGATGCATCGGTTCTGCTCGGGGATGCACCGCTCAGCTGAGGAGATGCAACTGGTCTGCTCAGGGATGCGTCGCTCAGCAGAGAAGATGTGTCGGTTCCGCTGGCAAGCACTTTAGTCCCACTGCCAAGGGTCTAGGACTGGGGTGAGATCACTGGGCAGGGTAGACTCACAGATAGCAGAGTCCAGGTGTAGGGGTTGGAAGCCTGTTATGTCCCTGAGCCTTCACATCAAGAGACTAGTCAACCAGCCCTTGCAGTCACTCTAGGTCCTTGGGCCAAGTGATGCAGGTCCAGTCCTTCTCACCCAGGTATGAGTGCAGCAGCCTAGCAGGCCAACACAGCAAAGCAGGAGTCCAGCAGAGTAGTAGTCCAGCAGAGTGGTAGTCCTTCAGCAGCACAGAAGTCCTTCTTCCTGGCAGAGTATCCACAGGTCGAGAAGTGCACTGAAGTGGTGTCTGAGGTCCAGTACTTCTACCCAGTGGTGCCTTTGGAGTGGGGGAGACTTCAAATACATGCCTTTGAAGTGCACAGAGTTCCTCCCTTCCTGCCCTGACTCCGGACTCACTACAGGGGAGTATGCAGCCCTTTTTGTGTGAACAGGACACAGCCTATTCGGGTGTAACTGAGGCCGTGCCCAGCTCCTCCTTCCCATCCTGCCAGAAATAGCCCATTGAGACACACCTAAGCTCCCATTGTGTGAGGCTGTGTAGGAGGAATACACAAAGCCCAACTTCCAACTACACACAGTCATGTGATCAGAGATAGGATGCAGGCACCAAATGGCTAAAGCAAGAAAATGCCAACTTTCTAAAACAGGCCTTTTCAAAATTGCAATTTAAAATCTGACTTTACTATAGGTTTGGATTTTAAATTGTGATTCCAGAGACACCAATCTAGAATCAGTTCTATCTTCCCATTTTGAAATTACACTTATAAAATATAATAAGGTAATCCCAATGTTATCCTATTGGAGATTTAGGTCTTGCAGTAGTGAAAAACGACTTTACGAGTTTTTCACTACCAGGACATGTAGAACTTAAAAGTGCATGACCTGCCTTTAGATACATTGCACTTTGCCCTCTGGATTGTCCAGTGCGTACCTTAGGGGTCACTTATGTGTATAAAAGGGGAAGGTTGGGGCCTGGTAAAAGGTTTATTTTGCCAGGTCGAAACGGCAGTGTAAACTGCACACACAGCTTCTGCAATGGCAGGCCTGAGACATGGTTATAGAGCTACTTAAGTGGGTGGCACAAGCAGTGCTGCAGGTCCACTAGTAGCATTTAATTTACAGACCCTGCGCACATGTAATGCACTTTACTAGGGATTCATAAGTAAATTCAATATGACAAATGGGCATGAGCAAATATTACCATGTTTAGGGGAGAGAACACATGCACTTTAAAGTGCTAAGAGTCCTAAGGCCAGCTAAACCGAGGTCAGAAAAGTGGAGGAGAGAGGAGAAAGGCAAAACGTTGGGGGGAAGACCACCCTAAGACTGTCAGGTCTAATAATTTGGTAATGCAAAATCATCAAGGAACTGAACACTTCACATAGAAATAGTCACTTGAATTTTGTAGAACGTAAAGTAGTATTAATTTATGTACTTAAATCTAGCTTTTGTGACTAGGCCCATATGTATCCATTGCCCTGCGGAGGCCTGGCTCTCACTATTATATATCAAAATCTCCAGGTGAGATAGTTTCCACGGGGTTCCAAGGGTGCTTGCTCTGCTCCTGTGATGTGACTTCTTCCACAAGATCCATCATGTGCTGTCCTCATAAAGACCTGTCTGGCACACCGTGTCACCAGTGAGGAATCTCCCAACTGGAAGATTGCAGCCTAGATGTGCCCCTGATGAGGGTGATGCTTGCTGCTGTTTCAGTTGCTTATTGGTTTGAGGTCTAGCTCCCCATTTCCTCAGTGCTCATACACATTCTCCCACCCTCCTCCCCCCGAGCCACTGAGTCTGGGATTGTTGTTGCAGACGGCAAAGCCTCAAACAAAGATGGCTACCATCAGTGAATTTGCCTTTTGATTGGCACTGGCTGTGTGCTAGCTAGCCTACTCCAGAGCAGCTGGTTATAGTGCTTCAACAATGACAGGAAAAAACAGTCTGCCAAACGCTGTAACATCGGCTTCGTCTAGGCCGCTTGCCTGGAACACGTGATTCTCCATTACTTTTATACCAAAATATCTCTGACTTGACATTCAGCCCACAGAAGAGCATTTCACATGTCCACTACGTCAGAGATTTTAATCCTGTATCACCTTGTTTCACCCTCCAAGAGTAGCCATCGACAGCTCTCATTCACCACCCTCTAGATGTTAAAGCTCATTGCAGGTTCTTGGCATTTCAGTTTACTGTACAGTGGCACCCGGTACGCGGGGTGCATAGACAGGGGTCTACACAAACCATGCTGATTGACCAATACCTGTGAGATACCAAGGCCTTCAGCAACAGGCCTAACAGCTAAGGCACTTGACAGAAAAAAACATGCAAATCAGTACAGACAATAGTATCTTGTTGTGTCCCAAAATGTAAATATCAATACCTACTGGTAATCTTTGTTACACTGTGAGTGCTATTCCCCCCCTCCCGAATCTGTTGATGTTACTTTTCACCTTTTAAGTGCCAGTTCTGGGATTGGGGGCCTTGTGCGAGTCAGAAAGAACATGACCCCGGGGATTAGAATAAATCATGTCAACTTATTTAGTCCACAAAAAACAAGGTTCAAACTCAAACCATGAAGGTTTATTACAAAATAGAATCTTTACAAAAAGAAAAGGGCTAGTTACTCAAGTCAGAATCATTAAATTCCTATAATCCTGTATAATGGAAATTACCATAAGGCACAGTCTCTAAGCTAGTTAAATTACCCCCAGGTCCCTCCTGTCCTCGTCCCACTCATTACTTATGGAGATAACCAACTCCCAGACAGAAAAAAGAACAGAGGAATGCTAGGATCCCTACCCCACCCCTCCCACTGGTAGTACTTAACCAGTACTTACCCAGCATTCCGCCTGTTCTTTTTTCTGTCTGCTGAAAGAATGGGACACGGATTGTGCTGGATGTTGCTCATGCTGGCAGGAGTGGTGGTCTTCTTGGGATTCCCCACTACGAACAAGGTCGCTGAAGTGGTTCACTTGTAGAACTCCAAGTGGCCCAGCTGATCATTACTCCAGGGTAAGATAGTTTAAAAAGAAGAGTCTAGAGAGGCTAAAAGAATCCATGGTCTACTACAACAATTTAAACTAAGCAATCAGGATGGCTCTGGAATGATGGCGAAGAAGGAATAGCCAAGCCTCCAGTTCGAGCAATTGACTAGCACCCGCGACTTCTGCTTTTGTAGTGTAGTTCCTATTTCCCTAATAGGCTCTGCGCATTGGAATAATATAACCTATAGGCCTGACATAGGACTAAGGTCGGTATGTCCCTATTGAGTATATTAAACTTAATTACTTGTGCCAGCTAGCTCAGAGGCCACTAGAAACTCCTTGAGAACAAGAAGGGAGTAGTTTCTGGCAACCGAAAAACATGACAACTTTGTTTCCCTTTAGAAGCGGAACACGTCTCAGAATCGTGGAAACAATAGATAACAGTTTCACTCAGTCAATCGTGCAAGCTTAGTTTCTACAGAGTTACACAGAAAGGAAAGACAGGCGTTTCAATAAAAAGGTTTTATTGAACAGTCTTGTTTCTTGTGTAAGAGATATGTGCTGTTATGATCACAAGACAGTATGCAAGATAAATAATGTACAGCGTAAGCAGTAGAAATAAATAATACTGCGCTAGCATTATCTTTTAGCATATATTCACGTACATAAATAACATGAGCTAAAAATGCGAGTACTCATAAGATGCGTCTCTAAGCTAGTTCTACCCCAATGTACCTAACCTAGTCTAGGTGTAGGGAAAGGTAGAAGTAGGTGGAGTATTCTCTAGTCTGGTATACTACGAGTATGTTAAGTATAGTACGCCAAGTATGGTATGGTATGTATGGTATGCCAAGAGTCCCTCTAGGTTCTAGTCAGCTCCATACCTTGAGAATGAGAGAGGTGGGAATCTCTTGCCGGATCTGGAACTCTAACACCCCGCGAAGGGAGTCAGAACACTGGAAGCTGGATTCTTCTGCGTGCAGGAATGACAGCGTCTTCTCAGTGCGTCAGGCCGGGATACGGGCTCCTCTGAAGTCGAGGTCTCCTCTAACTTGCTTGGGCAAGGGAAGGTATATTTATACCTGGTAGGTGTCTTGGAATGTTATCATTGACGTGAAGTCGGACATAGGAAGACTTCAGGAATGAACCCTTAAGGTATAACGGTTCATACATAGATGAGTTCTTGGAGAAATCAATAGTCCTGTGCAAGGGGAACTCCCGAAGCTTAAGGGTCTGGTTTCTAAGAACTCGTTGTGATGTTAGGGTGGACGGATGTCGGTGACCATGCCTGTATTTGGAGTGCACGGTTAATGCCTAAATAAGGACAGGGATTCTATGCCTATATAAGGGCAATGCGAATTGTGCCTATATAAGGACATGATTCAGGAAAACCTATATACGGACACCTAAAGCGGAATACAACACTTTTATGAGCCTTCGGTTGAAACCGGCCGTGGTGGGTACCTCAATTTGCCTAGATTGAATTAGAGGCTTGAGGGACCATGAACTGATAATAAGCCAGATGGAAGAAAATCGTAAAGCTGATGTTTAAAGCCGTGTTCTCTGGGTTCAAGGCGGCAAAGATGCCCTGCCTACAGGTCCGGACTCCCAGTTTGTTTCAATTCGGGCCTCAACTTTGTTCTACGCAGGGCAAACAGCGCTGGGCAAATGCATACAACGTACTCCATAGATTGATCTGATTTGCCACATCCCCTGCACACAAGATCATCTGAAAAGCGCCGCCATGAAGGTAAATGTTTTAAGAAGAGCCTCTCGCATAGCCTGAGGGCCAAGAATCTTTGCTTTAGATGTAGGGAGTAAGAACAAGTCAAGTGTGGCAGGGAAGGGGCCAGCTGGTAAGAATTAATTACTGCCCATCCGTGCTTATGTTTGGCTAGTTTCTCTCTATCTACCATTCTGGAACAAAGTTGGATTCACTTCTTAATGCTCAGTTTAAATGCTTTTTTGCCAGGATTGAGAGACCACAGGTCTTTTGCTGTTAGTTGTAGCCTGCATTCGTTGAAGTACCGACTGTGTGACCCACCAGGGTTATTGGCACTGATATCAGTCCACAACAGGGTCTCAAGCGAGCCGGCTCTGGCCTGTCTTGGCTTGTGGCAAAGGTTGAGAAAGGCCCCGTGCTTTGCAAGGCATAGTTTCCAAGACAGACCTTGAGTCGGATCTGAGCAGTGGATCACGTTTTTGACAGCCGGATCACCCTTTTATAAATTTTGATCACATGTTGATCAAGAGCAATGCTTTTCTTGGTTTTCAGGCATGCCTGTGGGCCATGTATATTCCCTTTCACCATGCTGAGTCTCTTCTCTGGCTCTGCAATGCAGCTGGCCTTGGGTGGATGGCGGCTCAGGGCTGTGCTTGGGATGCCCCTGGGGTGCCTGGTTGCTGGTGGGCCGGTTTTGGCTAATGCCCTGGCGCTCTGGCATTGGGCTGTGCCAGGGCTGGCTGGTGGGGCCTTTCATGTGGCAGGCGGTGCTGTCTGGAGTCTGCTGGCCCTGGGGTGTGTACCGCACAGCATTTTTTCTTCACCCTTCTTTTCTGCGTTGTGCTGCTTTGGGACCGGGCCTGTGGTGTATGGTGGGACATGGAGTGCCCAGCTTCCTTTGCACGGACCTCTGCTTTCAGTGGCGGGGTGTTCCACGTGCTGTGTCACTGGTGCCTCGGTGGCCGGATTCTGGTCCCTGCGGCGGTGGCTGAGTAGTGACGCTTTCCGCCTGGGGCCTGGTTTTGCCGTTTGGGCTTGGTTCGGTTGGGTTCCTGCCAACCTTCCAGCTGGGTTTCCACATGCAGGGCGTTTACCTCGAGGCGGGGTTTTGTGCCTCTGGTGTCTCCGGTTCCTCCACTTCCTGGGCTTTTGGTTACCCTGCTGTTGCTGTGTCTGATTGGGTCCAGTGTCTGGCCTGTCTCTCTTCCAGCTGCTGCTCCTTCTGTGGGTTGTGTCGCTGTGTGTCCTTCAGGCTCATTCTTCCTTGGATTGTGGTGTCACCATGGGTCTTCCAGTCTGGTTGTGGGACTTGGCTTCTGCCTCTATTTTTGTGGCCTCGCTGTTCCTTTTATGGGCCATCGTTGGTCTGTGTCGGTTGGGTTTGTGGTGCATTCTCTGCCCATGTCTCCTGGTTGGGGGCTACCTTGTGTGGGGGGGCTTGCCTCCAGGATGTGTCCGTTGGGGCCTTCGTGCATTAGGGGTCGCCTTTTGGTTGTCTGTCTGAGGGCTTTTCTGGCTTCTCTTTCTCTTCTTGGCACCTTGCTTGGGTGTAGGTCTTCCGGGCCCCCTGGAGGTCCCGCGGTTCTGTGCCCAGCATGGCTGGGGACCGGGTCAGCCTCTCTACCCTTTCCTTTGGCCTCTGCTCTGCACCTGCCTTCCCCGGGTGAGGGCTGGGACGTGACATTGGCGTACCTGTGTGGGCTGCTTGGCTCTCCCCCTGCTTTTTCCTGTCCCGTTGGGTTATGTGATTCTGGTTGCCTGATTCTTCTGGTTGGTCTTCAGGCGGTTGGTGTTCGGGTGCTCATCGGACCTGCTGCCTTCTGGCCATGGCAGTGCCTTTGTTGGGCTGGTTTTCGAGGGTTGTATCCTGGTGTCCCCCTCATTCTTTGTGAGTACTTTGGTCTTGGCCTGTTGGCCAGTGCCTGTGCCCTGGTGCCAGCTCCTTCTCCCGGTTTGGGTGCTTTGGCGGTCGCCCTGTGTCGGTGCTGGTGGTTGGTGCTGGACGCTCCTGCCCTGGGGCCTGGTCGTACTCTGGGGGTTTCGGTGACGGTGTTATCTGGGCTCTCTGGGGCTGGGTCAGTCAGGGGGCTCCCTCTTTGTTGGTGCTTCCTCCCTTCCTGGTTTGGTCTGTGTGGCCCTGCTCTTGGTTGGTCCTCTGGGTTTGTGCCTTGGCGGCCCTGTTGGCTGGCCCTCTCCTCTTTTTTTGGGCTGGTCTGCTGTAGGTCTCCCCAGTGGTGTTGGGGTTTGTCCCTTTGTTGGCCCTGTCGCTCTTCGTTTCCTGGTTGGGGTGGAGGCTGTGGGGTCTTCCCTTGCTTCCCCTTGGCTCTCTTTTGGGGTTGGTTTTGTGTCTTTTTGGCGTTCTTGGGCGTTCCTTCTGTTGTCTGCTTGGGCACGCTCTCTGTTGGTTCAGCTGTCAGGTCTTTGGGGCAGCTTTGTGGTGGTGGGCGTGGTGGCCTTTTGGCCTGATCGGAACATTTATGGGCTTTTCGTGCCTTGTGGGGTGCTCTATATGTTCTGGTCCTCTTTGTCTGGGGCTTAGTCTTTAGGCTTGGTGTCTCTGTGGTGTGCCTGCTTTCCGGCCTTGGTTTTGTTTGTCCTTGCCTTGTTGCCTTCGTGGTGGTCTCCCTTCCACTTGGTGGTTTTGGGGGTTTGTGTCGGTGGGGCCTGGGTGCTCTGCTTGTCCTTTTTTTCTGTGGTTGGCTGCCTCCTTGGTGCGAATGGTGCATTCTACTTTCCGGGGTCCTGGTTTTCCGGCCCTTGGTTGTGTACATGTTGGCCTGTTCCTGGTTTGCTGGTGTGTCTGGGCGCTTTGAGTCTTCTTCCGTGTGTGGGCTTCTCGCTGTCCTTCTGTTGATGGTGGACTCTGATGCTTCTTTGGCGGGTGCTCCTCCTCCATTGTTGTTTTGGTGGTGTTCCCGGTGTGGGTTGGCTGCCCTCTGGGTGGCGGCGATGTGGGTTTGCTGTTTGTTTTTGCTTTGGTTGTCTCCTGCTTGTTCTGGGAGGGGGGGGGGAAATTGTTGTTTGGTTTGGGGCTTTGCGGGCTGTGTGCTCCTGACTGTTTTTTCCTGTAGTTCTCCCTTTTGCTTCACTTGGGATGCTGCTTTTGGTGTGGTGTCCTGGGTGTTCGGAAGGCCGGATTTCTGGCTTTGATATGCTCCATAAGTAATGAATGGGACCAGGACTAGAGGGACCTGGGGGTAATTACTTTCCTGTAATCTTCATTACTGCTGGTCGGCCAACCGGGATCAGGAGTAATGAAGATTACAGATAACTAATAGAGCATTACTAGAACCAGTTACAGTACTAGCGCAAGTCTAAGTAGAGCATAAATAAGAATACAGACACGAAGTCTGGTCAGTGTAAAGTCAGGAAAAATACGCTAAGTATTGAATCAATGAGAGGTCTGACATGAAGTGCATTGGTACAAAGACAGAGAAACTCGTACCTTCAAAATGTGTAATGTACAGCCAGTAAACGCGAATTAAAGCCCAGTAACACTAAATTTAAAAACACTATGCTGTAAAATACAATTCCATTTATTTTCATTGCGGCCTTCTCATGCCCATTAAACACACTTTATGTCTTATTTCTAAATTCACATCCATAACTTGGACTACCTTTCCTCATCTCACTGTTTCCTGAAAGAGCTCTTTCCTTTACAATCCCCTGCTGCTTGCAGCGTGATATGACGTGTGCGTTCTAGGGGCAGCTCATTGGTTGGTCGTCTTTGTTCCCGATTCTAAATTCTAGCAGTTGAGCCTAGTTGCTGCTGTGGGTAGCTGTTCGTGTTAAACACATGATGTTGTCTCATTGCATTAAGTGATGTTGTATCACACGGTGCTCTGAAGAAATTCCAAATGAATATCATTTTTCTGAGAATTGCGATTCTATCCATTGCATCATATGCTTTTTCGGTCTATTAACTTGCATCAGTGCGGAGCAGGGAGGAAGGGAAACAATGGATTCAGCAGCAGGTTTTGCCCTCTCTTCCAGACTGCAAATGTCGTGTCTTTTCACGACACAAGAAGCTTACGAGGTTTTCTCTAGGTATGCAAATGTCTGTCATGCCCCCCATCCTTCAGTTCTCCAAATTGAACACATTGATATTTCTTAATCTCTCTTCAAAAGGTTTATCGCCTGAATCACTTTACAATGAATGAATGATTAGGTACATATAGAGCGCACTGTCACTCAGAGCAGAGCATCCTGGTGCTGTTTCAGATACAAAACCATTTGCTTACACCTCAAACAAGCATTTGCAATGCAATAGGTCTTGCATTAATAAACTTTGAGCTAACGGCATTGGAAATGATAATGTTTTTTTTTTTTTGGGGGATAAACAGTAGCATAAGTACTAAAACATATTCCACAAAGCACGGAAAGGATGCAGTACCACAGGCTGTTACTAGGTGCCCCTGTGGAGTTGTAAAGAGACCTCTATTAGCCACATAATATACTGCACCCTTAATGCAATTATAAAGAGAAAGATTGCAGCTCAGCATACATTTCCATTTATTTTTATTGGAAGTGAGATTTTGTTAGCTTGGGTTTTAACCCGTTCCGTGCGCATGTCGGCCAACGGCCGTCGCGAGCACTACCTGGCTAGTGCTGCGCACGTCCGTTGGCCGACGCAGCCCCGCCCACTCATTAAAACTCCAGCACCGCGGCGGAATTCGCGCCGCTGTTAAGGAGTTAAAAATACCATTCAAAATAAACAACAATGGTGCATTTGTTAAACGCAAGCTAACAAAATCTCACTTCCAATAAAGCTGCAATCTTTCTCTTTATAATTGCATTAAGGGTGCTGTACCTTATGTGGCTAATAAAGGGCCCTTTACAACTCCACAGGGACACCTAGTAACAGCCTGTGATAGCGTGCCCTTTCCTTGCTAAGTGGATTTTTTTTTTGTTATGCTACTGCTCGGATATGTTTTTAACCAAAAAACAAACATTAGCATTAGCATTTGCAATGCCAACATGCTCAACCTAAAAACCATCTTCTGCCTTTGCAGCCCAGTCCCCAAAATCTCACTTCAGAAACGCATTTAGCGCTAAGCTGTTTTAAAAGCTCAAATTCGTGCAGCAGCTAAGAACTTTCTAATGCTGACGTACCATGTGTAGGCCCGCACGTCACGCAGTCAATTAACAATTTATTTGGAGGGAATGCCCTTGGAGATGCGCTGCGCTATTCCTTTCTCTCGGTATGAGCCTATTTGGAGTTTAATATTTGCACAGCAGTCCGTATGAAATAAAACGTGGTACTTTCATGTTAACTTGGAACGCAAAATTGTTCTTGTGTGTAAACATAAACGAAGGGGTTACATCTGAGCCAATATTTGTTTACAGCCTGTTAACGTTAGGTTGGCAGGCTGACAGCGTTTATTGTTCGAGAACACACAGACAGTGGAATGAGGGTAAAGCGAGCGGAACACGTCATAACAACAACAATAAAAGTTAAATGATGTTTCCGTACAGTGCTTCATCCCACACGTCTGTTCTTAGCGCTTTAAAAATAGAAGTTACTGGTGTATATATTTGTAATTGTAAGATCCATTATGTTAATATTAGATATAGCACAGGCCAAGCTCCGTGGAACAGTACTCTTTACACAACATTTTTACCTCGTTGCCCAACCACTGCTTTATTTTGCTTTTTTTAAATTTTCACACAGTGAATTAATGTTTGAAACAGTGATTAAGGTATTGAATTTTGTTTTAGGCTGTTGTCCGTTTTTCATTGTTTCTGTATATTTGGAGAAAAGAAATAATCAAGAAGTGTGAAACAAAAAAAAGGCATAATTACACTGGTTTGAAGGAGTATTCCACGAAACGTTAGGAATATGTTTTTCACGAATGCACCAAAAATAACATCATATGAACCAACAAAAGCAATCTAGTGGCGGCCATGTAGGGCTGGTCTCACCCCGACAGCTACCTCTGCACCAGGCCCCTGCCATGCACGGCGTGCAGAGCATTGCACAGGACTGTGTATACAGAAAGTGGATTGGGTTTCACGTACAGTGAGCGGCACGCGGGGAGGTGGTATCTCGGAGAAGTTCCCAAGTTATTTTCATGAGAAGCCGAGGGAGCCGGAATGGGGTGTTCTCACGAACCCCCATGACTCAGCCTGGTCTGCATTGTAACGCTCCATTTTGAGGGGTCAGCTACTCCATAGTAGGGTACCTCGCCTGACAGCTGATATTTAGAGCCGGACTTGGGTGACGCGCACATGCTCTCTCCTCCCAGGATCTGGAACTGTCCTCCTGGAGAGAGTGGCCAGCCACATCCTGTTAACGTGCTACCGGTGCTAAATGTATATGCACCGTTTATTGACCACAGCGCGTTAATTAATGGACATGTGGTGTGCTATTATATGTAAAAAAAAAAACAGCACTTTCTTTTCGGGACTTGCAGTTGCCACTCGACGCTGCAATGGTAATTGTGCTTTCACACAGCACTTAATACTTCAGCTTTTATCTTTTTAAAACACTGTAAATAACATGTGAACAGCGAGGAATTAACTCGCTAAGCCATCTTGTCTGCTGGGGCATAACGGACCTCCCTGCAGCCGCCGCCGCCATGCGCGACGCGTCATTCTTCTGTACATAAAGCAGACCTTCAATAAAGATCAAAAAGTTCTCTGAAATAGGAGATAACAATGCAAGCGAAAGTACACTGTACTTTACCGGTGCTCCTGAGGCTCTGAAGGAAGTGAGCTCTTGGATGCGGGAACGAGACAGGAGGCAGGAAAGAAGAACGATGCTGGAATGGACCAATCCTTAGCAGGAGGAGGAACCAAAGTGGTTTTATCCATTACAGCAGGTCTTACAGACAGCGCATGCGCTGATGCTCGACCTAAAAACTCAAACATTAATGTCAAGGCACGATGCAAGGATCAAATTCAGAACTAAGGGGTCGATTACGATGGCGGGCGGATAGCATTGCCAAAAGGGACCGCCCGCCATAGTTGCGGTGGTCCCGCTACACAAATCAGGATGCGCCCGCCACACTGGCGGGCGCATCCCGTATTTTTACATTGTGGCGGGCGATGCTGCAAGCAGCACCCGCCGCAATGTAAAAATACAAGTTGCGCATTTACATGCACAAAGTGACAGGCACCGCGCGGTGCCTGCCACATTGTACATGCAAATCGTACCCCCCATGTGCACCCCCTCCCCCCAAAACACTCTGGGGGCCCGCAACGGGCCCCCAACAGCAGGAACCACCAGCCTTTCCATGGCGGCAATGCAGCCATGGAAAGGCTGCTCGCAGCCTGCATCGTGATATGGATGGCGGTGTCTTCCAGACACCGCCACCATATTCAGCACGTTTTCCGCCGGTCGACGAGTCGACCGGCGAGAGCGGCGGACGGTCTTTCCGTCCGCCACGGACCCCCAGCCATCATGATATGGCGGGGGTCTTTGCTGTCGGAATGGCGGGCGGATCGCCCCCGCCGGGCCGGCGGTGACCACCGCCGGCCCGGCGGGGGCGATCCGCCCACCATCATGATCGGCCCCTAAGTCATTCAGTCAATTGTCTACAGAAGTCATCAGATAAGGAAAAAAGGCAGGTTTTAAGACCTTTCTGAAACTATATAATAGCTCAGCAGATGTAGGCGATCTGGAATAGAAAAGCACATCCCATTGTACCCCTGGAGGGGCCCCATTACAACTCGGACAGAATAATACACCATAGGGATAGCACTCGGTCCATCCGTCGCCAGCCAATCCCAAGTGAGCCTGTGCTCCTGCACATATGATCACTGGGCATGGAAACCCTATGCCTTGTTTTATCGGGTTCAGGTCTGCACCCTAAAAAACCACAGGGACCTCCAGAAAGGGCTGAGCCCTCCTCTCCCCAGCCCACACCGCAATGTGGATGTAGCGTACCCCCCAACCTAATATGGAGTCACCACACACCCCATCATCCTCCCTACTCTTTGCCCCACCTGCAACCCAGATTGGCCTTCCATTCCCATTTACCAAATGCTCATTACAAGTGAAACAATGGATCAGAAAAGTTCCTGGAATCGAGGATGATCATGCGAAAAGAGACCAGGTAATCCTAAATCCGCATGGTTATTTTCAATTCGAGGACTAAAAGTTTCAATGGCTCGATTTAGGTGTATGTTACTGGCTGGAATCGGTATTCTGGACTTGGTATAACTCTGCCTTAAATCCAGCCAAGTCTTACTGGGTCCCTAACTTGTGTAATGGTTAAGTGGTGCATTTTCCCACTTGTCAGCATCTTTGCCCCCCACACTCCTGGCAGGTATGGATGGGTTCCAAGCTGTGCGATTTTGCTCCATTTCTTCCCCTCTGACCCCCTTTGGGAACTTTCCCCCTAACCTCTGCCAGCTCTTCAAAACCAATGTGGCATTCGGCGAAAGAAGGGGGTGAGACTACACTTTTATGGGCCACTTCAATTCCACTTGCCCAGTGGGGCTGAGTGGTATGATCTACTGGCAAGTAAATCCTGCCAGCTGAGCATTGTTCCTCTCCTGCCCCGCATCTGAATTGGCGATTGACTCCTAGTAGGCATTAACCATTTTTATCACTCTGCGAGAACCTAGGATTCATTCTGTGATGGGGCCACACGTGCATGCATGTATGCATGGTTGCTAACTACATGTACAGTGAAATACTAAACCTTTTTTACAAGTTTCCTTCTGAGTCCTGGCCATAAGTTTGCTTTCCCAAGAGCTTTGTCACAATGTTTACGTCAGAAGAGCCCAATGTAGAACCAACGTGGTCAGGTCCATAACAGTTTTTAAGGATCTCTACATAAGATCTTTACACAGTGAACCACAATTGTACTCATTTACATAGTTGGCGGTTATCAGTAAAATTAAAACAACACAAAAAGGAGATGGTTTAAATGCTTAAATAAATCTCAGCCACTTTCAAGCTGCCTTCCACTTCACCATTCTTTAGCTCACCTGTGCCATTATAGGCTGAGGCCAACCTTATGCAAATCAGTCTTGACCAAGTCCCAATGGAGTCCCTCCAGTCACACCCCTCTGCGCGGGGACCCAAGGAGCCCCAGACCTGTTTCAGCTTTGTTAGGCCTGTTCAGTGAAGTCCAGCTTGAGTCCTGCGGCACAATGAGCATGTGACTCATGACCTATGAAAATATGGACTGGAAAGCGATCTAGGGTGATTATTAGTGGCTGTGATTAATTAAAGCCTTCCACCCGTCACCTTTTGTGCTATCCATGAAATCTGGTTCGGCTCCACCCTTGTTTTGCTCCTTTGAGTTCATCAATTATGGTTACCTAAAAATTCAGCTCCTCTTTGGAGACATTTAGGACCTCACCTTTTCAGTGTGTGGCCTTGCACTTGGGTACCTTAAAGCTCTGTTCTAGACCACTGTTCCTCCCTCTCAATCTGATCTTATGCTTTCTACCTCCTCAGTGGTATCAGACCCATGACAGGGCTTTATACTCTTGCTGTAGACACTCCATACCTGCCCTTTGAAGTGCAACATTGCTTAGAAAAGCTTTATGAAGCACCAGTAGGAGATCTCTTGGGCAACCAACTTGTATCTTCCATTTTCCAAAGTACCCACCTATCTTAACTCGGTGTCTCCTGCCCGGATCCCCAACCTAGATTAGCTTGATTGTTTCCCTACTATATGTTTTAAAGACTTTAGCTGCACCTGTGCCTTTGGCCATATGTCATCAGTACCAGTGTAAACGTCTTCCACAGACCTGACAGTGTTTTCTTGTTGTTACAGGTTCCCGGTAGCAGATTATTCGGATTATGCGTACCTCGATAAACGCAAAGTCAAAAGTGGAGAAAGTTACAACACACGGCACTGGATTTGTAACAAAGTGTCCATACATGAAAGAAAGCATAATGATTAATTCTGCAACGTTTAGGGACATCTAGAGATGGTACGAAGCACATCAAGAAACTCATCCGCCTGCCTTACCCCAACTGAAAATGGTCGTTAGTAAGCAGGTTTATTTGGGCATTTTACCTTTTGGAGAGATTCGGTCAGAGGAAGGGGAATTAAAAAGGGGCGTGTCAAAAATAGGTTTTGCCGTTTTTTGTCCCATAAGAAACTATTCTCCACTTTAAAACAAGCATTTGCAATGCAATCTGTCTCGCCTTTGGGACCTTATAAGTGTTTACCTATGCAGCACATTATCGCACATTACTGCCATGTAGCCTCGCTACGGACTGCGTGGCAGTGATCATGGGTCTGGCAGTAGATTTGGAAGCAGCTTTTGCAGCTGTAGTCGTGGAGGTGGGCCACTCCAGTGACAGAAGTGGGTTGCCACACACAGCTTATATTTGATCAGTTTTTAAAGCTGAAATTATGGACGTATTTAAAAAATGAATTGTGCATTGATCTAGAATTAACCACATAATAAAGAATGAATTTGAAATATTGAAAATGTATTTTCATTTTGGATTGTGGAAAGGAAACGAACGAGGGAAGAATCCTTATGAAAAAGCAGATCCAGTGTTTTCACATAGGGCCAGATCTTGATTGCCGGATTCCTCTGAAAACAAACTGCATACTTGATATAACTGTTGCAAACATAGAAGGAAAACTTTGGGGTTTTTCAGTTAGCAGAGAAAGAGGCGAAGAGAAGTAAAATAAGATGACGTGGATTAATTTGGAAGGTACAGAGGATACGGATGCTCGTTTGCATGATTAGCCAAAGAATGGTGTCAAAGCAGACAGGGTGCTGTGATAGGTCCTTCCCCTTGGGCTAGATTCCCATACAGCTTGAAGGCAAGAGAGAGAGAGTGAGAGTGGAACAAGTTCTTTGGAAATGACACCCCATTCCAATACCTGTCTCCCACAAGGTCAACTGTGTGATTAAACCTTTAAAAAAGGGTGCTACGGTTTGGAAATTGTAAGATTTAAAACAAGCAAGGGTGCAGGAGCAACAGCTGTCATGAAACGCTGCTGGTTATGGTATAAGACGTGGCAATGTCCTACTTGTTGGTATTGATAACACCACTGTTACACCAGTGAACAGAACCTACTTTGACTTCACAAGGCTCCTAAAAATACTGAACAAATAAATTCACATCTTGCTCTGTGCTGCATTTATAAATGGATGCTGTTGCAAGACATAGGGCCTGTTTACGATGACAGTGGGACCGCCACCGACAGCCCGCCGGTGGCCGTCGCACCGCCATCCTAATACTTTTTACCGCCCGCCACATTAGGATGGTGGGCGGATGGTAGGCAGTCAGAGAGACCGACCGCCACGGATCTGAGGGGCTCAAGGAGCCCGTCGGAGGGACCCGCAATCCCTACAATGGTGGCGGTGCCTGCGAGGCACCACTGTAGGGATTACAATGTCCCTTACCGCCGGCCGTTTCATGGCGGTTTAGCCGCCATGAAAAGGCAGGTGGAAAGGGACATTGTGGGCCTGTAGCGGGCCCCCCTTCCCCCAACATGGGCCCTGGGAGAATCCTATGGTGCCCCCCTACATATCCCTGCACCTTGTGGCAGGCACAGCATGGTGCCTGCCACATAGTGCAGGGATATGCAAGAAGTGTATTTTTTGTACTGCGGCATGTGTTGCAGCTCGCAGCACACGCCACAGTGCAAAATATACACTTTGCGATCGCCTTGAAGGTGGTCACATTGTAATTGGCATGGCGGGACCGCCGACAGCTAGTTGGGCGGTCCCGTCCACGATATGGTGGCAGTTGTACGAAAGTCCTACCGCCATCATAATGAGGCCCTAAAGCATTCTGATGACCTACTGCATTAACTACAAAGCATCAAAGAATAGTATCTCCACACAGCCTGTTTTCTAAAACTGAACAGCTCCAGAGGCCAGCAGAATGAGTCAGGGCATTCCCAATCTGCTAGTCAAGAGATACCAAAAGAACAAAAAACATAGCAGCAAGCATTCTTCAAGTATGCGTTAAGAATTGAGAACAACATGCCACTGAATATTAGGCTCACCACACGATGCATGCAGTTCAGAAAAGAGATAAAGCGAACATCTTTTCAAAGAGCACTTCGATTCGCCATTCAGGTTCACAACTCCAAAAATTCTTGCAGGTCCAAACAGCTAAGACGCCACAATTTGCCTCCCTGATAAATGAGTGAATTAAATTAGTTTATAAAGCATGCAAGTACTTAGGAAAAAGGTGTCCTGATTGTACATAATCTTGAATCGGTTCCCTAACCTCCTATTTATGCAAAGAACTCTGCTGCAACCAAGATATGTTTGTCGAGTGTTGATTCCTCCTATAACTGTCGTTTGAGTATCTGGCAGTACAATGCCCAACAAGATTTATGGTTAATTTAGAAAGGATGGGGATATGGAATCAAACTATAGCTTTCAGTGGCAGTCAGCTTGACAAAGTGGCAGTATGCCAAAAGCTAGCAGTTTACTGAACGAATACATAAATTAAGCAAAGTACAAGAGGAAATCAATGAATTAGCACATTGATATGGCACAGTTGTGAGCTGATCTGTCTGGTGTGGGAAAAAGAGTTTGAAATAAGCAAGATAAGAGACGGTGCAAAAAATAGATGAGGGCAAACACTGTGCAAAGGGCATCATCCCAGCTTCAGCAGCGGCAGGCATGACTCGCAGGTGGCGGGCGTGGGCACGGGAGGGTGGTTAGGGGGTGCTGCGGGCACGAGGTAGCTTAAGAGAAAAACCCAAAAATTACATACTTACCTTACCGTCGTTCCCGCCTCCGAGTCTCTGCTCCTTGCTCCTGCTCTCTCCTCGTGGCGTGGGACAGGAAGCCGAGAACAACAGCAAGGCCCCCCTCACCAATCACAATGCTGCAATGCAGCGTTGTGATTGTCAGGCACCCAGGCTCCCCTGACCAATCACAACACTGCAATGCAGTTTTGTGATTGGTTTTGAGCGTCCTGGTGGGACGCTCCACCAGGGAATGGGAGCCTACATGGAGAAGGGGTAAAGTGCGCATGACTGGTTTGGGCAGCCAGAGGTGGCCGACCAAACAGTAATTGCGCACTTAGTAGTGGGCAATCCACTTCTCTCCTGCCCTGCTCCGCTTGAACAGAGCTTCCCTGCCCACCCGTCCGCCCACAAAGGAAGGAAACATGAAATGATATTAACTGAAAGTTATCATTTTATGTTTACTTTCCTTACACTGCTCACAGCAGTGGGGCGACGCTCCTCTGCCATAGCAGAGGAGCCGCCCCTGCTCAGCTTCAGGAAGACCTGGCTATCTGCCTAATAAGTCCTTCACCACCATGTTCCCAACTGCTAGTTTCAAGTACACTAACGCCATTGTTTGGCAAAAACACCCTTCAAGAATAAAATGTATGCACAAGAGGCAACACAAAGGGTTCTCATAGACCAAAAGGGGCATTGACAAGCAAGAGGGGTATCAAAGTATGTGAATCTTTTCTGGGGTGACACCATATTGGGTTACTAGATGACTCAGTGTTATGGGAACATATTCCCAATCCCCGGCTTTTAAATAACACACTGGGACTTTCTAGATAAGGGATACCTTCTAGATAATATTGTTTCATTGTTAGTGCTCTGAAATGGTATAGATAAGTGCTGAGATTTACAAAACTCCTAATAAATAAATACATTTAACTCAAGCTTGGGCAAACATTCCTCCAAGCAGAGTTGCACACAATTACTCACCGATGTCGGATAAACCAGTCAGACTATTGGTGAAATTCAATTAGTTCAAAACAAGCAAGACCTGCGCTTTTAAAAGGTGCTGGTTAGTCAATCTAAAACACTTGATTTGTTCCCCATACGTGATGAAAATAAACGAAACACTTCTGATACATTATAAATGCTACGACACAAATATTGACAAAGCGTAAATACACCATGGGGCAGATTTACAATAAACTAACGCAGCACGGCGCAGCAAGTCATTTTGCTGCGCCGTGCTGCGTTAGTTTGGAAAGCACAGCGATGCGACATATTTACAACACTATGTTGCATCTCTGTGCTTCCCGCTGCGCTGGCGCACAAACTACTGCCATGCGCCGACACAGGCACCCTTGCACCATGGTGCAAGGATGCCTGCGTCGTGGGGAGATTGTTTATGTGCAGGAAGGATTCCCTTCCTGCACATAAACAATCAGAAATGGCGTTTTACAACTCCTATGTGTGCTGCATTAGCACACATAGGAGTTGAAAAACGTCATTGTTTAAATGATTGTTTATGTGCAGGAAGGGACACCTTCCTGTACATAAACAATCACCAGAGGTGATTTCCTCTTTCTATGCGTGCTGCAGAATGAAAACATATCTCCTATTTGCGCCTCCCTACGCCTCCCCTGGGGAGGCGTAGCATTCACATGCATTTCCAGATTTACGATTTCTTGTAAATCTGGAAATGTGTCTTGTTTCATGGGTGTTGAGTGAGAACACCTGCAGCAACATCCATGGAACGCCCCTTTCACGCAAAGTGCTGCGTGTAAAGAGGCTGTATTTACAAAGACAGGAAAAGTCAAGCAGGGTGGCTTTTCCTACCCTTGTAAATATGGGGCAGTACAATGCGCTGCTGGTGCGTCAGAAAAAGTGACGCACCAGTGGCACAAGGGGCTTGTAAATCTGCCCCCATATGCTTTAAGCGATGAGTGCAACAGATAATCATGTCAATAAAAATAAACAACACACAAGAATTAAATATGAATTAATAAAACAATGAATACAATTGTGACAAAATGAATATAAATTGTAAATGAACTTGTACATATAATAATGTCAACCAAATGATTTCATGTGCAAAAAAACTTAAAACAATAAATCTTAATTGTCTAAATGGTGAAGTGTCAGCTGATCATTCTCATTTAGTCGAGCCATAAAAAAGGGAACTTCCACTGCTGTTAACGCTTGCGCTTTTCAACGTTTTCACTGTAATTACATCTTTAACTGAGAGTGCAAACTAGCCGGGGGATTGAATAAGTGTAAGAACATCAGAATATGGCAGGATACAGTCCGATTTTACCCCAAAAGCTTCTTCAGTTTTAATTTTACTCACGGGCAAGGGTTACATTTGATGACTTTCCCTCGCTTCACATAGAACTTAACTGGCCCAACTCCAGTGCAGTCCGTGGGTTTCAGCACGTATACTGTGGCTGCTCGCAGTCCACGCAGAGGGCACCCAGGTCAGGCAGGACCTGAACCTGGCCTCCAAACCCAGGGACTAACCCCTGTGGCTGAGCACCCTCCCGGCGCACCAGGACGTCCTCGGGAGCACGCATGCCCCCCCAAGGGTAACACATGACTCATGTGTTGTGTGACAGTCTGCCTGGCGCAGAACTCCCGCCCCCTGTCCATCTGACAGTGCGTGAAGATCCCTCAGGACAGAAGTGGTGTCGCCATGGTCACTGCTAGGAGGCTCAGCCCTTCTGGCTGGCCCCTGACCCGCTGGTTCTCCCACGGGGGAACGCATCCCCCTCTCACCCCTCAATCTGAACTTCTGAACCCTCCACTTAGGAGCGGCACCGCCAGACACCAGAACCGCTGGAGCTCTGTTTACAGACACTCCACATTCTCCTGCTACTAGGTGATCCCCCTCAACAGATGGCCTACCAGTACAGCCTAGGCTCCCCACCTGGTGTTCCCTCCTGGAACCACCCAGGCTCTGGGACCAGGTTTTGGGCACCTTGGGCCGCAGCCCATTCTCACTCCTTCTCCGCAGAGACAGGACGTGCGTCCCTACACCCTTCCCATGACACCAGGACCTATCTGGGCTACCATGAACCTTTCCCACCACCCTTGGTTGGGAAATACCTAAGCCACTTCCTTCCAGGTCACCCCCAGATGCTTCTCCAGACCTTCTGGAATCCACCAAAAGGTCTGCCTCCTGTGCAAGCTCCCTGGGGTCAGAGAACTCACAATCCACTGGGTGTTGGCATAGCTCTGGAAAACAGGGACTTAAAATATTCTCTCCAACAATTGAATCACACAGCCCCACACAGGTGTTAACCAAACTACCCTTCACCCAACCATCCAGTGCCTCAGAAAAGTACCCCACCTCATTCTCACAAGACTGGTGAGACAGTGTCTGACTGTTGCTGTCTCTTAACCCATACTCTTCTGGCTGGTCTACATACTCACTTACTAGGGCTTCTATCATGGGGGAACCCCTCTCCCTGCACCTCTCATCTAGAGTCAGTAGAGTGTCCCTCCCACTACCAGGAAAATGATCCCCTGTGCCCGTTCCCCAATCCACCTCAGGGACAATGCGCACCCCTGGAGTAATCTCATAATCCTGAACCCCCTTGTGTATGTCAACCCCCTCCTTGAAGTAGGGCCCCAAATCTGTGTGTGTGTGCACCTCATCTTCAGTACTGGACCTAACACTTTTGCTGCCACCATTTGGGCTGGGTCCTACTAGCTTCCCAGTCCAGCTCTCTCATTTTAATGTCATGGTCTACCATCATCCTTTTCTCCTCCATGGCTAACTTAAGCTTCTCCAGTTCCATAGCAATTCTCCTTGCTTCCCGCCTGTCCTCCAGCTCCTCTGGGGACAAACTGCTGCTGCCTGGTTTAGAGGGTGCCCCCCTTCCCAAAAGCACACCCACCCTTGGAATAGGCTCCTTGCCTCCATGCTGAGATCCCCAGACAGCTCACTAGCATGTCTGGCTGCTACCCAGGCCCTCAGCGCCTTTTGTAGCTCCTCTTTTCTGGTGAGGTCCCTTATTTGGATTTTGAGGTTTTTGCAGATCGCCTTGAATCCCTTAACATTGTAGGTTTCTAACCTCTCCTCCTCAAAGGCCACTTCCAAGGATGCAACAGATGATGCAATTGATTCAGGCATGTTGTACTGGAAAGTTCAAGTTCAAAACCTATGGAAAGGCAAAAATAGACCAAAAAAAAAAAAGTATGTGGTACGTAATGGTCTGCGATATGGTAGTAGTGCACACCAATCACTGTAAGTCAAGTGCAAACGCAAGTCCTATCCTCACCGCTGACAACCAATGTTACAAATGGGATTTCTGGTGGGCTAGGGCATGTGCCAAAGCCAGGCAGAAACCACCACTCTAGTGAGAATAAGGGAGTTACACTCCTAAAATAACCCCTGCTCACCCCCTTGGTAGCTTGGCACGAGCAGTCAGCCTTATCTTAGAGGCAGTGTGTAAAGCATTTGCACATAACCAACAGTAATACAGTGTAAGCATTACAAACGGACACCACACCAGTTTTAGAAAAATACCCAATATTTTTATATACTTTAAGACAAGACCAAAAACGACAAAAATCCACACTACAGTACTTAAAAATCTACAGTTATCAAAATCAGCTTTAAAAACAGTTCCTTGATGTCGATAGCTCCGTCTGGGGCTATCACGGCGTCGTAAGCAAACAAATCCAAACAGTTCTGGCTGACCGCGGGGTCGCAGGCCTGCTACGGTTTCAGGAAGACCCGCAAACAGTCCCTTACAGAAATGCCGGGCGATGAGGCCCTTGAAGTCACATGCGTTGCTGGTCGATCTCCTCTCTGATGGAATCAGGAGTACTGGCATCGGGTCCTGCGGTGCGAAGTGCAGCGGTGCGGCGTGCGGTGCCCCCAGGTCGTGGTGCGAGCAGCGGCTCGGTGGCAGCGTCAGCTGGCGTCGTCGGTGAGACCAGGGTCGCGGTGCGAGGTGAAGGCGGTGCTCGTCACCGTGCTAGCAGGTCACGGTGCAAGCAGCGTCGTCGTTGCTGAAGCGCTGTCGTCGGCTGACGAGCGGGAGTCGATGGTGCCGGCGTCAGTGGGCCAAGGCTGCGGTGTGGGATGAGGGCGGTGCTTCGCATGACTTACGAGTGGTGCCCGTGAACCACGGTGCAAGCAGTGGCGTCGAGTTCGGCGACGTCAGGGAGGCCAAGGCGTCCTCGTGAAGCAAGGCGGTGCGGCGTTGCGGCGGTGCTCTCTGCGGTGCCAAAGCTTCGGCGTGAAGCGAGGCGGTGCGGAGTGTGGTGCCCACAGGTCACAGTGCGAGCAGCGGCTCGGTGGCGGCATCAACAGGTGTCGTCGGTGAGACCAAGGTCGCGGTGCGGCGTTGCGGCGGTGCTCTCTGCAGTGCCAAAGCTTTAGCGTGAAGCGAGGTGGTGCAGAGTGCAGTGCCCACAGGTAGCGGTGCGAGCAGCGGCTCAGTGGCGGCATCAACAGGCATCATCGGTGAGACCAAGGTCGCGGTGCGGCGTTGCGGTGGTGCTCTCTGCGATGCCAAAGCTTCGGCGTGAAGCGAGGCGGTGCGGAGTGCGCACAGGTCGCGGTGCAAGCAGCGGCTCGGTGGCGGCGTCAACAGGCGGCGTCGGTGAGACCAAGGTTGCAGTGCGGCGTTGCGGCTGTGCCTTCAGGACACGGAGTCGGCAGCGGCGTCGTAGACGTCGTCGAGTTGCTTTTCCTCTGTTTGCAGCACAAAACACACAGTCCCCAGTGCTGCGGGCAGAAGAGCTTGAAGTCTTTGCTGTTCCTGAGACTTCGTGAACAGGGGGCAAGCTCTACCTCAAGCCCTTGGAGAGACTCACAAATTAGGTTGCAGAAAGTCCTGTCCAGGCCTTTCACTGCCCAAGACAGAAGCAGCCACTGCAGGTCAGTCCAGCAAAGCACCCAGCAAAAGCGGTCGTTCCTTCGCACAGCTTCTCCGGCTCTTCTTCTTGGCAGTCTTCTTGATCCAGATGAGTTCTAAAGTTCAGGGGTCTAGGCCCCAGTATTTGTATCCAAAAATCCTTTGATCTCTCAGGCAGAGGGTCTCTGTGCCCGGCCAGAACCAGTTCTGCCTTCTCTGGTGTGATTTCCTGGCAGGAGGTAGAGACAGCATTGTCAGAGGCAGACCAGGCCCTTTGAGGTGCAAGGAAATCTCCACCCTCTTCCCCCATCGCAGCCCAGGTCTATTCAGCCCTTTCCTGACCTACCTAGACTATCTGGAGCCACACCCGCTCCACAGCCTTCTGTCATCGAACCCAGACAGGCAATCCACATTCCAGCAGAGGCACACGGGATGACTGAGCAAAATAATACCCACTTTCTAAAAGTGGCCTTTACGAACTTAGAATGGAAAAAGCACCTTCGCTAAAAGCTGCATCTTTAGATTCTGAGTTCAGGCATACTAAACTTCATTTCCTTACCTCCTTCCCCGGGCCCGTTATGTTTATAAGATGTTATAAACAAACTGCCCGATCCGTCCTACGGGGAAGAGGTAGCCTTGCAATAGTGAAGAACGAAATTGGCTGTAATTCACTATCAGGACATGCCGCACACACCCGGCCATGTCCTGCTTTCACGTACACTGCACCCGGCCCACAGGGGTACCTTGGGCCTACCTTAGGGGCGCCTGACATGTAAGAAAAGGGAAGGTTTTGTGACTGGCCAGTGTGGGCACGGGCCAAGTCGACATGGCAGTCACAACTGCGCGCAGACTCTGCAATTGCAGGTCTGAGGTACCTTTTTCCAGGCTACGTACGTGGGTGGCACAATCAGTGCTGCAGGCCCACGAGTAGCATTTGATTCACAGGCCCTGGCACACTCAGTGCACTTTACTAGGGACTGACAAGTAAACCAAACATCCAATCATGGAAACACCAATCCATAGCACAATTTACACGGAGAGCATATGCACTTTAGCACTGATTAGCAGTGGTAAAGTGCCCAGAGTCCTAAAACCAACACAAACAGGTCAGGAAAAAATAGGAGGAAAAAGCAAAAAGTCTGGGGATAACCCTGCAAAAAGGGCCATTTCCAACAGTTATTTACTGATGCATGCGGACAGCACGCCTCTTACCAAGTTTCAGGTTGAGCAGGTAATAAGGGCATGCCTAACCATGTCAGGCAACACTGGTCCTGGCAAGCGCTTTTGCAGTCACTCATTCAGAATAGGGCCAGTACCTACAGCCTTCAGAGCGGGCATGTCAGCGGAGCACATTATGCAGGTGGGGCAATGGGAATCCCAATGTTTTAAACGTTACATCCGCCCGTAAGCCACCCAGGGGGATGGCCTGAGGACAGCCCAGTTTGTAGGTACAGGCAAATGTTAAATGTACCGGGGGCAACAGGGTGTGGCACCTAATGTTTGGGTGGTGTGCAGTGTTATTGTGTAATTATGTGCAATTTTGAGTAATGTACAGGATGGTTTGCAGTGCTACAATAAATGTGTTTAGCAATCTTACATTTCTTTATTTTGCCAGGATCGAACGGTCGACATTCGTGCGTCTTGAGAGTGGCACGGTGGGCGGAAAGCAGGAAATGGAGGCATGGGTTTTCCGCCACTGAGATACTTTGGTTGGGTTTCCCAGGCATGGTCTGGAACAGCTTGCTGAAGAAGCTGCGGCACAGACTATGGGGGTGTCTTCCTTCCCAACATTCCGGTTATACACCTGGGAGGCAATGATTTGACTCACTTGGATAGTAGGGCACTGCTGCAAGAAATAAAATCCTCTATGTGTAATTTAAGCAACATATTGGGGGCATGTGAGTTATGGTGGTCAGAGATAACCCCACGTTTAGTGTGGCAAGGGGCCCGATCAGGGGAGGCCGTGGAAACCTCACGCAGGAGAGTTAACAGTGCCGTGCGCAAATTCACTGAACAGAGGGGGTTTGGCTTTATCAGGCATGGCCTGCTGCATGCCAAGGCCACAGGTTGTTTTGAAGAGGATGGAGTTCACCTGTCTAGAGTGGGCATGGACTTGTTTTTGCTGGACCTGGCAGCGGCCCTGGAATCAGCGGGATGTAAGTAGGAATGCCTGCCTTGGTGGGGGGCCCTGGTTGTGACGGTGGCCACACCCAGTGCTGTGGCAGAGTTACAGGGCGATCCAGTGGCTGAAAGGTACATAGGGTACCCTCTTCAGGAGCACAACAAGTGTGCAAAGGCCAAATAGCCCCAGGAAGTCCTCACGGTGGACCCTAGAGGAACAACGGCGCCCCGCTAGTCCTACGGGCAGTTGTAAACCTGAGCAACCGGGGGCTGCCTGGAGACACTCCGCCCCCCTCAAAGGGCATGAGTAAATGGGTGGACTGGGGTTCCACACGTGGGAAGGGGTAATCCCTTCCTCAAAATTGGTAAGCACTGATTGGTTAGTGCCACGGTGCAATTTGGATGTTCAGGTGGGCAGGCAGCAGAGGGGCTGCCTGCCCTTGGATCGCCCGTAAGTTGACCCACCATGTTTGGCATTTTTGGTATGCAAATAAACCTGCAGCAATTTTCTCCACGAAAAAGGTGTCTTGTGTGTTTATTTCATCAGGAGATTGCTGTATAGGTGTTGGGGAGTGTGTTGCCGATATTGGCACTATGTGGCTGCCCTCGGTCCACGCAGGGGGCCCCCATAAGAGAGTGGCTGCCTTAGTGCCACATGATGGCACACTGCGACAGGACAGTCTAGTGCTGTGGGGACCCTCGGGGGGTCCAGCGCGCCCCGCGTCATTTCCGGCATGCTGGTGGGCGGGGGAGCCAGGTATAAGTACCTCTCCCGCCCACCTGACGTTCTCTTTGCCTATATTGCTCCACGCTGTTTCCCTCCCTACCGCTTACCCGGCCTAGAGAGAAGGGTGGGGTGGGAGAGGCTGTTAACTTGTTATTCTGTGTTGCAGGCAGAGTTACAGGGTGATCCAGAGGCTGAAAGGTACATAGGGTACCCTCTTCAGGAGCACAACAACGGTGCAAAGGCCAAATATCCCCAGGAAGTCCTCGCGGTGGACCCTGGAGAAACGACGGTGCCCCGCTAGTCCTACGGGCAGTTGTAAACCTGAGCAACCAGGGGAAGCCTGGAGACGCTCCGCCGCCCTCAAGGGGCATGAGTAAATGGGTGGACTGGCGGTCCACAGGTGGGAAGGGGTAATCCCTCCCCCAAAAGTGGTAAGCACCGGTTGGTTAGTGCTATGGTGCAATTTGGATGTTCAGGTGGGCAGGCAGCAGAGGGGCTGCCTGCCCTGGGATCGCCCATAAGTTGACCCACCATGTTTGGCATTTTTGGTATGCACATAAACCAGCAGCAATTTTCTCCACGAAAAAGGTGTCTTGTGTGTTTATTTCATCAGGAGATTGCTGTATTGGTGTTGGGGAGTGTGTTGCCGATATTGGCACTAAGGGACTTATGTGAGAGAGGAATGGTGAATAGCATTTTGCACCACAGCAGCCCATGAAGGTATTGCTTCCTGCGCCTGGTCATTGCCCCTGGGTTGGGGGAGCTACGCACCTCGGACTCTGATGCCACGTGGGCGGTGAGGGAAATGGGGGCAGCTGACTGCATAACGCAGCAAGGAGAGGATGGCACTGGTTCAGACAGCGCGCACTGCAGCCGGAGGCTAAGCAGCACCACTGAGAGAATGAGAACAGCGGCACTGTCAGGCAAGGCTGCACCGAGAAGGGCAGTGACCATGGCAGGTAAGTGCACCACCTGCCTTGTAGGGCGAGCTTCACTTATTCCCCACGTGCCCTCCTCCGAGCTCCTGGCTACGCAGCTCCAGTGTTAACACTACCTGCAAGTTTAAGAGTTGCTAATATATTGCGCTGAAATGGGGTGGGGGTCATAACTGGCATCTCCTTTTGAGCAGCGACTACAAACACAAAAAAATCGTAACACATAGCAGCGGTGAAACACGATCCGTGGAGTGAAACGTAGCTTGTAAAACATCAATTGACTATACCGAGCAGAGGCACAAAAACAAATGTAACCTTCCATGCATTTCAAAACACTGTGGGGCATATGTACAAGCCCCTATCGCCATGGGAACGTCACTTTTCACAGTGAAAAATGACCCTTTTTGTTTGCAAAGTGCCTAGCTGTAGTTTTTGAACCCTATCTCTGCCGGCACCTAGGGAAACCTAGCAGACCTATACATTTTTTAAAACTAGACACCCAGGGAAATCCAGGATGGGGTGACTTGACTAGCTCTCACCAGGTTCTGTTACCCAGAATCCCTTGCAAACCTAAAAAATTGTCAAAAAACCCCACATTTTCCTCACTTTTCTGTGGTGGAAAGTTCTGGAATCTGCGTGGATTCTCAAAATTCCACCCACCCCGTGTTCCCCAAAGTCTTCCAAGAAAAATGGTACCTCACTTGTGTGGGTAGGCTTAGTACCAGCGACAGGAAACGGCCCAAAAGGCAACGTGGACACACCACATTTTCACAGTGAAAAATGACCCTTTTTTTGTAATGTGTCTAGCTGTAGTTTTTGAACCCTAGCTGTGCCGGCACCTAGGGAAACCTAGCAAACCTATACATTTTTGAAAACTAGACACCCAGGGGAATCCAGGATGGGGTGACTTGACTGGCTCTCACCAGGTTCTGTTACCCAGAATCCCTTGCAAACCTAAACAATTGTCAAAAAAACCCACATTTTCCTCACTTTTCTGTGGTGGAAAGTTCTGGAATCTGCGTGGATCCACAAAATTCCACACACACCGCCTTTCCCAAAGTCTTCCAAGAAAAATGGTACCTCACTTGTGTGGGTAGGCCTAGTGCCCGCGACAGGAAACGGCCCAAAACGCAAGGTGGACACACCACATTTTCACAGTGAAAAATGACCCTTTTTTGCAAAGTGCCTAGCTGTAGTTTTTGAACCCTAGCTCTGCCGGCACCTAGGTAAACCTAGCAAACCTATACATTTTTGAAAACTAGACACCCAGGGGAATCCAGGATGGGGTGACTTGACTGGCTCTCACCAGGTTCTGTTACCCAGAATCCCTTGCAAACCTGACAAATTGTAAAAAAAACCATTTTCCTCATATTTCTGTGGTGGAAAGTTCTGGAATCTGCATGGATCCACAAAAATCCACCCACCCCGCGTTCCCCAAAGTCTTACGAGAAAAATGGTACCTCACTTGTGTGGGTAGGCCTAGTGCCCGCAACAGGAAGCGGCCCAAAACGCAAGGTGGACACACCACATTTTCACAGTGAAAAATGACCCTTTTTTTGCAACATGCCTAGCTGTAGTTTTTTAACCCTAGCTCTGCCGGCACCCAGGAAAACCTAGCAAACCTATACATTTTTGAAAACTAGACACCCAGGGGAATCCAGGATGGGGTGACTTGACTGGCTCTCACCAGGTTCTGTTACCCAGAATCCCTTGCAAACCTAAAAAATTGTCCAAAAAAACACATTTTCCTCACATTTCTGTAGTGGAAAGTTCTGTAATCTGCGTGGATCCATTAAATTCCACCCACCCCGGGTACCACGAAGTCTTCTGAGAAAAATGGTACCTCACTTGTGTGGGTAGGCCTAGTGCCAGCGACAGGAAACAGCCCAAAACGCAAGGTGGACACACCACATTTTCACAGTGAAAAATTACCCTTTTTTTGCAACGTGCGTAGCTGGAGTTTTTTAACCCTAGCTCTGCCGGCACCTAGGGAAACCCAGCAAACCTATACATTTTTGAAAACTAGACACCCAGGGAAATCCAGGATGGGGTGACGTGACTGGCTCTCACCAGGTTCTGTTACCCAGAATCCCTTGCACACCTAAAAAATTGTCAAACAAAACACATTTTCCTCACATTTCTGTGGTGGAAAGTTCTGGAATCTGCGTGGATCCACAAAATTCCACGCACCCCGCATACCGCGAAGTCTTCTGAGAAAAATGGTACCTCATTTGTGTGGGTAGGCCTAGTGCCAGCAACAGGAAACAGCCCAAAACGCAAGGTGGACACACCACATTTTCACAGTGAAAAATTACCCTTTTTTTGCAACGTGCCTAGCTGGAGTTTTTTAACCCTAGCTCTGCCGGCACCTAGGGAAACCTAGCAAACCTATACATTTTTGAAAACTAGACACCCAGGGGAATCCAGGATGAGGTGACTTGACTGGCTCTCACCAGGTTCTGTTACCCAAAATCCCTTTCAAACCTAAATAATTATCCCAAAAAAACATTTTCCTCACTTTTCTGTGGTGGAAAGTTCTGGAATCTGTGTGGATCCACAAAATTCCACCCACCCCGCGTTCCCCAAAGTCTTCCAATAAAAATGGTACCCCACTTGTGTGGGTAGGCCTAGTGCCCGCAACAGGAAACGGCCCAAAACACAAGGTGGACACACCACATTTTCACAGTGAAAAATGGCCCTTTTTTTGCAAAGTGCCTAGCTGTAGTTTTTGAACCCTAGGTCTGCCGGCACCTAGGGAAACCTAGCAAACCTATACATTTTTTAAAACTAGACACCCGGGGGATGCCATGGAGGTATGGCTTGCATGGATCCCCCAACGTTTTCTTACCCAGAATCCCCTGCAAACCTCAAATTTAGCTGAAAAAATCACTTTTTTCACACATTTTGTGTGGTAAAGTTGTGGCATCACCGGGCTGACACAAATTTCCTACCACCTAGTGTTCCCCCAGGTCTCCCGATAAAAATGGTGCCTCAGTCATGTGGGAGGCCCAAGTACCCGCGACAGGCAAGGGCCGAAAACGTATTGAGGCGACATCAAAGTTGCCTATCACAAAACAACCTGGTTTTGCAAGGGGTGTCACCTGGGTTTTTGGCCCCGTGCTCGGCGGCCAGCTAGGGAAACCTACCAAACCCACACATTTCTGAAAACTAGACACCCGGGGGATTCCAGGGAGGTATGGCTTGTGTGGATACCCTAACGTTTTCCTACCCAGAATCCCCTGCAAACCTCAAATTTAGCTGAAAAAATCACTTTTTCCACACATTTTTGTGTGGGAAAGTTGTGGCATCACCGGGCTGACACAAATTTCCTACCACCCAGTGTTCCCCCAGGTCTCCCGATAAAAATGGTGCCTCACTCGTGTGGGAGGCCCAAGTACCCGCGACAGGCAAGGGCCAAAAACGTATTGAGGCGACATCAAAGTTGCCTATCACAAAACAACCTGGTTTTGCAAGGGGTGTCACCTGGGTTTTTGGCCCCGTGCTCGGCGGCCAGCTAGGGAAACCTACCAAACCCACACATTTCTGAAAACTAGACAAACATGTCGCCTTAATAAGTTTTCTTCCAATTCCACTTTCAATCTGCTGATATCTAAAATCTTTGGTGGTGGATTTCAATTATCGATTTCCTGTGCCCATCTCTCTATTTCTTCTGGGATAACCACAGTTGCACTTTCAGTTCTTATAGGTACTAAGGACCTCTTTTCTCTTAAAATCATGGGTATGTTTCTTTTCGGAGTTTCAGTTGAGGTTTCCACATTGGGGAGATCCTTTAATGAAATAACTGACTCACTTTCGCTAACCTGATCATCTGTAATTTTTATTTCTTTTCTAGGACTATTTAATGGAATTGTCACAGACTCTGGTTTCTGGCAAATCTTATTATCTCCGTACAATGGGATTACCGGTCCAATAGTCACTGGTACTGTCAAGGCTTCAGTTTTCAAATTTAATTGACTTATCTTTTGAACTAGTTCTTCTCTAGTTTTATTCAAAGCATCTCTCTCATTATCCTGTAATACTCTGTTATATGACGTATCATGTAAAATCTGTGGGGTTAATGGCATTCCCATTACTGGTGCGCTTGGGGTAACTTTACTAGTTGTTTCTTGATATGGCGGTGGATTCTTAATTAAAATGTCCTCTAACAACTCGTCATCTGATTCACCATATCCTGCTGAATTCATATGTTGCGTTTTCTCCTTACACTTTCCTCCAGACTGTTCCTCAGCCATTAACACTGGATATAACCCTTCTGATACCATAGCTCTCCTCCTTTATTTCATTTGCCCTTCGCGGGACTCATGCAAATATCTGGGAAAGAATCCTCTATATCTTCCACTTCTGCATTTCTCTCTTTCATATGACTCAGTCTCCCATTCTTCCAAAGCTTCATATTGAGTTAACCTAGGTCTAGGTTCTAAATCATTCATTTTTAATCTCAAATTCTGAAGAATCCTTCCATTAAACGTACCATCCTTTGGAAAAGCTAACACTCCATCATCCTTCGTATATTCTATCCAGTTTTCCAACCATACGCAAGTATGATATCCTTTTTCCATCATGATAAATGATGCTGGTGTCTTCGGTGGCGGAATAGGAATTCTCTCTCTAGTCAACACGGGCTTATCCTTTACGAAGAAATTCTTGATTTTCTTAAAAAGTGACATCTTTCTTTTCTCTCCATACATTTTCGAAGAACGATGTAAGAAATTATATTCTGCAAACCCTTGAAATCTTCGACCTGTACGCCTTTCACTTACAGTCAAATCAAAATCCCACATACAATCCTTCTCTCCACCAATCCTAGCGCGGCTTCTAACTAACTATCCAATCAAATCAGGCTCACGCTCGTGAGCTGACCAATGCCAGCGCGGCCTTTTCCTGACGTCAGTTCTGCTCCTTACTACTGACCCCTCCTTTACAAAGCTGCTCCTGTCACAAGCCCGCTGTTTCTACGAATCCCAGCGCGGCTCACTGTGACGTCAGTACCACTCCGGCAACTGACCCTCCCTTTACTAGGTAATACGAAAACTTTATTTCTCGATATTTTACTTAAAATTCTTTGTTATTTACGACATAAAAACATTCGCTACTCTGTCTGTTCCGCTAAATCAAAGGATAGTTTATTTCTTTTCCACTGCGAGTAAAACCTTCCGCTTACTCTTCATATACTGCGAGTAAAACCCTTGCGCTTACCCTTCATTCAAGCTCCAGACAACCTGCTACTCCTCCGGTCTCACCCGTTTTTGGGAAAATCGAGACCAAAATTTCACCAGCGAACTCCCTTTGCTACCAATCTAGCTCAGAAGAACCTGCTACTCCTTCAGGGTTACCCTTTCTAGGTGATATAACGCCTAAAGTTTCACCAGCGAACTCTTTGCTATCAATCACTCTCCCTTTTTACACAGAAAATAGTTCCTACTTTAACACTGCCAGCTCTACCTAGCTTTTCAGTGTTATTCCAACAGACAAGTAACCTCACTGCAGTGTGGTTTCTATCGCCACCCGCTATTCATTCCCCATTTTCCAGACAAGATGAAACAATGACTTTAACTCTTTTGTTAAAACAGAAATTAATCAATAATCTATACTCATCACCAAACTAGTTATTAATAACCATAGCTCTGCTACCAGAAAACTGATCCAGCGGCGTACTAACAACAGGTACTCCACTACCATATACTCACCTGGGCCCATATAACTCACTTTACCCCAAAACCACCTAGTAAACTGCTGGATGCCTCTCACTTTGATCAAAAAGTTCTTTCCTCTCGTCAATGGACCATTAGATGAACTAGTTGATGGCAATATTAACATAACTTATTAACCATTTCTTTTTAAAATGAAATAATCACAGACTCGGGAAGTTTTAAAATCTTTATCTAAATTAATTGAGTGTGAACCATCTCAAAGTTTCAATACAAACACCCTCATTCACAAGAGTGTCAATTCAATCAAATTTAAATCAATAGCAATTCAGATCCATACAATAACTGTGCTCAGAAAGAAGAGGACAGAGAGAGAAGAACAATCAATCAATGCAATGAATTCATAGTTACCAAAGATGGTGTGAAGACCAAACCCTATGGCCAAAGGGCTGGTAAGGGTCCCCAGGATAGATTCAGGAGTCAAAGACTTCAGGATAGGAATTAGGACAGGATAATTCACCTCTCTAAATACCGACGACTGTGTCGCACCCCTCTCTGACACTCTCTTCCTCCTCGTGGTTCTTCCGCGATCATCTTTCTAACCCAATTAAATTAAATAGATGGATCTGCATTCAAATTCTTCTTCAGCGTCTCACAGCATCAGCACCACCCCCAGCACTGACAGCATCCCGAGCTCTGCTTCTGTGCTCCCGTCAAGCTCTCGTGTCAGCTCTCTCCCGAATAAGCTAAACTAACTAACTAAAACTACCTCAATTATACCTTTCTATTACCATGTACCACCCATTAATGTTTCAATTTAACCAAATACTAACTCTGTATGGACAGGCGAGAGGGGGATGATCGTCACACCATACTTACATTTCACTTATTTCATTAAACCATTGTTTTCAGATCCCTCCCCTCAAACTTTATTACATCTCTTCCGTTCCCATACATCTCCAACCTTTATTAATATAAAATGTAACAACTTAATGAATAAAGCTTCTTCATATGAACTCTTCACCCTCATGTTCCCAGGACACATCTTCTCTGGCCTTGGACGCGTGACAAGTCCTTACTCATTTGTTCACACTCTCTCTCAAGTGCGCCTGCGTGGGGCTACGTCAGTCAGCTCAATTTCAGACAAGCTTTGAGGCCCAAATGCGCACTAATAATAAAGTCAAAAGAAGAGGTGTTATTTTTCAAAATAAAATGATTTCACTGTATACCACCAACCTCTACTCTAACCCACTCCATTTATTATTATTCTATCTGCATTTGCGTTAATATAAAACTTATTTTCTTTTTTCAGCCAAGCAGGTGCCATGCATGTGAGTTTCAAGCGGCCATTTTTGTTACCTCTGCGCAGGCGCATGAATTTCCCTCCAAGCGTTAGTGCGTCATACTACGTAGATGCAGTAGACACATGCGCAATAAAGATTCTGTGTTAGAATGCAATTTAGTCCTTCGTTCATGTTATTGCAGTTAGTAAACACATAGGCAAGCTTCATTTTCTTCCACATTTAAAGGAAATGCGTATTATTAATCACAAAACACGTTGTTAGTAATTCGTTAGTGAGTTAAACGAGAGAATTGCTTCTGAGCAAGTCTCCTTTGCGAGTCCTTGCTCCATCAATCCCCTCTCTGATGGCATCTTAAGCCATCACAAAATTTCCCATCCCTTCCCAGATACCAACTTTAGCACTTCTCAGTTTTCTCTATTTCTCCTCTCAATTTTTCATCAATAAACTCGTTTCCTTCTATGTCCCTCATTTTCTTGTATAACCTGCCTTTCATTTCTTCCGGTTGTATCTCCTCATATTTTCTTTTCCGTTTCTGTCCCTTTCCTTTTCTTTCAAAATGTATCTTCTCCTTCCTTCCTTTTCTACAACACTTATAGGTAATCATCATTATCATCACTATGGTTATTATCATGACTAAAGGTATTATTATTTGACCTAGAAAACTTTTCCCAAAACTAACAAACCATTTCCCTATTGATGTTATACTCTTTGTTAGTCTTCCCCATACACCGTCAACCTCCAGTTGGGTCAAATCTTTATGCATTCTTGTAATGTTTTCAATATATCCTTTAACTTCTCTGCTCTTGTCCGGAATATAAGTGCAGCAATGTTGAATTTTCAACATACCACAGACTCCACCTTCTTTTGCTAATAATATATCAAGAGCAAGACGGTTCTGCAAAACCATAGATCTAATTGCAACCATTTCTGTGTTAATCATTAAAAATCCTCCTGCAGTATCTGTAGAAAGACGATCAACTATGGTTGATATCTTACACATTTTCTGTGAATTAAGAATGACTCCAACTGAGGGTATCAATGCACTAAAAATATCTCCTACAATTTCAGAAAAACTTGCTCTTCTACGTGTAGGTCCATTAGAATTTCCATTGGTTCCACTGATTTTATCTACATGATATATTTTTGGAAAAACTATTCCAAAGTAGCAGCTCCCGTACCATCTTGCAGGTAACCTATATTAGGCGTTGTTCCCACAAACATAATACACTCCTGGAAATACAGGATCAGTTCCCCCTTTTAGTCCCCACCCTCCTAAAATTAGGAAGTTGTGTTCACATTCACTGGAACCAATGTAATTATTGTTATAATCTGTCTTTAATCTATGGAGGCAGAATTTTCCCCTTTTCACGAAATCCAGGGACATCGCAGCATGAGCCTTGCCATTTGCATAGATTCCCTCTTTCTTAGCCCATGGAGGTACATGGGTTTTCTGTTCGCTCGCTTTCTTTATTAAATCCTGTCTCCTTTCTTCTACTAAATCCAAAAATTATTTTTCTTCTTTTCTTAATGTACATGTTAGATTATCTTTATGTGCCTGTACTATGTCTATTGAACTCATTGTTAAGAAAAATTCACCCATAAACTGTGCAGGTTTACTACTGGCTACTGGATTCATATTCTTTCTAATAGATAATTCGGAAAATACTACATCTATATCTGAATAAAAATATTGAAGGTCCCTGTAGCATAAAATAAACTTGACAAAATACTACATGACACACCATACGTCAAAGGTATATGGTGATACGTCACCCCTTCTGAGACTGATGAGGGTAACTTCATACACACGTAACAGTTACTAATTTCCATGGTATTTACATACTGAAATAATAATCTAATAAACACATTTGAAGATTTATTAAAATCTGATTCATTATGATAATTTACTTCATCTTCTACCCCTATTTCTATCTTAGTATCTTTTATTTTCTCTACCTTATCATTAATATTTGTGTTATTCTTTTCACTTGTTTTCATTAACAAAGGTACTCCTACTGTTAGGAATAACCATACTAATGCTATTAATAAAATACTACAAAAACAGAATCTAAAACATTTTCTTTTTAATCCACGTTTTGGTCTCTCGGTAACCTCAGTTTCAGCCATTTTAGTCTTTGAGAAAATTTATTTTCTCCTTCTCTTTTCTTTGTCGGTTTAATTTTTCCTTTTTATTTTAAGGAGGCTTCAATTTGTTTTCATCAATCTGAACAATATGAATCTCTTCTGTCTCATCAGTCAGATCTAGAGAGTCAAATTCCTCGAGTATTAAGTAAGTCCATTCAGGAGCCTTGTATCTCCTGTTTAAATTTCTCAGTCTTGGACTTCTTCGAGTTACTTTTGCCAAGGTTTGTTTAGATTGTGTCTGACTTGTGACTTCATTTACTTGTTCAGGTCTCTTTTCAGATGTTCTTAAATGATACTTTAGTTTCTTTACTCCAGTTGGCCAATTGTCTCCTTTTCTGATTCTTTTGATTTGTACATCGTTTTCACCTTCTTTATCTCCGTGTAAAGTTCTTTTTATTTCATTTAATTTTGGCACAATCTGCTCTGTTTCTTTACATTCTGTGCTTGTACCTGCTTTTGCTTCCACCTGCTCAGGTTCTACCGTATTTTGTTCTTCTTCTTCCTGAGCTTGTTCTTCTAATTCTATCTGACCCTGTACAGGTCTTACTTCATACCTTTCTTCTTCTGCCCGAACCTGTTCTTCTAACTCTATCTGATCCTGTTCAGGTCTTAATTCAAACTTTTCTTCTTCTGCCTGAACGTGTTCTTCTAGTTTTCCCTCCTCAGGTTCGTGAATGTCTTTTTTTATTTTCCACCTGAGTGTGTTCTTCTTCCCCTATCTCTTCCTGACTACTTTCTTGTCTTTTCAGTTCTGTTCTTCTTCTTGTTTCAATGGTATCATCAATTATTTCAGTCACAGGTATCCACTCTTCCTAATCTATACCTGGCTGTTCATCATATGGTTGTCTTTCAGAATCTATCACTCTAGATTCCTCAATTTCACAGTTGACAACTCCTGATGCTTCTGCCTGTTCAGTCAGTGGTGGCTCTTGTTGTTCTGATGGGCTCGGTACTCTTCTGGTATGACTGGCATGAATCCAATTGGGCAAACCTGCACACTTCACTGCTGTGGTAGTGACTAGTATGACTTATTATTAATTAGCATTTATAAAGCGCATGGCTACCCTGAGGCATCCCAGCGCTAGCGGCAGTTAAGGCTGATAAAGGAAGGCTAGTAGGTACTCTTCTGGAATAGCCATGTTTTAAGACCCTTCCGGAAAGAGAGGTGGGCAGTTTCATGTCGGAGATTGAGAGGGAGGGAGTTCCACAGTCCAGCTATATTATATGAAAAGGAGCGGCCTCCGCTCCGCTGCCTGTTAATTTTAGGAGTGCAGGCTAAATTTAAATTCTCAGAGCGAAGAGATTTCCTGGTGAGGTAGGCGGTGATCAGAGGCTGATTAATTCGGGGGCCTGTGCCCCTAAGGGTCTTATGAGCAGTACATAAGGCTTTAAAGGAGATTCTTTCCTTTATTGGTAGCCAATGAAGGGCTTTCAGACTGGGGCTAGCTGACTGCGTGCTACTGCAGCCTGTCAGAAGTCGTGCTGCGCTGTTCTGGGCCACCTGGAGTTTCCTTAGGGTGGACTTTGGGGCTCCCAGATACAGTGAGTTACAGTAGTCCAGCCGCGAAAGAATCATGGCCTGGACTACTATTTTCTTAGCTTCAGTGGGTAATAGGGGGAGGACCTTCTGTAGCTTTCTAAGGATGCTGTGACAAGCCCCCGTCACTGCCACTGCCTGCTGGTCAAATTTAAGTGAGTCATCCAGCCACACACCGAGGCTCTTGATCTTGGACTTCAGAACTGGAGGGGCGCCCAAGCACTGAGGCCATGATAGTGTGGGAGTTAGCTTGGCAGTGTTGCCCACATACATGATTTCTGTTTTTTCTCCATTCAATTTGAGACAGGAGTGTTGCATCCAGGTGGCTACTTTTCCTAGGCAGAGCTCCAGGTCTGCAGGGTCAGTCCGCGGATTATTTAGAGATATCACCAGCTGAGTGTCATCCATGTAGATGACCACTTTGATCCCATATGGCTGGATGACCTCCGCCAGTGGCCTCATATATACGTTAAATAACGTAGGACTTAGGGAGGATCCCTGGGGCACTCCATAGTTCAGAGGGAGAGGGCTGGAAATGGATTCCCCCACAAAGACCTGAAAAGTTCTGCCATTAAGGAATTATTGAATCCAGGAGATAGCACTTCCTGCTACCCCGACTCTCCTTAGCCGTTCAATGAGAACATTGAGGTTGACCGTATCAAAGGCCGCACTGAGGTCCAGGAGGACAATGGCCGCCACTCCTCCCTGATCCACTATCCTCCTAGCTTCCTCAACCACAGCCGTTAGTGCGGATTCCGTGCCATGTTGTGGGCGGAAACCCATCTGAGATTGATGAAGTAGCTCATGGGTTTCTAGGAAGGCTGATAGGGTGGAGTTTATATGTTTTTCTAAGATCTTACTAAGCAAAGGAAGGAGGGATATGGGCCGGTAGTTGCTCAGTGCTTCGGGGTCCAGGCTAGGTTTTTTAAGTAGTGACTTGCCTTGGTTTGTCCCACCTCGGTGCTAGGCACGACTTTCTTGCGTGTTTCTTCACTAGCACCCAGTCTCCAGGATTCAAATCATGCATTTGTTCTGGCTGTCTTTCAACTGCGTCTCCTCCAACCTGGTGGGAGACATAACGCACCATTTCAGCCAAGCCTTTGCAATAGTCCAATACCAGATCATCAGTTATACTCATTAATTTATTTCCAGGAATAAATGCCTGTCTCATGGCTCTTCCCATGAGAACCTCATGTGGGCTCATTCCTGTTTTTCTGTCTGGAATACTTCTGAGACCCATCAATACAAGAGGTAATGCATCTGGCCATTTCAGCTTTGTGGATGCGCACACCTTTCCCAATCTTGACTTGATTGTGCCATTCAATTGCTCAACAATTCCAGAAGCCTCTGGACGGTAAGCACAGTGCAATTTTTGTTCAATGTTAAATGCAGCACAAATTAATCGAATTATTTCGTTATTAAAATGAGGACCTCTATCCGATTCCAAAGTGACCGGAAAACCAAATCGTGGCACTAGCTCCCTCAGCAACAATTTTGCAACTGTGAGACTGTCATTTCTTCGAGTGGGATAGGCTTCCTCCCATCTTGAGAAAAGGCATACTATGACAAGTATGTATTTCAGTCCATTACATGGGGGCAATTTGATAAAATCCAATTGTAATCTGGTGAAGGGTCCTTCTGCCTTTCCAATCTTTCCCCAGCTAACCACTGTCTTCCTACCTGGATTTTGCTGCTGACAGGTTAAGCATCTTTGGCATAGGCTCTCTGCGTTTACCCTAAACTTCGGATTGTACCAACTCTGTCTGAATAATCTGATCATTGATTCTCTCCCTATGTGTGTTGCTCCATGATATACTCTTGCCATTTTTTAAAGCAAACAATCTGGCATGATTGGTCTTCCATCTATATACACCCATACCTCATCTTCTGGTATTTTTGTATCCTTCCTTTATCCAAATTTCTTTTTCCCTGTCTTCAGCTTCTTCTTGCAATTGTCTACTCTCATCCCATGTTTCTGGTACTGAGAAAAACATAAGTTGGCATCTGGTTTCACCAGTTTCAATTTTTCGGTTTATGGCCACTGTATTTTTAGCACAGTATTTGGCCACTTGGTCAGCATAATTATTGCCAGCAGTCACATAGTCATTTCCTGACTGATGTGCAGCACATTTTACAACTGCTATCTCCTTTGGCAATTGTAATGCTTCCAACAAATCTTTCACATTTTTGCTGTTTCTGATAGGAGATCCTGAAGAAGTCAGAAATTCCCTCTGCATCCAAAGCTGGCCGAAGTCGTGCACAACCCCGAACCCGTATTGGCTGTCTGTAAATATGGTTACTCTCCAATTTTTCCCCTTTTTACATGCCATCATTAAGGCCACTAATTCAGCTACTTGTGCAGACTTGACCCCAGGTAAACAGGATGCTTCAATTACCCCAGATATTTTACAAACAGCATATGCAGCACTTAGTCCTCCTTCTTGTGTCCTGAGGCAGGAACCATCTACAAATAACTCATGGTCAGCCTCTTTCAAAGGTCTTATGTCCGGCCGGGGCTTCGTGCATAACTCAGACACGTCCAAGCAATCATGATCACTCTCATCTCTCACTTCTTCATTGCAAGGATCTGGCAATAAAGTGGTGGGATTCATAATCGTACACCTTATCACAGACACATTTTCAGCTCCCAAAATCACTCTTTCATACTTGGTCAATCGACTAGGAGTGAGATGCTGTGTTCTTGTTCTTGTCAAAAGAATCTCAACTGAGTGTGGAACAAACACCTTTACCGGATGTCCCATCACTATCGACTCACTTTGCTCCAGACTCATACAAGTAGCAGCTACTGCTTTTAAGCAGCCAGGCAATGCTGAAGCCACTGGGTCCAATGTGGCTGAAAAATATGCCACTGGACGTCGAATTAGTCCATGTCGCTGTGTTAAAACTGAAAGTGCACAATTTTCTCTTTCAAAACAAAACAATGCAAAATCTTTTGAATAACCAGGCATGCCCAAAGCAGGAGCCTCACACAAACAATTTCTTAGTCTCACAAATGCTTCTAGGCATTCATCATTCCATTCAAGCGGATCCTTTGCTCTTTTCCGGATCATCTGTATCAATGGTTTAGCTAGCATCGAAAAACCATTAATCCATTGCCTACAGTATCCAACAACGCCTAGAAACATTCTCATTTCTCTCTGAGTCTGCGGCAATTGCATTTCTCTGATTATTTTTATTCTTTCCGGTGTCGCTTTTCTAACTCCTCTTTCTATTTTATGCCATAAAGATTTAACTTCTTGTTGACAGAACTGTAATTTTTCTGCAGACAGTTTGTGTCCTCCTTCAGCCAAATGGTTCAGTAATGCAATTGTATCTGTGACACAATGTTCTCGTGTTTTTGATGCCACCAATAGGTCATCAATGTACTGAACCAGAACAGAATTTCCAAGCATAATCAATGACTCTAGCCACTTTTTCAGAATTTGATTAAAAATTGAAGGACTTTCTGTGTACCCTTGAGGAACACGACACCATGCGTAAATACGATCCTCAAACTTAAACGTAAAAAGATACTGGCTGTCTGGGTGCAAAGGAATAGAAAAGAATGCTTGGCATAAATGAATTACTGTGAACCATCCTGCATTCCATGGAATTTGATAAAGAATCACGGCTGGATTGGGCACTATTGGACAACAGGGAACCACAATTTTATTTATTTTTCGTAAATCTTGCACTATTCCGCTGGGCTTCTTTAGTCCTATTATTGGCGAATTACAAGGACTACCCATCACTTCTTTTAAGATACCTTGTTTTACCATGCGTTCAATTTCTGGAATAATTCCTGCTTTTACCTCTTGACTCATTTTGTACTGTCGGGTATTTGGATACACTGCACCTTCTTTCACTGTCACTTTTACTGGGTCTACATTTGTCATTAGCCCAATTTCTTTTCCTGTAAAATCCCACACTTCTGGATTAACTGTGGTTCTTAACTCTTCTGGTAATTCATTCTCAGTTATTAATGAAAACATTTCATCTACTTCTGTTCCCTGTTTGGCCAGCATCATCTTGTAAACAACGTCCTCATCAGGGGTTTGGAAAGCGACACCATCCAGTGTACAATAGATCGTGCAATTCATCTTGCACAGGAGATCTCTTCCCAACAGATTTACAGGACTAGAATTGCAAACTACAAACCAATGCATTTCTTTAAAGTTCCCAATGTGTACTTCCATTGGTTTGGTGATTGGGGTTTTAATTTGCTGGTTCGACACACCAACGACTTGGATGGACTCTCCAGAGAGGGGTAGGTTTGGGATGTCTGCTGGTCTCACAGTAGACCTGGTAGCACCAGTATCCAATAGGAAAGTAACGTCTTTACCTTCTACTTTCCCATCAATAAATGGACCTGACTGATCTACCGGCAAGGATGCGCCAAGCACGCACTCCTCTGCCTCCCCCCTCAAGCACCGTCATTGCATACCATCTGAATTTTCTTCACCATTCCGAAAATAATATTGGGAAATCGTTCTGTTATTCTTACCACTCTCTCCTTGAAATCCGGTGTTCGCACTGAAACTCTGATGATTCCCAAAATTTGGCATGGGAGCTGGTGGCACCTGATATTGTGGAGTAACTACCTGCTGCTGCTCATTCAAAAGTACTTCATTCTGCATCTGTGGGATTAAATTTTGATTTGGCCCATTATTACTCTTATTACTCTGAGTACTCTTACACTTGTTCTTCCAATGTCCAAGCTTTCCGCACGCATGACAAGGAAACTTCTTTTTCGCTTCTTCTCTGTCCATTCGTCCCCTATACTTACTACCATTCGCTCCTTGATTATTCTGACTCTGTTCTTTTACTTGACTATTGTTTTGGTCGTTTGTTTTCTCTTCTTGTTGTTCTGCTAATTTAACTTGTGCCCACATCATTTTCTCCTTTAACTTCCCACGCCTGGCCTCAATGTCGTCGCCACAATACTTTGCATATTTAAAAATCTCATCCACTGTCTTGCTTTGCCAACACAACATATGTTGCTGTATCATTTGACTAATCTCCAGTTTCAGACCATATACAAATCGATACACAAAATGTCTCATATCATTATCACCAATATTCTCAAAACCACTATACTGCTTAAACACCTGCAGTAACCTCTCATAATATGCATGTACAGATTCATTTGGTTCTTGAGTTGTTCTATCTATCTTTACCCAGTCTGTTTCTTTCAGAGGAGTTTTCCCTTTCATCACCTCCTCTGAGGGTGCTCCTGTCTTTGAGTCTCTTGGATACTCCTCACTAGGCCAATCAACTGTAATCTTACATTCTGTCCATAAATCAGCAGGTACCACTATATCAAATAGACCATCCAAATCCTTCAATAAAACTTTTGAAACCTTCACAAATCTCTCTACTTGTTTATACCATTCCACTGGTTTTTCTCTCAATTTTGGAAAATCATTTGTAAATGACAAAATGTCTTGTCTAGTCCAAGGCACATGAACATATCCACCTCCAGCAACCTCTCTCATGGGACACAATTTTTCCACCTTGTCTGTTTCTCTCACTGGAAAGGCAGCTGCTGCCTCTCTAGCTTGTACTTCCTCTTTCTTTCTTATCCATCTAATTCTCCATTTATCAATGTCTCCCCATTTTCGCAAGATGCCCATTAATTCCTTAATCTGTAATCTTTTCCCTGAAGCATTTACACTTTTTAAATCCTTGTCAGTGAAATCCACTCGATATGGTTTCTGTAACAACTTTGACTTCCTTATGTCTATTCCAATCTCTGAAGCAACTTCAGTCAATCTCTCATGAAATACTCTTGCTCTTCTAGTTATACTCTTACATAAATATAACAATTCCTCATCATTATAAACATTCAATCTTTCCATGCCCACGCTTCCGGTTATCATTTCTTCCAATTCCACTTTCAATCTGCTGATATCTAAAATCTTTGGTGGTGGATTTCGAATATCGATTTCCTGTGCCCATCTCTCTATTTCTTCTGGGGTAACCACAGTTGCACTTTCAGTTCTTATAGGTACTAAGGACCTCTTTTCTCTTAAAATCATGGGTGTGTTTCTTTTCGGAGTTTCAGTTCAGGTTTCCACATTGGGGAGATCCATTAATGAAATAACTGACTCACTTTCGCTAACCTGATCATCTGTAATTTTTATTTCCTTTCTAGGACTATTTAATGGAATCGTCACAGACTCTGGTTTCTGGCAAATCTTATTATCTCCGTACAATGGGATTACCGGTCCAATAGTCACTGGTACTGTCAAGGCTTCAGTATTCAAATTTTATTGACTTATCTTTTGAACTAGTTCTTCTCTAGTTTTATTCAAAGCATCTCTCTCATTATCCTGTAATACTCTGTTATATGACGTATAATGTAAAATCTGTGGGGTTAATGGCATTCCCATTACTGGTGCGCTTGGGGTAACTTTACTAGTTGTTTCTTGATATGGCGGTGGATTCTTAATTAAAATGTCCTCTAACAACTCGTCATCTGATTCACCATATCCTGCTGAATTCCTATGTTTCGTTTTCTCCTTACACTGTCTTCCAGACTGTTCCTCAGCCATTAACACTGGATATAACCCTTCTGATACCATAGCTCTCCTCCATTGTTTCATTTACCCTTCGCGGCACTCATGCAAATATCTGGGAAAGAATCCTCTATATCTTCCACTTCTGCATTTCTCTCTTTCATATGACTCAGTCTCCCATTCTTCCAAAGCCTCATATTGAGTTAACCTAGGTCTAGGTTCTAAATAATTCATTTTTAATCTCAAATTCTGAAGAATCCTTCCATTAAACGTACCATCCTTTGGAAAAGCTAACACTCCATCATCCTTCGTATATTCTATCCAGTTTTCCAACCATACGCAAGTATGATATCCTCTTTCCATCAACCTAAATGATGCTGGTGTCTTCGGTGGTGGAATAGGAATTCCCTCTCTAGTCAACACAGGCTTATCCTTTACAAAGAAATTCTTGATTTTCTTAAAAAGTGACATCTTTCTTTTCTCTCCATACATTCTCGAAGAACGATGTAAGAAATTATATTCTGCAAACCCTTGAAATCTTCTACCTGTACGCCTTTCACTTACAGTGAAATCAAAATCCCGCATACAATCCTTCTCTCCACCAATCCTAGCGCGGCTTCTAACTAACTATCCAATAAAATCAGGCTCACGCTCGTGATCTGACCAATGCCAGCGCGGCCTTTTCCTGACGTCAGTTCTGCTCCTTACTACTGACCCCTCCTTTACAAAGCTGCTCCTGTCACACGCCCGCTGTTTCTACCAATCCCAGCGCGGCTCACTGTGACGTCAGTACCAAGCCGGCAACTGACCCTCCCTTTACAAGGTAATACGAAAACTTTATTTCTCGATATTTTCCTTAAAATTCTTTGTTATTTACGACATAAAAACATTCGCTACTCTGTCTGTTCCGCTAAATCAAAGGATAGTTTATTTCTTTTCCACTGCGAGTAAAACCTTCCGCTTACTCTTCATATACTGCGAGTAAAACCCTTCCGCTTACCCTTCATTCAAGCTCCAGACAACCTGCTACTCCTCCGGTCTCACCCGTTTTTGGGAAAATCGAGACCAAAATTTCACCAGCGAACTTCCTTTGCTACCAATCTAGCTCAGAAGAACCTGCTACTCCTTCAGGGTTACCCTTTCTAGGTGATATAACGCCTAAAGTTTCACCCGCGAACTCTTTGCTATCAATCACTCTCCCGTTTTACACAGAAAATAGTTCCTACTTTAACACTGCCAGCTCTACCTAGCTTTTCAGTGTTATTCCAACAGACGAGTAACCTCACTGCAGTGTGGTTTCTATCGCCACCCGCTATTCATTCCCGGGAATTTTCCAGACAACATGAAACAATGACGTTAACTCTTTTGTTAAAACATAAATTAATCAATAATCTATACTCAGCACCAAACTAGTTATTATTAACCACAGCTCTGCTACCAGAAAACTGATCCAGCGGCGTACTAACAACAGGTACTCCACTACCATATACTCACCTGGGCCCATATAACTCACTTTACCCCAAAACCACCTAGTAAACCGCTGGATGCCTCTCACTTTGAGTTTTATAGATTTCTTCTACCAGGTTTAGTTTTTTCTCATTAAACTAAACCTTTACTGATCAAAAAGTTCTTTCCTCTGGTCAATGGACCATTAGATGAACTAGTTGATGGCAATATTAACATAACTTATTAAACATTTCTATTTAAAATGAAATAATCACAGACTCAGGAAGTTTTAAAATCTTTATCTAAATTAATTGAGTGTGAACCATCTCAAAGTTTCAATACAAACACCCTCATTCACTCACTGTCAATTCAATCACATTTAAATCAATAGCAATTCAGATCCATACAATAACTGTGCTCAGAAAGAAGAGGACAGAGAGAGAAGAACAATCAATCAATGCAATGAATTCATAGTTACCAAAGATGGTGTGAAGACCAAACCCTCTGGCCAAAGGGCTAGTAAGGGTCCCCAGGATAGATTCAGGAGACAAAGACTTCAGGATAGGAATTAGGACAGGATACTTCACCTCTCTAAATACCGACGACTGCGTCGCACCCCTCTCTGACACTCTCTTCCTCCTCGTGGTTCTTCCGCGATCTTCTTTCTAACCCAATTAAATTAAATAGATGGTTCTCCATTCGAATTCTTCTTCAGCGTCTCACAGCATGAGCACCACCCCAGCACCGACAGCATCCCGAGCTCTGCTTCTGTGCTCCCGTCAAGCTCTCATGTCAGCTCTCTCCCGAATAAGCTAAACTAACTAACTAAAACTACCTCAATTATACCTTTCTATTACCATGTACCACCCATTAATGTTTCAATTTAACCAAATACTAACTCTGATTGGAGAGGCGAGAGGGGGATGATCGTCACACCATACTTACATTTCACTTATTTCATTAAACCATTGTTTTCAGATCCCTCCCCTCAAACTTTATTACATCTCTTCCGTTCCCATACATCTCCAACCTTTATTAATATAAAATGTAACAACTTAATGCATAAAGCTTCTTCATATGAACTCTTCACCCTCATGTTCCCAGGACACATCTTCTCTGGCCTTGGACGCGTGACAAGTCCTTACTCATTTGTTCACACTCTCTCTCAAGTGTGCCTGCGTGGGGCTGCGTCAGTCAGCTCAATTTCAGACAAGCTTTGAGGCCCAAATGCGCACTAATAATAAAGTCAAAAGAAGAGATGTTATTTTTCAAAATAAAATGATTTCACTGTATACCACCAACCTCTACTCTAACCCACTCCATTTATTATTATTCTATCTGCATTTGCGTTAATATAAAACTTATTTTCTTTTTTCGGCCAAGCAGGTGCCATGCATGTGAGTTTCAAGCGGCCATTTTTGTTACCTTTGCGCAGGCGCATGAATTTCCCTTCAAGCATTAGTACGTCAAACTACGTAGATGCAGTAGACGTATGCGCAATAAATATTCTGTGTTAGAATGCAATTTAGTCCTTCGTTCATGTTATTGCAGTTAGTAAACACATAGACAAGCTTCATTTTCTTCCACATGTAAAGGAAATGTGTATTATTAATCACAAAACACGTTGTTAGTAATTCGTTAGTGAGTTAAACGAGAGAATTGCTTCCGAGCATATCTCATTTGCGAGTCCTTGCTCCATCAAGCACACAAAGCCCAGGATTAGAAGGGCAATAGGGGCAGTACATACGACTCTCCTTCCGCACACCTCTTCGCGCGCACACTCTACATTTTTTAGCGGGAAAGTCTTTTTTAGCCGTGGGAGGAAGGTGATCAGGAAAGTGGCGATCTTTCAATCTAGCCACATCCTCCACCACTGCTTCTCTAGGAACTCCTGCCTGTTCTACTAAAACAAGGCTGCCTATCAGAGACTGCTGAAACTGAACAAATGTCATCTTTGACTCTGGAGAGCAACCCTTAAATACAACAAAGGCATTGTAGCTTGCTAAATGGAATAAATGGATAGCCAACTTCTTATACCAAACATACGCCTTACGAACAGCAGTGTAAGATTCCAACCTCTGATCTACTCGATCTACACCACCCATGTGCTTATTGTAGCCTAAAATGCACACAGGTTTGCGCACTTTAGCAACCTGACCCCAAACAGTCACAGGTGAAGTACTTTCATCATGGATGGTAGTCAGCATATAGACATCTCTCCTGTCAGAAAATTTCAGAGCTAGAAGCTCATCACTACGCAAGGCACTGCACTGTCCCTTCACAAGTTTTTTTACAAACCAGCTCTTTTGGGTAACCTTTACGGTTAGAGCGGATTGTGCCACAAGCAACAGTGTCCACTTTGAACAATTCCTTGAACAATGGCACAGCAGTGTAAAAGTTATCTACATATAAATGGTGACCTTTGTTAAAAAGTCCTCTGCTTAGTTCCCACACAATTTTCTCTGCAACTCCAAAAGTGGACGGACAGCCAGGGGTGTCAATACTGGAATTCCTACCAGTGTAGACCCTGAAATTATAGACATATCCAGTACTACTCTCAGACAGCATATACATCTTAATTCCATAGCGTGCCCTCTTGCTAGGAATGTACTGCCTAAAAACCAATCAACCCTTGAACAGGACCAAAGACTCATCCACAGCTATTTCTTTCCCGGGCACTTAGATCTCTGAAAATCGATCAACTAAGTGATCAAGGACAGGCCGAACCTTAAAAAGATGGTCACAATCAGGGTGATCGCGGGGCAACGCAAAAGCATTATCAACAAAATGCAACATCTGAAGAAGAAGCAAATACAGATTACGACTCATGGTTGCAGGAAATATAGCTGTTGCCATCAAGGGATTAGGTGACCAATATGAAGACAGAGATGGCTTCCTAATCAGGCCCATCAAAAAAGTTAAACCCAAGAGCTTCTTCAGCTCAAAGTGTGGATTTATAAAACTAAAAGAAAAACTACAAGCATATAGCAGTAGCAAGGCAAAGTCTATCAATACAAAGCACACAAAGACCTATATACTGTAAAACAATACCACTCACTTGCCAGAGGCAGCTAGACTCACCAGCACCTACTCTGCACAGACACAGCAAGCACCAATATCCCACTAAAAAGAAAACACAAAATAGATTACACAAAAAGCAACACAATACACATTGTGCACAAATACAAGGAAAATGGCACAGACATTCAAACAAAAGCTAAATAGGCTTCTAATATTACAAAATTTCCAAAAAACCACATTCATGAAGGTCACATTTGTAGTAAACAATGTAAAAAAACGTTTCCTTACCAAACACTTGCAACTAAACTGCAGCTCTACCAGTGCTGAAACCGCAAGCACAATTTAAAGCACAAGTTACTAACTTGTGTAACGATATATCTGTAAGAGACAGTAGTTAGTGACAGATTCCTTACCTTAGAATATCCCCAGGCGTCAGGCTGGATCCGGAAAGTTTTTGCGTAGCAGTACCCTTGCGCGTCGGTAGGCGGCGTCGTGCGGCTCCGCGTCCGTCATCGGCGTCGTGATCACCGGGATGACGTCGTGGGCAGTACTTAGGCGCCGCCCCTGCGCGCTGACGTCAGTTCTGTACACGACTTTCCGCGCCAGGAACGCAGAGCCATGCAAGAAGCTGACATAGGTGTCTGAAAAATACTAGGGCCCTGAAAGGGATGTCCTTAACCCTAGAAATCAGTTCGCAGAACGGGGAGGATGGGTGGGCGGTAAGGAATCTGTCACTAACTACTGTCTCTTACAGATATATCGTTACACAAGTTAGTAACTTGTGCATCTGAAAGAGACACGTTAGTGACAGATTCCTTACCTTAGAATAGATACCCCAGCAATACCAACCCCGGTGGTGGGTCTGCGAACAAAGATCAGACAAGGAAGTCCTGGAGGACAGAACGGCCAAAGAAGCCGTCCCTCCGGACCTGACTGGCAAGGCAGTAATGCTTTGTAAACGTTTGCAGCGAGGCCCACGTAGCTGCCTGACAGATAACCGGCAGCGGAACACCGCGGCCCAAGGCCGTGGTAGCAGCCGTTGCCCTGGTGGAATGGGCACGCAGCCCAACAGGAGGCTCCTTCTTAGCCAAAGAATAGCAGGTCTTGATGCACAAGGTAACCCAGCGGGAGATGGTCCTCTTGTGCACCGCCCGACCTTTTTGGCGCCCACGTAGCCAACAAAGAGCTGGTCATCCACCCGGAAGTGTTTTGTGCGGTCGATATAGAAGGAGAGCGCACGTTTTGGGTCCAGACGGTGGAGCCTCTCTTCCTCTCTGGAAGGATGCGGAGGCGGAAAGAAGGTGGGCAAAGTGATGGTCTGCCCAATGTGGAAAGCAGTAACCACCTTTGGCAAGAAGGACGGACGCGTCCGAAGAACAACCTTGTCTGGATGAACAGACAGAAAGGGAGGTTTGCAAGATAGAGCCTGGAGCTCACTCACCCGCCCAGCGGAGGTGATGGCCACCAGAAAGGCTGTCTTCAGAGTCAGAAGACGAAGAGGACAGTTATGCAGAGGCTCAAAGGGAGATCACATTAAAAGGTAAGAACCAAGTTCAAGTCCCACTGAGGCATCACAAACGGAACAGGAGGGAAGAGGTGAGTAATGCCTTTTAAGAACCTGTTAACAACAGGGGACTTGAAAAGGAGGGCTGATCAGGGAGCCTGAGGAAGGCCGAGATAGCACAAAGATAACCCTTGATGGTACCCAGGGCAGAACCCTGTTGGGCCAGAGAGAGAAGGAACAGAAGGACCTCAGAAAGAGGGGCAGAAAGGGGATTCACAGCCTTTGCTGTGCACCATGCCACAAATTTGTTCCACCTGCAGGCGTATACCACCTTAGTGGAGGGACGCCTGGCTGCCAGAATCACATCACAAACTTCGGGAGGCAAGTCGAAAGGAATCAACTGCCGCCGCTCAATCTCCACGCAAGCAGGTGTAGACTGGACAGGTTCGGGTGGAGGACCGTCCCCTGCTGCTGTGACAGAAGATCCTCCCGAAGAGGCAGACGGAGCGGGGGATCTACGCTCATATTGAGTAGCTCGGGATACCAAACTCTTCGAGCCCAGTCCGGAGCCAAAAGAATAACTTGGGCCCGGTCGTGCCGAATCTTCTTCAACACTCTGGGTAGAAGTGGTATAGGCGGAAAGGCGTACAACAGACCGCAACTCCACTCGCGACGAAAAGCGTCGCCGAGCGAGTGCCGCCTTGGAAATTCCAACGCGCAGAACTGATGACATTGCGCGTTCTCTTCGGTGGCGAATAGATCTAACCAAGGCTCTCCCCATTGTAGAAAGAGTCCTTGCGCCACTACCGAGTGAAGACGCCATTCGTGATCCATCATGCACCTGCGGCTGAGTTCGTCCGCCCTGGCGTTCAGGGAACCTGCCAGGTGTTGAACCATCAGGAACATGCCCTGATGTTCCAGCCATGTCCAGAGGCGCAGAGCCTCCTGACAAAGGGTCCAAGACCCCACCCCGCCCTGTTTGTTGCAGTACCACATGGCGGTGGTGTTGTCTGTGAACACCTGCACTACCTTCCCTTTGACAGAGGGAAGGAATGCCTTGAGTGCAAGTCGGATCGCCCGGAGCTCCAGAAGGTTGATATGGAGCCGGGACTCCGCCGGAGACCAGAGGCCTCTGATCTCCGCCTCTCCCATGTGACCGCCCCATCCCAGAAGGGACGCGTCCGTCACAACTGTATGCTCTGGCTGGGGAAGGGAGAGGGATCTGCCCATGACCCATTGCCGGTTCGAGAGCCACCACTGCAACTGTCTTGCAGTCCCCTCCGAGATCTGGACGTGATCGGACAGGTTGCCCTGGTGCTGCGCCCACTGGAACTTCAGGTCCCACTGCAGAGCCCGCATATGCCATCTGGCATGATTGACCAGCAGGATGCAGGAGGCCATGAGGCCCAGCAGCCTCAGGGTCATCCGTACCGAAACCCAGGATAAAGGCCGAAAGATCGGAATCATAGCCTGAATATCCCGGACTCGCCGTTCGGGAGGATAGGCCCGAAACTGCGTCGTGTCCAGAACTGCTCCGATGAAAAGGAGCTGTGGAGAAGGAATCAGATGCGACTTCGGCCCATTGATGGAGAACCCCAGCGAGTGCAGGAGTTCGGCCGTAGTCTGGAGGTGGGAGACGACTGCCTGGGACAAGCCCGCCTTCAGCAGCCAGTCGTCGAGGTAGGGGAAGACTGAAACCCCTGCCCGGCACAGATGAGCTGCGACCACCGCCATCACTTTCGTGAACACCCGAGGGGCACTGGTAAGGCCAAAGGGGAGCACGGTGAACTGAAAATGCTCGGGGCCTACCGTGAACCGAAGGTAACGCCGGTGGGCCGGCAGGACGGGGATGTGGAAATACGCGTCCTGCAAGTCCAACGCTACCAACCAGTCTCCAGGGTCGAGGGCAGTCAAGACCTGAGCTAGGGTGAGCATCTTGAACTTCTCCTTCCGGAGGAAGCGATTGACGTTCCGGAGGTCCAAGATAGGACGCATGTCCTCCTTGTCCTTTTTGGGCACCAGAAAGTAGTGGGAGTAGCAACCACGCCCTACTTCTGGGGTCGGAACAGGCTCGATGGCCCTCTTGGTCAAGAGGGCCGTGACTTCCTTCTGTAGAAGCACCAAGTGATCCCCTGACATGCGGTGGAATTGAGGTGGCATGGCTGGGGGGTGGTCTCGAAGGGGAGGGAGTAGCCCCTTCGGACAATGTCCAAGACCCACCTGTCCGAGGTGATGGTGCGCCAGTGGGGAAGGTGATGGCGGACCATGCCCCCTACTGGCGTGCTGTGCACCTGAAAGGAGGGACTAGGAGGGCTTGGAGGCCGCGGACGGGTTGGAGGTGGTGGCCTGACCCGCACGCTGGTTGCCCGATCCGCCACGGCGGAATCCACGTCCTCGGCCACGCGAAGACGCCTGCTGCGCGGGCCGGTGGCTGGGCTGCTGACGTGAAGGGCGCCCCTACCGTGGCCACGATAGGGGCGAAAAGCAGAAGTCAGCGGAGGGCGTGTAGCAGAAAGGCCCAGGGACTTGGCAGTAGCCCGTGAGTCCTTAAAGCGCTCCAACGCATGGTCTGCTTTGGACCCAAAAAGACCGACTCCATCAAAGGGCATGTCCATGAGAGTATTCTGGACATCCCCTGAAAAACCAGTGGTTCTCAGCCAGGCGTGGCGTCGGAGCGCCACCGTCGTTGCAATAGACCTGCCCAGCGAGTCGGCGGTGTCAAGGCCACAACGGATAGTGTATTTGGCCGCATCCCTTCCTTCCGCAATGGCGCGGGAAAGCAGTGCCTGGACCTCCTCAGGACACTGGGGCAAAACATCCGCCACCGAATCCCACAGGAGTGGGTATATCGGCCCAAAAGACAAGCGGTGTTAACGGACCGCAAGCCAGCACTGGAGGAAGAAAAACCTTTCTTCCCAAACTGATCCAGGCGTTTGGATTCCCTATCCGGAGGAGCGGTAGGGAAGGCGGTTTGGGAAGCGGAGGCTTGGACAACCAAGCTCTCAGGAGTGGGGTGGACAGAGAGAAACAGGGGGTCGCCCGGAGCTGGGCGATGGCGTCGTGACACGTTCCGATCCACAGGAGCCCCTGTGTTGGGCTTGGACCAGGCGCCCAAAAGAACGTCAGTGAGGGCGTCGTTAAACGGCAGCACAGTCTCCGCAGAGGAGGCTGCCAGCTGAAGCACCTCTGTCAAGATGTTAGGCTTGACCGTCAAAGTAGGGAGTTGGAGACGTAAGGCCCCAGCTGCCCTACGCAACACCGTACCAAAATTGGCTCCCTCCTCCGTAGCCACGGGAGGAGACAGCATGCCAGTGTCAGGGGAAGTATCCAGACCACTGGCCTCCCCTAGACTCTCTGTCCAGTCCTCATCATACTGACAGTGTCGTGTCAGAGGGTCATCAGACCCCTCCCAGTCCAACTGGTCCTCCTCTGGTTCAAAATAAGGAGGAGGAGGGACAGTTGGGACCCAAGGTCCCATCGGCGCCGGAGCCGGCGTCGAGCGACGTCGTTCCGGGTCCATGTCCGGGCCGGAAGGAACTGGGGGACGACGCCGCCCGGAGCCCAGGGCGGCGTCGAGAACGGCACCGGAGACATCGGCGCCGGCGGAGGTGTCGTTAGGTCGACCGGCGTCGATGGGGGTTGTGGAGCCGGGATCGAGGCCGGGGCCGAAGCCGGAGCCGGGACCGAGGCTGGAGGCACGGGCGACGCCGGGGCCGGAGCCGTCGGCGACGTCGGAGCAACCCCATCAGGGCCCGCGGAGCCCGAAGGCGCACCGGAGGGGCCTGAAGGCCCGAAGAGGCGGGCCATGGCCGTCAGGAATTCCTGCACTTTGGCCGGATCCGCCCCCGAACCCGGGAAGGGCGGGTATGGCGGGGGCGACTCCACAGGCATGTCCGGGGCCGCGGGGACGGTGCCGGGAGGGGCCTCAGCCGAGTCGCGAGACCGGTGAGGCGAAGTCCTAGAGCAATGATGCTTCTTGGACTTCTTGTGTTTCGACTTACCGGACGAAGAAGACTTCGACGCCGACGACCGGTGTGGACTCCGCGATCGACCCCTGGACCTCTCACGCGACCGGGGCCTCCGTGGAGCCGAATGCCGGGCCTCGAGGAGCTTTCGAGACCGCTCTCGCAAAGCTTTCGGGTTGAGGGCCTGGCATTCGGGACAAGACTCCGTGTCGTGGCCTCGGCCGAGGCAGAAGAGACACTCCCAATGCGGGTCGGTGACGGACATCATCCGCGCACAGGCGCCGCATCGCTTGAAGCCGGGCATCCCTACGACACCTTGAAAGATGAAAAAACAGTGAAAAATTCACCAAAAAGTATGGTCAAAAAATGACCAGGGCACTGCTCTTCCCGGATCTGCGCTTGCTGGCGCGGAAAAGAAGAACTGACGTCAGCGCGCAGGGGCGGCGCCTAAGTACTGCCCGCGACGTCATCCCGGCGATCACGACGCCGACGACGGACGCGGAGCCGCACGACGCCGCCTACCGACGCGCAAGGGTACTGCTACGCAAAAACTTTCCGGATCCAGCCTGACGCCTGGGGATATTCTAAGGTAAGGAATCTGTCACTAACGTGTCTCTTTCAGATACAAAGCTTTGCCCTAAAATGAAAAGGAGAAAACAAAATGTTACGATCACAAATAATGGCACACAGACCATCAGCCGAACACACAAAATTTCCCCTGGGGCACATGGGCTTAAAAATACAAGGCCTATGGGGGCATAAACATCCAGAATATTCACCCCCAAAAGGGGCCACTCCCCAAAACATTTTGCACCATAAACAATAAAATACCTGGTGGTCTAGCAGCTTTTGCCCCCTTTGGGCCCTAAAAATATATGGCTGATCTGCCCCCAAGGGGGGCAGAAAAGGCCAAAACAGTCATCCCCAAAAGGGGGTGACCCTTGCCCAAGGGGCCACTCCCCAAAACATATGTATATACATATGTATATACATACATTAAAAAACATTCCTGGTAGTCTAGAGGCTTCTACCCCCCTTGGGGGCAGATGGGCCTAAAAATAGAAAGCCAATCTGCCCCCTAGGGGGGCAGAAATGACCAAAACATTCATCCCCAAAAGGGGAGCAATCCTTGCCCAAGGGATCGCTCCCCATATTTACTAAAAATGAATCCCTGGCATCTAGTGGGTTTCTACCCCCCGGGGGCTAGATCAGCAGGAAAAATGGCTGATCTAGCCCCAGGGGGGGCCGAAACATGGAAGTTAAAAAAGCCCCCATGGGAATGACCCTTGCCCAAGGGGTCATTCCCAAAATGCACACAAATAAATTCCCTGGTGCCTAGTGGGTTTCTGCCCCCCCCCCCCGGGGGGTTGATGGGCCTAAATACGACCGAATCAACCCCAGGGGGAAAAACATGGAGAAAAAAAATATCACCCCCATGGGAGCGACCCTTGCCCAAGGGGTCGCACCCAAAATGTGCAAATTTAAAAGTCCCTGGTTCCTAGTGGGTTTTGGCCCCCCGAGGGAGGCTGATCGGCCTAAAATTGGCCAAATCGGGATGGATACATATGCCCCCCAGGGGAGCGACCCTTGCCTAAGGGGTCGCTCCCCCAACAAACCAAAAAAACATCCCTAGTAGTCCAGTGGATGGATTCCTGCTCCACGATCGCGGGCCTCACCGGCGATCGTGGAGCAGGAATCAATTAGAAACAGGCACAGGGGAAAGGAAAAACTCTTTCATTTCCCCCTGTGTCCGTTTTCTCCCCAAACCCCCCCCCCCGAGAGAAGGACTTACCTTTTAGCGTCCTCTCTCTAGACGCGCTGGAAACAAATGGCTTCCAGCGCGTCCCCGGCAACCTATGATGACGTCGGCGCGCCGTGGGCGCGCCTACGTCATCGGATTGCCGCGGGAGGGGTTGGGGGAGGTAGCGGAAGCGCTTCCGCTGCCTTCCCCAGTGGGGGCATGTAGGGGGCCGGCCAGTGCCAGGACGTAATGGTTACGTCCTCGGCACAGCTCCTCCGTTGCCGAGGACGTAACCATTAGGTCCTCCGCACCGAAGGGGTTAAGAAAGGTTCCAAGACAAGAATAAATAATTTTGGAGAAAGGGGGCACCATTGTCGGACTCCTCTATGTAGCGGAAAAGAAGGGGATACAAGACCATTGGCTAAAATAAAGGATTTGGGAGAGGAGTATAATAAGGAAACTTAATTGATGAATTTCGGGCCAAAATCAAACCATACAAGCGTTTGAAAAACAAAGGGCCAACTGACTCTATCAAACGCCTTTTCAGCATCTAATGAAATTGCTGCTAATTCATTTTTATACGTTTTGGATTTATTTAATACATTAAAAAACAATCGAGTGTTATCAGATAAATGTCATCCTTTAATGAAACTGCATTGTTCTTTTCCAATCAAATGGGGTAATATAGAATCTAAGCGAAGGGCAAGTATTTTTGCAAAAATGTTATAATCTAAATTGATCAAAGAGATGGGCCTATAATTTTTGCATAAAGTATGGTCTTTGTTTTCTTTAGGGAGGAGACATATTAAAGCTTCTTGAAAGGATCCTTCCGATTTCTAGGTAGAGATAAAGTGTTGAAATAGTTGATAGAGTTTAGGAAGAAGGATCTGGGAGAAATGAGAGTAGAATTCAATTGTAAACCCATCAGGTCCCGGAGCTTTACCTTTTTTAATAGAATGAATGGCGGTCAACATATCATTAGTTTGAATATCGTCTTCTAGGGAAGAAAAGTCTACTTCAGGAGAAGAAGGAGGAGTGATAGAAGATAAGTAGTGAAGAATATCTTCTTGGTGAGAGGGAGATTCAGGAGTATAAAGGGAATGATAGAAGTTAGTAAAATTCTAAAAGAATATCTTCATTTTTATGAACCCTAGTGTCAGCTGAAGTTGAAATTGAATCAATTTTAGTTCGTTCTTTTTAATCTTAAGATAATTAGCGAGAATTTTCCCAGCCTTATTTTGGGCACCATAATATTAAGCACTGGATTTAAGCAAAATTAGATTAGCAGCTTCTGTTGAAATCATATTAAACGAAAATCAGATTGGGATTTAGTAGAATGGAAGGAAAGTTCTAACTGTTTAATATGCGAACTGAGTGTTTGCAATTTTTTGGAAGAGGATTTACGTTTCTGAGCTACAAAATAAGGAAGTCCCTAGAAGCAGCTTTGAAGGTGTCCCAAATTAGTGATGGGGATGTATGTGAAGATTCATTTTCTAGAAAAAACGTATTTGAAAAATGTGCGGTCTAAGAGAAGGGAGTTGTTTAATCTCCATCGTTTAGAACCCACCGTAGGAGGAAGCAAATCTAAAGTGAGAGATACGGGAGCGTGATCTGAAAGCAAAATGGATCCTATATCGGAATGTGAAATATGTTGTGTGAGGGCCTTAGATATAAACAGGTAATCTATGCAGGATTGAGAGGAATGTACAGGAGAGAAAAAGGTATATTCTTGAAGGGTAGTGTGGCATAATCTCCAGGCATCAACAAGGGAGCGTTGGGCAATCGTAGACGTGAATTGAGAATGAATATTAGAGGGGATAAATCTAGATTGTGAACGTCTATCAATAAAAGGATCAACAATCATATTACAATCACCACCAACAATCAAATAGTCGTCACTGTATGTCATTAGTTTGGATAAAATCTGTGGCGTAAAAGTTTATCAGGATTAGTGGGTGCATATAAATTAAAAATAGTCAAAGGAATTTTGTTAACTAACAAGGAAACTGAAACCCATCTACCTTCAGTATCTGCTTCTTGTGCAACCACTTGAATATCCAAACGTTTATGACAAAGAATAGTTACCCCATTACGTTTCCCCGAACCAGGAGAAGCAAAAACATGGCCCACCCATTGTCGTTGAAGTTTGGATATCTCTTTTTGGATTATATGAATCTCCTGCAATAAAACAATATCACCTTTCAAGCCAGCAATATGTGATAAAACCCTTTGACGTTTTATAGGCGAACCCAAACCTTTAACATTCCAAGATAAAACTTTTAACAACATCTTAAATTATCGAACAATAATTCAAAAAGTACAGTACTATGAAATCGAGATAGTTATGAGGAAAGAGCTAACAAGAAAAGAATAGTGTAAATGAATATAAAGAAAAAAGGAACATAATTCAAAAAGATCATGTAATAATTAATGAAAAAAGGAAGATAGATAAGCCAGAAAGAGGAAAAGAGAAAGGAAAATGGAAAGGAAGAAAAGTTTAGAATATATAGAAATATATAGGAAAAAGAACCAGGGAATGAATATATAGTCAAATAGAGAGACCAGAAGAGGATAGAAAAGAGAAAAAATTAAGAAAAAAAAAAGGACATACCACGAACATACAATGAAAACGGGGGTGGTGGAGCCACATAAGGAAGACGTCACAGCCACTCGGAAAACTCCAGGACGAGGACGGGAAAAGGAGGAGGACATCCAGACTGGATAACAGTCACAAAATCAGGGGACCACGAAAATCTTACCTAGTGGTAAAAAGAAAGGGAATATATTATATAAAAAACATAACCAAATAATCTGAAAACATATGTCAACCAAGGAGAAAACAAATAACAACAAGGTTAAAACAGAACAATTAAATCCAAGAAAAAGTAGTAAACGCCATGTCATTTCTTCTACAGACAATTGAACTGGAAAAAATATTAAAAAAGAGGAGAAAAATAGATAACAACAATGTTAACACAACATTCAAATCAGCGAAGAACAAGGAATTTCCATATCTTCTTCCCTACAGGTATTCAAAAAACGCTGTAATAGAACAGGATCTTCATAGTTAGTGGTTTTATTTTTGTAAGTCACCTTAAAGAGGCATGGGTGAAACAAACCATATCTGGCATTCAAACTTCGAAGTGCAGGTCTCATATCTAGAAATTGCTTCCGACGGTCTGCTGTCGCCTTTGCATAATCTTGAGCAAAAAACAGGTTAGATCCCTGCCAAGAAATTTTTCCGTCAAGTTTGGCCGCCTGTAAAACCTTAAGTAAATCAGTATATTCCAAAAAGTATAGAATAACGCCTCTTGGTTTAGTTGATGAAGAAGAGGTTTGTGGGATACGACCCAAACAGTGTGCTCTTTGGATATTCAAAGGTGGAGATTCTGAAATATTTAGAGGTTTTGGAAGAAAAGACTGAAAGAAGATAAGAGGGTCAGAGCCTTCAAGTCCTTCCACGAGGCCATAGATGCGTAGATTGTTACGCCTATTTCTATTTTCCACTTGTTGTTTTAGGCGGGAGATTTCCTGATGCATGGAGGGCACTTGGCTGACAACAACTTGAACAGAATCCACTCGATTTGCCAAATGAGTAACTTTTTGATTGGTATGAGACCAATTGTCTTCGAGACTTTGGAGGCGAGCATTTGTTTCCGTCAAATAAGGTTTGAGAGCACTAATTTCATCGAGAAGTAGTTCCATAGATATAGATGTTGGACAGTTGGAAGGGGAAGGCAGATCTTTTTTGACACGTTTACCTGTTGCTGATGATGATGCAGAGGGTAACTTAGAAACAGGTTTAGGCGCAATTTGTGCGGTAGCAGATGCAGCTCCACTTGTGGCGGAGGAAGCAGAGTTGGAATCCATCTCATCCATGTTGTCTTGTAGAATACTGAAAGGGTTATAGTGTACCAGAGTAGCAGGATCAAGAGAAGAAGCTGCACCAGGGGTAACTCGTGCCTTCGCCATAAACCGTACACCAATAATGCTAACACCCTCGTATATATAGTAAGAGAAAGTGCCAAAGATTTGATGAAGAAAAAACTGTGAGAAAGAAAAAATTCTCCTCAAGTCAGTTAGTAAAACTTATGACATTCACATTGTGAAAAAGGCAAAACGAGATTAAGCTATGTAGAATGTTGATTTATAACATTGAGATTTCTGGGACTCAAAAAGAGTTGGCTGGTGCCAAAAGGGAAAAGTATCCTTAGCAAAAAGCCAGACAGGCCAGCGAAAGACCCAAGACATCAACTAGGCGGTCTAGCCCCTTATATTACACAGGAGCTGAGTAGAAAACAGCATTCAAACAAAAGAGTCCCGGCTAAGCAAGGGGGAGCATTTTCGTGAACAGTCAACAATTTGACACCCCAAGGCTGCCATGTAAGGAGGTACCAAACTGGAGGTTAAAGGTGCGCTTCATCAAGAGAAGAGATTATGAATTCCAGCATTGCCAGTGGAACTCACCACTTCACAATAAAAGCTCATGAGGTTAAGCCATATCTATTCCAGGACTCCAGGATGCACCAATGCCTCCAAAAATGCCAAAAACAGTCAAAAATAGCAAAAACAGCGAAAGAGAGCAATAGCCAGTCATAAATCAAGGGGGGCGCTTATCTGACGAAGCTCGTATGGCTGCCAGGTACAGAGCCGAAAACTGAGCGATAGCAGGCTCAAAATGGTGGCCGCAAGCTGACTGAAAAGAAAGTCAGCGAGGAAAAGACAAAGCACTCACCCCCAGACAAGCGGGAACGCCACAATGTATAGAGATCAGCTTCATTTACACTCGCTGTCACTGTGGCGACATCCCAAAAGCTTCCTCCTTCGCCGCACCGCCTCGGAGCTTCACGGAGCGGCGGCCATCTTCTAAGGCGCCGAAGCCACACCCCAGACATCCAACCTTCTACTCTATTTAGAGTGTGCGGTCGGATGACTTTTTTTTGTCCTTCACTGCCATACATTTCCTGTTATGAGGGACAAAAAATTTTTTTTTTAAATTGCCCACAACTTGGGAGAAAACTCCCGTTGAATTGTGACCATTAATATATATGTATATATTTTTTTGATTTTCCAGGAACAAACTCTTGCTTTGGGAGTTAGTTTTTGGAAAATAAAAAACTTCAAAAAGTTTAGTATAAGCGTCCGTCACTAGTGATGGACGCAGATGAAACTTTTGAATGGGTTTGTATGAACCGACATGGTGGCAGTTCATGGGCCTGTGTTGAACTCTGAATTTGACAGGATGAGGAAAGTCCTCCGCCACCAGGATGGTCTTTACTCCGCCGTTAACCTCAAGTCAGGCCCTAAATGTTTTATAATTTTTTTATATTTTAGTCACAATAAAAATGAAGATTGATGATAATGTAGTCCTGCACAGAGCTACAACTAATAACAAAAAGAATTTGGGAAAAGTAAAAACAAAAATTAAATCTCCGAACAACACCTCGCTTCGACAGTCTCTCTCCCCATAGGAACATAAACCTATTCATTTTTAAATATAAAAATTGTTTCTTGCACCTCTAAAATATCTGCTGAAATACATTTAGATTGTAGATTAAAAAACATTATCTTCCAAAATATTGTTATGTTAAAATTAAGGAGGTATGAACTAGTGACAAACAATATGAAAAATCTGAAACGTAGAAATGGAATGCTGGACTTGTGTAAAGATCTCTTTCATTAACCATTATATGTCCTTTAAAATGCATTATGCCATAAATGAATTAAAACCTAAACTCCCTCTCACATTCGGTCGAAGGCTTTGGGTACGTCGAAGAAAAAAAGATGAGAAATACAAGCTGGACTCGACCTCTTTAAAGCCCTCTCGAACACCAGAACAGACGTGAGGGCATCAACTTGCCTCTCGGTCTTGCTCCAGAAGGCGATCCACTGAGCCGAATCTGAAACTATCCCTGATGCAACCTGAATTCCCAGGTCCATTGGCGACACTGAACCAAATCCAAGAGTTCTGTGAAGCCATGCTGCATCTTTTCAGCACGTTACCGTGTCCTCTGGTTTACCTTTCGACCCCAAAGAATCTAATGCACCCCCACTTAGGACTTCGTCGGCAGGTCTACCTTTGGCACGAGCTGGATCCTCTGGCCCTGCTATGGGCCTTTATTGGCCTCAGTGCAAACTCTGGCTTTGGTGATATGACCTACGCCAGACCCTGGGCCATCGATGGCAATGCCGGATGACAAAGTTCAACAACTGTGCTATCCTGTTCCAAGTCAGCGCTGCTTTGTCCTCAACCAAAGCTGTGCCTTTGTCGTCTTGGGCTGCAGACTTTTGGCAGCCATCAGACTCTGATACGTTTCACTTGCCCCCAAGAGCGGATCAAATAACATATAATCTCATCAGCACAGGTTCTGATAATACCCCTTATGATGCAGGGGATGAATTTACACAGACCTTCATAAAGGACAACTGGTATGAGGAGCTTCAGGATGCCAGTGGCCTGGACACCTCACAAGGCACTGGGCTTGTCTCACCACTGGGCCGACCATGGAGGAGAGTGCCTCCTTCACAATGGTGGTGCAGCTGAGTTCCTTGATCTCTAAATACGCATCTATTTTCACATCCTCATCCCACCCCAGTCGCTATCTGTGGTTCACAGTGGGACAGGAGCACTTTTAGTTTTCTGTGCTCCCCTTTGGCTTTACCAGTGTCCCTCGGGTGTTCACAAAAGTGATGGCGGTGGTTACAGTGCATCTTCGGAGGTCGGGGGTCCAAGTATTTCCCTACCTCATCAACTGGCTGCTGAAGGTGTGCTCAGCCTAGGCAGTTGTCTTCCACCTCCAGCCTACAGTGAAGCTCCCTACATTGGTGGGGTTCACTGTCAACATGTCGAAGTTGCACCTGACTCCTTCACAGACGCTTCTCTTCATCAGAGCTATTCTGGACACAGTGCAATTTCTTGCCTTCCCCTCTGGAGTGAGAGTCCAGGACATTTGGGCTATCTTCCCACATTTTTAGCATCTGTCTTGATTCTCAGGGAGGATGACTTTGAGGTTTCTGGGACTGATGGTCTGCTGCTGGTCAAGTACACAGGTTGACATTTGCAGGTTCTTTAGTGGGATCTGAAATCCCAGTGGGCACAGCATTAGGGGGACCTCTCTCTGAGAATGTCAAGATATCAGAGGAGACTGCAAAATGCCTTCAGTGGTGGTTGATCGATGGTGAATGGGTCATTGGCTACTGACCCCTCTCCTTATCCTACCCAGAGCTGCCAGTGGTGACAGATACCTCTTTTCTGTATGGGGAGGTCTCTTGGGCAAGGTGGAGATCAGAGGCATCTGGTCTCCAGCGGACGCCCGGATCCATAACAACCTATTGGGGCTGCAGGCTATTTGTCTTGACTTTGAAAGCCTTCCTGCCATCCATTAAAGGAAGGCTAGTACAAGTGCTTACGGACAACACCACTGCAATGTGATACTGCACAAACAGAGCAGGCTGGGGTTGTGGACATTGTGAGTGGAAGCATTATGCCTCAAAGTGGCTGGAGCACTAGGGGATTTTCCTGGTGGTGCACCACCTGGAGGAATTTCTAAATGCAAGGGTGGAAGAACTCAGACACCAACTCCAAGTGGATTACAAATGGCAGTTACATCCGGAGGTGGCGCAAGGTCTCTTCATTGAATTGGGAGTCACTTGGTTTGATCTTTTCACCATTTCTGATTACATACAATGTCAGCACTTTTGTGTATTGGAGTTTAAAGTACTGCCCTTTCAGAGATGAATTATGTCTAGAGCGGAACTCTGGACTCCTGTAAGCTTTTCTGCTGTTACCTCTCCTGCTCTGAGTTCCGAAGAAGATTAGGAACTACTGGCCCAAGTCATCCTAGTGGCACTGAATTGAACTGAACTCCTGGGCATGAGCATATGTCCTCCGATCAGGGCATTTGAGAGGATCTTCTGTTGCAGCAACATTACCCAATCTGCACCTCCATAGTTGACTGCTTTCGACCTCCCTCCAGAGACAGTGTTCCTCGTCGTCATAGCATCAGCGTACTGGGTGAGTGAGCTACAAGCCCTCTCTTTCAACCTGCATACACCACATTTTTCCCAGATAAACTGGTCTTGAGGACCCGGGTCTTATTTCTTCCAAAAGTGGTGATTCCTAAAACAGCTCTAAGATTTTACATTGACCATAACAGAGAACATCATTTGGACCATCAGCTCTTTAAGGGACTTATTAGCATGAAGACCGGCAAGGCAGTGGTGAAGAGAACCATCTCTCGTTGGATCCAGCTCTGCATTGACATCTGTTACGCATTGGCCAAGAAGCAATCCCAAGAGGGCGTGTGGGTTCATTCCACCGGGGCTAAGGCTGCTACCACTGCGATGGCATGCAAAGAGACTGTCCTTGATATTTCCCAGGCTTCTACGTGAGTGTCACTTCACACATTCACAAAGCGCTACTTTCTGGACAGGCAGGCCTGATTGGCATTTTACCCACTCAATTTGATTAGATCCCGTTAACTGCCTGGGAGGTAGTGGTTTCATATCTATTCAGAAGGTGAGGAATTTGTGGCTATAATTATCTGTCAGAAGAAGTTACCTTCAGTAACACTCTTTCTGGTAGATACTCTATCTAGTCACAGATTCTTATTGTCCCTCCCACCTCTCCATTCTATGAACTGGACTCTCCCATCTAAAAAGGTGCTAAGTTTACAGATCTGCACACTGGTTATACCAATCTACTATTGGGCTTTGCGTCTGGGGGCAGGGACATCCTAGAAAGTAACTGACCTCAACAGCATCAGTAACTGACCTCAACAGCATGGGTGGCACCAATATGTGGCTCCATTCACCACTTCCATAGAGTGCAACAACATAGGCGTGGAACTTCATGATGCCACCTACCGGCATGTAGGGGTACTGATGAAAAGTTTCTGGATTTAGGTTGGAACTTGGAGAATATTCAAAAGGTGTAGAACCTGCAATTAGAAGGAGTATCTGTTGTGTTCTCCCTTTCCTTTTTGTCCCTTCTCACCTCCCTTCCCCCCTCCTCCCTCCTGTCATCAGCTGAGCGTTCTGCAATGTTGCCAGACGACAGTTGATGACCGGCGTGACCGGACGCTTCCCCTGGTTCTCTCCACTGGCCTGTATTCTTCTGTGTTGGAAGATCCTTATAAACTTCATTTAACAATCAACCCTGGATTGTCATCTTTACAGTATCTACCAGAAAGAACATTACCAAAGGTAAGTAATTTTTTGTTTGTGAATTTTAAGCCCTCTGAAGTCCAACGCTTTCCCTGCTGTTCCACAGACTGGAGTGGAAATAGTACATTTTACCCCTCCGAAGTCCAACGCTTTCTCTACTATTGCACGTAAGTGGGAGTAGTGTATGTAATACTCCCATACTCAAACACTTTCCAAAATGTTTTAAATCTATTAATTATTATTAGTTTAAAATGTTAAATTTATAGTATTTGTTTATATTTTATTTGTTTCTAACGTTTTTATAATATTTTTGTAAATATCTTTTTTTGTTTAATAATGTATGTAATGTTTTGGAACTTAATTGCTAACAAATTTATTGTTTCATGAACAGGAGCGGCCCATGCAGGTAAGAACAGTGGGGTGGTGGGGCCTGGTGGGGGGGACAGACGACGATGAGGGAAAATTAAATAAATAAGTCATCATCCCTCGTCATGGTCTGTCAAATCCCCCACCCCGCCGCTCCTGACCTGCACGGGCCGATCCTGTTCATGAATATATATATATATATATATATATATTCACTGAAAAAACCAGAGGTTTTAGGGACAGTTATAGTTAGTTGGACATTGCACTCGTACAAAACCCGTGAAATTCCCCCGTTATAGTTAGTTCAGCTAACTATAACTCACGCCCGCAATGCACTGCTGATGACGTCACATATTACATCACTCATGACATGGTCAGTGACATCACTGATGACATCACTGATGACATCTCAAATGACATCACTGATGACATCATCCAGTGACTGTGTGTTTCTGTAAAGTTTAAATATGTTTAATATATATAGGGAAAGGCGTATTGAAGAATGAGTGGGTGTATAAGTGTCTGAATGGATGATTTAGTACGTGCGTGACTGACTCTACAAGTGAGTGATTAAACGTATCTTACTGAATGCATGGGTTAGTGACTAAACTGTGTGAATGTCTGTATCCGTCTGTTGGTGTGTAAGTGGATGCATGGATTTGCGAATAGCTACATGAGTGTCTATATGGGTTATTTATTGGTTCTATGAGTATCTGTATGGGTGCCTGAGTGTTTGTGTGGATGGGGTGTGTGCGACTGTGCATAGATGTGTGAGTGGGTGATTCACTGGGTGGATGGTTTCAAGAGTGCATCTGTGATAGACTGTATGGGTGGGTAAGTGTGTGTAAGAGTGTGTTAGTGAGTGAATGTATGTCCCAGTGGTACATGTGTGAGTAACTACATATGTGAAAGGCAGTATATATGTGTGTTGGAGTATATAAATAGCTATAAGCGAGAGTGAGTGATTGTGATAGTGGCTGTATGGATGAGTGTGTGCTTGTATCAGTGATTGTATAAGAGCGTAACAATGTGCTAGTATTTGTATGATTAAGTGAGCTGGTGTGTGTATAACTGTATAGGTGAGTAAATGGCAGTGTGTTTAATTATTTGCATGACTGACTAGGTGTGTGAGTACCTCTATGGATGAGTGGCGGTGTTTGAGTGTCTATATAGGAGTAAGAGTGCATATGATAGTCCTGTACTGAGTGACCATAAGTATGAGTGACTGTACGGGTGAGTGAGTGGATGTGTGTGTGTAGACCTAAGAATCAGTGAGTGGGTATGTAGTTATTGGTGTTGGAGTGTCTATGGTTTTGCGAATGGCACTCTGTAATTTAGATTGGGTGTATCAAAGGTTATATTAGGGTGTGAGGAGCTGCATCAGATTATCACGTGGAAGATGTCATCAGTGATGTCATTTGAGATGTCATCAGTGATGTCATCAGTGATGTCACTGACCATGTCATGAGTGATGTAATATGTGACGTCATCAGCAGTGCATTGCGGGGGCGCGAGTTATAGTTAGCTGAATTAACTATAACGGGGGAATTTCACGGGTTTTGTACGAGTGCAATGTCCAACTAACTATAACTGTCCCTAAAACCTCTGGTTTTTTCAGTGAATTTCAAAGGTTTTTTAAATGCTAATTTCTAACTATAACGTGTCTGAAACCTATGGTTTTTTCAGTGAATTTCAAAGGTTTTTCAAATGCTAATTTGTAACTATAACGTGCCTGAAACCTACGGTTTTTTCAGTGAATTTCAAAGGTTTTTTAAATGACAATTTTTAAATGTATTAATTTTTATATTCATTTTTTTCATACTGATTTACTACATTTTTAGAAACAATTTCTTTTACATATTTTATTTTTTAAATTACATTGTAATTACATTATACATTACATTACAAAAATACTTTCTCAGAATGAATTACTTTAGTTTAAATACTTTGCACATAGGCAATAGACTTTTAAGTACAGTAGTTACAGTTGTTGCAATGGGCAACACATTTTCAAACACAATGCAACATTCAGCTCAATGTGAATTTCTAGTTAAATGCAATTAGTTACTTTATGGATTACTTTTCTAACCACAGGACTGGATCCTAGATTCAGTCCTGGTACATCTCCTGTAAACAGTTGAGTAAAAGCGTTTTGGTTACAGTCGTGATTTTTAAGGAATATTATTGTATTTTAAAAGTTGACACTTAGAAACTTTTTCTCATAGAATCACCAATGTTATCCTATGGAAGGAAATTCACTTAGCAGGTAAAAACTGTTATCGTTACTTTTTCTTACTCAGTGTTGGATCCTGGATCCAGCACTGGTGCATCTCCTGTAAACAGTTGAAAGAATGCGTCTAAGTCATACAGGCGATTTTTAAGGAATATTTGTAGTTTGTGAAAATCGACACTTTGAAACTTTTCTGCTGAAAACCAGACAATGGATTCCTATGGAAGAAAATATAAGTTACTGGTAAGTACGGTTAAAATTACTTTTCAGGACCAGTACTGGGCTGAAAGATACAGCACTGAGGTCTCTCCTTATAACAGGTGAGTAAATCGGAATTCGTATTTCGGCTGATTTTAGAGGAATATTTGTATGTTTCAAAAATCAACACTTAGAAACTTTTTCAGCAAAAAGCAGGCAATGATATCCTATGGAAGGAAATTCAAGTTACTGGTAAGTACGGTTAAAATTACTTTTGAGGATCAGTACTGGGCTGAAAGATGCAGCACTGAGGTCTCTCCTGATAACAGGTGAGTAAATCGGAATTCGTAATTTCGGCTGATTTTAGAGGAATATTTTAAAGTTCCAAAACTCCACACTTAGAAGAATTTCCAAGTGAAACCAGTCAATGTTAGCCTATGAAGGAAATTCAAGTTACCGGTAAGTACGGTTAAAATTACTTTTGAGGATCAGTACTGGGCTGAAAGATGCAGCACTGAGGTCTCTCCTGATAACAGGTGAGTAAATCGGAATTCGTATTTCGGCTGATTTTAGAAGAATATTTTAAAGTTCCAAAACTCCACACTTAGAAGAATTTCCAAGTGAAACCAGTCAATGTTAGCCTATGAAGGAAATTCAAGTTACCGGTAAGTACGGTTAAAATTACTTTTGAGGATCAGTACTGGGCTGAAAGATGCAGCACTGAGGTCTCTCCTGATAACAGGTGAGTAAATCGGAATTCGTATTTCGGCTGATTTTAGAGGAATATTTTAAAGTTCCAAAACTCCACACTTAGAAGAATTTCCAAGTGAAACCAGTCAATGTTAGCCTATGAAGGAAATTCAAGTTACCGGTAAGTACGGTTAAAATTACTTTTGAGGATCAGTACTGGGCTGAAAGATGCAGCACTGAGGTCTCTCCTGATAACAGGTGAGTAAATCGGAATTCGGATTTCGGCTGATTTTAGAGGAATATTTGCACAATGGTGAAGGGAGGGGCGGGGCCTGAGGTGACATCTGTGCAAACGCGCCCCGTGGTGCGTTTTAAGTTGGGGGATTAAGTCCCCTTGAATCATGAGGGTCCCTACGGGCCAACTAGCCCACCAGGAACCTCCAGTATGCGCCAGGGGCTGCGTTGCAGAGACATGTACAGAGGCCACACCCCTTTTACACCTCTCTGCAACGCAGCTCTGTGGCGCTTTCTGGACGTACCTGTTGGGCTAGTTGGCCCCCAGGGACCCTCAGGATTGAAGAGGATTTAATTCCCCATCTTAAAACGCGCCACGGGGCCTGTTTGCACACATGTCACCTGAAGCCCCGCCCTCCCTTCACCACTGTGCAAACGCGCCCGTGGCGCGTTTTAAGTCGGGGGATTAACTCCCCTTGAATCCTGAGGGTCCCTGGGGTGCAACTAGCCCACCATATACCTCCAAAGCGCCATAGAGCTGCGTTGCAGAGAGGTGTAAAAGGGGCGTGGCCTCTGTACACCTCTCTGCAAGGCAGCCCCTGACGCATACTGGAGGTTCCTGGTGGGCTAGTTGGCCCCCAGGGACCCCAGTATTCAAGGGGAATTCGTTCCCCTCTGCAAACGCGCCAGGGGCGCGTTTGCAGAGTGGTGAAGGAAGGGGCGGGGCCTGCGGGCCCGATCGTTTATTTTTATTTTTATTTTTTTAATTTTTTGGGGGAGGGGGCCGCGTGGCCCCCTCCCGAGCCACTACTTGCCCGGGGACCCCATCCCCGGGGCTGGCCCTCTCGTTGGGGACTGTGGGGGTCCCCAATCCCCCACAGTCCCGCCGGCTCCCGTGTCCTACGGGAGCCGGCATTGCTTACACATGGGGAGCAGCTAACATGCTGCTCCCCATGTGGAAAAGCAATCGGCTTTGGATATTGGAAGAGAGAGCAGGTTTCCTGCTCTCTCTTCCAATATCCAAAGCAGTTTGCAATGACAGGACGGGAGCCGCGAGGCTCCCGTCCTGTCATTGCAAAGGCACCCGGGACACTGCAGGAGCCGGCCCTGGGGGTGGTGGTCCCCAGGGCCATCAAGGGCTCCAGGAGGGGCCGTGCGGCCCCCTCCCATTCAGTGCACAGCCCCGGGAGGTGGTGGTCCCCGGGGCTCTGGGGGTCCAAAACGGACCCCCATTGTAATTTTCTTAGTGCCCCGGGAGGTGGTGGTCCCGGGCGTGTGGGGGCTGGAGCCCCCACACAGGTTTTTAATTAAAAAAGAAGCCCCGGGAGGTGGTGGTCCCGGGGCTGCGGGAGGGCTCAGAGCCCTCCCGCACCATTCTACATAAAGCCCCGGGGGTGGTGGTCCCCGGGGCTTGGGGGCCCTTAGAGGCCCCCACACATAAAATTAACCCCCCAGCATGCCCCCGGGACTTGGCCCACCCGGGGCCAATTAACTATCGAAGCGCGGGAGACCGCGCTCGATTTTCTCCGGCAGGGTTCGCGCTCCCTGAGCGCATCCTGCCGATTTAAAAAAAAAAAAAAATTTTTTTGCCCAGGGGGTCCTTGTGGGACCCCCTGAGCAGACCTAGGGGGTCAGGGTGTTTCTACCCTGCCCCCTTTGTGCGCTTTGTTTCTGACAAAATGGCTGCCAACACTTCCTGATTTGGAGTGTTGACAGCCAATTAACATAAAGCTCGTGCTCGGGAGGATCCGCGGCCCTAGATATATCTATCTTTTTTACTTTTCATTTTCTCAGCAACTACTGAACGGATTTACACCATTTAACAAAAAGGGTTCTTTCTGAACCAAGAACTACCTCTTTGCCAAATTTGGTGTAATTCCATTCAGCAGTTCGAGCTGTAGCCGTGTCTAAAGTTTCCTATGGAAAATTGCATGGGGAAAACGCGTTTTGGGACCCCCTTTTTCTCGGCCCCCGCTTGACGAATCCCCGAGACTTTCAGGGTAGGAGCGGACCGGAGCGGGCCACAAAGTTTGAAAATTTTGCGAAGATACGTCAACCGGCAAGAGAGTTATTTCAAATAGAATGTCGCGGATTTCCTATGGATAATAGGTTGTAACTATAACTATCTACTGGCGACCGCCAGTAGATAATATATATATATATATATATATATATATATATATATATATATATATATATATATATATATATATACATACATATATATATGTATATATATATATATGTGTGTATATATATATATATATATGTGTGTATATATATATATACATACATATATATATACATACATATATATATATATTATATATATGTATATGTATATGTATATGTGTGTATATATATATATATATATATATATATAAATATATAAATAAATATATATATATATGAATAAATATATATATGTGTGTGTGTGTGTATATATACTTGATAGGTTGGAAATAGACACTTGTGGACATCCAACAACCAAGTTAAGAAGCAAATCCAAATTCTGTCCTAATTTACCGCCAGGGAACCGAATCGATACATATCATGACCTTGTGATATCTGATCTGGAAAAACTAAAAAACACCAATCTCAACAAAAAGGAAAATCTGACTAAAGGGGAACGAGAGGCCCTGAAAGAATTAATGAATTGTGACACAATCGAAGTAAAACCAGCCGATAAGGGTGGTAACATTGTTATAATGGAAAAAACTCAATACATCAGAGAGGCCAAAAGGCAGTTAAACAATACCAGCAAATATACAAAACTAATAGGAAATCCCATCAATGATCTAACATTGAATTACCAACAACAAATTTAAAAATGGAGGGAGCAATGCATTATCAATGATGAGGAAGCCAGCTATCTGACGGTGGACAATCCAATAATCCCCACAATTTACTTTTTGCCCTAGGTGCACAAAACACTGATAAATCCACCTGGCAGACCAATCATCTTGAGTTGTGGCTAATTATACAAGAACCTATCAATATACATAGACAGTACTCTGGCACCCATGGTAACAACACTTAATTCCTACTTAAAGGACACAGGGGATTTCCTAAAACATTTGGCTAACATCACATGGCACAATGGTCTACTATTGGTAACAATCGATGTAGTGTCATTGTATAAATCAATAAGCCATGAGGTGCGACTAACCGCCATGAAGTACTTTCTAGCACAACGCAATGTTCAATACTTGGAACAATCAGAAGCCATACTAGAGATGACAGAGCTGTGCCTACGGAACAACATCTTTCTGTTCGACAAACAAATGTACCTGCAGACCTGTGGGACCGCAATGGGGGTTTCCTTCTCCCCTAGCTATGTAAACTTCACAATGGGATGGGGGGAGAAGACGATAGCATGGGGAGAAGGTAACGAAAGATCCATAGACAAAATCCATCTCTGGCTACGGTTCATCGACGACTTGTTCATAATTTGGAACGGAACAACAAATGAATTTCAGGAATACTTCTCTATCCTGAACCGAAACAAAGTTGGATTATCATTCACGCACAATATCAGTGACAAAGAAGTACAGTTCCTAGATCTTACGGTCTATATTGAGGATAATCACATTAAAACCACTGCATATAGAAAACCTACAGCAACCAACAGGATCCTAAATGGGACCAGCTTCCATCCCCGTGCTCTAAAGTAGAGCATACCATATGGAGATTTTTTAACGATGCGCAGGAACTGCACCGATGACAAGGTCTTTAAAGAAAAATCAAACAAAACCATCCAAAAATTCAAACAAAGAGGGTATGGTAAAAAAGACATTGAGGAAGGAATAAAAAGAACAGAGAACCTAACACAGCAAGAAACACTAAACAACAAACAGAGCAAAAGGAAAAATTAAGAAACCAACAAGAAAATAAGATTCATAATGACCTACAATAAAGAACACATCATGATAAAGAAAATTATGAACAAGTATTGGAACATATCAAGGAAGGATCCAGACATTGGAAATGATCTGAGTGAGAACGTCGACATTTCTTTTAGAAAAGCTCCATCACAAAAAGACAAATTGACTCGCAGGCACTTCACAAGAGCACAAAAAGAAACATGGCTAACAGATCACCAAGGAGGATTTACAAAATTTGACATGTAAAGCCTGCAAAATTAGGAGAAACTTAAAACACCCCATGGACCACAGAAAAAAAACCATTTACATTCACACACAGAACCACATGCGAATCTAACTATGTAGTGAACATGATAACATGTGATTGTGGTAAACAATATATCTGAAGTACCATCTGCCCTTCGTGGAAATGGATATTGGAGCACATCAGAGCAATAACTAACGGCGACGCCAACTACGCAATGACGAAACATTTTGAATCCCATGCGAACTACACCTAGAAAAGCATGAAATACAGCGGAATAGCATGATCCAGCGTACTATCAGCAAACAGCATACATACACATAATACTCACTTGGGTCCATACATTCATACTACGCTAATACTTACGCTGGGTGTCAGATATACTCTTTTATCAAAAATCCCTGCTACCAATTACCTTCTAATTGAAGAGTAATAACTTACCAATGGATCCCTTTGCTAATTGGGAAGTTTAAAATGAGTGACATTCATTATAATACATAATCCTGAAAGAACCACAGAGTCAGGAAGTTTTAAAATATTTATCTAAAGTTTTAGCAGAGTAAAATACAGGAAAGACACGGTATTTGATCAGAATACCCAAGTGAAAGCATAGAATAATTATTGCTAATGAATGACGGTTTTTAAGGAAAAGAGAGGATAGAGACAGCAGCGCAACTAAAAGTTGCATATATTTACCTAGATGCGAGAACCAAACCCCTTAGCCAAGGAGTTGGAAAAATTGGGACCCAGGAAGGATGAAGAGCAAGGACTCCCTCCAGGATCAGGACAGGACTAGTGACCTCTCTATAACGACGCCTGCGCCGTTCCCCTCTCTGGTACTCGGTTTCTCCTCGATTTCCCCGTCTAATGGACTCCGCCGCCCCCTCCTCAGGACCTCTTCAGGACAGGGGTTCGATCAGCAAATCGGTCAGCATAGCAGCCTGGAGCTCTTCTTGTCGTCATGAACGCCTGCTCTGATGGAATCTTGCTCTCTTGTTCTGACTAATTAGCTAATGCTATATTCTATTATACCTTCTACACCCATGTACCTCCCACTAATGTTGCTATAATATGGGACCACTACTTCTGATTGGACAGGGACAGGGGGTGGATTCTCGCACCATGACAAATTTGGCATAAATTGTGAAGCCTATTGTTTCTAGGTTCCCACCCCTTCAAATTAATACATTCACTTTATTTCCCACCCGTCTCACGACAAATTTTATACAATTTCTACAGTAAATGTATCAAGTGTAACATTATAGCACATGTAGAACATCCTCTTCGGCCAATAGGTTATGGCCTTGGGAGACGTCCAAGTTGACTTCATTTTGGCAGGCATACAGGACACATGCGCAGAACCATCTGTCTCTCGAGTTTCAAGTCACCAACCCAGGCCCAAGATTACGAATTACTAAAAGTGCAAGAAGAAAATATTAAAATCACAAATAAAAATTATTGTTTTCATTGCTCCCAGTGTTTCTTTTTACGTGGTATATCTTTGGAAATACTATTCCAAAATAACAACTTCCATACCACCGTGCAGGAAGCCTAAAGTAAGCCTTATTCCCACACACATAATAGATTTCACTGTATACCCACTTTCCCTACTTCTAATCCCATTTATTTATAAATTCTATCCCGCATTAATAGCGTTAAGAAATGACAATTTAGTAAAGACATGAGAGCAAGCTGAAGCATGTGAAAACATTAAGCGGCCATTTTAATGCACACTGCGCAGAAGCAGAAATTTCCCACCAAGCAAAGAAAGACGTCACACCATGTGATCAGGTTGCGACATGCGCAGAGGAGTTCCCGCGCTTTAGCGGCCATTTTAGGTTAAGAACAAGCGTTATTCGTTAGTAAAACACATAGGCAAGCATCTATCCCTTTCATATTGGTGTATGCAAAGGTTAGTATTTACAATACGAGTTTTAATAAATTAATACTGTGAGGAAGATTGGATCCAAGCAAGTTTCATTTATGAAACCTTGCTCCATCAATCCCCTCTCTGATGGCGTTTCTGAGCCATCAAAAACTACCCTCAATCAGATGCCAACTTCTAGCAAATCACTTCATCCTCATTCTCATTTTTACATTTTCTATTTTTACAATCTCCTTTTAGCTTCTTGTATAGTTCACTTCTCCATTCTTCGAGTTCGATTTCGTCCCTCTTTCTCTTTTTCCCTTTTCCTGTCACATTATACGTTCCATTCTTTCTAGAGCATTTGCACCAAACTATTATTGTCAGGACTATTATTGCTATCCCTGCTAAGGGAACTAATATTTGACCGATAAGTCCTTTCCCTATATTAGTAAACCAGGTTCCAGTTGACGAGATACTATTTGTCAATCTTTCCCATACACTGTCAACTTCCAGTGGTTTAAGTTCTTTCTCAAGTTTAGTTATATTCTGAATATACATTCCAATTTCTGCACTCTTATCAGGAATATAAGTGCAACAGTGTTTTGTCTTCAATAATTTGCAACTCCGCCCTCTTTTGCCAATAAAATGTCAAGAGCAAGTCGATTTTGCATCACCATAGATCTAATCGCAACCATCTCCGCATTAATCATTAGAAACCCTCCAGCAGTGTCCGTTGATAAAAGATCAACCACTGTAGACAATTTGCATATTTTCCTTGAGTTCAGAATTATTCCCACTGAAGGTATCAATGCACCAAATATATCACCTACAATTTCAGAAAAACCAGCTCTTTTACTATGTGTTAATTCGCTATTGTTTTCATTGCTCCCAGTGTTTCTTTTTACGTGGTATATCTTTGGAAATACTATTCCAAAATAACAACTTCTATACCACTGTGCAGGAAGCCTAAAGTAAGCCTTATTCCCACACACATAATAGATTCCAGGAAAAACTGAATCCGTTCCTCCTTTGATTCCCCAACCTCCAAGAATTAAGAAATTGTGTTCACACTCACTGGTACCGATGAAAACATTGTTATAGTCAGTCTTTAACCTATGAAGACAAATTTTTCCTGTCTTGATGAAATCCAGAGCCATAGCAGCTTGAGCTTTGCCAGGTGTGTAACTCCCCTCTTTCTCAGCCCAAGGTGGTAAATGAGCCTTATGCTCAGCAGCTTTCTTTTGAAAATCCTGCCTTCTATCTTCTACTAAATTCAAAAATACTTTCTCTTCTTCATGTAAAGAACATGTTAGATTGTTACTAAGTGCATGTGTTATGTCTATGGACTTCATTGTTAAGAAAAATTCTCCCATAAACTGTGCATCTAGAGCGCTAAGTACTGGGTTCATTTTCTTGCGAATCGGAACCTCAGAAAATATCACATCTATGTTTGAATAATAATACTGTAATCTACCTGTACTATAAACTAAACTCGTTAATACACTACATGATATGCCATATGTCAGTGCTAAGTGATGATATGTTAATCCTTCTGCTACTGATTCAGGTAACTTCATACAGACATAACAATTACTAACTTCCATGGTATCTACATACTGAAACAATAACTTTGTGAAAACATTTAAACTAGTGTCGTTATCAGCTATCTCATGATGAATTTCTGCCTCATTTTCTGCCATTAGCTCTACTCTATTGCCCTTCATGTTTGCTGTCCTCCCTATAGTTTCATTATTGATCTTTTTGTCTATTATCATCAGGTAAGGAACTGCTACAATCAGGACTAACCATACTATAAGCACCAATACTAGACTACATATGCAAATTGCACAGCATCTTCTACAACAATTTAGTTTTGGTCTTCCAGTAACTCTATCGTCAGGAATTTTTCGACAAGGAAGATAGCTCTTCTTATCTCTATTCCTCTTTTTCAGCGGATTCTTTTGCTTAGTCAGGGTGGTCTTGTTTCTTTTTCGTAGATTAGTTCTGCACTTGTTCCTTCACCACCACTGTCACTTGATTCTGAGCTTTCAAAGTCTTCAAGAATGATATAAGTCGAGTCAGGACCCTTAAATTTGTTATTCACGAGTCTTAACCTTTTACTTTTTCTCTTCCCAGACTTTTTCTCTTGATCAGTTTGACTTGTCACTTCAGGCACTTGATCTGGATCTTCACTTCTGGTTGTTATGTGATATTTCACTCTTTTAATGACACTTGGCCAATGATCTCCTTTTCTTGGCTTATCTGTTCGCACTGTTTCTTTATTTTCGTCTTCAGATATCTTTTTATTTTCACTGCTTGGTACTGTTTCATTTTCTGCAATTTCTGGCTCACTTATCTGTTCTTTTTCAGGTCTTATTGGTTTTTCTTCTGCCGCTCCACTGTGAGTTTCCAATAATTCACTTTGTTCTTTGTTTAATTCTTCATGTTCATTGTTATCAGTCTCTTTTTCTTCTGTGTATTCTTCTTGACCTAACTTATTCTGATCAGGACTTATTGCACTGTGAACTTCTGCAGCCTGACCTGATTCTTCTAAACCTGTCTCTCCCTGTTCAAAGTCTATCAGATCTTCACTGTTTTGCGTCCAGTTTTCTTTCCCTATCTGATTTGGTTCAGGGTCGTTTACTGGCTTGTCTTCTTGATCCTGAACCACTTCTTCTTCACCTATCTGATCTTCTTCAATTGCTTTTAATTTTGTTTGACTTCTCGTTTGGTGGTAAACCTCAGGATCTTCGACCACTGGTATCCAATTCTGACTTGTGTTCGGTTGTTCTCCGTCAGTTTCTCTCGAACCTCGAGCCTGAGATTCTTCAGCTGGGCAACCTTCGGCTTCTTCAGTGATTGGCGTTGTCTGAGGATTCTCTTCTTCAGGGTCTGGTACTCTCTTTGTGTGGCTTACGTGAATCCAATTCGGAAATCCTGCACACTTCACTGCTGTATTTGTGGTCAATATGACTTGACAAGGTCTGCTCCACCTGGGTGATAGACACGTTTCTCTGGTGTGATTCTTCACTACCACCCAATCACCAGGATTCAGATCATGTTCTAGTTCAGGCTGTCTGGATACTGTGTCTTCTCCAACCTGGTGAGAGACAGAACGCACTAGGTCAGCCAATCCTTTACAATAGTCCAGCACCATATCATCAGATATAATCACCAGTTTGTTTGTGGGAACATGTGTTTGTTTCATTGCTCTTCCCATCATAATTTCGTGTGGGCTCAATCCTGTCGTTCTGTCAGGTATGCTTCTGAGTCCCATTAAGACAAGTGGCAATGCATCAGGCCACTCCAATGATGTTGATGCACACATTTTTCCCAACCTCGATTTTATAGTGCCATTCAATTGTTCAACCACTCCAGAAGCCTCTGGACGATATGCACAATGCAGTTTCTGTTTGATTTGAAATGCTTCACAGATCAGTTTGATCACTTCGCTGTTAAAATGTTTTCCTCTATCTGATTCCAAAGATACTGGGAAACCAAACCTAGGTATGAGCTCTCGAAGTAACAGTTTAGCAACTGTAATGCTGTCATTTCTCCTAGTAGGATAAGCCTCCACCCACTTTGAAAACAGACACACTATGACTAGCACATATTTCAACCCTCTGCATGGTGGTTACTGTATGAAGTCAAACTGGAGTCTTATGAATGGACCCTCTGCCTTCCCAATCCTCCCAAACCCAATTATCGTTTTCCTGCCTGGATTGTGCATTTGGCAAATTAGACATCTCTGGCAAAGACTCTCTGTAACAGCTCTGAATTTAGGATTGTACCAATCTTGTCTAAACAGTCTAATCATTGCATCTCTCCCTACATGGTTGTCTCCATGATACATTCTGGCCATTTGTGAAAGTAAACAATCTGGCATTACTGGTCTGCCATCTGCACTGATCCACACTTCATCTTCTCTTCTTTGGGAACAACCTACTTTGATCCACAAATTCCTTTCTCTCTCATCAACCTCATCTTGCAATCTTTTTACTTCATTCCAAGTTTCAGGTGGCATGTACAACATAAGTTGGCAGCCGATTCCCATTCTTTCCACCCTCTTATTGACTGACGTTCTGGTTTTTGCACAATATTGAGCCACCAGATCTGCGTACCGGTTGCCGACTACCACCCAGTCATCTCCTGACTGGTGTGCGGCACACTTCACCACAGCCAATTCTTTTGGTGATTGTATTGCTTCTAGCAATTCCCTTACAAATTGTCCATTTTTAATGGGGGATCCTGATGAAGTCATGAAATCCCTCTGCATCCATAATTGGCCAAAATCATGCACAACCCCATAACCATATTGACTGTCAGTGAATATGGTTATTCTCTGATTCCTCCCAATTTTGCATGCTTTTATCAGCGCAATCAATTCAGCTACTTGTGCAGATTTTACTCCTGGTAAATAGGATGCTTCGACTATTCCAGTTAATTCACATACTGCATAGGCAGCAGTTAGTTTACCGTCTTCATGTCTTTGACATGAACCATCAACAAATAGCTCCTTGTCTGGCTTTTTAAGAGGCTGTTCCTCTATGTCTGGGCGAGGTTTTGTGCATAATTCTGTAATCTGTACACAATCATGTTCGTCTTCTTCATCATCTTTATTTGTCTCATGATATGGTTCTGGTAGTAAGGTTGCTGGATTTATTATTGTACACCTTACCATGGTCACATTCTCAGCACCCATTATTATTCTCTCATACTTAGTCAGCCGACTAGGAGTGAGATGCTGAGTTCTGGTTCTTGTTAACAAAATCACAACCGCATGTGGAACATAGACTTTTATAGGATGTCCCATCACAATTGACTCACTTTGTTCAATGCTCAAACAAGTAGCTGCCACTGCTTTCAAACATCCTGGCAACGCGGCTGCTACCGGGTCCAATGTAGCAGAAAAATATGCTATAGGACGTCTGTCTAATCCGTGTCTCTGAGTTAGGACTGAAAGTGCACAATTTTCTCTCTCATGACAGAACAATGCGAATTCTCTTTTATAGTCCGGCATGCCTAAGGCAGGTGCTGAACAAAGGGCGTTTCTCAATTTTACAAAGGCTTCTACACTTTCATCTTCCCACTCAACAGGGTCTTTTGCTTTCTTTTTGGTCATGTTAATCAAGGGTTTGGCCAACATGGAAAAACCTGGTATCCATTGTCGACAGTAACCTACTATTCCTAGGAACATTCTTACTTGTCTTTGGGTTACAGGCATTTGCATTCTTTTTATTAATGCTACTCTTTCAGAGGTTACCCTTCTTTTTCCCCTCTCAATTTGGTGTCCCAGGTACTTAACAGCTGTTGTACAGAACTGCAATTTCTCAGGTGAGACTTTATGCCCTTTCTCTGCCAAAAGATTTCAGTGCTATGGAATCAACAACACAGTCCTCTCTGGTGTTTGACGCCACTAATAAGTCGTCGATATATTGCACCAAGACTGAGCTTCCTGGCATCACTAATTTTTCAAGACTCTTTTTCAATATCTGATTAAAAATGGAAGGACTTTCTGTGTACCCCTGAGGAACACGGTTCCACACATAGACCTTGTTTTCGAATTTAAATGAAAATAAATATTGGCTGTCTGGGTGCAATGGAATTGAAAAGAATGCTTGACACAAATCAATTACTGTGAACCATCCTGCACTCCAAGGAATCTGGTACAGAATTACTGCAGGATTTGGCACTATAGGACAACATGGTTCCACAATTTTGTTAATTTTCCTTAGGTCTTGAACAATCCTATATTTCCCGCTAGGTTTCTTTAAGCCCATTATTGGTGAATAACATGGACTACTCATTACTTCTCTCAGTATATTTTGTTCAACCATTCGGTTGATTTCTTCAATGACACCTGCTTTTACTTCTGCACTCATTTTGTACTGTTTTGTATTCGGGAAAATCGCACCTTCTTTTACAGTGATTTTAACTGGGTCTATTTTAGCCATGAGTCCTACTTCCTTTCCCGTGAAATCCCATACTATGGGGTTTACTGTACCTTTTAATTCTTCAGGCAACTCATCTTTTGTTAGTACTGAAAACATCTCATCTACTTCTGTACCTTGTTTTGCAACCATAATTTTATATACATGATCTTCGTCTGGTGTCTGCACTGCCACACCATCCGGTGTGCAGAAAATTGTGCAATTCATCTTGCACAATAAATCTCTACCTAGTAAGTTCACTGGACTAGAATCGCACACTACAAATTGATGCATTTCTCTGAAGTTTCCAATTTTAACTTCCATTGGTTCGGTAAGAGGTGTTCTAATCCTTTGGTTAGCAACACCTACCACTTGGATATCTTCACCAGAGAGAGGAAGGTTTGGGATGTCTGCTGTTCTCACAGTAGACCGGGTAGCACCAGTGTCCAAAAGAAAAGTAATATCATTACCCTTCACATTTCCTTCGACATATGGACCTGACTGATCTACCTGCAAGGATGCGCCAAGTACGCACTCCTTCTCCCCCTCTCCTAGGCACCGTCATGCATCGAACCTACAGAAATCATCCTGTAAAAGAAACTGTGAGGTCATATAATCATTCTTACCACTTCGTCCCGGGTATCCGATGTCTGTACCGTGCTTTGCTCTGCTTACATTACCCTGAACAGGTGGAGGTGGCAACTGACTCTGAGGATTTACCCCCTGCTGTGATTCATTCTGCGTCTGCGAATTTAAATTTTGATTTGGGCCATTATTATTTCGAATCTTTTTACACTCGTCCTTCCAATGCCCCAATTTTCCGCATCCATGACAAGGAAATTTCTTTTTAGCCTCATCTCTGCTCATTCGTCCTTTCATTCTTCCACCATTCCCAGAATCACCACTCATTCCAGAATCCTTCCCCTGATTTTCATTGGGATTGTCTAAGTTAATTCCCTGCTTCTCAGCCATTTTCACCTGTGCCCACATTACTTTCTCCTGCAATTTCTTGTGCCTGTCCTCAATATCATCCCCACAATATTTCGCATATTTCAAAATTTCATCTATGGGTTTTCCCTGCCAACACAGCATATGCTGTTTAATCATCTGGCAAATCTCGGGCTTCAAACCATACACAAATCGGTACACAAACTGACTCATGTTCTTGTCTCCAATGTCCTCAAATCCACTGTACTGTTTGAACACCTGTAAGAGGCGCTCATAATAAGAATGAACTGATTCATTAGCTTCTTGGGTGGTTCGATCTATTTTCACCCAATCTGTTTCTTTTGGTGGTATTTTCCCTTTCAGGTAAGTTATCACCTGCTGGTACTTTTTCATCACGTGACTTGACGGGGCACCTGTCTTTGGGTCTCTGGGGTACTCATCACTCGGCCAATCTACTGTGATCTTACAATCTGTCCATAAATCGGCAGGTACCACTATGTCAAACAGACCATCCAAATCCTTCAACAATACCTTTGACACCTTCACAAACCTCTCAACCTGCTTGTACCATTCAATGGGCTTTTCCCTCAGCTTTGGAAAATCATTCGTAAATGATAAAATATCCTGTCTGCTCCAGGGGACATGCACATATCCCCCTCCTGCAACTTCTCGCATTGGGTACATTTGGTCAGCTTTTCCTGTCTCTTTCATCACATATTCAGAAGCTGTTCTACTTGAACGAGCTTCTTCCTTTTTCTTTGCCCATCTGGTTTTCCATTTATCTAGGTCTCCCCATTTTTGAAAACTAACATTAATTCTCTTATTTGTAATCTTCTTCCAGAGGCATTCATATTTTCCAAATCTTTGTCTGAGAATTCTGCTCTATTGGGCTTCTGTAATACTTTAGATCTCCCTATTTCTATTCCCATCTGTAGAGCTAGATTGGACAGCTTTTCATGAAATATCCTTAAATTCCTAGTGATGCTTCGGCATAGAAACAATAATTCTTCTTCATCATAGGTATTTAGACGTTCTACTCCTACATTTCCTGCTATCATTTCTTCTAATTCAACTTTCAATTTTTGGATGTCCAGTATTTTCGGAGGTGTGCACAGCTTGTCAGATCCTTGTACCCACCTTTCTAGATCTTCAGGTGTTACTATGGTGGCACTTTTTGCCCCTGATGAAGTTATTAAACTTACATCTTTTGAACTTTCAGGTATTTCTTTTCTGGGAGTACCCTTTACTGGACCTCTAATAGGCAGGTCCATGAGAGATATTGTGGAGTCACAATCACTAAATTGATCTTCAATTATGACTGGTGCTTCTGGTTTTGGAGGATTCACAGGAGTATTCATAGGAGTGGGTGCGGGTATCAGTGGAGGGCAATTTCCTTGAGTACCATATAATGGTACTACTGGACCAATGGTTACAGGAATAGTCAGTGAATCAGGATGTGTTTTTATCTGGGTTATTTTCCGTACTAATTCTGCTCTGGTTTTTCTAGGGCTTCCTTTTCTTTGTCATGAAGTATTCTAGTCGGGGTGAATTCATGCAGTACTTGGGGTACCAATGGAGTTTGTGGTGGGGCACTAGGAGGGCAACCACTTGTCCCTTCCTGAACATTTCTTCCATAAACCCATCTTCAGAATCCTCATTTCTCATTAAATGTTTTGTCTTTTCTGTACATTTGCCTCCTGATTTCTCTCCTTCTGTGAATAATGGATACAATCCCTCAGTAAGCATTGCCCTTCTCCATTGTTTCATCTGACCTTCTCTAGTTTCACGTAAATATCTGGGAAAAAATCCTGGATAACTCCTATTACTTCTGGATCGGTCACGTTCAAATGCCTCAGTTTCCCATTCTTCTAAAGCTTCATATTGAGTTAATCTAGGTCTAGGTTCTAAGTCATTCATCCTTAATCTCAAATTTTGAAGAATTCGCCCATTGAACATGCCATTCTCGGGAAATGCTAGTACTCCATCATTTCTGGTATATTCCTTCCAATTCTCTATCCATATACAAGTATGGTACCCTCTCTCCATCATCATGAATGATGCAGGCGTTTTGGCTGGAGGAATAATAATCCCCTCCCTAGTCTTGATTGGTTTGTCCTTTTTGAAATAATTCTTAATCTTTTGTAAGAATGACATCTTTTTCCTCTCTCCGTACATTTTGGGCAAATATCGATGTATAAAATTATATTCTGCAAAACCTAAATATCTCCTATCTGGACGATTTTCTGTTAAAGTCGGATCGCGTTTTAGCATGCAATCCTTTACCCACTAAAAATTTCGCTTTTATAATTCTGACCAATCAAATGTCTGCTAACTTTTATTTCTAGGCCAATCCGTGCGCGGCCTTTCTGTGACGTTTTCCTGTCAACCCCTCCTTTACAATCTGCGCTTCTCTGTCCCTCGCTGTTTCAACCAATCCCAGCGCGGCACCTGTGACGTCAGTACTACTCCTGACTATCAACCCCTCCTTTACAAGAATTTTCCCACGCCCGCTGAGCCAACCAATCCCAACGCGGCACCTGTGATGTCAGCTCCCTCTCCGGCAACTGACCCTCCCTTTTATAAAAAAAACGTATTCCTTCTATAATTCTTAATTAAAATTCAGTAACAACATAAAACATTCGCTATCGTGCCAGTTTCTCTAATTTGAAAAATATAGTTTCTCTCACTCTTAGTAAAACCTTACCGTTTACTAAAACATACACTACGAGTAAAACCCTTCCGTTTACTCTTCACACAAGCTTCCGAAATACCTGTTACTTCTTCAATGTTACCCTTTCTAGGTGATATAACATCAAATTTTTCATCAGCGTACTCCTGCTATACTTACGCACATAGAGTCCCTAACAAGTACTGATAGCCCTACTTAACTTTTCAGTACTATTTCTGCCTGACAGATAACCTCACTGCAGTATGGCTTCTACTTGCCACCCGCTATTCTTTTTACCCCGGGGTATTCTGGACAACATAAAACAATACTTAAGAATAAGCGGATATTAGTTCATAAAAATACAAAATAAAAATTCTCATTACCCAATTAACAAACGGTAACCATCCTCTGATTACCAGAATTCTGATCCAGCGTACTATCAGCAAACAGCATTCATACACATAATACTCACTTGGGCCCATACATTCATGCTACGCTAATACTTACGTTGGGAGTCAGATATACTCTTTTATCAAAAATCCCTGCTACCAATTACCTTCTAATTGAAGAGTAATAACTTACCAATGGATCCCTTTGCTAATTGGGAAGTTTAAAATGAGTGACATTCATTATAATACATAATCCTGAAAGAACCACAGAGTCAGGAAATTTTAAAATATTTATCTAAAGTTTTAGCAGAGTAAAATACAGGAAAGACACGGTATTTGATCAGAATACCCAAGTGAAAGCATCGAATAATTATTGCTAATGAATGACGGTGTTTAAGGAAAAGAGAGGCTAGAGACAGCAGCGCAACTAAAAGTTGCATATATTTACCTAGATGCGAGAACCAAACCCCTTAGCCAAGGAGTTGGAAAAATTGGGACCCAGGAAGGATGAAGAGCAAGGACTCCCTCCAGGATCAGGACAGGACTAGTGACCTCTCTATAACGACGCCTGCGCCGTTCCCCTCTCTGGTACTCGGTTTCTCCTCGATTTCCCCGTCTAATGGACTCCGCCGCCCCCTCCTCAGGACCTCTTCAGGACAGGGATTTGATCAGCAAATCGGTCAGCATAGCAGCCTGGAGCTCAGTAAGACACATTTAATCACTCACTTATACACTCAGTCACGTACCTACTAAATCCTCCATCCAGACACTTATACACCCACTCATTCTTCAATACACCTTGGCATATATATATAAAACATATTTAAACTTTACAGAAACACAGTCACTGGATGATGTCATCAGTGATGTCATTTGAGATGTCATCAGTGATGTCACTGACCATGTCATGAATGATGTAATATGTGACGTCATCAGCAGTGCATTGCGGGGGCGCGAGTTATAGTTAGCTGAACTAACTATAACGGCGGAATTTCTCTGGTTTTGTACGAGTGAAATGTCCAACTAAGTATAACGTCCCTGAAACCTATGGTTTTTTCAGTGAATTTCAAAGGTTTTTTAAATGCTAATTTCTAACTATAACGTGCCTGAAACCTATAGTTTTTTAAATGAAAATTTCTAACTATAACAACCCTGAAACCTATGTTTTTTTTAGTGAATTTCAAAGGTTTTTTAAATGCTAATTTCTAGCAGTCACGTTTTCAGACTGGTGGAGAAAGGTGAGCGTGGCCTCCAAACACCTTTTAGCAAACACACTGTGTGGGATTTACTGGAGGTAACAGGAGGAGTAGTTAGCCCCCAACGTCAACCTTGGGGGCCAACTACCCCTTTTATTACCTCAGGTAAGTCCCACACAGCAGGATTGCTAACTTGTTATATCAGGCCCGCCCCCTCCCTGCACCACTGTGCAAATGCGCCCCCTGGTGCGTTGTTAGTTGGGGGATTAAGTCCCCTTGAATCCTGAGGGTCCCTGGGGGCCAACTAGTCCGCCAGGTACCTTCAGTAAGTGCCACAGAGCTGCGTTGCAGAGAGGTGTTCCGAGGCCACGCCCCTTTTTACACCACGCTGCAAACGCGGCTTCTGGTGCACTGCTGCTTGGAAGATGAAGTCCACTTGTGTCCTTCAAAAAGGTTAAAAATACATTAAAAATCAGGAAAAGGGGACAGGTTAGAAACCCCCTGACCCCCTAGGCCTGCTCAGGGACCATGCGGGCCAAAAAAAGCATTTTATTTTTTTATTTTTGGCAGGATTCACGTAGGGTACCTGAATCTGGCCAAAATGTTTTTAAAAAAACTAAGTGCGGGCTCCATGCTTCATTTGTTTTAAGCCGCAGTGTGGGGCAGGTCCCGGGGGCAATGTTTAATTATGTGATAGGGGACCTGCAGGGCCCCCACAGCCCCGGGGACCGCCACCTCCCCGGGGCTATACTCATGTAAATTTGGGGGGCAGCAGCCACCCCACGCTGCCCCGGGGACCGCCACTTCCCCGGGGCTTTCAACTTTAAATGCGGGGGACCTCATGCCCCCCTGCAGCCCCGGGGACTGCCACCTCCCCGGGGCTTCAATTATTAAAATGAAGTGTGAGTGGAGCTCCTGCCCCCCGATACTGCCCCGGGGACAACCACCTCCCCGGGGCATTGAGTAATTAGAATACAGGGGTCTGTAGTGGACCCCGGGGACCACCACCTCCCTGGGGCTGCAGAGAAGATGGGAGGGGGGCCACACGGCCTCCATCCTGGAGCCCTCCTTGGCCCTGGGGACCACCAACCCCCAGAGCCGGCTACAGCAATGGGTTAGGGTGCCCAACCCGAGACATTGCAGTTTACTGTGGCAGGGCAGGAGCTGCATGTCAGCAGCTCCCTTTGCCCAAAAGCAATGCAGGCTCACACAGGAGGCGGGGAGCTGGCTGGGACTGTGGGGGCATTGGGGCTCCTCCCGCTGTCTCCAACATTATGGCCATGCCCCGTGCGAAGGGGTCTCCGGGGCCAAAAATGGCCCAGGAGAGGGGCCACTCGGCCCCCCTCCCATTTTTTGTAATTATTGAAAAAAAGATAAGGCCGGGCCCTGGGGGATGGGGTCCCTGGGCCAAAATTGGCATCAGGAGGGGGCCATGTGGCCCCCCTCCAAAATGTTTTTAAAAAAGGCAGTGCCGGCCCCGGGGGATGAGGTCCCCTTGGCCATAATCGGCCTGGGGAGAGGGGCAATGCGCGCCCTTCTCCCTTTTCAATTTTTTTTTTTTTTTTTAAGATGGCTAAGGCCCTGGGGGATGGGGTCCCCAGGGTCCAAAAGGGTTAAGGAGTAGGGGGGCCACACAGCCCCCATCCTAAAATAAAAAATAAAAAAGAAACCAGCAACTCGTTGGAGGCCCGCCCCCTCCCTGCACCACTCTGCAAACGGAAATAAAAAAAAAGAAACCGGCAACTCGTTGGAGGCCCGCCCCCTCCCTGCACCACTCTGCAAACGGAGCTCCTGGCGCATTCTGGGTTGGGGGATTAAGTCCCCTTCGATCCTAAGGGTCCTTAGGGGCCAACTAGCCCACCAGGTATCTCCAGTAAGCCCCACACAATGGGATTGCTGATAGGTGGTCTGAGGCCACGCCCCTTTTTACAACGCTCTTACCCTCTTACCTTTTTCTGCAGTTCTATTGCCTCTTTCTGCACCTCTGTTGGTCCTTTCTACACTGCTCTTGCCTCTTTCTGCAAAATTCTTTCCTCTTTCTGTACCTCTATTTGCTCTTTCTGTCCCTCTCCTGCCTGTTTCTGCACCTCTCTTGCCTCTTTCTGCACACTTCTTCCGTGTTTCTCTACCTCTTTTGCCTCTTTCTGCACCCCTCTTGCTTCTTTCTGCACCTCTCTTGCTTCTTTCTGCACTTATGTTGCCTCTTTCTGCACCCCTCTTGTTTTTTTTGTACCCTTCCTCCCTTTTTCTGCCCCTCTCTTGCCTCTTTATGCACCTCTGTTGCTTCTTTCTGTACCCTTCTTCCCTTTACCTGCACCTCCCTTGCCTCTTTCTGCAGTTCTCCTGCCTCTTTCTGCACTTCTCTTTCTTCTTTCTGCACCTCTCTTGCTTCTTTCTGTATCTTTTTCCCCTTTTCCCGAACCTCTCCGGCCTCTTTCTGCACCTCCCTTGCCTCTTTCTGCACCTCTCTTGCTTCTTTCTGTATCTTTCTTCCCTTTTCCTGCACCTCTCTTTCCTCTCTCTGCACCTCTCTTGCCTTTTTATGCACCTCTCTTGCCTCTTTCTGCACCTCTGTTGCTTTTTTCTGCACTACTCTTGCCTATTTCTGCACCCCTCTTACATCTTTCTGCACCCCTCTTGCCTTTCTGCAGCTCTCTTGCCTCTTTCTGCACCTCTATTGCCTCTTTCTGCCCCCGTTCCCTCTTTCTGTACCTCTCCTGCCTGTTTCTACACCTCTCGTGCCTCTTTCTGCACCTCTGTTGCTTATTTCTGCACTTCTCTTACCTCCTTCTGCACCCCTCTTGCCTCTTTCTGCACCCCTCTTGCCTCTCTCTGCACCCGTCTTACCTCTTTCTGCACCTCTCTTGCCTCTTTCTGCTCCCATTTTCCCTCTTTATGTACCACTCCTGCCTGTTTCTATACCTCTCTTGCCTCTTTCAGCACCTCTGTTGCTTCTTTCTGCACTTGTCTTGCTTCTTTTGCCCCCTCCTGCCTTTGTGCACCCTTCTTGCCTCTTTGTGCACCTCTCCTGCCTCTTTGTTCACCTCTCTTTCTTTTTTCTGCAGTTCTCTTGCCTCTTTCCGCACCCCTCTTACCTCTTTCTGCACCTTTGTTGGTTCTTTCTGCACTGTTCTTGCTTCTTTCTGCACATTTCTTGCATATTTCTGCATACCTTTTGCCTCTTTCTGCAGTTCTCTTGCCTTTTTCTGCACCTCTCTTGCCTCTTTCTGCACCTCATTTGCCTCTTTCTGCACCTCACTTGCCTCTTTCTGCACCCCTCTTGCCTCTTTCTGCACTTCTCTTCTCTATTTCTGCACCTCTCTTGCCTCTTTTTTCACCCCAATTACCTCTTTCTGCAACTCTGTTGCTTCTTTCTGCACTTCTCTTGCCTCTTTCAGCACCTCTGTTGCTTCTTTCTGCATTTCTCTTCCTTCTTTCTGCACCCCTCTTGCCTCTTTGTGTACCCCTCTTGCCTCTTTGTGCACCTCTCCTACCTCTTTGTGCACCCCTCTTGCCTCTTTCTGCACCTCTGTTGGTTCTATCTGTAGTACTCTTGCTTCTTTCTGTACCTGTCTTGCAAATTTCTGCATCCCTCTTGCCTCTGTCTGCACCCCTATTCCCTCTTTCTGCACCTTTCCTGCATGTTTCTCTTGCCTCTTTCTGCACCTCTGTTGCTTCTTTCTGCACTTCTCTTGCCTCTTTCCACACCCGTCTTGCCTCTTTCAGCACCTCTGTTGCTTCTTTCTGTACCTCTCCTGTCTGTTTCTGCACCTCTCTTGCCTCTTTCTGCACCTCTGTTGCTTATTTCTGCACTTCTCTTACCTCTTTCTGCACCTCTTTTGCCTCTTTCTGCTCTCATTTTCCCTCTTTATGTACCACTCCTGCCTGTTTCTATACCTCTCTTGCCTCTTTCAGCACCTCTGTTGCTTCTTTCTGCCCTTGTCTTGCTTCTTTTGCCCCCTCTTGCCTCTTTGTGCACCCTTCTCACCTCTTTGTGCACCTCTCCTGCCTCTTTGTGCACCTCTCTTTCTTTTTTCTACAGTTCTCTTGCCTCTTTCCGCACCCCTCTTCCCTCTTTCTGCACCTTTGTTGGTTCTTTCTGCACTGTGCTTGCTTCTTTCTGCACATTTCTTGCATATTTCTGCATACCTTTTGCCTCTTTCTGCAGTTCTCTTGCCTTTTTCTGCACCTCTCTTGCCTCTTTCTGCACCCCATTTGCCTCTTTCTGCACCTCACTTGCCTCTTTCTGCACCCCTCTTGCCTCTTTCTGCACTTCTCTTCTGTTTCTGCACCTCTCTTGCCTCTTTTTTCACTCCAATTCCCTCTTTCTGCAACTCTGTTGCTTCTTTCTGCACTTCTCTTGCTTCTTTCTGCACCCTTCTTGCCTCTTTCAGCACCTCTGTTGCTTATTTCTGCATTTCTCTTCCTTCTTTCTGCACCCCTCTTGCCTCTTTCTGTACCCCTCTTGCCTCTTTGTGCACCTCTCCTACCTCTTTGTGCACCCCTCTTGCCTCTCTCTGTACCCCTCTTGCCTCTTTCTGCAAGTCTCTTACCTTTTTCTGTACCTCTTTTGCCTCTTTCTGCTCCCATTTTCCCTCTTTATGTACCACTCCTGCCTGTTTCTATACCTCTCTTGCCTCTTTCAGTACCTCTGTTGCTTCTTTCTGCACTTGTCTTGCTTCTTTTGCACCCTCTTGCCTCTTTGTGCACCCTTCTTGCCTCTTTGTGCACCTCTCCTGCCTCTTTGTGCACCTCTCTTTCTTTTTTCTGCAGTTCTCTTGCCTCTTTCCGCACCCCTCTTCCCTCTTTCTGTACCTTTGTTGGTTCTTTCTGCACTGTTCTTGCTTCTTTCTGCACATTTCTTGCATATTTCTGCATACCTTTTGCCTCTTTCTGCAGTTCTCTTGCCTTTTTCTGCACCTCTCTTGCCTCTTTCTGCACATCATTTGCCTCTTTCTGCATCTCACTTGCCTCTTTCTGCACCCCTCTTGCCTCTTTCTGCACTTCTCTTCTCTGTTTCTGCACCTCTCTTACCTCTTTCTTCACCCCAGTTCCCTCTTTCTGCAACTCTGTTGCTTCTTTCTGTACTTCTCTTGCCTCTTTCTGTGCTTCTCTTACCTCTTTCTGTATCTCTCTTGCCTCTTTCTGCACCTCTCTTGCCTCTTTCTGCACCTCTCTTGCTTCTTTCTGCACCCCTCTTGCCTCTTTCTGCACTTCTCTTCTCTGTTTCTGCACCTCTCTTGCCTCTTTTTCACCCCAATTCCCTCTTTCTGCAACTCTGTTGCTTCTTTCTGCACTTCTCTTGCCTCTTTCTGCACCCTTCTTCCCTCTTTCAGCACCTCTGTTGCTTCTTTCTGCATTTCTCTTCCTTCTTTCTGCACCCCTCTTGCCTCTTTCTGTACCCCTCTTTGTGCACCTCTCCTACCTCTTTGTGCACCACTCTTGCCTCTTTCTGCACCTCTGTTGGTTCTTTCTGTAGTACTCTTGCTTCTTTCTGTACCTGTCTTGCAAATTTCTGCATCCCTCTTGCCTCTGTCTGCACCACTATTCCCTCTTTCTGCACCTTTCCTGCATGTTTCTCTTGCCTCTTTCTGCACCTCTGTTGCTTCTTTCTGCACTTCTCTTGCCTCTTTCCACACCTGTCTTGCCTCTTTCAGCACCTCTGTTGCTTCTTTCTGCACTTCTCTTGCTTCTTTCTGCACCCCTCTTGCCTCTTTCTGCACCCTTCTTCCCTCTTTCAGCACCTCTGTTGCTTCTTTCTGCATTTCTCTTCCTTCTTTCTGCACCCCTCTTGCCTCTTTCTGTACCCCTCTTGCCTCTTTGTGCACCTCTCCTACCTCTTTGTGCACCACTCTTGCCTCTTTCTGCACCTCTGTTGGTTCTTTCTGTAGTACTCTTGCTTCTTTCTGTACCTGTCTTGCAAATTTCTGCATCCCTCTTGCCTCTCTCTGCACCCCTCTTACCTCCTTCTGCACCTCTCTTGCCTCTTTCTGCAGTTCTCTTACCTTTTTCTGTACCTCTTTTGCCTCTTTTTGCTCCCATTTTCCCTCTTTATGTACCACTCCTGCCTGTTTCTATACCTCTCTTGCCTCTTTCAGCACCTCTGTTGCTTCTTTCTGCACTTGTCTTGCTTCTTTTGCCCCCTCCTGCCACTTTGTGCACCCTTCTCACCTCTTTGTGCACCTCTCCTGCCTCTTTGTGCACCTCTCTTTTTTCTACAGTTCTCTTGCCTCTTTCCGCACCCCTCTTCCCTCTTTCTGCACCTTTGTTGGTTCTTTCTGCACTGTGCTTGCTTCTTTCTGCACATTTCTTGCATATTTCTGCATACCTTTTGCCTCTTTCTGCAGTTCTCTTGCCTTTTTCTGCACCTCTCTTGCCTCTTTCTGCACCCCATTTGCCTCTTTCTGCACCTCACTTGCCTCTTTCTGCACCTCACTTGCCTCTTTCTGCACCCCTCTTGCCTCTTTCTGCACTTCTCTTCTCTGTTTCTGCACCTCTCTTGCCTCTTTTTTCACTCCAATTCCCTCTTTCTGCAACTCTGTTGCTTCTTTCTGCACTTCTCTTGCTTCTTTCTGCACCCTTCTTGCCTCTTTCAGCACCTCTGTTGCTTCTTTCTGCATTTCTCTTCCTTCTTTCTGCACCCCTCTTGCCTCTTTCTGTACCCCTCTTGCCTCTTAGTGCACCTCTCCTACCTCTTTGTGCACCCCTCTTGCCTCTTTCTGCACCTCTGTTGGTTCTTTCTGCACTGTGCTTGCTTCTTTCTGCACATTTCTTGCATATTTCTGCATACCTTTTGCCTCTTTCTGCAGTTCTCTTGCCTTTTTCTGCACCTCTCTTGCCTCTTTCTGCACCCCATTTGCCTCTTTCTGCACCTCACTTGCCTCTTTCTGCACCCCTCTTGCCTCTTTCTGCACTTCTCTTCTGTTTCTGCACCTCTCTTGCCTCTTTTTTCACTCCAATTCCCTTTCTGCAACTCTGTTGCTTCTTTCTGCACTTCTCTTGCTTCTTTCTGCACCCTTCTTGCCTCTTTCAGCACCTGTTGCTTATTTCTGCATTTCTCTTCCTTCTTTCTGCACCCCTCTTGCCTCTTTCTGTACCCTCTTGCCTCTTTGTGCACCTCTCCTACCTCTTTGTGCACCCCTCTTGCCTCTCTCTGTACCCCTCTTGCCTCTTTCTGCAAGTCTCTTACCTTTTTCTGTACCTCTTTGCCTCTTTCTGCTCCCATTTTCCCTCTTTATGTACCACTCCTGCCTGTTTCTATACCTCTCTTGCCTCTTTCAGCACCTCTGTTGCTTCTTTCTGCACTTGTCTTGCTTCTTTTGCACCCTCTTGCCTCTTTGTGCACCCTTCTTGCCTCTTTGTGCACCTCTCCTGCCTCTTTGTGCACCTCTGTTGCTTCTTTCTGCACTTCTCTTGCCTCTTTCCACACCTGTCTTGCCTCTTTCAGCACCTCTGTTGCTTCTTTCTGCACTTCTCTTGCTTCTTTCTGCACCCCTCTTGCCTCTTTCTGTATCCAGCTTGCCTCTTTGTGCACTTCTCTTACTTCTTTCTGCACCTCTCTTCCTCTTTCTGTACATGTCCAAGCTATGTAGGCATAGTTAGAAATTAGCATTTAGCTTCTCTTATAGGTGGTTAAATGTTCTCAGTTCTGCTCTGTCATTCGGTTGCACAGGCAGATATGTCTTATGTATATAGGTGTTATGGAGCCCCTCAAATATACTATTGAATACCCATGTGCCCTGTATTATGAGCAGAATCAAATACATACACCTGTTTGTACACAAATTTACAGAGTATGCTGTTTGGAACACAGGTAGTTAAGTATTTGTATGTTTTTTTTGTAACATGTCACTAGGTAAAAGCACAGAAACATGCATGCATACCTTCACAAACTTGGTGAGACTTACAACAGTGATATCGTTAGGATTGCTGTTTTACATTTGGTAGGCCTAACATTCTGAGCAGGCAATGAACAGTGAACCTTCAAGAGAAAAGTGAGGTTTAAGACATCTTGGGAGAAGGATTAGTGATTAGGCTACTTTGCATGAGTCTGTGGAAAGGTACAGTCGAAGTAGGCCTCTTTCTGCACCTCTGTTGCTTCTTTCTGTATTTTTCTTGCTTCTTTCTGCACCTTTCTTCCTCTTTCTGCACCTCTCTTACATCTTTCTGCACTTCTCTTACTTCTTTCTGCACCTCTCTTCCTCTTTCTGTACATGTCCAAGCTATGTAGGCATAGTTAGAAATTAGCATTTAAAAAACGTTAGAAATTCACTAAAAAAAACACAGGTTTCAGGGACTTTATAGTTAGTATTAGCATTTAAAAAACTTTAGAAATTCACTGAAAAAACCACAGGTTTCAGGGACGTTATAGTTAGGAATTAGCATTTAAAAAACCTAAGATATTCACTGAAAAAACCACTGGTTTCATGGACGTTATAATTAGGCTGACATTTCACTCGTACAAAAGCAGAGATTTTCAGCTGTCATAGGTAGCTGAGCTAACTATAACTTGCGCCCCTGCAATGCACTGCTGATGAGGTCACATATTACATCACACATGACATGGTCAGTGACATCACTGATGACATCACTGATGACATCTCAAATGACATCACTGATGACATCACTGACATCATCCACTTAATATCTGATGCACCTCCTCACACCCTAATATAACCTTTCATACACCCACTCTAAAATACAACCATTCTCGAAACCATAGACACACCAATACCATTTAGTACATACCCACTCACTGATTCATAGGTCTACACACATCCACTCACTCACCCATACAGTCACTCATACACGCTGTCACTCATCAATACAGCCACTGATATATGCACTCATATATCCATACAGACACTCACACACTGCCACTCACCCATAGAGTTACTAACACACCTAGACAGTCACTCAAAGAATCAATCACACTGCCATTTACTCACCTACACACCACCTCACTTATTCATACAGATACTAACACATTCTTGCTCTCTTATACAATCACTGACACAAGCACACACTCTCACATATAGTCAGTTATATACTCCCAACACTCACATATACTGCCTTTCACATATGTAGTTACTCACACATATACCACTGAGACATCCATTCACTCACCAACACAGCCATACGCACACTCACTCACCCATATAGCCCTCGCAGATGCACTCATGAACCCATACACCCAGTGAATCACCTACTCACACATCCATGCAGGGAGTCACACACCCCATCACCCACACAGACACTCAGGCCCCCATACAGGTACTCAGACAACCAATCATTAACCCATATAGATACTCATGTAGCTACTCACCAACCCATGCAGCCACTTACACACCAACTGACAGACTTATACAGACATTCACACAGATTAGTCATTCTCCCATGCATTCACTGACACGTTTAATCACTCACTTATACAGTCAGTCAAGCACCCACTAAAGCATCCATTCAAACACTCATATGCCTACTCATTCTTCAATACACCTTGGCGTATATATATATATAACATTCTTAAACTTTTTAGAAACACTCAGTCATTGGATGATGTCATCAGTGATGTCATTGGAGATGTCATCAGTGATGTCATCAGTGATGTCACTGATGATGTCATGAGTGATGTAATATGTGACATCAGCAGTGCATTGCGGTGGCACGAGCTATAGTTAGCTCAGCTAACTATAACTGCTGAATTTCTCTGGTTTTGTACGAGTGAAATGTCAGCCTAACTACAACGTCCCTGAAACCTGTGGTTTTTTCAGTGAATAGCTAAGATTTTTTTAAAAGGCTAATTCCTTCCTAACTATAATGTCCCTGAAACCTCTGTTTTTTTCAGTGAATTTCTAAGGTTTTTTAAATGCTAATTGCTAACTATAATGTCCCTGAAACCTCTGTTTTTTCAGTGAATATATATATATATATTTATATGTATATATGTATTACCTACTGGCGGTTGCCAGTAGGTAGTTATAGTTAGGACCTAGTTTCCATAGGAAAAGCATTTTTTCTTTTGCCAATATCTTTGGCGCCGTTTGACAAATATTTGCAAAATTTTCCAAACTAATGGGGGGCTCAGGTCAGCTCCTTTCTTGAAAGTTTTGCGATGATTCGTCAAGCGGGAGCTGAGAAAAAAGGGGGGTCCCAAAACGAGTTTTCTCCGTGTTAATTTCCATAGGAATTCTGGGAACAGGCTACAGCCTGAATGCTGAACGGAATTACACCAAACTTGGTAAAAAAGGTAGCTCTTGGTTCAGAAGTGACCTTTTTTTTAAAATGGTGTAAATCTGTTCAGTAGTTCCTGAGAAATTTAAAAAATAAAAATATAGATATATGAGCACCGGAAGAGGAGTCGCGAATCCTCCAGAGCACGAGCTTCATTCTTATTGGCTGCCAACACTCCGAACCAGAGTGTGTTGGCAGCCATCTTGTGACTCAGTAGAACTGAGTCATATTAAAAAGGTAGAAAAAGGTTGTAAATGTAGGAAAGGGGTCAGGGTAGAAACACCCTGACCCCCTAGGGCTGGTCAGGGGGTCCCACAGAGACCCCAAGGGCCCAAAATCATTTTTTTTTTCGGCAGAAGTCGCGCTCGGTGCGTGAATACCGCTGAGAAAATTAAAAAAAACAAAGTGCGGTCTCCCGTGCTTCATTTTCCTTAAGCCCCCGGGTGGGCCAGATCCCGGGGGCAATGTGTAATTATGTAGCGGGGGCACATGGGGGCCCTCGCAGCCCTGGGGACCATCACCTCCCTGGGGCTTTATGGATAATGTGCGGGGGCACGCAGCCTCCCCCCGCAGCCCTGGGGACCGCCACCTACCCAGGGCTTTATTTATATAAGGGCAGGGGCCTCACGGGCCCCCCCAAGCCCCGGGAACCACCACCTCCCCGGAGCTTTATTAAAATAGGGTGGGGGCGCCTCGTGGGCCCCCGAGCCCCGGGGACCGTCACCTCCCCGGGGCTTTGACAAATAATTAGTGTGGGGGGGCCCCGGGGACCACTACCTCCCCGGGGCATTCAATATGTAAATACGGGGTTCCGTTTTGGACCCCCGGGGACCACCACCTCCCCGGGGCTATTTTTTAAAGGGAGGGGGCAACGCGGCCCCCCCTCCTGGAGCCATTCATGGCCCTGGGGACCGCCACCCCCCCAGGGCCGGCTCCTGCAATGTCCCGGGTGCCCACCCCGGGGACATTGCCATTTGCTATGGCAGGGCAGGAGCACGGCTCCCACCCAGTCATGGCAAACACTGCTTTGCTTCGTTGATGCGAGAGCAGGCAATCTGCTCTTGCTTCAACAAAGCAAAGCAAAAAAATTTTTGGGCAAGGGGAGCTGCATTTTAGCAGCTCCCCTTGCCCAAAAGCAATGCCGGCTCCCGCAGGGGGGGGCCGGCAGGGACCATGGGGGTGATCCAGCGGCGTACTAGCAACAGATACTCCACTACCATATACTCACCTGGGCCCATACAACTCGCTTCCGCTAACGCTAAGTAGAGCACTGGAACTTTAGTTTTTAATGATCCTCATACCTCAAGATCTAGTTATTTCTTTTCTAACTAAACCTTTCACTGATCAAATAGTTCTTTCCTCTGGTCAATGGACCAGTTAGGTGGAACTAGTTGATGGTGATAATTAACATGACTTATAATACATTTCTTGATCAAAAATAAAATAATCACAGACTCAATAAGTTTAAAATCTTTATCTAAATTAGTGGGTTGTGAACCATCTCAAAGCATTTCAGTACAAACGCCCTCATTCACGAGAGTGCCAATTCAATAAAATTTCAATAGTTATAATACTTCAGATCCACACAACAACAATACTCAGAAAGAAGAGGATAGAGAGAGAAGAGAATTTATCAAAACAATGAATTTCATAGTTACCAAAGTATGGTGTGAAGACCAACCACCTGGCCAAAGGGCTGGTAAGGGTCCCCAGGACAGATCAGGAGACAAAGACTTCAGGACAGGAATCAGGACAGGATAATTCACCTCTCTAGATACGGACGACTACGTCGCACCCCTCTCTGACACTCTCTTCCTCCTCGTGGTTCTTCCGTGATCTTCTTTCTAACCCACCCAAATCAAGTAGATGGTTCTGCATTCGATTTCTTCATCAGCATTTCAGAGCATCAGCACCACCCCAGCACCAACAGCATCCCGAGCTCTGCCTCGCCTCTTCTCTTCAACAACCTATATATATATATTTTTCTTAACTAACTCGAACTACCTCAATTATACCTTTCCATAGCCATGTACCACCCATTAATGTTTCATTTTACAAAATACTAACTTCTGATTGGACAGGCGAGGGAGGGATGATCATCACACCATGCTTATACTTCATTTATTTCTTTAAACCATTGTTTCCAAACTCCTCCCCTCAAACTTTTATTCCGCCCTTCCTTTCCCATACATATTTAAACTTTATTAATACAAATGTAACAATCTTTTGAATACAGTTCCTTCATATGAACTCTTCACCCTCATGTTCCCAGGGCACATCTTCGCCGACCTTGGACGCATGACAAGTCCTTAGTCATCCTTTCGTACTTCATAGCCAGGGCGCATGCGTTGCGCAACGTCAGTCTGCTTAACTCAGACAACTTTAACAGGCCCAAATACACACTAATAATAAAGTCAAAGGAGAAATGTTATTCTCAAAAATAAAGATTTCACTGTATACCACCAACCTCTACTCTAGCCCATACCATTTATTATTTCTTTTTCTGCATTTGCGTTAATGTAAACTCATTTTCTAATTTCAGCAAGCAGGTGCCATGCATGTGAGCTTTTAAGCGGCCATTTTATAGTTATTTGCACAAGCGCCAGAATTTCCCTCCAAGCGTTGTTTCGTCATACTACGTAGATGCAGTAGACGCATGCGCAGTAAAGATTCCGTGTTAGAATGCATCCTAGTCCTTCGTTCTTGTTATTGCAGTTAGTAAACACATAGGCAAGCTTCATCTTATCCCGCGTGTAAAGGAAATGCGTACTGTTAATCACAAAACACGTTGTTAGTAATTCGCTAGTAAGTTAAAACGAGAGGATTGCTTCCGAGCAAGTCTCATGTCCGAGTCCTTGCTCCATCAGGGGCATTGGGGCTCCCCCCACGGGCCCCAACGCTGAGGCCAGGCCCCGGGGTATGGTGTCCCTGGGGCCATTATTGGCCTGAGGAGGGGGGCCAAGCGGTCGGTCTCCTTATTTTGTTTTTTAGGTCGAGCTAGACAGCTGCACGCTGTCTCTTCGAGACCTGCTGTAAACAGTCTGTGGGCTGAAAGTTTTTTTTTTTGCATCCTTTCTTGCTATTTGCTGGCCGCATTGTCATTTGTTCATTCTTGTTTTTTATTGGTTTAAGGCATGCATTTGTCTTGCCTCTTTTACTAATGCCCCTCCCCGAGAGCACTGGCCAATTACAGTCTTCTTCCTCCACGTAGTGGTATAGCATTGAATTGTCGTACTTCTTTTCTCTTTCGGACGAACTTTTTTGCTTTATCATTTGGTTATTTAGGCTTCAGGAACGTATTTATACTATCTAGTTTTAATTTAATTTACATGATTAATGCTGCATATCAGTAGTGTGGGCTGCCCACACCACTTGCGGGACGCTGCCCTTGAGCAATGGCGGACGCTTCTTTTGAGACTGATGCGAGTGCTTTGAATAATTGTTTGCTGTAGTTCCCTCCTTCCCGGGAGGCTGCACGATAGCCCGCCGGTGCTGCTTGCAGCATTGATTTATTATCAGGAATTTTATTGCTGTTTCTAAGCTGCTTGCAACCCCTCCCTCCCCACGCCACCCTCATTCCCTCCTTAAGCTCCTCTGTTCGGGGGCGTACTGTGAGCCGCACCACAGGCTTGTAGCAGGCTCTTTCTGCCGGTAGTTACATTTAACAGCAGTGTTGGATGCCAAGCACAACATGACCGAAGTTCACATCCTCTTTGTTCTACTGCACGTTCTATACACAATTGTTTTGGATCTGGTGAGTTTCCTTACTGTGACTGCTAACGATCTACGCCTGACTAGTCTATTCACCAAATACAATCTTTTTTTTTTAAAGTTTAAAAATGCTTTATTAAGAATAAAGATAAACAGTATGCAATTACATCTAATAATAAGGATGAACAATAAATCAATACAAGTAAATGTAAAAGAAGTAGAAATACAATGCAGCAACCTAAGAACCAGGAAAAGATACTGGATTGCTCAAAGATTATTCGTAAAACATCACTACTATTATGAGAATACATGCCTAAAACTTGAATTGTAATATGACAAGAATTACATAATAAAAAAAATGCATTTTAATCTTTTAAGAGATAAGAGAAAAAGAAAAGAAAGAAGTAGAAAAAGAAGAAAAGAAAGAAAAGAGAGGGAAAAGGAATGCAGTATCAGATTAAAGAAGCGAGTCTTGTCAAATATACAATAATATAAACAATTATAATTAAAAGCAATTATAATCTAAGGAGGTTTGAAATTACGAACAGTAGAAATTGATCTATCCATATTCCTAGATAAATAAGAAGTAAGTGGTAACCATAACAAATCCTTTTTAATTTTTAACGGAATAGATGTAGCATGAGCACGGTCTAATCGATGATGATGACATAATAAATTCCACCATGCCATATATGAGATTTTACCTGTATCCTTCCAATTAGAGGTAATAATTTGAAAGGCCAAGGCGATCATTAAGTCAAGGAGTTTACCAGCCAAACGTTGTGAAGCCCAAAAAGGGAGAGCACTACCCCAAAAAATATATTGAAAATCAAAGGGAAGGGATACTGAAAGAATGTCATTGATTTTGTGCCAAATTTGTAACCAAAACTTTTTAACAAGAGGGCAGTCAAAAAACATATGAACAAGATCACTCTTATCATGTGCACATGACCAACATTTAGCATTAGAGGATACTTTAAATTTGTATAAACTTGTGGGTGTAATAAATAATCTATTATAAAAATAATACAATGTTTGTGTAGTGCTTGCTGATGAGGATGAGGTATGAATCTTGGCCCAAATTGAGCTCCAAGTGTGAGCAGAAAATTCTTGGTGTAAGTCTGATTCCCTTAGAAGTTCTATTTTGTGTTTTGATACAGATTTAGAGGGGCTGATCAGTAGTTTGTATATAGTTGAAGCATTTAGTAGTTAGAAAAGTCAATTGAGGAGGAAGGAGAGTGAGTAACTGTAGCTGGGAGAAATTGTTGAGAAATAAATATATTGAGGAGGGGCCTAAGAAGTTCAAACTGCAAAGCATATTTGTTGGATATATGAAATCTTTCTTGTATCTCGGAGAAAGACATTAAAATTTTATTTGAAACAATATGTCTGATGGTGATAATGCCATTTTTAATCCATTCTTTCCATACAAGGATCCTATTGTTTAATTTAAGGTTAGTATTATACCATATTGGGGTTTGTAAAATAGTATCAGAGATGGTGTTAGAGGAAACAAGTAAGGGTTTACTAATAGCAATTGAATGAGTGAGTATGGGGGAAATTATGCCTCGTGGGGGTTGAGATATATGAATCACACCCCTAAAAGTAAATGGGGAAAACTGTGCATGCTCTAATTGACCCCAAACCGTGGATGGCTCTGAATAGTTGTCAGAAAGGGAAGGCCAAATATGCTTCAACGTAAAAGCGGAATGATAAGTTCTGATATTTGGAAAATTGACCCCACCAAAGTCCTTGAATTGTTGTAATCGAGTCAAAGCAATGCAGGGTTTGCGTTTGTTCCATACAAATTTAACTAAAGATCGGTTAATAACTTTTAAAAAGTTAAGTGGGAGAAAAATAGGGAGCATTGACAAATGAAAATTAACAATGGGTAGAAGCATCATTTTAATTGTGGCTAATCTACCCCACCAAGAAATAAAAGAGGGAACCAACCTTCTATTATTGCATTAATTTTAGACAAAATTTCATTCCTAGTAATTTTGATAGTGTCCTTAATGTTATTTGTATATAAAATTCCTAGACATTTTATACCTTTTGGGCTCCATTTAAAACCGGAGTCTTTAAACATATGAGGAAGACAATATTTATTTAGTGGTAAAACTTCTGATTTGTTAATATTTAATTTATAACCTGAAACAGTCGAGTATTCAGCCAATAAGGAAAAGAATTCCGGTAAAGAGGTAGTGGGGTTAGAGACTTACAATAGAATATCATCTGCGTACGCAGTGTATTTTATATTTAAGTTTTTAAATTGAAGACCTGTAAAGGTGGAGGATCTTTGAATTGTTTCTAAAAAGCGTTCCAAAGCCAGGATAAATAATAAGGGGGACAAGGGGCACCCTTGTCTGGTACCTCTATGCAAGGGAAAGTATCTAGACTGTTGACCATTCACCCAAATAGAAGTGGAGGGGTTGGAATATAACAATTTAATAGATTGGATAAAGTGTGGACTGAAACCATGCCATTTCAAAGCAGCGAACATAAAGTCCCAGTTGACTCGATCAAAGGCCTTATCGGCATCTAATGTTATGGCAGCTATTGGAGGACTAAGTTTGGCTGCTAAATGTATAATATTGAGGAAGGTTCTCAAATTATCTGAAATGGATCTACCCTTTACAAATCCGGACTGGTGTATATTTATTAAATCTGGAATGACAGAATTTACCCGGATAGCCAGCAATTTAGCGAAAAGTTTGCAATCAGTATTGATTAAGGAAATGGGCCTATAATTGCCACACTGAGACAAATCCTTCTCTTTTTTTGGAATTATGCATAGCATAGCCTGAGCAAAAGAACCTTGCGTACACTGAGTATTCAAAAAATGATTAATGAGCAATAAAAGTTTGGAAATTAAAAGATGTTTGCAGTGTAAATAAAAACGCACAGTGAAGCCATCAGGCCCAGGTGTTTTATCCTTAGGAAGCATATTAATGGCGTTTAAAAATTCTTGTTCGGATAAAGGTGTATCAAGGGATGATAGATCTATGTTTTTATTAGGGTCTTTGGGAATCGACTGAAAAAAGATTGCATTAGATCAGATGAGAGGGATGATTCTGGAGTATATAGGTTTTTGTAATAATCAGTAAAGCATTCTAAAATTTTTGAGTCGCTAATATGTCATACACCAGAAAGATCTGTGATGGCAGTAATTTTAGATTTTTGTTTTTTAATTTTCAGGTAATTTGCCAAAGATTTACCCACTTTGTTGCGCCCGCCATACATTTTCGCATAAAATTTTAGTAAAGTACCACAAGCGTCAATAAGGGATTGATTATTATACTGCAATTTACATTTGACAAGCTTAGACAGAGTATCGACCTTATTGGAGGAAAAATATTCGTGCTCCAAGGATTTGATCTGAATTAGGAGTTTATTGGATTCCTGAAGTGTTTTTTTCTTTTTTTGGCCACATAGTCAATTATAAAGCCTCGAGCAGTTGCTTTGAATGCGTCCCAAACAAAATTCATTTGTGTATCTGAAGGGAGATTGTGAGTGAAATATTCTTGTGTGAATGTCGTTATTGATCTGTAAACTGCTGATCTAATAAAAGGGAGTTATTAAATCTCCATCTACGGGTGGATGAAATGGGATTGGGATAATCAAAGTCTACAATAACAGGTGCATGATCAGAAATTAAAATCAAACCTATTTCTGCATGTGTAAGAAATTGAAGCATGTGTTGTGTGAAGAACACATAATCGATTCTAGAAAAGGACTTATGAACAGGGGAAAAAAAGGTATATTCCAAATCGTCAGGATGGGAAACTCCCCATACATCAGCAAGACCTCTATCTAAAATGGTTTTGCGGAAGGCCTTATGCATTGGAGATGGAACAAATCTGGCTTGTGACTTGTGGCTTGTAAAAGGGGTCGAGAGGTTGGTTGCAATCTTCTCCAACTATTAAATTTTCAGAAGCATGAGAGGACAGCAAGGAAGAAATATCCTTCCAAAAAGTATGATCTACTCCATTCGGACCATATATATTACAAATCATAAAATTGGTATTATTAATGGCAACTTCAAGGAGAAGCCATCTGACAGCATCATCCTTGTACTCATTTATCAATTGAACATTCAATGATCTATGGAACAGTATAAGAACACCATTTTTGCTTTGTACAGCAGAAGAACCAAAGACCCACTGTTTTCTAAATGAATAAATATCTTGTTCCTTATGATGTGTTTCCTGCAGTAGTGCTATTTGGCAATTCAATTTGGACAAATGGGATAAAACTCTTTGTTTTTTAACAGGGTTACGAATGCCCTTAACATTCCTTGACAGCAGACGTAAATTGCTCATTGGACTAATAATAAGGAAGTATATAAAAACTCAGTTATAAACCTAATACCATGAAATAAAAAGATAACCAAATAGATGCTTAAGCTAATCAAATAAAGAAAGCTCGATAATCCGCACACAAATTCCAACATTAAGAAAAGACTGACATAAATAGAAGACAGAGATAAGCCAAGGAGTTGAGAAAAAAGGAGAAAAAGAGTAGAAAAAGTCAAATGAGCTCTACAATGTTTATCAAAAAACAATTGGCCAGATAAGGGAAGAAAAAAGACAACAGAAATCACCTTGAGGTGGAAAAAACTCGTGATGATGTAATAAAGTAAGAGCGGGAGAGAAAATAGAAAGACGGAAAAAGAAGAGAGAAAAAAGAGGGAAAACAGGAGATAGATCAGGAAAGCGAAAGGGGAGCACAGTCGCCCTATGAGTGTAAAAAGAGAAGAGATGACAGAAAGCCAAAAGACTTTAGTCATAATGAGAACAAACAAGCAGAACATTAGTGAATGAGGGGGGGGCGAAGAGAGCAGAAGCCGCTCCAAAGGTGGACACCGAGAAAACACTAGTTTACTGAGAAACGGAAAAGAAAAATAATACAGAGAAGGAAGGTAAAGACAATATGGGTAAACATATGCAACAAAATGGAAGGGAACTTACCAGACAATGGGGAAGACAATGCAACGGAGTGGATCATACATAACAAAACATATGGACAATGCGGGTATGGACATCAGCATCGGAAATTACGAGGGGAAGACCTAGGAAACAGGAGAGAAGAAAAAAATGTTAGATAACAGTTAAGGTTTGCTCAGTTCCATAGCTTCTCCTTTGTGAACTTGAATGAATTTCCGAAGTTCGCCAGGTTCTTCAAAGGTGAAAGTTCTTTCTTTATAAGTCACTTTAAAGAAGCACAGATGAATAAGACCATAAAGGGGCGTTCATGGATCTCAGCGTTGGTCGAAGATCGAGAAATTCCTTACGACGATTGGCAGTCGGCTTGGAGACATCTTGACTGAAGAAAATCTTGTGACCAGACCAAAGCATCTGCTTATGTTGATTGGCAGTGTTGAGGATTGCCATAAGATCAGAGTACAGAAGAAAATAAGCAATGATACCTCTTGGTTTGGTTGAGGAGGATGCGTTTTGAGGGCTAATTCTATGTGCCCTCTGAATATTTAAATCAACGGATTTTGGTAGACCAACAATCTGCAGAACTTGAACCTTCAAGAAGGATATCATGTCTGAGCCTTCGGAACCCTCCGGAATTCCATAAATGTGTAGATTGTTGCGCCTATTTCAATTTTCTAAATCCTCGGTAGTTTTCTTTAATTGCGCAACTTCTCTAGTGAAGATATCGACTTTGGCGACAACATCTTGGGCATCACTGATTCTTTGATCCACATCAGAAAGTCTAGACTCCAGACCAGACCACTTCTCCTCAATTCTCTGAAGTGTTGCAGTAGTAGAATAAAAAAGAAACAAAAAAAGAGAAAGAGAAAGAGATAGATCATAATTAGTCAGACCAGACATCCAAGACATTCAGGAAGGAATCTAGCCTGAGTGCTAAGACCACCTGGTGGTAGAAAGTGTAACCAACCTGAGTAGACCAGCGACTAATTTTCTATTACTAATCCCTCGATTTCCTGTTGTAATGGCATATAAAAAATTGCGTTCACGGACAATCCATATGAAAAGACTGGGCACTCAGCAGACCTCACGAAATCGCCCAGGAAAGGCAGCCCATATAGGATTTCTTTCTGGGAATGCTGATATCTCTAAATTCTTTACAAAATCAGCCAAACTTGCAATATTAGATCAAGACCCTTATCAAAACGTCGAGGCTGACCACAGCAAAATTCAGGGCAAAGAAACAGAGATTAAAGGGAAAAACAACTCTTCACTACAAAATGTTAATCCCCGTAACGGAAAGCCGATCAACGACACCGTTACCTCAACATCTGTAACTTTAACATCTGTAAAAGACGAGGATTGTCAAGGACGCCCTGACCTTTCTCTCTGTCCTAACGATCAACGGTTTCGTCAAATTGTCGAGACAGATTTTACGTTGCCAGACATAAACATTAACGAGTGTTTTCTTCAAAGGACTGAAAAAGTCACAAAAACAGTAGTGTCTATGGGACCGTTAAATAGTACTCCACAAAGACTTTCTACGTCGGAAGAGAAATATTCCCATCTATCGGAATTACCTTTTTTAAATAATATGATCTCACCCAACGCCGAAAACCCACTGTCTGATTCACTATCGTCTCTTCAAAAGATCTTGGAGTCGGTGCTACATCTCTTAAGGAACATGATGGAAAATTCCGATCAGATGCTGGACACTCAAATTGGAATGCTCCAATATCTTGTTAACAAGAAAAAGAAACATCAGCAAGGGGTCCAGCAAGTCTTTCCTCAGAAACCCTGTGGAGATGACAAAGGAATAGTGGCCACTCCAAAAGACAATCCTTTAGGAGAAGTTCCTATAGAATTAAAGAAAGGAAAAGCGACGAAACCATTTGGACTTCCAAAAAGGAAAGACAAAAAAAACGGAAAAAGGAACAATCTTTTACCTTGGAAAGTTATTTAAAGAACCAAATAACGAAAAAGTTAGTAATAAAGTAATTCCTCTTTACCCAATTTTTAATCGACATGGAATAAAGGGCACAATTGACCCTTCAAAAACTGAAATAAACAAAAAACTCGTGACAAAGAGTGAATCTTTAATAATAGATCCTCAGGATTCAGTTATATCTAAAAAGGAAAAAAGGAATGAAAAAGTACTGCGACAAGTTACAAAAAAAGACCCAGAAGAAGGATTTCGAAAAAGAAAGCACAAAAGCTAAAATTTTCACCGCATCTAAATCAGCATTGCAAATCCGTGAAAAAGGTACAATTACCAAGTCCAGATAACAGACTTCAAGAGATTGGACACAGTGTCCAAGACTCAAAGAAGAAAATAATTCAAAAACAACTAAATCCTTTCGCCGCAAAATTTTCTATGCCTGATAATGATAGAGAATATCCAGTGCAATTTTGCACTCAAAACAAAGAACAGAAAGCGGAGGTAACAACTTACGAAATACGGCAGAGTAAATCATGTTTTCTGGAATTTTCTGATCTATTTCCCTCGGTGGACGATCCATTAAACCGAGGGAAAATAGTGAGTTTAATTTGTAAGATTCCACAATTGCAGTCGGTAACAAGTTCAGAAACAAAATTAGTAGTGTTCCCATCAAAGTCTAATAGTACGGTGGCTATTGCAGAATTTAGGTCGTGTGTTATTCCTATAATTATCATAAACAAATGTGAGATTCTTCACAAAAATGGATATGATGTTGTATCAGTAAATAGGGGAACCCAACCAAAGGGGAATCCAGAGGAAAACAAAACTATTGAAATCCAGTACTCTGACGACAATACCAGCGGCATCAAAAATTACACAAGTACTCTCGACGAAAATTTGACCATTTCGCTAGAAAACGGAGAGAGAGTGATTAGAAATAAAAATAAAGTTAAACAGGAGAGAGCCTTAATGGAACCTCATTGGACTTGGATATCAGAGACCCTAAATAGCCACAAGCAGGGAAGGGAAATCAAACTTCCCTTTTAACAGTAGGTTGTCCATAGCATCATGGAATATAGCAGGGAAAAATAAAGAGAAAATGACGTTAATTCTGGAAGATTCCCCGGCGTTGGTTATTCTCCAGGAAACTTGGGCAACAAAGCCATTCGACCAAAAGGACTACTTTGTCTATGATAAAGCAGCAGAACAGGTGGCTTGGGGTCATGCCAAAGGAGGTCTAGCAATTCTGATGCATGAGGACTTCTTTTGGGACCAGGAAGTAATCCCTATGGTCAATACAAATATCCAATGCCTAAAGGTCAAATGCCGGCTTATTGCCAAGGACTCTCCAATTGACCTAATAATTTTTAATGTTTATATTCCACCAGGTCCCTCGAATGATGTTCTCTTGGTTAAGATATTCGAAGAAATAGAAAGGGTGGTGGAAGAGAGAGGTTTCCCTTCAGTTTTCCTTATAGGAGACTTTAACGGGAAAATATCCAATGACCTCATAGATAAATGGGAAAACGAGGAACAAGTAGAAGCCTTATCAATCCCTACTCCATTGTTTCCACCGAGGATTAAGGCAGACAAACGAGGGAAAATTCTATTATCTTCACTCTCTATAATAAATGGTTTCATTCTAAACGGTCGTACAGAAGGAGACATCCCGGCATCCTTTACAAGAAAAGGTAACTTCACCGATTCCATAATAGATTATATGATCTGCAGTCTAGCTCTGCTCTATAGGGTTGAAAAATTAAGTACAAAATTTTATCAAGGAAGTGACCATGCCATTTTAAAATTAGAAACTGAAATAATATTACAACTTTCATCTCCGGGTCATATTATGTATGTACAAAGTAAAGTACTCATGAACCAAGCCCAAAGGAGAATATCATGGGTATCTACAGCGTTTAATAAAATCAACCATGCAATCGATAAGGCAAAAGTATTACAACTCACATATTCCTCTGACCCAATAGCAAATTTCGAAATAGTTCTCAATAAAATAATGCAAGCTTTACAGACAAATCTAAAATATCGGGCGAATGGAGCCATATGTCAAACAAGAAAGTTCTCAGACATAAGAGTCGCCGCTTTAAACAAATTAATACGTATGCAATATCAAAACCCTACTAAGGCAAGGGAATTGGAAATTAAACTCCTAAAAAAATGCCGGAGGAGGGAAAAAGAAAATTTGCGAAAAACACAGCAGGACAAAAATTGGGTAGAAATCCAAATTGCAGCAAAACAAAATAACACTCGTGAATATTGGAGTTTAATAGCCAAACATACAGGGACAAAGAAATCTTTGCAAGCATCTCCAGTCCCGCCAAGGGAATGGAAAACATTTCTACGTAACCTTTATAAATTAAATTGGAATAAAGAAAATCTGAACTATCCACTGTGTACGCAGATGGAAAATACTCAAAATATTTCTCCTCCAGTGGCCCGTCAAATTGAGTACTACATAAAGAAAGCTAGATCTTCAGCTGCAATGGGCCCGGATCAAATCCCGATGAAGGCACTACAAACTAACCCTGTGGAATGGAGTAAATTTTTAGCACCATTATTTTCACATTGCTACTATACTGGGAAAATTCCCAAATCGTGGAAAGGGAGTATAGTTATTCCAATTTATAAGAAAGGACCTCGGTTGCATCCAGGGAACTATCGACAGATTGCACTGCTGGATGCAATAGGTAAAATCTTCGCGGCAAGTGTCCTAGACCATCTTAAAGATTGGGCTTTTTCTTCCGGCGTGATCCCATTCAACCAGGCCGGGTTCAGACAGAAACATTCAGTTACGGACAACATAGCGATTTTACAAACTATTATCGATAAATATGTAGTCCGGAAATCGCAGGTGGTCTATGCGGTCTTCGTTGATTTTTCAACGGCATTTGATAGAGTGGATAGACCAACACTATGGAAGAAACTCAGAAAACTGGGAATCCCGAAAACTTTACTTTACCTTATAATTTTACTCCACTCTGAAACCTGGTGTCAGGTACAACTGGGACAAGAAAAGGGTCTTACTGGTCAAATTGCTACACCAAACGGCCTTAGGCAAGGTTGCCTTTTGGCCCCCTCCTTTTTTCGTTATACCTTAGCGACCTCCCGGACAGTTTTCTACATGTAATAAATTTCCCCCCGAAGATCGCATTAAGTAATATACACATTATGGTGTATGCCGACGATGTCGTAATTTTCGATCTTACCCCCTTTGGATTACAAAGGAACCTAGATGTACTAACAAAATATACAAAGGAAAATTTCTTGGTTCCTAATTCATCTAAAACAAAAATCGTCCCATTTAGAGGGAGAAAGAATTATACAAACTATAACTGGACACTGGGAGGAGAAACCATAGAAGTGGTAAAAGAATACACTTATCTGGGACGGATTTTTAATCAATCATTAGGAAATTCTACCCATTTTCAGCATTTAAATCGTAAAGCAGACATTCATGTGGGAGCGCTCCAACGACTATATCTTTCTTCCGGACAAAGACACTTTCAATCCTTATTACAGGTATATAGCTCAAAAATTCCCCCAATTTTATCGTACGCCCTGGAATATATCCCAATTCCTCAGTGGCATCAAATACAAACGAAAGAAGGGAAAATTTTACGTAAATTGGCAAAGGTTCAACAATCAGTCCCAGTACAAGCTCTGCGTTTAGAATTTTCTCTAGTTATTTCCTTTGCTAGAGCGATCACCAACATACTTAGATGGGCGTATAATCTTCTACACGCAGACCAAGGCACTTTAAGATTCTTATTAAAAAAGAGACATTTGAGAGTGATTTTACAAAATATACCCTAAACCAGAATTTGACCATTGCTTTTAAATTATCCAATTGCTCAATTGCACTCTTGAAATCATGGTCACCAGCACAATTGAAGCTCTTCTTGAAACATTTGACGCCGAGGATCAGCTATGACCTGGATATCTTGCACTGCTCTAAATTACATCATTATGAACAGTACGCAGAAGCCATCATATATAAACAGGCTCAACAATATATTCGCTTTTCCTTAAGGCATGGAATTCGGCGGTGTATAATTTTATTGAGGTTTGGGTTACTCCCTTTTAATTCATTGACTTTTAAATGGACTGACAAAGAAAATGTTACCTGCATCTGTGATCTTTGCAATGGTGGTGTGCAAGATATGAAGCATGTACTGTCGGTTTGTCCAAACCCGATATTGGTTGAAGCTCGAAGGCGTTACTTAAAACCAATACAATTTAGATATAATAGTGCATCTGTGCTGAATTTGATTACGCTTTTTAATTCTCCCCCAGATGAATTTGTATGCTATAATTTGTTTAAATTTTTAAAATCGTTTTTAAATTTGTATTGATTATTTTATGTGTATAATTAATAGTATCGTGATGTATGATATTTGTTGTTCTCAGTAGAGAACTAGATCAAATAAAATGAACTTGAACTTGCAGTAGTATCCGTCATAAAGGGTCTGATATGACGCAGTTTGTCCATGATGTCCTCCAACGTTAAAGGAAGAGGTGATTTCGTTGGGGATGACGGGTCTTTTGTGGCGCGCTTATTGGCTTTACCAGCTGAGTCTTTACGTCCTCCAGAATTGGAACTAGCAACCACATGAGACTTGTTGGAGTGTGAAGAGTCCATGACAGCAGCGCAATACACAACGCAGCTGATAGAAATGAGAAAAAATTCTCCACGCAGTACAAGCAAAATAGTGAAAGCACCGACAAATGTTGTAAAGAACCTAACTGAAGAATGTTGCGTAGCCTTAGTGCCTCAATAGAAGAGATAAGCAAGCCAAGGAATGTTCATCAGGAAAAAAACAGCCTCACCATCAAATTGGAAGAAACATAGTAGAATGGCCCAAAATGAGTAGAAAAAAGGAGGAAGGTTCAGTAAAAAAGGCCAAGCGGCATCGTTGTTCACTGAGGTAAATCCGAATGCTGAAGGGAGAAAATGGCGGTCGCAGCGCGACGCTGGATGAGGCAAGATATAAAAGGAAAAAAAAATAGGCAAAAAGACCTCTCAAGGCCAGAAAAACTTGCCCCAGCACTCAGCGCGACTTCCGACGCGAGAATCCATCGTTTATTCTCTGCGCCGAGCAGAATGGAAAGCCTTCCGTGAAGAAAAGTTTCTCCGTGTCGCGGAGCAGAATTAGGGAGCGGTCATTTTGTTTGCCGCAGGCGCGCGCTCTCCGAATACAATCTTGATGAATGTCATGGGTAACCCTGGGTGTAGTTCGCGAAGTAGCGCTACGCGAAGCTACGCAAAGTGCAGTTCGCACTACGCGAGCTACGCGTAGCACTACGCGAACTGCGTAGGGCGCTGTTTGCGATGATTGCACAGTGCCGGATGCGTGTCCGCACTGTGCAATCATTGAAAACGGCATCTTGCACAGTGCGAGCTGTCTTTACTGCCGCTCGAGTAGATTTTTACTCGAGCGGCAGCTTCTCAACGCGGACTGGTAGTTTCTCATCGCGAGCGGTCGCGAGCATACGCGACCACTCGCAATGAGAAACCTGACCTCCCGCGTTGAGAATCTCGCCGGGAGGTTTATTTTCCACGCTCGCGATCGGCAACTTGATGTTGCTGATCGCGAACGAGGAAAAAGTCTCGCCGGGATGTCATTTTGCTTGCTCGCAGTCGCCAACTTGACGTTGAGGACCGCGAGCAAGCAAAAATGACCGCTGCACTACGCTACGCTACGCGTGTTTGCACTGTGCTACGTGCAATTCGCGTTGTGCGAAGTAGCGCAAACTTCGCAAACTACGCGAGCGTAGCGTAGTGCTTTGCCCAGGGTTAGTCATGGGGAGTGGCAGCCTTCGCATGGCCGCTGTACAACGATTAATGTATTTACTTTCCAGCTCTACATATAGTTTCACAAACACTTATGTTACTGTATAGAACAGTCTCTAGTTGAATATTCGAACAAGAAGAGAAGACGAAATGCTTGTAAAAGTTCCGAATTTATGTTCCATTTAAAGATTCTACCGGAAGTCTGCATCGTTTCTGACTTTCCTTCCAGTTGAAAATAACAGGGCGATGAAAAGAATCAAGTGACTTCAGAGGCATGAAATTTGGCTGCCTCCCCTTCCGGCAGCCTTATGCTGGATTGTTTTTGAATGGAGTCAAAACCCTGGTGACTCGCTGGCGACCTGTACTGGCTCAATTAGTTGTATCGGAATAAATGAACTTTTTCTGAATATATTTAAGAAACTTGTAACAACAAGAGTTTAAAAGTAGAGTCCTACTCAGTAAACATCTTTTTTGTACCCAAGAGCCATTCCCCAGTGTCGCTCCCCTGCTCAGACATGGACACAAGGGACTGGAGGCTGCCAGACTGTGTGTGCACTTAAAGGTGAGGCGGTGTGGTGGCGGCAGGCGCAGCTCTTGTGTCTTCACATCTCTTCCATCCACCAGCGCACATAACTTTTTCCCATTCTCCAATGTTTTAGGGAATGCGTGGGTTAAAGTGCAGTTTTTTCTCTGTTAACACCTGGGCATAGTTCGAGCTGGTGCTAAAGTGACCTGCTTATGTTTGTTTTCCTTCGTCTCCAGCTTATTTTGCTTGCATTATTACGAACAATTTTAATTTGAAAGCAAAACAACAATCATCAATTTACCTACAATGGCTGTTCAGCACTCAAGAAGCTACATTTGTATTTATTTGCATGGTAAACTTGTTCCATCACAGCAACATACAACTCGAAGACCTGGTAAGTAAAATCTACACTTATGCTGTATTAGCACTGTACAAGCACTCGGAGCCCCCTCCCACTAGCCCTGGGTCGTTATTTAAAAAAACATCAGTTGCAAAATAATTAATGACATGGAGCTACTCTCCGTAGCAACAATAAACATGACTGACGAGCAGGCCGAAAACAGACTTTCTTTTACTGCAAGGCACTGCGGGAGGGAAGAAAGCAGGCCCACCTCTCACGCCTGCTTTTTCAGAGATAGTTTGGGGAGCCCCACGCAGGCAGCACCCCCCTTCACAATGACTATCAACCAGTGGCCACCAGTAGGCTGCACCCCTTCTGCCAGGGCCCTAATAACAAGAGGCTGCTTCCCAGCTGTGGCGAGAGCATTAGCCCTTTGAAATACCACGTTTACGTTTCGCGTTCTGCCAGGTCTGGGCCATGTTCCACTTTTCAGACATTGCACATATTAAGTGCTTTATACCTTGAGGTTAGTCTTCTTTTTGTTGCATGCAACGTCCTGTGGTTCATTTTTAGGTCGAGCAAGACCTAAAGTAAACAGAATATGGAGGGTAATCCCGCCTGCCGCTTGACATAGGTTCACTCTGGCGTTGCTCTGCTTAGCTGGCTCATTATTGGCTGGCCATCCGAGATGTCACTTCCGTTTTGTGAGAAGCAGCACCGACCAACTACAGTTTAGTTACGCTGTAGGTCGGTATCTCTTTCGTTTTGGGACTACTTCATTTTCTCAGTGTCCCCAGCCTCGTAAACAAATGCTTGTTTCCTTTGTGCTTCTTTAAGCTCAGCGCGCCCACGCTTCTTCCTTCTCCCCGGCTGCAGCTGCCTCCTGCTTTTCAAACGCATGGCCCGGTGTCCTGATCCCTGTCTTCGTATAGCTGCTGCGGACTGGTTCTCATGATACCAGCTTTCCTACTGGGTAATTATTAATTAAGTGTGAGTATGCTTTTGATTACCTGGGCAGCAGACAGAAGGCATGGGAGGCGTGCTGGGGAGAACGGGCTTTGCCAGCGCACACCGGCTGACTTCGGCGCGCTGCTGTTATTCAGAAAAGGCTTCAGCAAGCTTGGCCCGTCTCTGTAGCACCCCGGCCTCCCCTCCCTATTGTAATTACTGGCAGCCTCTCGCCTTACATGGCTTCAGATATAAGTGGCTCCATGCAGGGGGCCTTTTGGGCACCACATGCATGCAAAGGAGCAGACCGTGTACCATGTAAACTTTATGCACTTTTTGTGTTTCCCCATGTAAATAATAGCTGAGCGATCATTAATTAAGTGCGCCTAGGCAGCGCATTCGCTTGCCGAGTTTTCTTTTTATTGTCCAGGCATCCTCCTTATCTCAAAGCCTCCTGGGAAGCTCCATTACCCCCTTAAAGTTGTAATTACACTCTTGGCAGTCCCTAGGCCAAAGTTGCCGAAATGCGGTCCTCGCACGAACCCCACCCTCGCTGCCACACTCGTGCACGCCTTTACCCCTCCTTTCGCCAAATGAATTTTTTATGGGGCCCTCTTGAAGGGTTAGGGCCCCCTGGAAGGTTGGGGCCTCTCCTGTGCTATGCCCCTGCTTAAAATACTGCAGATCGTTCACAGTAGTTATAATAGACGTTTAATAGCACTTTATAGAGCGTCTCTTCTGTTTATATGAACTACTGTAACAAAATTTAATGGTATTGGATTTGTCGACCTTAGAAGGATGAAGCACTGAGTTGGTATTGCCGGAAGCCGGAGCCATGATGTTTAGGTGCCTGCAGGTGCCAGCAGCGATCATTTGGTTCATAAAGCCAGCTTTACAATCAAGTTATGACCAAACTCACCAACAGGACCAAAAATTACATAACTTTATCTACGTGGATGCAGCTCACGTGGGACAACAGTATTCATTAATTGATTCATTCATTCATTCAATGCCAGTAGCCTCAGCTTTCATTAGACAAGGGTATTAACGGATTCAATTAATCCATTCATTAATTATTTATTCATTAATGCACTCATTTCTGGGTTCGCTCATTTGTGATAGCCTCAGCTTTCACGAGGCAACACGCTCATTCGTTGAATGCATTTATCAAACCACTAACCATGTGTTCATATATTCATGTTAGCCTAGCATTCTTTTATTGATTCCATTCATCTTCATCCGTTGATTCCATGCATCAGCCATCTATCCATGCAGTCTTTCATCCACAAGTGCACTCATTCATTGATTTAATTAACCAGTTGATTCATTATTCAATCTATCCATGTGTTAACTCATTTATCCATTCATCCATTCTTGAGTCATGACTCAAGCCTGCAAATGGCACATAAATGGCTTGGTTGATTCAGTTCACCCAGTCCTCCATCCATTATTCCGCAACTGTGCGAAGGCAGCGCATGCACTTTGGAGTTTGCTTTTTGTTGCCTAGGCATCCTCCTTATCTCAAAGCCTCCTGAGCAGCCCCCCCCCCTTAAAGTTGTAATTCCACTCTTGGCAGTCCCTAGGCCAAAGCTGCCGAAATGCGGCCCTTGCCACCCCTACTCCCCCCCTCCCCCCCCCGTGCTGCTGCACTCGCGCGTGCTTTCACCCCTCCTTTACCCACCTCTATTTTGTAACGCAGTAAACCCTGTGTTCACTTAGTACCATTCCCTTGGCTGGTGTAGGACTAAACCCGGCAGGCATTTACTTGTCCAGCTTGTGACTAAAGAAATACAGCATTTAAGTATTCACAGGGGCCAATGCCATTCTCAATAAGCCTTGGCTAACCGCGGAAAAAAAAGTGTCTGAGCACGAAGAAATCTTAAAACTGACAATATATTTAAGATCAACCAAATTAAGGCATTTTAACAATAGTACATTATTTTTAAGTTAGCCTAATGTCTAAGTGCAGTAAATAAGAGGTGCTACTATTTCCGTAATTAATTGTACTTGATTTATCGACCTCGTAAGGAGAAAAAGATAGGTTTGCCCTGCACTAGTGGACCTTTTGACAATGCCCGATTGTGGACACTGGGGGTATATTTACTTATGTGTGTACCAGAGGAGGAGTTGCACAGCAAAATACAATTTTGGGCTGCATTTGTAGACCTTCTGAATGTATTGTAAATTAGATGTTATGTTTTGAGTTTACCCAACGCGACTATCCGGACAAAACATAAGCATGCTCTTATGTGCTTAAAAGTCTGTGATAGTTTGGGAACAAAATAATAGCCTGAAAAAATCCCAAACATCTGATGTTTGTGTGCATGTGGGAAAGAGTTACATGGAAAGTTTTTGTATATGTTTTAAAGGCTAGGTCCAGCCTTTCTTGGCGGGCTGTGTCGAGCATACCCCATCCAAAGTGACCCTCACTGACCAATGGAGACCGCAGGTGCTGCCTGCACAAATACAAGCATTTACAATGCAATAGGTCTCGCATTTGCGAAAGTTTGAGCTATTGGCATTTGTAAATGACAATGCCTTTTATTTATATGTTGTTTTTTAAAACTGATAAATAAAAGGCATTGTCATTTACAACTCTTGCAAATGCGAGACCTATTGCATTGTAAATGCTTGTTTGTTTTGTTACTAAGCAGGATGTTTCACCGAACACTTCTGGTTGCTTTTGTTAAACACAATGCTCTCATGTTTTAATTTATGTGAAGATTTATCCGTTGTACTGCAAGGCGCTGGATTACATACGATTTTATGTGTGTGAAACTATTCAGGGAAAAGTACTTCTGTATTTCAAAGTATACATATTCCCACTTCCGAAGCGGATGGCTTACTACCTACTTTGCTTACAGACTCACCGCATACTGGCCCTTATCAAGGAGGCCCACGCAGCCTAAATTGCACACATACTTTGTTTCTCCCAGGACCGACTTTTTATGCCCTGAAGAAGTTCATTTCTATGAACGAAATGCGTTTGCTGGTATTTTGTATTTGGACACTTATGAGAATAAAGGATTGATTAAGACAACTCTAACAAGACCATATGAATTAGTGTCTTATTTGACCAACAACCTCTTTAATTTCGAGCGGTGCACCACTCCAAAAGTTTGGGTTCATCCATTATCTGCATCGCAGTTGGCACCTAACGACGGCAGGTGCTGGAGTAGCTTGTGCACACTCAACTGGATTGATTGTTGTAACAAACACTAAGGGAACATAGCAGGGGAGTGCGGTCACAGCGTCCGCCGTTGCCCGTAATCTTACCTTGTAGATTTTATATTTGAGTAAAGGAGAATATTTTTAAATTATTTTGTTCATAACTGATTGTAGCTGTTTTATTTGTGACCGTCCTACTGGGTGCTAAAGCCCGTGTGTGCTTTTGTGACAGTGCATTTTTGTTCAGACACTTGTCAGCTGGCTCCAGTTGGCTCGTTGAGTGGGTTTGTCTGGTTGTTGGGAGACACTCTTTCTCATGCCCCTCCTTACCCAACAGGTCAAATGATTGGAGCAGCTAAACCATTGGCAGCCGTTTTTAGGTCTCGCCTACGCAGCGCGCATGCGCTGTATAGGAGACCTTTAGCCGTCGTGTAGCTCTTTTTCAAAGCACATACTCGTGCTTGTGGCGGCATACGCCTTGCGGGAGAGCGCAGCGGCGCGCCACAAGCACGAGTATGTGCTTTGAAAAAGAGCAGACTGCTCTCCCAAGTGCGCGCGCGCGTCTCTTTCCTTGCCCACACGTCCCGTTGCGCAGCTCGCCCAACTCTGTTTTTTGTGTTGACCTGCCTCTGCTCCTGTTAAGTCTTCTGTTTACTTCCTGCACTGGCTTCATGAAATGCCACTTCATTTGTGTTTGCCCGTCTTCCGTGTTTATTAAGCTTCGCCGCCACTTAATCTCCCTGTGCTGACACCTCACAACACTGCTTTTTATCATGTTTTTTGCACCCTTTTTGGTGTTTCGTCTTCAGTGTTTCAGCATTGCCACTACTTAATCTCCCTGTGCCGCCCCCTCCCCTGACCATCCCCCCATCTCACCCTCTCCCCTGCCACTCACCCCTGCCACCCACCCACCAACACTGCTTTTTAAAAGTGTTTTTGTTTTATTATTTTGCAATGTTATATAGCGTGAACTGGACCCAAAGTTATCGGAGCGCTTTACATGACCGCCAGTTGCATTACAGATGGACACTTTCAATTTACAGCCAGGGCTGATGCCTAGACTTGAACCTGATTCCCCAGCTTCATGGTCCACCTTTCTGGCTGTTAGGCCACATCTGATCACTGATCCCTCCTCTCCTGTTCCTCCCACTTTTCTCCTCACATGGCACCGTCCATCATTGGCTATACACAGGGAAGGGCGGAGACAATTGGTCACGGCGGCAGCGTGGTTTTCTCACTCTCTTGGGCTGCTCGACCCATATCCATAGCTTTGCTAAGCAGCCATGTACCCTGCTTTTGACTCCAACCAAGCGAAAAGGCTTTTGTGCCATTCCTAAACCCTGGAACCTGCCCAAGACTGAGGGCCCATAAGCAAATACCTTCTAATCTCACCCCAACCTCTTTGCCTCAGTTGCTTGCACACTTAATTTACTAGGACCTTCAAAAAAGGGGGTCCTTTTGCACAGATCCCAAGTTGAGATTGACTAATGTATTGCCTATTCTCTTGGTGATAGTGGCCTATACTTTCCTATGCCGTAATCTTGGAATGAGATCTCCGGGCTTCATTCCTCTCTGCCCGTTGGGCCACATCCGATCACTGCTCCCTCCTCTCCTGTTCCTGCAACTTTCCTCATCACATGATGCAGTCCATCATTTGTTACACATGGGTAAGGGCGGAGACAATGGGTCATGATGGCAGCATGGTTTGCTCGCTCTCTTGGGCTGCTCGACCCATACCCATAGTGCCGGCTTGTTATTTCAAGCTTTTGAGTCAGCTGCTCCCAATATTGTGCAGCCGCAGACTGCCCCTTGTCTAATGAGCACGCCGGTCTTTGTATGCTTGAATTCAAAGGTCTTTTGTAGTTAACTGCACACCCTGCCATGGAGTTTGGGACGTCGCGGATGGGGACATAGAGCTACAGTACTTTCCTGTGACCACAGTAGTAAGCGCAATGCCACACCTCCAGGGAAACAGAGATGTGTGGGGGTGTGTCTGTGTGTGTATGTGTTTCTGTGTCTGTGTGCGTGTGTGTACTCCCAACTGTGCATGCCTTTGCCTTCTCTGTACAATATACCACATGATCTGAGCAGAGTGCTCTTATTACTTGTTGACTCCAGGTGACTCTTGGTGTCAGTGGTTCTGTAACATCTGTTACGTGTTTGCCACTTAATGTTTGCTGGGAAGTAACAGTCTCTTGTCATGAGGAAAGGCCGGCTGTTATGAAGTACAGGCAGGGCTGGAACATTGCTGAAGGGACAGCTTGCATCATGCTTGCATTGGTCCGTCGTTTCAGTTGTGATGTTATAGTGGTACATGCCATAATTGTACCTAAAAAGGCAGTCAGCCGCTTATCCCTGAGAAGTGTTTTTTTTTGTGTGTGTTTTCTTTCTTCTCTTTTTCTCGCTCCCCCCTCCCCCCGTCATTGTACTGCTAGTTGGAAGGCAATGCGAGCCAACTCCAATAATCTATGTGGCGCATTAAGGATACAGTACCTTATGTGGCTACTAGAGATCCCCTTAGAACTCCAGAGGGACACCTAGTAACAGCCTGTGGTACTGCACCCTTTTGTTGCTTCGTGGGTTTGCTTTTATTGCTTATGAAACTGCTGGGATATTTTTTTGTAACAAAACAGAACTAACAAACGTTGTCATTTGCAACACCAATAGCTCTAACTTTCAGTAATGCGAGACCGATTGCATTGCAAATGCTTGTTGTTTCTTTTTCACTGGTTAAAAAAGCGAAGTTGAAATGTAAATACCTGACTTGATTTGCTAATACGGGATGCTGCTGTAGCATGCTCCGTGCATGTTTCATGTGTGTGCGTACCATGAGGCACGCATGTTGCACCTCAAACAGAGTGATAAAATCTACTGCATGTTAATATATTTCTGAAGATAAACATCTCGTGGGTATACATCAGTTCAGGCTTGGTTTCCGACAGCATATAGTCTACTAAAGGAGGTTATAGCTATTTGTTTGCGTTGAGATATCTTATATGCATTTTAACACTCAATTTTGCGTTTCATTTTCTGTATCTTAAACAAAGTCTGCTCTTCTCATCTGGGGATAACCAGTTGTGTGTTTTTTAGCTTCATTGCAAATCATCATTTAGATAGTTCAATGTGATCTATAAAATGCTATGTAGTAGGTTTGTTGTAACCTGGATCATCGTAAATAAAATATTTGGATTTTACATGTTAGATTTTACAGGAATTAACTAGAAGCAGAATCAATTGTGGTTTCTGAAAATACTCTTATATGTAGCACAGGTGTAGAATGTGTTTTACTATCTTTCTGGGAATATTATGTGATTTATTGATTATTCTTACTTCAACCGCGCAACCTGGCGTGTAGTTTGAGTTGTGTTTGTCTCTGGATGGGTTTCAGTGCATCCTTGCTTTAAAGGGATAGTAAAAATGGAATCTCGTTACTGTCCTTGGTGTGGCCTTGTAATATTCTTTTTCTCTATCACAAGTAGGGTAATGCATAAACATTCCACAAGGTGTGGGTTGCTGTGTGAATGGATAAATACATAATTTGACTTTTTTATTGATTAGAAATTGCTCTTTTCTGCAGTCTTTACTTCCGGGTGCCGAAATGTCATTTTGTTCTTTGGATAGACAGATGCAGATTTTTCATCAGGTACCTCTACGGGCATCAATAGCAGGGCTTCATTTAAAGACTTATTTAAATAAAGTATCCTGCTGGAACCAATATCCGCCTATTGCATAGTGAGACTTTTTGCGACTCCTCAGATCACTAGATTTTCAGAGGATAAATCAAAATATATTTACTACCCAGATATTTACTATTTTAGGTCTATTCCTAAAATTCAGTAATATGAAAGAACATCCATATTTAATGTATAAAGGTTGTCCTACTAGTCCTTTACGGCAACATCACATCACTTTGTTTTATGTCACTCCCCCACATATTTTCACAATAAACAATACTATCCCCCCTTTCAAAACTGCCCCTCATTATTCTCGAATATCCCCCTCATGTTAAAATCCTCATTATGTGAATTTTCATTGTCTGTGTCACTATCTCAAGGTGTCCAATGTATCTCCTCCTAGTAGAAGCCAAATATGACTCAATGTCCCCAGACAAAACTCTTTGAAAGAAGTCAAGGCATATCTTCAGAGCGAGGACTCCCATTTTATAGCGCTATGCAGATTAAGCGGCTTCTAAGTGTTGGTTGACCAGTAGGCTGCTTACTTTTGAAACTTAAGGTGAATAAGAAGTCCTTTTGGGGCCAAGAATAGCAAAACTTCTTCTACCCACCATGGAGGCAGAATTTTTATCATAACTATTTATCTACATTTGCTTCTAGATTGAATTACAATATATATAAATTAACTTAAAGTACAGCAACACTTGAAGGTGATTTGCTTATGTGTCTTAATATTTTATACTTTACTTTTAATTCAGCTACTCCGATGCATTTCATTATGTCTCACCCTATGCCTCTCTCGATGTGTCCTCTCCCTCCACTCTCTGGATCATCTCAGGTCTCATTCTGCTTCTATGGTCCCCAGGATGGCCCTTTCTGGCGTCTTCCCTTCTCTACCCCTCCTTGCATCACCTCATACCCCTTTTGTTGTTCAGATCTCCCAAACAAACCTTTCTAAACCCTTCCCTCTGACTCTACCCCCCCACTTCCGCTTTTTTTTTTCTTTTTCAAACATATGTTTATTAGCATTTCAACAGACATTACATTACCATTTCTCCAAAGAAGTATGCATATCAGTTAAACAATGTATGGTTTAGTGCTCATAACATTGTTGAACTTCCATCTATAGCCGAAGCCCACGCCTTCACAATGTTAGACCGCCATTGATAGGTACAGTTTCCGAATTTTTACTGGCATGGGGTGTTCCACATAATAGGCATGTATACATTCAACCCAACTTTCATTTGTGATAGGTTTTAACCCGGACCCTTCCAACTGGGAAGGTGTCCCTAGAAAACAGAATACCCCCTGAAAAGAAAAACCCCTCCCCCCTCCCAACAAACAGAATGGGAGGTGGTGGCGACACATTGTGGTGCTTTCTACAATTTAGACACGTGTAGACATTTAGAATTGAAAGAGGTGCATCTCCCTGACTGAGGGTGAACACACTGCCAGTGGTAATCCTTTTGTGAGAAAAGCAACCAAGGGGCCCCACTTATATTCAAAACTTTTATAATCGTCCCGGAATATATCTGTCATTCTTTCGAGGCAGAGTATCTTCCAGAGCCTGGAGTGCCATAGAGAGAGGGCGGGGGCTGTTTTTTTCTTCCACGCTGCCGCGATCGTCACTTTCGCAGCCCTTATGCAGGTCCACATGATAGCTTTATCAGCTTTAGTTTGGTGTTCGAGCGATGGATCTCGCAGGCCCAAAAGGATTCCCTCAATGGAGGTCGGTATAGGATATCCCAACATGCTTTTAATTTGGGCTAGGATTTCCTCCCAGAAAGGTTTGATCGTAGGACAATCCCATCATATGTGTTGGAAGTCTCCTAGTAGCCCACATCCCCTCCAACAATGGTCTGAGGAGTTTGGAAAGATTCTTTTGAGTTTGGTGGGATACATGTACCAGTCTACCAGTGTCTTGAGGTGTGCTTCCTGGAGTTCTAGTGAGTGATTACATTTTGTAATGTCGGACCACAGTCTGGCCCACTCCCTGTCCAGTATGTCTCTTTGTATTACCCCTTCTCACATTGCCATGTATCGTGGTCGCTGGGAGTGCATGGAGGAGAGTAGCAAGTTATACAGAAATGAAATCACTCCTCTCAAAGAATCAACTTTTAGTAAAAACTTTTCAAACCTCGTCTTCTCTCTCGTAGCCACATCGCGTATGTGGGGGATAAGTGCCCAGTGCTTGAGCTGTAGATAGTGAAAATGCTCGGCCTGTTCTAGGTGGAATTCCCTCCTGCAATTAGCGAAAGTGAGCATGTCATAGTTATGAAACAAATGGGACAGTGTTAGACAGCCCCCTTCTTTCCATGGAGTAAAGGGTCCTTCGTGGAGCGCCGGTGGGAAGGCTGGATTAAATGTATTGGGGTATTGGGTGAGGGGAATGTAGTCCACTGTGCGCTCCCAGAAATAGAGTCCCAAACTTTCAGAGTAGTGCGTGTGGGGGTGCTGATATAAGCGTTCTCGGGCCGGTCTTTCTTGGGTTTCCAAAGGAGATCCCAGATGGTTCTCCCCGCAATGGTAGACCTACAGAACCTGAGATGTCGGGCAAAGAACCTAGGAATAGGAGAGGATTTTCACTCAACATGAGTTGGAAAATCAGCAGGAAAGAAAACTTTCTTTCTGAGTCCCCTCACTCACCAGGGTTTCCCCTGGTACATGCTTCATCATAGGGCCATCTCAGTCGCTGCGAACTGAGGCGTGCTGCACTTGCGAAATTACGTAGGAGCACTTTAGTGAGTACTATGTGGTGCAGTAGTGTAGTGGAGTGGAAGAAGTGAGTTAAAATACCTAACTAGTGGGCGTAATAACTTTATTCTAGCTCCTAGTCGGTATGTCTAAAAACGGGGTAAGATACTGGGAAAACCTAGCTGTGATGGGTTAGGATCCCTAGTATACGTCAACATGTTTTGAGCATTCTCAGAGCTCTTCGTCAGGACTACACAGGGTCCCGCCTGTGTGTGCCACTCAAATAACCTAAATTGAGGTAATTGGTGAAAAAATACGCTGCAACTAATAAGCATGCGTTAATGCATACGATAAACCATTGTCACGTAGTATTCATATTTAGGCAAAATTTTGCCCCATGGTCTTGAGGGGATGAGGGCTCTCGTATTCTAATTTTCATGGGCGTTCTCCTCACGGTGTGTTACCTAGTTGTTCCCCTCCGGACCGCACAATTTTGCCTAAATATGAATACTACGTGACAATGGTTTATCGTATGTATTAACGCATGCTTATTAGTTGCAGCGTACTTTTTCACCAATTACCTCAATTAGGTTATTTTGGAGTGGCACACACAGGGTGGGACCCTGTGTAGTCCTGACGAAGAGCTCTGGGGAATGCTCGAAACATGTTGACGTATACTAGGGATCCCTAACCCATCACAGCTAGGTTTTCCCAGTATCTTACCCCGTTTTTAGACATACCGACTAGGAGCTAGAATAAAGTTATTACGCCCACTAGTTAGGTATTTTTAACTCACTTCTTCCACTCCACTACACTACTGCACCACACATAGTACTCACTAAAGTGCTCCTACGTAATTTCGCAAGTCGCAGCACGCCTCAGTTCGCAGCGGACTGAGATGGCCCCTATGATGAAGCATGTCACCAAGGGGAAACCCTGGTGAGTGAGGGGACTCAAGAAAGAAAGTTTTCTTTCCTGCTGATTTTCCAACTCATATTGAGCGAAAATCCTCTCCCTATTGCTAGGTTCTTTACCCGACATCTCGGGTTTTGTAGGTCTACTATTGTACTAGGAGGGTGGACCTAGCATATACCTCTACCTCCCCCCTTTTTTCTGATCTCCCCGCAATGGCACAGTCCATGTGAAGCCAGTGTTTCTCCGACTCCCGTTTGGACCATTCCGTCACCACCCGTAGTTGGGCTGCTTTATAGTAAAGGCCAAAGTCGGGCAATCCCACCCCTCCCTCCATTCTTGGTCGCCTCAGCAATGAGAAGGATAGTCGTGCCCTCCCCCCTTGCCAGATAAACCGTGTGATCAGAGATTTTTTCTTAGGGAGGAGAGCTTTATCAAGTTCAATAGGGAGTGCCTGGACTAGGTATAAAAGTTTGGGGAGTACCGTCATCTTTACCGCGTGTATGCGACCAAGCCATGAGATAAAAAGGGGTTTCCAGCGGGTAAGGTCTTTTTGTAGTTGGAGGAGAGAGGATGGAAAGTTAGCCTTGTAAAGCCCCGCTACTCGTGGCGTCAGCTGTATCCCGAAGTATTGCAAAGACTGAGTAGTCCATTGGAGGGGAGTGCTCGCCTGCAGCGCATTACCCTCTTCCTCTGGGACTGTGAGATTGAGTATATAGGATTTATTCAGGTTGACTTTAAACCCTGCGACCGCTTCAAATCTCAGCAGTTCGGATTGCATTGCGGGAAGAGAGATGGCTGGTTCCCCCAGTGACAACAGTACATCATCTGCGAAAAGTGATATTTTGTGGGAATCAGCTCCAAAGGGTATGCCTTTAATCATCGGGGACTCCTGGATAGCCATCGCCAAGGGCTCAATGCTTAAAGCAAACAATAGGGGCGACAACGGGCATCCTTGTCTAGTTCCCCTCGTAAGGGGGAAGGGAGCCAAAAGAGTCCCATTCACCTGTACTCTAGATTGGGGTTGTGTATAGTTGGCCTTGATCATGTTAATGAATTTAGCTGCAAAGCCAAAGTGTGCGAGAGTGCTAAAAAGGAATGACCAGTCCACCCTGTCAAAAGCCTTCTCGGCATCTAGCCCCACCAGAACTGCTGGTATCTTACGCTTAGTGACTTTCTCAATAAGGTGCACTGTGCGTCGGGGGTTATCATGGGTCTGCCGGCCTTTTATGAAGCCTGATTGGTCAGGGTGGACTAAGTCTGGTATCAAGTCATTCAAGCAGGCCGCTAGGTTCGCTGAGTATAGTTTCGCGTCTAAATTCAAAAGAGCGATGGGGCGATATGAAGGGCACAGGTGAGCATTTTTCCCGGGTTTAGGAATGACCGTGATCACTGCTTCAGCCATCGATTGGGTAACTCCCCCCTCCTCTGCCATTGTGTTAAAAAGATGCGTGAGGAGCGGTATAAGGTCTGGGGTGAAGGTCTTATAAAAGTGGGCTCTCAGGCCATCGGGGCCAAGGGCTTTGTGGATTTTGAGTGCCTTAATGGCTGCCCCCACTGACTCCTGTGTAATGGGAGCCGTGAGTGTTTCGTTCCATTCTCGGGAGACCTGCGGTAGTTGTAGTGCCTGGAGGTATCTAGTTTGCTGCTCTATGTTCCTTACTTCCCCAGTGTACAGTGTCTTGTAAAAGGTTCCAAACATCTCCGCCTTCCCCGCGTCTGTGTGAACCAAACTACCCACTGCGTCTTGTATACCCCCAATATATTCCCTTTCGTGTTTCTCTTTCAGTTGTCTGGCTAGGTGTTTGCCTATTTTGTTGCCCTGGGAATAAGAAAGTTGGCGTAATTTCAACAGCGTGTATTCTGCTCTGTTAGTGTATATTGCCTTGAGTTTGCCCGGTAGGGCTGTAAGAGTGCGTAGGGAACCTCTAGTGGGTTTGTTCTTATGGTCTCTTTCGGCAGTTTCCAGGGCTGCCTCTAAATCTTCTCTTTCCTTCGCCCTTTGTTTGTTTAGGGTGGAGTTAAGCTCAATGCATTTCCCCCGTATTACTGCTTTAAAAGCGTCCCAGTTATTAAATACTGACGTGTCCCCAGGTGCATTAAAATTGAAAAAGTCCGTAATCGCTTCCTGCAATTCGGTTCTTAACACTCTGTCTCTCGTAAGAGAAATTTAAAAATACCACTTTGGTGTCGTGGGCTTGGCACCATTCCACGTCAAGCACATTGAGACTGGGCAGTGGTCCGAAATGGAGAGGGGGAAGATCTTAGCCTCTTGAAGCGAACCTATTAGATTTTGGCTAAGGAAAATATAGTCAAGGTGGGAGTATGTAAGATGTACATGAGAGTAGAAGGTGTAGTCTCTAGTTTGTGGATAAAGTGTACGCCAGGCATCTCTGAGGCCCATGTTGTGTAGCTTCTGCTTAATTTCTGCGGAGAAGGAGTTCGTTCCTGTTCTATGTGGTTGGGTGCTATCTAAGTCTGCTTGCCACGTGAGATTGAAATCACCTAGTAAAATTGTGGGCTCCTCCGCGAATCCACTTATTTTATCGAGGACTGTAATTAAAAAGGCTGTTTGACCTGAATTTGGTGCATATGTTGCAATGAAGGTGCACAGTCAACCCTTTAAAAGCCCCTTGACCATGGTCAACCTACCCTCTTTGTCGGACTGGATAGCTGTCGGTTGGAATTTTATCGTACTATGGAATAGGAGAGCAACTCCCCGCTGTTTAGTGAGTGCTGAGGATCTATATATGAGGGGATATTGTTTATGTCTAAGTCTCATTTCTTTCGCCCTCTGGAGATGCGTCGCCTGGAGAGCTACAATGTCAAAATGATGGTCTGTAAGATATTTCCATACTTTTTGTCGTTTCTGTGGGGAGTTGAGTCCCCTAACATTCCATGACCCTATCGTAAGCACCATCCTTCCATAGATGTCCCCTCCCTTTGTCTCTTGTCCCCCCTTGTCAAATCCTGATTCCCTCTCCCCAGGACTAGCAGCATGGGTCTACTCCATTGTGTCCATCATGATGTGAGCGCAAAGACTGGAAGGTGTCCACTGTAAAAGTTCGCACTGAGCCGCCACCCAACCCGAAAAGCCTCCCCCTCCCAACAAACAAAAGTGATGATCGAACTCCGGTCGCGGGTGCTACCACCCGACTTGACACGTTGGTGGAAGGCATCACCGGAGTTCCCTCCCGTGCCTCTCTCGAGAGTTCAAAAAAGAACATGGTCACCTCTATGGGGAGGCCGTCATGAGCAGGGTGGAGCCTGCCCGTTCAAGTCTCCGCATGAGTCGGAGTCTGCACCTCCCATCTGGCCATCGGCCGGAAATGTCTGTCTTTCCCTGTAGGTCAATAGGTCTCCGGTGGCCTTTCCTCGTCTGTCCCAAGCATTCAAAGAGATCGCCACTATGAGGCCCTTGTCGAGCATCTGGTCCAGTAGGGCCGCGTCCTTGGCAGTAGTTGTCATCATTGGTCCTTGTGCAGTCCCCATCCAACACGACTGATCCCCTCTTGGGAGGGTTCGGGTATTGGACCTCCCTGACTCCTGGGTGTCATATCTTATCAGTGGGTCATCACTTGTGTCCGCCCTTTGAGCTTGTAGCCCACTGTGATTTATTCGTGCCACCTCGGTCTGGTCGTGTAGACAAATCCTGTTCTTTCTCAACCTCGACTGGTGGCAGTCCCAGCAATCTCAGCCCCTCATTTAGTTCAGTGATGTGTCTCATTTTGTTGTTGTGCTCAAAACTCAGCCCAAATGGATAGGTCCATCTGTATTTCACACGGTCGTCTCGCAATTTCGTCGCGAGGGGTCGGAACTGCTGCCGCCGTGCCAGGGTCGCGGGCGCCAGGTCTTGATAGATACTGCATGTGTACCCTTGGAATGAAATGTCGTTCTTCCTCCAGGCTGGCTGCAAGATCGTTTCTTTCACCTTGAAGGAGGGAAACTTCGCGAGAATATCTCGCGTCCGGCGGCGCTCTCCCATCGGTGGACCACCTCCTTGGTGTGCCCGTTCCAGCTTAATTTTGATCGACTGTGGGCTCACGATCACTGCGAAGAGACCCTCAAGGAAAGCCTCTAGATCCGATCCTTCAGCCCCCTCTTCCAAATTCCGAATTCATATGTTGTAGCGGCGTGCTCTGTTTTCCAAGTCTTCGTATTTCAGTTGGGCCTGGTACAATTGGTCTTGCAGTTCCCGTAGTTTGTCTTCTGTGTCTGCTGCTCTCTGATCTATCTCCTGAGCTTGTGTTTCCAGATCGACCACCCTCAAGTCGACGTCTTGTTGAAGCGTGGTCAGGCGTCCATGCAATTCTGTTTTAAGGTGTTCGATGGAGTCCTTAATATCTTGGCTGAGTTCTGCTCGAAGCTCTGTTTTGAAGTCCCTGAGGGACGCTAGTAAGTCTTCTTTTGTGAGGGTCATGGTTCCCCCGGGATCCGAGTGTTCTGATGCCTGTCTTTTCTCTGCGGGTGGGAAGAAGCTGGATACTTTATTTGGCGCTTTTTTCGGCGGCATAGATGCAGCCACCACGACACTCTCTCGGTTAGCGCCAGTCCAGGTGGCTCACTGCGTGGGATATCTCCTCTCCCCCCGCCGGTGGGGCGTCAAAAGTAAACAAAGCTGGTGCTAGAACTCCAAGTAGATAGAGCGCCTACTCCGGGGGGCTGATGCACCAGACCTTCATGCACCCATCGCCACCGCCTGGGAACTCTAGTCGGGTGTTGTTGTTTACTCTGTGTGGTCCTTCAAGGGTGCAGCAGTGACTGTGGGTCCATACGCCGAGCCGGTGCTGAGCTAGTAGAAATGCCACGGTTTCAGTGTCTTCCCGGCCGCCATCTTAGGGTCAGGCAGACTCATTTACAGGGACCCAAGACCGTTTGATAGTGCATGTAGTGCTTCTGGGCCCCACGCCTCCCAGGCGCCGTCTATCTGGGCCTATTTAGTTGGTGTCATTAACGGGCGGCCGCATCCCTCTCCCCGACTCACACGGCACTTTAGAGGCCTCTCATAGCCGTTCGTGCGTTGCCAGAGGCGCGTCTGTTGCTCCCCCACGGACGTCTCCGCCACGTTGTTGATGGAGCCTTGTCCCAATGTTCCTGTCGTGGAGCTCCCGCTGTGGGTAAGTGTGCCTCAGTGTTGAGTCCTGTATCACTGGTGGCCTCTCCGTGGTTGTCCGGCCGTCAGGCTCCGGTGCTCAGCTTCGCGCTAGGCGCCATTTTACAAAGCTCCCTGGTGCGTTTCACCTGGCGCCAATACTGGTCATTGCTTGCGCCCCGGTGTGGTTCTGGTCTTTTTTCCAGGTCGCTATAGTTTCCGCCACCCTTAGATGTTCCCGGATGCCAGTTTGGCGATATTTGGGAGTACTGGTGCACTCGAGAAGCTAGCGCGGAACGGGAGCCGAGACGATTCACGTTCGCTCGGCCATCTTTCCCGGCCACGCCCCCCCACTTCCTCTTTAATTATCCCAAAACTACTCCTACTACTATAAGCTCTAAAAAGAAAAAACATTCTAGGCCTTCCCTCTACTATACTTTTCAATCCGACTAACATCACTACCACTCAAATTAATTTCATATTTCCCTATTCCAAATCCCCACTAACCCTATTTGGGTGCCGGAGTAGCGTGCTACCCACCACAAAGTGCCTTGACAGCTCATCAAACGTAGCAAGCACTATAACAATAAAAATAAAAATCCCATTGCTCTTCTATCCCTCCACTATCCTTTTCAATGCAAATAACAAACTCAAATGTCCACCGCTCAAATTACTTTCTTATCTTCCTATACTAATTCACCACTAATCCGCTTAGGGTTCCGGAGAAGCATGCTACTCACTGAAAAAGTGCTTCAATGCCTCGGCAGGGGTAGTAAACGCTATGTAAATACAATTACAATTACAATTCGATTCTTATTTTTTGTTAAAAATATCTCAGCAGTACCATAAATAAGGGTGCAGTACCCTATGTGGCTAATAGAGGTCCCTTTACAACTCCACAGGGACACCTAGTAACAGCCTGTGGTACTGCACCCTTTCTTGCTTCGTGGATTTAATTTTATTACTTCTGCTACTGCTGGGATATTTTTTAACAAAAATAAATAACAAACATTATCATTTGCAATGCCAATAGCTAAAAATTTCAGGAAAGCGAGACCTATTGCATTGCAAATGCTTGTTTTTTAAATGGTAGCAGGACCCAGAGGATGGGGTCCCCGGGGCCAATATTTGCCTGAGGAGGGGGGCCATGCGGTCCCCCTCCTAATTTTATTTTAAAAATAAATGGTGGCAGGCCCTGGGGGATGGGGTCCCCGTGGCGAATTGCGAATAATAGAAGTTGGGCATTTTTTTTTCTTTTGAGCTTGGAGTCGCGACCCCAACGCAGCTCTCAGCGCAGACCCCCGTGTAATGTTGCGTTGGATTCGCGAATTTACCTTAAATAAATAATTAAGTAGTTTATAATTTAGAAGGTAGTGTATTTGTGAAGTTGTTTTAAAGAGTTACTGTGATTGAAGTTAATGACAAGATTACAATTGATAGAGTTGTTAAAAATATATTAAATTAAAAATTAATAGTTAAACTTTAAAAGTGTATTGTGTTGTAGTACATTGATTCATGCTTTTGCAGATTCGTGTCGGGTGCGCAAATCCACAAAAATTAAAAAAAAATATGTATGTGTAAAAAAAAATTATATTCACTATTATGTTATAGGGTGGCTCTAAAAATAGCCCTTGTTTTAATTATGAGTTTGTTGTTGCTACATGTAAGTGCGGATGCACAGCTTTAGGTTGTTGAGAAAGACTCTGTTTTCTTGATCTGTGAAGTGTACTCCATCACTTCTGTAGATGTCATCCATATCAAAACGTAGATTGTTGTTATAGATGGAGCCCATCCTATGATCTCTGAGGTAAGCAGAAACAGCTTTATTGACATTTTTTCTAGCTTTCTCAATCGGTGGACAGAATTGATTTGACCAATTCCATTTCTGTCTTTGGCATATATTACAGTATACAAAGACAGTTTGAGGGAAATGCAACATCAATTGTGCAAAGGTGTCCTTCATTAGCATCTCCAGACCTACCCCAGTCAATGTGCCTAGGTCATTGCCACCACAGTGCACATTCACGAGGTCAAGGGGTTGGAGATGCAAAAAGGTTTTAACCAAAGGCATCAATTGGTGCCACTTTAATCCTCACTGTGCAATCCATTTACTAGCCACATTTTGCAAAACTAGGTCTTTGTCAAAACCTCTGCCTTCAGCATTCCTTTTGCACCAGAAAACATAGCTGTGTCCAACAATCCATACTGTAAGCATCTTGAAGGGATGACTGGAAGTAATGAAAGATGCCTGTAGCTGAGGTAGTCAGTTGGTAGAATGAGAGGTATATAAAATGATGGACAAGATGCTGTTTTTTAAAAAGTAGAGAATTGATTGGCTGTTTAAGAACATTGTACACTCAAAAATAGGGTGCATGTTACTTTTTTTAAAAGCATGTTCCTTATTGGTTAGTAGAAAATGTTTGAAAGGTACAGTAGATAGGATAAGGAGATATTTTGCAAACGTCAACCACACCTGCTGTTTGCATTTGTAACCTTGTATGCTGGATTTGAAAATATGGTGAACTTGTGACCTGTCAGTGCAGTTGAATGTTCCATGAACTGTTACTATGGAAACTGGCATTAAGCAGAATGGGGGAAGGGTTGAAACTTAACTGTGGACTTAAAATGTGAAATTGTAATTTATATATAAGTGATATGTTATTAAAGTATAATTTCCCAAGTCAGTACTATCTTTAGAAGTGGTGTGTTGTTAAAAAATGGTTGTATTTTTATTTGTAATATATTTTTGAACTCCCGTATGGATTCGCGGCTCCATCGCGTAAGTGCATGGTGGAGTCGCGACTTCAAAAAATTCCAGAACCAGTTTGTGCACTTTTAGAAGTCAGTTGGTAAGGGTTAATATGTCTAACCAATAGAAATGTGTTTTATAATTTGAAATAATGTAGGAAGCAATGTGATTTGTTACTTACATGTATTTGTGTGGAGAAAGAGAGGGAAAAGTTTGCCATTACTGGTTTTACCTTGCTGAGAGTGGGTCATTACATTGATTGTGTGCATAAGAAAATCTTTTATGAGTTTGTGACATTTTAAATTCTACAAATAAATTTGGAAGGTGAGTTATAAATTTGTGAGGTGTATTATGTATTTAGTTTAATTTTAATCTTTAAAAATTATTAATGAACTGTGATGTTTGAAATATATTATTGAATGTAGAGATGTGAATTTTAGTTTGTTTTTATTGTAGTTAAATGTTGTTTGAAATAGATTTTGTATAGTAATATGTGTATATTGGAAGATGGATTCGTGAATATGGTAGTTTGTTTTAGTGTTCGGATATGTACATTTGTAGTATACCGCATCATTTTAGGTGTTGCTTTAAAATTGGAAGTGGAGTCTGTCAAGCTTTAAGGTGTACATGGACTTCTGTCTCAAGCGTGTCTCTACTTGTATATGTATTTTTATATATCTTATACATTTGAAGGTGCATGATGTATAACAAAGAAGTGTTGTTGCTTTTTATGTGGTAGGCTCAAGATTGTGAGTAGTAGTGGAATGGTGAAGATGCAGCATAATAGTGTGGTTTAAAAGATGTTGGCATAAGGTATTATTGATTAGGCTTCTTTTTTTAAGTTTCTAGAGAGGTACAGTTGAAATATGCCACATAATGTTTGGTGTTTGCTTGAAATTGGAAGTTTGTTCTGTGAATGTGTCAGGTTTGGATAGTGTTATGGTACAGACATATTCATGTATGCTTTTATGAATATGGTGAGACTTTTAGTAAAGACATGTAAAGGGTTCCTGCTTTGTATTTGGGTAGGTGTAACATTATAAGTAGTTGTAGAATGGTAAAGCAGCAGCCTGAAAGTGAGGTTTGAGATGTTTGTAGAGATGTTATTTATTAGAGTAATTTGTATGATGTGTGGAAAGTAATATTTCATATATACCGCATAATTTTCAGTGTCTGTTTGAAAATTGAAGTGTAGTCTGTGAAGTTTTGAGCTGTGGATGGTGTTGTGACTGAGATATATGTCTACTTGCACATATATTACGGTAAGTGTTATGCGTCTGAAGATGATTGATGTATAAAACACAGGTATACATTTATCTGTGTATTACTTTTATATATGATGCTGCTAGCAAAAGGTACAGACACATGCATACATGGTTTTAGAAATATGGAGAGACTTTCATGAAAGATAAGTGAATTGTTGCTTTGCTGTTAGCTATGCTCTATACCTGATTACTACTAGAATAGTGAAGCAGTAGTAGTAGAAAAGTGATGTTTAACATATGTTGGGAGAGGCATTATTGATTATGGTACTTTATAAGAGTCTGTGTCAAATTTCACTTATAATTTGGCGCATAAATCTAGGTATTTTTGAAATGTTAAGTGTAGTCTGTCAAGTTTTAAGGCCTTTATGGTCTTGTGAGTTTGGTTATGTTTCTACTTGCACATGTAGTCTAATATGTGTAATGCTTTTGGCAGTAGGTATAGATAGAAGCATGCATGCTTTTAGGAATATGGTTGGAGTTATGGTAGAGACATGTGATAGGTTGCTGCTTTATGTTTAATGAGGCCCAATATTCGTAGAATGGTGAAGTTGCAGCAGAAAAGTGAGTTTTAAGACATGTTAGCAGAAGGGATTACTGATTAGGCTACTTTCTATGAGTCTGGGGAAAGGTACACTTGAAATACAGTGCAGAAATGTAGGTGTGTCTTTGAAATGTAAAGTTCAGTCTACTTGTTTATTTCTGTTATATATGATGATGATTTCAAAAGCTAGACATATATGCATGTATAGTTTCAGGAATATGGTGAGATTTATAACAGACTCATGTTTAGCTTTTATGCTTTATTTTGAGTATGCCCAACACCCTGAGTAGTTACAGAATTTTGAAGCTGCAGTACAAAAGTGTACACCATGTCATAGACTTGACTTTTGTGCTGCAGTTTCAGTGTTCTGCTACTACTCAGGATGTTGCACTCCTCCAATCACTCAGGTACTACCACAGTACTACTCCAATCACCCAGGCAGTAAACATGCACTTATAAAATCACCCAGTTACTTTCTATGTCCTCCTGTAATCTCCCAGCTATTACTCCTGCAATCACGGAATCACCAGGCATTACCTATGTACTTCTCTAATCCCCCAGACATAACTCCTGAAATCATGCTATCATCAATGCGTTAGCTATACACTGGTTTAATCACACAGGCATTACCCTTGCACTCCTCCAATCACACTGTCAGGATCTATGCACTCCTCCAATCACTTAGCCAGTGCCTATGCGCTTATAGAACCTCCCAGGCACTACCTTTACACTTTTGCAATCCCTGAGGCACTACTACAGTATTATTCCAATCACCCAGGCAGTACTGATGCACTTATAAAATCACTCAGGCACTTTCTATGTAGTCTTGAAGTCCCCCAGTTATTACCTCTGAACTCATGCAATCACCAATGCATTAGCTATACACTGGTTCAATCACCCAGGCAATACCCTTGCAGTCCTTCAATTACGTTTTCAGGATCTATGCACTCCTCCAATCACTTAGCCAGTATGCATGCACTAATAAAATCACCTACTCACTTGCTATGTACTCCAGTAATCCCCCAGATATCACCCCTGTAGTCATGGTATCACCCAAGCACTAGTTATGTACTACTCCTGCAGTCATAGAATCATGCAGTGTCTACCTATGCAGTCATGTAATAACCCACACACTACCCTTGCAGTCATAGAATTACCCAGGCCCTACTGTTGCACTCATCTATTCACCTAGGCACTTCTTAGTGACTCATCTATGCCTTCAGGTGCTATTCATACACTTATCCATGCACTCAACCTTTATGTGTGCACTCATACAATTAGCCAGTCACTATCCATCTTCTCCTGGAATTACCCAGCGACTACCTTTGGAGTCATACAATCACCCAAGCACTACTTATTTATTTATTTTTATTTATTTATTTATTTATATAGCGCTACATTCATCCCAACGGGATATCACGGCGCTGAGGAGGCGAGATCTGGTGCTGAAAAGAAGGGTCGGAGGAAGTAAGGATCTGCTTAGGTGGGAAATAAATGTGTTTTAAATTTTTTCTGAAGGTGTTAGAAGTCATTGATGAGTCGAAGTTCGACTAGCAGCCCATTCCAGTGTAAGGCCGCGAGGTGCGAGAAGGTGCGTCCCCCGGTTTTAGCCTTTTTGATCCTTTTTGATTCTGCAAGCGCAAGATGCTACCCATGGACTTTTGCAATCACTCAGGTAGATCTATTAGATATCTCAGTTTCTAGGTTTCACTATATTTCAGAAATATTGTATACATATTTCTTTTAGATATGATGATGATTTGAAAACATAGAGACATATGTATGCATGCTTTTAACGATATGGAGAGACTTATGGTTGAGTCATGTAATAGTCTGCTGTTTTATATTTGGCTATGCCCAACACTCATGCAGTTATAAAAGCACCCAAGTACTACCCATGCAGTATTCCAGTGATCCAGTCACTACATATGCAGTGCTGTAATCACTCAGGCATTACTCCAGCGCTCATGCAAACATCCAGGCACTACCTATGCACTCATGGAATCACTGTGGGGCCGATTCACAGAACTAATCTGAGATAAAATCCTAAACGTACTACTTTTGGTATTCACAGAAGGCATTTAGTAGTAGTAAAGTTAGGACTCCTAACTTTACTATTACTAAACTGAGACAAAATCCTAACTTCACGACTTTACTACTACTAAATGCCTTCTGTGAATACCAATAGTAAGTTTAGGATTTTATCTCAGATTAGTTCTGTGAATCGACCCCTAAGGTATTACCCATGCACTCTTTGAATCATGTAGCCACTACTCATGCACTTATACAATCACTCAGGCACTAACGTTGTACTCTTTCAATCACAGAGGCACTAGCCTTGTACTTATGTAATCACTCAGCCAGTAGTCATGGTGTTATGAAATCACCCAGGCAGTAGCTTTGCACTCATTTATTCACTCAGGCGTTACCTCAGTAGTCCTGAAATCACCCAAGAACTACCCATACTCTTATAAAATTACCCAGTCACTTTTTATGTAGTCATGTTGAAGGACGGGGCCCTCAAGGGCCACGCGGGTTGTATACAACCACATACTATGCCTTCCCCAAAATGAAGAGTCGGTCAGACAGTAGAGAATGCAAACTTAATTTATTCAGTATATACTCTGCAGAGGAGCCCAGTCAGGCCTTCACCCTAAGATGTCTGCCAAGGGGACTAACTCCCCAAGGTACGCTAATACATACTAAACCCTTCTGGAGACTTCGGCCACGCCTCTAATGGAAAGTTACCGACTCGAGCAGGGCATGAACAAAGGAGGTACAGAGAGATGAGCTAACACCTGCCAGATGGGCGCACTATCAGTACTCCAAGGCCACTGTGCCGAGTCTCAGTGTCTCCTAACGTGGGAGCAGTGCTACACATTGAGATTGGAATGCAGAGAAAGAATATCAGTTCATTAACAAGTCGGGTTACAGCCTTGAGCAGGAGAGAAAATAATAATGAAGTACAGTGTTTTGCTGAGGCAAGCGAAAAGAGAAATGAGGCCTAGTACGAGCACAGCCCAAGCAGTCTTCCAGTGATTGCGAAATATAAAATGGAGTCACAGAAGCGAACTAAAGCCTACATGTTGCAAGGATAACTCAGTGGGTTGCATAACATGAATACAAATGGCGTCTATTTAGCCACATATTGCTAACCTAAGATAAGTGCACAACGGGAAGGGGAATTTCAAACCTAACAGACCCTCCTTTTAGCATATGTGGATAAAAGCTTTATTGCTATCCAGCAGGGTCTTTACAATTCTAAGTGGGAAGAGGATCATTACATAGTCATTCATATTGCAAAACGGAAACATAGCAAATGCAAGCATGAAAGAAACGTTATTCAATACTCAAATATTCCTTCGTCTATCAACATAATTGACTGAATTTCTTGCATCATCATGGGGGTGAACTTATTATCCTGTTTGGGCAGCATTATGCTGGGGGTGAGTTTACTCACACAATACGTACAACAGGCTGGGAGGCAATTGATGCACAAACAACAGGTAAAGATGACCCCTGCGATAGCTATCAGGACAAGAAATATCTTCCAACCCCATGAAGTCAGCAGGCCCCAAAGCCACCCTGTAAGGGACCATGAACCATTGTCTTGATGGATCTCTGAGGCTAGTCTGTGTAATTTCTGTATGGTAGAATATACTGTTGGGGCACTATCGGGTATGTACACACAGCAACTGCTGCCGATGACGCGACATGCTCCACCCCTGTCAGCTAGGATGACATCTAAAACCATCCTATTTTGAAGCAAAACGAGTATCGTAGCTTGGAGCTCGACTGTAATATTAGTCAGTATACCAGCAGTAGTGTTAATGACTCCCTCAACTACTCTGGCAAGGCAACGTATGTTGCGGCTATTAAACATGGGACCCCAGAACGGCACAATACCCTTCATTATATCAGTGAATTGCTGTAGGGAGGTATCCGTTTGATCAATATCATCTGTATTAACAACTCTTTTAACTCGGTACACGGAGAAAGCCCTACGATGCAACCTATGGTCTTTGTGGTAAGTGGACGGTGAAAGGTAAACAGGATGCAGGAGGAAAGAGACATAACACCGGCCAGACCACCCCCTAGGGAGCCAAGTATAAGCCTGTTTCCCACAGATGAAATATACATTAGGAGGTGTCAGCAAGGGTGGACTACTGATGGTATTCAATTGATAAGTATAATTACAATGACTCTGTCCTACGGAAACATTCCCCAACCCTTGAATACAGAAACTAGCTGTTGCATTTATCACAGGAACGGGCATAGCTTTATCTTCAGTGATATTGCGCTCTTGGAAACGTTTAAATTATTCAGTGATATTGAATCCTTGGAAGTCTAGTACTTTATTTCGTAACCATGTGACATTTTCGTGGACTGTAAAAACATTCATGCAGGCGTCAGGGTGTATGGTACCCTCCTTTCCATCTGCCCCAGGTGTATATCCTTGATGTACCACTATATAAACTAAAACTGCCTCATAGTCAGCCTGTGTCATTTTCATCACATCCGCATAGTAATGCATATAGACCATAGATAGTAGTTGAAACCAAGCTTCACAGCTACCTAAGTAGGACAAGGGCACTGATATCAGTAAGTCATTTTTATGCATAACTGAGGGGAGCAGTCCACACACCCAACACTCCGTGGCATTAGTAGTGCTATGTACTTGATGAAGCATTTGGATGAATGCATTCTGAGCGTAAGTTTGTCTATGTCTCTCTTTCTGTGGGCCCAATGTAATAAACGAGTGCTCAGCTGGAACCGGGGTAGTCCCTATCAAAGTATGCACAGGGTGTTGTTCCTCTAAATACCAGACTACTCCAAATAATGTTATCGTCACACGAGAATGAATACTACTACCACTACCTTACTTCCGGTAGACCAGCTAGACCACCCAGGACCATTCTGCTGCATCGGAGAAGCCACCAGAGGCTGCTCCTCTCTCATGATTGCACGACCAAACAGGTACATAGAAAATACTTTTAAGACTTGGAGCCACAAATACAACCAACCAGAGGGGTATTCTTCTTTCCTGTGTCCGTTATGAGCTTCACAGGCAGGCTCCTATTGTTCATCAAACACTCCCACAGAGGAGCTGCACGATCGCAACTCTTGCTGGAAAACAATCTGTGGCCCTTACTGAGAAACAAATCCTTCTTATTTCAGGATAGGGCAACCTCCCTCCTGGGCACATACCCTCAACGATCCTGTTCAGTGTCCAGGGCAGTGCACCAGTGTTCTTCACTCTAGACTAAAATAGGCACCAGAGACACAGTACCTACACCCTAAGCTCAAGTCCTTCCCTAACTCCCGGATTGCCCTGCTGGCGCATTGTCCTTCCGTCGGGGCCGCAGCTTGTACCTGGTACGCCCAGGCACTTCTTCATCCAAAGAGGCAAGAATTCACATTCCGTTGGGCCTCAGGACTTGGGTGTTTGTACACCAGGAGCTGGAGTATCCAGGGTGGCCCTTATCTCAGGGAGAATTGCCTCGAATAAGGCCTCGTCACTCTCCTCATCCGTCTGCGCCCCTCTCAACCGGGCATCAGAGAAAGGGACAAAGTGAGGCACCAGCTCACCTTCCTGTTCGGCGATCCCGTCCCAAACCCACAAGTCATATGGCAGCGGTAGGGGCACCCTCTTGACTTGGTAGGCGTGCACCCAGTTTTTCCGGCCTTCTAGCTTGCGAGCCGTGCGGGTGGCCAGTAATACCTGAGCAGGTCCCTTCTACCTCAGCTCCAGACAGGTCTTGTGCTGGAAATGTCGAATCATCACATAATTCCCGGGGTGTAGTCGATGCCCGGGCCCCTCTGGTACTGGTTGCAGAGTGGTGTGTATCTGTTGGTGAACAAAACGAAGGTCTTTAGACAATTGATACAGGTAATCTATCAAAAGAGGGTACTCTATCTCGGAGAAACGTTTGGGTCTTGGGACGCCCCAGACATTAGCAGGACGCCCGAAGACGACTTCATAGGGTGACAGCCCTGTCCTAGAATGCGCTGTCACTCTCGTAGATAACAATGCTTAGGGCAACGCATCTGGCCATTGCAATCCTGTACTTTCATGAATTTTTGCTAGCTTTAGCTTGAGAGTACCATTGTACTTTTCAACAAGGCCTACTGATTGGGGGTGGTTAGCTGCATGGAATTTCTGCGTAATTTGTAAGCCCTTGCACACCAAACAATGACTTTGGCATTGAAATGGCTCCCATTGTCACTCCAGATCACGCGTGGCAATCCCTAGAGTGGGAAGTACTCCTTTAAAAGTGCCTTCGCCTTTGCCATGGCCGTATTCTCCTTAGTGGGGTAAGCCTCTATCCACTTACTGAATGCCCAAACTACGACTAGTACATATTTCAAATTATTTACTTGTTCCATTTTGATAAAATCCATCTGGAGAACCTCGAAAGGGAAGGAAGGTGGTGCAAAATTGCCAGCAGGTGTAGGGGTGCCCCTCCCAGGATTGTGTTTTAGACAGATAATTCAGTGCTTCACCAAGTGCGCGGCAACCTTAGGGATATTATCATTCTGCCATACTGGGTCTAGTAGCTTGCATATTCCTTTGGCACTAATGTGCGCCGGGCCATGGGCCATGGTGACTACAGGGAGAATGAAAGCATTAGGCAACAGCCATCTCTGCTTTCCTGACAAGTCAGTCCAACACCCATCCTCGTCCAAACGTCCTGTCCTCTCCTCCCACATTTCCAGTTCATCTACAGTCGCCCCTCTCCTTATTTCCTTCACACTTTCCACAGTATCTTCAAACATTCCATTGTCTGGAACCCATCTAGCAGGACCTGCCACAAACATCTTGTTCATCTTTGATCTAGATGTCTCCTTGGCTGTTTGGTCTGCAAACGCATTACCCCTCCCAACATCATCCGTGACTGTTTTATGGGCACTGCATTTTATTATAGCCAGCTTCTCAGGAAGTGTCAATGCTGATAACAATCTAAGTATTAGCGGACCATGCTGTATTCTCTGCCCATGTGAGTTCAAGAACCCTCTCACTGCCCAGAGGCGTCCAAAATTATGGGCCACCCCGAATGCATACTGGCTGTCAGTGTAGACATTAACAGCCAGTCCCTCACTCAATTCACAAGCCCTCAAGAGGGCAACTAACTCTGCTGCTTGGGCCGACTGCGAGATGTCTCAACTACAGTGTGTAACGTTTTGATTGCATAGGCTGCAGTAGTAGTGCCATCCGGCAATTTGAAACAAGAGCCATCAACATATAGTTCCCCTTGGGGGTCAGATAAGGGAACATCAGTCAGGTCTACCCGTCCCTTCGTTTCCTCCTCGGTCCGAAATAAACAATCATGGACATCATTGTCCTTTTCTTCTGAAGGGAGCGGTAGTAACGTGGCTGGGTTCAAGGTAGCGCATCTTTTGATGGTAATGTGCGGAGCAAATAATGTTAGCTCATATCCAGTGAGGCGCGCACTGGTGAGGTGCTGCATCTTTGTCTTGTTCAAAAGCGTATCCACAGCATAAGGTACCATAACTGTGAGGTCAGTATCAAGGATGAGCCCTGCCGATTGTCTGCTAGATACCGCCGCGGCAGCTCTCAGGCAGCTCGGGAACGGTCCTGCGACATTATCAAGGATAGCGGTGAAATTAGTGCAGGGTCTCTGCTTACCACCAAAACCCTGTGTTAGAACAGAAAGCGCGCAACCGTCCGCCTCATGTACATAGAGCACAAAAGGCTTCCGGTAGTCAGGAGTACCAAGCACAGGAGCAGAACAAAGCGCAACCTTTAATTGTTCAAAAGCTTGCTGGCATGAGGGTGTCCAAGGTAGGGGTTCATGCACATCCTTGGTGGTGAGGTAAAGAAGGGGTCTTGTTAGTAAGGAGAAGTTCGGGATCCAGTGCCGACAATCCGAAGTTATCCCCAGGAACGCGCGTACCTCGCGCGGGTCTTAGGAACAGGCATATTAATAATAGCAGCTATGCGCTCAGGTGTTAGTTTGCGACCCTCCTTCGACAGTAGGTGACCTAAGTAGGTGACCTCCTGTTGACAATATTGGAATTTAGATAAGGACACCTTGTGTCCATGGTGTGCCAAATGCAGTAGTAACTTAACTGTGGCCTCTTTACATCCCTTTTCAGTGTCCGAGGCCACAAGGAAATCGTCAACGTATTGCAGCAACACATTACTAGGGGGAAGTTCCAAAGAATCAAATTGTGTTTTCAAAGCTTGACTATAAATACTCGGGCTTTCTGCCTAGCCTTGGGGAGCACGACAGAATCTAGAGCTCCGACCGGCTATTGCAAATTCAAACAGATATCTGCTTTCTGGATGGATTGGAATGCTAAAGAAAGCATTTTTCAGATCTATCACTGAAAAGAATTTGGCTGATGGGGGAATCATGGTCAGGATCGTGGTAATGTCTGGGACCACAGGATACTGGGGAACCACTATTTTATTAACCTCTCTAAGGTCGATGACGAAGCGATAAACATTGGGATGGGCATCAGAAGAGTCCAAGGGTGCCTTTTTTGGGATAGGGAGAATAGGGCTATTGCACACATTCGCTGCTGTCTCTTCAACCATGCAGACTTAATCAACTCCTGTATTATCTACAACAAAGCCCTCTCTCCTGCCTGGGATATCTTATATTGGGGAATTCGGGGCAATCTGGCATTATCCTTGATCTGTATAGAGACTGGCGGGATCTGAAGCAAACCCACATCAGTATCACCTGTAGCCCATAGCGTCTGTGGCACATCTCGAAACTCGGGGGGAATCTTTGGCGAGGCATTGCTTAGCACAGGCCACTTGCAGGCCAAGAGTCACATAAACACCGTCAGGGGAACAATAAATTGTTGCATGCAACCTTTTTAACAGATCCAGTCCAAGTAAGTTTTCCCCACAATGTGACGTCAGTAGAAATGGTGAGTCAACCGTAAAAGGGCCAATAGTCAAGACAAGAGGCTTGGAAATGGTGCTAACAACCGGTATGGCTGAGAAACCCACTGAAACATTGTTTTGGCCAGACAGAGCTGCCCCCGGGACCAGTGAGCGGGAAACAGAGCTATTCATAGCCCCTGTGTCAACTAACATTTTTTCTGTAGTACCTTGTAAATCTGCCGTAACGTAAGGTCCACGCTGATCTACAGGCACGGAACTGGTCCCTTGCCCTGCCCCTGGCTGTCCTAACTGTGAGACAACCCCGTCACCTCATCCAGATCATAGTCATCATGGTAGTATTGTCTTCCCCGTGGGTCGTCAAAATAGGTCCCGCTCTGTCTATTGTAAGATATATCCTCTGACTGCATCCCCCCTCTGCCTCCTCCTCCACGTCCTCATCCCCCGAAACCTCGGTCTCTCGAATCCCCACCTCTCTGCAACAATTCTGGGCACTCGTTCCGCCAATGTCCCTCTTTCTTACAGTATACACATTGATTGGGTCCCACAGGTGTACCTGACGCACCACCTCTGTTAGATCTAGGTGGCCGTGGACCTGAACCCGAACCACGTCCTCTCCCCCCTCCTCTTGCAACTTGCTGCATCAACACCCTCATTTTCAAATCTTTCTACTTCTTCTCCACCTTTTCTTTGTCCTCATTCTCTCTATGCTCATAATACTGCGCCATACTCAATATGACTGATAGAGAGGAAGTCGTCCAGGTACTCTCCGAGGCCTGCAACCTAGTTGCAACCTCAGGGAGCAGATTAGTAACGAATCTGTTCACAAACAAACGGACACCACCCTCCTATGACAAATCCTGACCACTAAAATCTAGAAACACCCCTTCAAATCTGGTAAAGAAATCTAACACACTCTTGTCCTTCTTCTGACGACACGCAGTCAATTTATCCCAATCCACTCTCTTCAGTGGGATAAGAGAGTGCATATAAGCGATAATACGCCCCGGTAAAGCCAATAGCTCTGTCTTTGGCTTCTCACTGGGCTTGCGCTCCTTATCCCATGCTTTGATCTCGTCCCATGTGCCACCCAGCTCCAACGCATGGTCCTGCATGTGGACCTGTTTCCATATATCCACTGGTACCAAAAAGCCGAAAAATTACTCTGTCAGCTAGCGTCATTACTGTGGAGGAGGCCGCCTCCGTCAATTCCCTGTAATATGCAGTGTTTTTTTTTTTCTTGGATCTGGCAACTGGCTCTTTAGGGAAAGGACCTCACTCCTTTTCCAAGGAGTGTAGATCCATTGCTCTTGAAACCGAGCGCCGACTCGCGGTCTTATTACAGTATCCGTGGAGTCACGCAGTTCCGGTATTTCAGGATGATAGACGGGATGGACTTTCCTCATGGGGTGCTGTGTCCCTAACATCGGGACCTTTTGGAGTAACCTGCCTCGATAACCCACCAGTGTAGACATATTGCTAAAAACTTAATTCGGAGCCATGTCTGTAACATACACTCTGTCTCGTATGTCATAGATAATCTGCGGTGCGGTACCCTGGAAACACTCTTCCCACAATTCTATCAGCATGGCGGACATGTGCTTAAGGGCATGCTGCTGTATGAAGGGCTCATAATCTTTCATAACTCTCCACACATCCTCCACACTATAGATCGGGTGCCGGGCCCATTGAGCTGCCTGATGCGCCACCATCTGTTTCTCCTCAGTACCGACAGCAGAGCGCACTAGCACTTTCTCCATGCGATCTCGCGCTGCTGCCCAATTGGCTCCAGGAATTCCACGTGCAGGCGTTTCAGTATTCAATGGTGTTTGGGGCGTTACACTCACAGGGGAAGGGACGGATGCAGAGACAGGTACTATCATGTATGGAGACAGAGTTGTAGGGGTGAAAGGGGGTGTAGTGGACGAAACAGAGCCAAGAGACAGGGCAGGAGAGTGAAGAGACAGGACAGGGGAAGTAACAGTGTCCGATCCTGTAGCTGGCGGGAATAAAAGGGAGGCAAGTGGGGCTGGGGCTGAGGCAGTAGTACTAGAAACAGCCGCATCAGAGGGAACAGCCCCAAGAGTCGAGGGCTGGGATGTGGGGACCATAGGATATATCCACTGTGGAGCATAGGGTGGGGGAGGGCGAGAATCCAAAAGTTCCTCAACTAGCTCATCCGCCTCCCTAGTAACATAACACTTGTCAGTCTGAAGTTGGAATTTCCTATCTGCGCACTCTATGCCTTTCTCCGTCTTTTCTATTTCATAGGCTACCGCCTTTCGCGTAATAGTTTGTGTCTGCTTCCTTCGAGCCTCTTTCTCTGCTCACATGCGCCGCTGCTTTGCTTCTTTCTGCCACACTCTCAAAGAGTCAAACATGGACTGCCTACTTCTTTTAGCAAACAATTTGTCCTGCAGGAAATTTATTTTCTGTTCATCAAACGAGCCAGTAAGTGGCCATTGCAGCTCAGCATTGTCCCTCGTTTATTTATTCCACAATGTGCTAAACATAATAGGGCCAATACCATGCTTGACATATATGTCAAAATTTGGGGTACCCTCCAGAGGCGCGGGCTGGCTCTCTTCCAAACGAGCATCGGTAGAACAACATTGACATCCGAAACATCCTAACTTACTTAAACAAGGCATCGTTATATAAGACACACACACTGTCCCTAACGGACAACAACACCAATAACTGCACTAAAGAAAAAAATAAAATCACTCACAAATCAAAACCAACTGTCCCAAGAACACAGTCACTACTCACTCAACCAAGCATTTCACCAACACCATCAGCGGCGCCGGTCCACAGACCCCACAGCACCCAGACACGCAAACGAATCACACATCAGCCCAGAGGCTGCCTCACATTCAGAACAACAGTCTAAAGACCGTACCAAGTTAAAGAGGACAGGCTTTAGCCCCAGACCTTTTTCAAAACGCAAGCCGAATTACCAATTGGTCCGTCAGACTGCTCGCAAACACTCTGTGTCCTTTACAAGGGTCCGCAAACCCACCAAGTACAAACCAAGATGGTATTAAACCATACCAAGACACAGCCCATCGACTTGTGTTGTTCAAACAAGGCAGTTCAGAAACCGCAGACAAGACAGTCCGAAGACTGCATCAGGACACAGCCCAAAGGCTCGTGCCGACCAAGAATGGCGCCATTTTCCCAAGAACCAAGTCACTCACCTGGTGCACTCAGGTCGAGACAAGTTATTCTCCACTGCCGACTCTTGTGACCAAACGGTCAGCTCCAAAGTTTCGCCTTGTCAGGACCCCAGCCGGTGACCACTAGCCGAGGATTCGCCTGATCGGAAGGACGGGGCAGCTGCGAGAACCAAGCTCGGTCTTGTGTATAAGGGGCCCCGATCCGCCCAACCGACCAGACACCACCCCGGCCCCTACAACCCGGTTACGGGTGAGGCGATCACTTCGCGGGGTCCCTGTTCGGGCGCCAACTGAAGGACGGGGCCCTCTAGGACCACGCGGGTTATATACAACCACCTGCTATGCCTTCCCCAAAATGAAGAGTCGGTCAGACAGTAGAGAATGCAAACTTACTTTATTCAGTATATACTCTGCAGAGGAACCCAGTCAGGCCTTCACCCTAAGATGTCTGCCGAGCGGACTGACGCCCCAAGGTACGCCTTGGGGAGAGGAGTTAGCCTAACGCTAGGGCGGTCGACCTCGAATCTGGGGAACTGGGTTCGAGTCTCGGCAATGACGCTGAACATCCTGTGATTCTGGGCAAATCACTTAATCTCCCCGTGCCTAACAAAAAAAAAAAAAAATGAATGTGTCCTCATGTAATGCAACTGGTGCTATGTAAAGCGCTCTGATACCCGATTCGGGTCAAGTTCGCGCTATATAAAACTCTGTAAAATAAAATAAATAAAATAATACATAATAAACCCTTCTGGAGACTTCGGCCATGCCTCTAATGGAAAGTTACCGACTTGAGCTGGGCATGAACAAAGGGGGTACAGAGAGATGAGCTAACACCTGCCAGAAGGGCGCACTATCAGTACTCCAAGGCCACTGTGCCAAGTCTCAGCGTCTCCCAACGTGGGAGCAGAGCTACACATTGAGATTGGAATGCAGAGAAAGAATATCAGTTCATTAGCAAGTCGGGTTACAGCCTTGAGCAGGAGAGAAAATAATAACAAAGTACAGTGTTTTGCTGAGGCAAGCGAAAAGAGAAATGAGGCCTAGTACGAGCACAGCCCAAGCAGTCTTCTAGTGATTGCGAAATACAAAATGGAGTCACACAAGCCAACTAAAGCCTACATGTTGCAAGGATAACTCAGTGGGTTGCATAACATGAATACAAATGGTGTCTATTTAGCCACATATTGCTAACCTAAGATAAGTGCACAACGGGAAGGGGAATTTCAAACCTAACAATGTAAATCACCATCTATAACTCCTGTAGTCATGCAGTCACCCAGGTGTTACCTATGTACTCCTTTAATTCCCCTGACATTACCTCTTTACTCGTGCAATCACCAATGCATTAGCTATACAGTGCTTCAATCACCCAGGCACAATCCTTGCACTCTTTCAATCACGGAGGCACTACTCTTGCACTTATGTAATCACTCATGCAATACTCATGCACTTATAAAATCACCCAGGCACTACGTTTGCACTCCTGTAATCACACAGACAGTACCTTAGTACTTCTGGAATCACCCAGGCAGTACTTATGGACTTATAAAATCACCCATTCACTTCCTATGTACACCAGCACATATTACCCCTGCAGTCATGCAATCACCCAGGCACTACTTATATACTACTCCTGCAGTCATGCAATCATCCAGGCTGTACGTATGCATTCATGTAATAACCCAAGCACTACCCTTGCAGTTGTAGAATTATCCAGGTCGTACTGTTGCACTCATCTATTCACCTAGGCCCTACTCAATGAGTCATCTGTACCTTTAGGTGCTATTTATACACTTATCCATGCACTCAATGTTTTTGTGTGCACTCATACAATTAGCCAGTCACTTACCATCTTCTCCTACAATTACCCAGTGACTACCCTTACACGCATATAATCACCCAAGCACTACCCATGGAGTTTTGCAATCACTCAGGCAGATCTATTACATGTCTCAGTTTCAAGGGTTCACTATATTTCAGAAATATTGTATATATATTTCTTTTAGATATGAGGATGATTTGAAAATGTAGAGACATTTGTATGCATGCTTTTAACGATATGGAGAGACTTATGGTTGAGTCATGTAATAGTCTGCTGTTTTATATTTGGCTAGGCCCAACATTCATGCAGTTATAAAACACTCTAGTACTACCCATGCAGTCTTCCAATGATCCAGGCAGTACATATGTACTGATGCAATCACCCAGGCATTACTCCTGCACTCATGCAAACATCCAGGTACTTCCTATGCACTCATGCAATCACTAAGGTATTAACCATGCACTCTTTGAATCATGTAGCCACTACTCATGCACTTATATAATCACTCAGGCACTAACGTTGTACTCTTTTCAATCACAGAGGCACTAGCCTTGTACTTATGTAATCACTCAGCCAGTAGTCATGGTGTTATGAAATCACCCAGACACTACCTTTGCACTCATTTATTCACTCAGGCGTTACCTCAGTAGTCCTAAAATCACCCAAGAAGTACTCATGCACTTATAAAATCAACCTGTCACTTTCTATGCAGTCATGTAAATCACCAGATATTACTCCTGTAGTCATGCAGTCACCCAGGTGTTACCTATGTACTCCTTTAATCCCACGGATGTTATCTCTGTACTCATGCAAATACCAATACATTAGCTATAGAGTGCTTCAATCACCCAGGCACTATCCTTGCACTCTTTCAATCATGGAGGCACTACTCTTGTACTTATGTAATCACTCAGGCAATACTCATGCACTTATAAAATCATCCAGGCACTACGTTTGCACTCTTGTAATCACTCAGGCAGTACCTCAGTACTTCTGTAATCCCCCTGGCAGTACTCATGGACTTATAAAATCACCCACTCACTTCCTATGTACTCCAGTAATCCCACAGATAGTACCCCTGCTGTCATGCAATCACCCAGGCACTACTTATGTACTATTCCTGCAGTCATCATGCAATCATGCAGGCTGTACCTATGCACTCATGTAATAACCCAGGCACTACCCTTGCAGTTGTAGAATCATGCAGGTTCTACTGTTGCACTAATCTATTCAGCTAGGCACTACTCAATGAGTCATCTGTACCTTTAGGTGCTATTCATACACTTATCCATGCACTCAATGTTTATGTGTGCACTCATGCAATTAGCCAGTCACTATCCATCTTCTCCTGCAATTACCCAGCGACTACCTTTGGAGTTATACAATCACCCAAGCACTACCCATGGAATTTTGCAATCACTCAGGCAGATCTATTACATGCCTCGGTTTCTAGGTTTCATTATATTTCAGAAATATTGTATATATGTTTCTTTTCGATATGATGATGATTTGAAAATGTAGAGGCATATGTATGCAAGCTTTAAACAATATGCAAAGACTTATAGTTGAGTCATGTAATAGTCTGCTGGTTTATTTTTGGCTAGACCCAACACTTATGCAGTTATAAAAACACCCAAGTATTACCCATGCAGTCTTCCAATGATCAAGTTACTACATATACACTGCTGTAATCACTCAGGCATTAGTCCTGCACTCATGCAAACATCCAGGCACTACCTATACACTCATGCAATCACCAAGGTATTACCCATGCACTCTTTGAATCATGTAGCCACTACTCATGCACTTACATAATCAGTCAGGCACTAACATTGCACTCCTTCAATCACATAGACACTACTGTTCTACTTATGTAATCACTCAGCCAGTAGTCATGCTGTTATGAAATCACCCAGGCACTACCTTAGCACTCCTTTAGTCACTCAGGCACTACCTCATTACTCCTGCAATCACTAAAGCAGTACTTATGCACTTATACAATCACTCACTCACTTGCTATGCACTCCAGTAATCCCCCATATATTACTCCTGCAGTCATAGAATCATGCAGTGTCTACCTATGCAGTCATGTAATAACCCACAAACTACCCTGCAGTCATAGAATCACCCAGGTCCTACTGTTGCACTCATCTATTCACCTAGGCACTACTCCATGACTCATCTATGCCTTCAGGTGCTATTAAATCACTTATCCACGCACTCAGCCATATGTGTGCACTGATGAATTAGCTAGCCACTATCCATCTTCTCCTGCAATTACCTAGCGACTACCTTTGGAGTCTTACAATCATCAAAGCACTATACATGGAGGTATACAATCACTCAGGCAGATCTATTACATGTCTCAGTTTGTAGGTTTCACTATATTTCAGAAATATTGTATACATATTTCTTTTAGATATGATGATGTTTTGAAAAGGAAGACATGTATGTATTCATGCTTTTAAGAATATGGAGAGACTTATGGATGAGTCATTGAATAGTGTGCTGCTTTATATTTGGCTAGGCCCAACACTCATGCAGTTATAAAAACACCCAAGTACTACCCATGCAATCTTCCAATGATCCAGGCACTACATATGCACTGCAGCAATTACCCAGGGTATTACCCCTGCACTCATGAAATCATCCAGGCACTACCTATGCACTCATGCAATCACCCAGGTATTACCCATGCACTCTTTCAATCACCCAGCCACTATCCATGAATTTATATAATCTCTCAGGTACTACCCTTGCACTCCTTCAATCATGCAGGTATTACCCTTGTATTTATGTAATCACTCAGCCAGTATCATGCACTTATAAAATCACAAAGGCACTACATTTGCACTCCTCCAATCACTCAGGCATTCCCTCAGTACTCCTGCAATCAGTAGCGGTCGGTGGTGGGAGTGCTGCCGGGCACTGACGTGGGGCGGGGGAGGGGCAGGGTGGGGGGTAGTAAACTACGGATTACGGCGGATAACAGGTAAGTACAGATATGAATAAATAAAACGAATTTCGTTGCGCGCTCTGCATCGCATTTGGCGAACGCTACTACCTGCAATCACCCAAGCAGTACTCATGCAGTTATAAAAGCACCCATTGATTTGCTGTGTACTCCAGTAATCCTCCAGATATTACCGCTTTAGTCATGCAATCACCCAGGTACTAGTTATGTGCTACCCTTGCAGTTGTAGAATCATCCAGGTCCTACTGTTGCACTTATCTATTCACCTAGGCACTACTCAATGTATTTCTTTATTTATAGATGACAATATTTGTATATAATTATTTTAATAATATTAAATATTTTTTGAAAGATAATAAACTTTTCTTTTTTTAAATTCTCCATAATTATCAATAAATATTCAGTATGACTAGAAAAGTTCAAAAGAAAAGACAACAAAGAAAACAGAACTATTTAAAGGATAGAGTAAAGCAGAAAGTAGATGTAGTACAACATGTGACGTTGAAGAAAAAGTCTTCTGGTAAGAGAACAAAAGAATTTGTTAAAAGTCTTTTAAAAAATGTAATCGATTTTCAAATTGGGAAAAAGAGAAAGAAAAGTACTACAAGCAATCAGAAGGAAAAGAAAAAAGGAGAAATTAATGCAAAATCAGGTTATAGGAAAACAATCCATGTTGAAAAAAGGATGAAAGAATATAAAGACATTAGGAAGAGAATGTATAAAAGTAGAGTACTACCAAATTTATTGAAAGATTTCAAAAATATATTAAAAAGATCAGCATTTTACAAGAAGAAAGAACAGATTGAAAGGATTTTGAATTGAAAAGAACATTGTTTATATTAGTTTTTTTGTTTGATCTGTTTATTAGGTTTTCACACATATAATATATTGACAGGTATAAACTGTTTCCAAAGAACGAGTAGTTATATTTGCATATACCGAATTCGGTACATTAAAACAGTAAAGTAACATGTGAGTAATAACATTCTGTCTTAATAACGTGGGTCATCCTTACCCGTGGTCTAACATATATATATAATTATTCCAATTACCGTACAGTTCCTCCACATAACACAAGATAACCGTATTGTATGCATGTAGGTTACTTACATATGTGCATTACGGAGAGTTTCTTATCAACCATGTCATTATAACCAGATTTCGACTAGACAGTCGTTTGAAAATAATTAAAACCATATAACAACCAGTTGGAGGGACAGGGAGAGAGCTCAGGGATACCCATATGAGCGGGAGGAAAGGCAATAACCATAGCGTTCATATCGATTATACATTCTCATATATACATCTATTATCAATAAATATTAACACAATTTGGCGAAGGCATATTATACATATAACGTAATCTAGATCATAGTTTAAAACACATTACAGCACTTGTTCAGAGTATTTTTAGTCAACATTAGGACCGTCAGACAGGTCATCCTGAGTAACCATCCCTTGCAGTGTGCACAACATTACATTCCATGCCGTGGAAATGGGGTATTTACAGAGCCCCAACATGTCCTCCCTGACCAATGAAACAGCATCAGCCTTGGCCCAGTTGATCATGAAGTACAGCCATGCCTGTATCAGTGGGGGTCCCTCTGCTTTCCATCGGCGTGTAATAAGCCTTTTAGCCACAACCAACCATAGGTCTAAAAATCTGGAAGAGTCTTTATGCTTCTTGTTTCTAGGGAATATCCCTGTGATGCACGCCTTCCAGTCCTGCGGTATTTCTCTACCTGTGCTCGTGTTCAGGAAGCGGATCACCTCCCCCAATAGGAGTGTAATTTGGGGCATGACCAGAACATATGTAACAGATCGGCCCCTACAGTTTTGCATCGTGGGCAGCATGCATCTGCCTTGTTAAAGTATCTATTAATCTTATCTGGGGATAAGTACGCTCTGTGCACAACATAAAATTGGATCAGCCTGAATCGCGCGTTTCTGGGGATCTGTCTGGGGCTTTCTAATAGTATAGACCATTCCGGGTCTGTGTATGGTCGTGCCATATCAATCTCCCATTTATTTCTCAATGGTGTTAAGTCCATCAAGGTGTGTTCCCGAATGGATTCTGCAAACCATTTTACAAGGTGTCGCCCCGTCCCCATTACATGTATATACTGCATCAGGAGATACGTAGGAAGTTCCTGCGAAAGATCTCCCCACCGCTGCCTCAACATAGCCAACCAGGAGGCATGACTCAAGAACTGCCCCTGTGGGACACCCTCCACTTCAGATATAGAGAGGAAGGGCCGCAACGTGCCCTCCACATACAGATCCTCCAGAGTAAAAATGCCTGCCTCATGCCATTCAGCAATATCCGTCCCCCGGACATGCCCCCCTGCCTTCGGCATACCTAGCAATGGAATGGCTAGCGCATATGGTATGACATGTCTAGTAAGTTGAATACCCTATGAAAGCCTTTCTGAGCAATCTGCACTAGAAGAGGAAGCGGCTCATACGATCTATTACAAGGGTGAAAGAGAAAAAGGATCTTATCCAGAGTGTACGGGGGCCCATGCTCAGCTGTGTCTGCCAGGTGTAATTCCTCCACCCACTTTGCCACCCACAGTATCTGGGACGTCAGATAGTAATGTTCCATATTGGGTAGGGCCAGCCCACCATGTGATCGAGGCAAATATAGTTTAGCTAATGCTACCCTGCACCTGGAATTGGTCCAAATAAAGTCCCTTATGATACCCTCCAGTGATCGGAAAAAGGAACCCGGCAAATAAATCGGGAGGTTAGCGAAATAGTAAAGCAAACGTGGCAACATCACCATTTTAATCAATTCTACCCTGCCTATGACTGAAAGATTGAGTGTTTTCCAGAATTTAACTTGGGATTTTAAAGCTGTGACTGCTCTGGATATGTTGCCATCAAGAAGATCTCGATCAGTATGGTAAATTCGTATGCCTAAATATCAAAACACCGCCAGTTGCCATGTCACCAAGGTCCCATCTACCTCTAAAGGGGAAGCTTCCATCCCAGGGGTAAAGGGGAATAATCAAGATTTACCCCAATTCACTCCCAGACCAGTAAGTGAAGCAAATAAATTTAGCGTATCCGGAATAACCCCTGGAATTGCCTGCATATCTTTAACATAAATCAAAATGTCATCTGCATACAGCGAGACTGCGTGCAGACCGTCCCCAAGGCAAATCCCCCAGTCAGGTGCTGACTGCCGCAACGCAATTGCCAGTGGCTCTATGGCCAAGGAGAAAATTAGTGGGGAAAGTGGTCACCCCTGCCTAGTCCCCCTTTCTATCAAAATGGGTTTGGAAAACAATGTACCCATACATACCCTAACTGCTGGTGATCCATATAATGGCTTAATTAAGCTCAGCATGTATGGCCCAAAACCAAAGCGCCGAAGGACCTCAAACATGTAAGGCCACTCGACTGTGTCGAACGCTTTCTCTAAATCTAGGACAGCACAGCCAGCTGCTGGCCCGCTTACTGCAGCACAGCGCATCACCTGGAACAGTATGCGAATGTTGAGAGATGTACTTCGAGCTGGCACAAAACCATTCTGGTCTTGATGCACCAGTTGAGGAATGACAGGCGCCATTCTGCTCGCCAGGACTCCGGCTAATATTTTATAATCCCCATTCAACAAAGCCAGGGGCCGATAAGCACTTGTACACGTAGGGTCTCTACCCGGCTTAGAAAGCATAATCAGGGAGGCATCAGTCATAGAGGCCGGAAGGGAAAGGCCGTCCAGCGCCTCTGTGTATACCATAAATAGTTGCAAGCTGAGAAGATCAGCGTACGTTTTATAAAATTCGTGAGGGAATCCGTCCGGTCCGGGTACCTTGCCAGACAGCAAAGCCCACATTGTACCTCTGATCTGGTCCAAAGTAAGTGGGGCATCCAATTCGAGGCGTTGTTCCTGCGTAAGAACTGGAAGGGAAAGGCCATCCATAAACTCCCGTATCGCGGCCTTGGGAACGTTCAGGGCGGACTTATATAATTTTGTAAAATGTGCGGTCATCTCCCTATGTATTTCATGCTGTGTATATAGAAACCCCCCTTCCTGAGACCGAACAGCGGTGATGGGACCCGACGTGTGTTCCTGTTTGACCAACCAAACAACGAGGGGTCCTGAGTGATCCGCCTTAGCGTGCACTGAAGCTGAGTGTGCTGCAAAATTGAGGCATCGCTGCCGCTCTAAAAGTTCAGCGTGTTTCCTGCGTGCTTCTAACAGGGGGGCAGTATCTACCTCGGTTGTAACCACTAGTGATTCCAATGGCTGCAGCTCACTTTCCACCCTGAGCAGATCTGACTCTATCTGCCTCCGCAATCCACATCCCAGTCCCAGACATTTCCCTCACACCGCAACCTTCATGGCTGCCCACTCCACCATGGAAGACGAAGCAGTCCAAGAATTAAGTTTAAAGTACTCATCTATAGCTTCCCCTATCGACTCCCGGAAGACTTGGTCCTCGAGCATCGCCGGTTGAAGCCTCCACGTTGGGACTCCAGGAATCTCGTGGTCCCAGGCTATTGTGATGCTGTGTGGATTGTGATCAGAATGTGTGCGACCCCAATATTCAGCACTTGTTACATAGGGAAGAAGCGATGGGGAACCAAAAAACCGGTCTAGTCGAACATGCAAATTATGAGGAGTTGAAAAAAAGAATATACTTTCACCCCAGGGTTGCAGTGTCTCCAGATATCGAACAAGTCCCATCCGTTCGCCCACCCGTTAAGAGCCGTGGAGTTGGCCATAGCAGCCGCACTTCTGAGTGGGGGGAAGGATCTATCCATACCCGTATACAGCACGCTATTAAAATCCCCTCCAATTACCCATGGAACCTCACACCATTTCTTTAACTCTCAAGATAACAGGCTTAAAAATGGTCCCTGGTCCGTATTCGGAGCGTACACGTTTCCTATCAGAATGTGGCGCCTATCCAATCTACCCTTCAGGAGTACATATCTGCCATCTTTACCAGTAAGAACCTCCTCTACTGCAAAGGGTGAATCCAGATAAGGGCCCCTCGTGCATATAAAGAATAATCCGTAGCAATTACTTTACCTCTCCACTTACGTTGCAATCTGACTGTTTCCACGGCATTTAAATGTGTCTCCTGTAAAAGTGCTATACGCACATTGTGTCTTTTAAGGTAAGAGTATACTGCATATCAGCGGGATGGCGTGCGGAGACCACGCACATTCCAAGTGATTATCGTGTGGTCCATCTTAGCAATATGTAATGTAGAAAATGAGAAGTGCCTCGCCTTGTGTCTACACCATAGGATATGAGTCGAACATGTATACCAGCATCTCCTGCCCCCTCTAAGACACCTCCCGAGCTTAATAGGAAAGGGAATAAACCAACAGGGTAAGGGAACAACATTAAAGGAGCAACCCCCTGAACCATAAGGAGCTGCCCAAACTCGACAAGAAGCAAGAACAGGCCGCGTGTCCTACTGGTTCCCAATATTTGGGAGAAATGGAGGGATGTGTGATCTAACAGGGTTCGCCACAGTGACTCCCCAGATGTCTACTAATCATGTGTACGAAATAGATATCACAAAGAATAACCCATAGGGACAGAGTGTATTTCCCAGTGTGCAGTCATACAAGCTGATAATGCAAATCGACTATTATGGCAGAGATATGATAACAACAAGGCGGTACATGAAGCAAATCTGAATGTCATCTCCAGATACAATCTATGTTATACAATACCATCCGCCGTCTGTGGCGTGACATCCGGCATTCTTAGTGAGGGCGAGTCTGATAGTTCTGCCGCTGACGAACCCCCATCATCCGAGGAATGCAATGAGGCGTCAGCTTTATTGTCCAGTTCAGCATTGTCTGCCAACTGCTCCGCAGTCATACAAGCTGATAATGCAAATCGACTATTATGGCAGAGATATGATAACAACAAGGCGGTACATGAAGCAAATCTGAATGTCATCTCCAGATACAATCTATGTTATACAATACCATCCGCCGTCTGTGGCGTGACATCCGGCATTCTTAGTGAGGGCGAGTCTGATAGTTCTGCCGCTGACGAACCCCCATCATCCGAGGAATGCAATGAGGCGTCAGCTTTATTGTCCAGTTCAGCATTGTCTGCCAACTGCTCCGCAATGCGGACCGCATCCTGCCGCTCCCGGCGAATCTGATCTGGACTAGGTGCTGCTGATGAACCCAGGAACCGCTTCTTAGGTCGTCTCCGCCAATGCTTTCCCCCTCCCTCAGCGTCTCCAGTCCAAGTACCCGATATACCCGTGGGCCGAGGGCCGAGGGCCCATGTACCTGCCCGAAGTCTCCAGCCAGTCCCAGGCATCTTGGGGTGTGTAGTAGAACCTAGTCTTCCCGTCGGAGATCACTCGAAGTCGAGCAGGGTATAGCAACGAGTACGATATGTTCAGTTGACAAAACTGTTGTTTCACTGGCAGAAAGGAACCTCGCTGCCTCTGGACCTTCATCGCGTAATCAGGAAAGAAGAGGACTTTTGTATTTTCAAACTTAACCTCGTCTAACTTCCTTGATTCCCTCAGAATCACATCCCGATCTTTAAAGTGCAGCAATTTAAAGATGAGAGGACGTGCTCTGGCACCTGGAGCTGGTTTCCTTCCTGGTATGCGATGTTCTCTTTCAATAGTAAAGTACGGGGAGAACACGGTGGGTGGTAGTATAGTCTTGAGCCACTGTTCCATGAAAGCAACCGCGTCTTGACCTTCCGCTCCCTCTGGCAGCCCAATTAAATGTATGTTGTTGCTTTTGGAGCGACCTTCTGTATCCTCCACTCGCTCCTCAAGGTATCTAAGTCGGGCCTCATGTGCGTTTTGTTGCTTCCCTTGAAATTCTGTAGCAGGCTTCAGTTCAGCCATATCTTGCTCCACTGCAGCAACCCGATCCTTCAATTTCCCATGATCAGCATGAAGCAGCTTAAGGTCCAGTGCCACTTTGTCTAGTTTTGCTTCCATCGATTCCCTTGAGCGCTCAATTGCATTCAGGATGGCATCAAATCTGTCATCTGAGGGCTTCAACATCTCCGATGAGTGCAATTGATCCACTTTGTTGAGACCAGCGGCTTGCGAGGAGGTCCTCAACCCATTACCCCTGGTGTGCCCCATCAACACAGCCGTATCTATCCACTTGCTGTAACAGATCTGGTGTGATCACCTGGGTAGGCCAGTGCACAGGACTTCTTCAGTACTGCGGGTTAAGGCACACTCTCCAGCTGTGTTCGGCGCGATCCTTGATCCATAATCCTTATCTTGACCTAAAACGCTGTTCCCTGACTGTCCAAGAACTTCATGCATGAGTTCACCACCATATGTCGTGCCGTGATTCGAGGACCCTGGACCACTTCTGCAAATAGCTCCCCGCACTTTCTCAGCCCAGCAAGCAGCCGTCAATGACCTCGCCGGTCGTAGGCCTTCTCACTGTGCCCAGGGCTCTCAGCAGTAAGCCACTGCGCTTACCGATTGTCCCTCTATTGTTACTGTCAAACGTAGCTAGGCTCAGCTACTTCCCAATCACCAGTCAGGCCCCCGTTGCACCCACCGTTTCATTACTCTCGGGGATTTCTCAGGAGACTGCGCAACAGGCCGCACCCGGTCTTCCTCTGTCCCACTTGATGCCACCACTCTGTAGATAGCTCCCCATTCTTTCTCAGCCCAGCAAACAGCCATCAATGACCTTGCCGGTCGTAGGCCTTCTCACTTTGCCCAGGGCTCTCAGCAGTAAGCCACTGCGCTTACCGATTGTCCCTCTGTTGTTACTGCCAAACTCAGCTAGGCTTTGCTACTTCCAAATCACCAGGCAGGTCCCCGTTGCACTCACCGTTTCATTACTCTCGGGGTTTTCCTCATGGAGATTGCGCAGCAGGCCGCACCCGGTCTTCCTCCGCCCCACTTGGTGCCACCACTGATCGTTTGCCAGATTCCCCTCTTGGCATCGAAGGCTTCACAGATCTTGCCGCCTGTGTCCGCTCCTAGCCACAGTCTGCTGCATGTCCGATGCACTTTCAGCCGCTCCCTGCAGCTAGACCAGCAAAGGCGCCTCCCAGCCGTTGGGGCCATCGCCGGGTACGCGCAGCTAATGCTGCCTCTCTCCTCAAGGCTCCAGGCATGCCGATCTGCGCTACAGGCACGCGATGTCACCACTCACCGCCTGTTGTGACCCCGCATCCACGATCTGCCCCAGCCGGATTCGCTCATAAAGCAGGTGCACGTCCAGAGGTCGCTTCCCTCCGGCTGTGATGCGTGTCCCCGCTGCTGTGCCACTCAGGTTCTAATCTGACTCCGTTGAGGCTTCCGCTGGCTCCCGGGGTTTCACCGACCCTGCTGCCCGAGTTCAATTGCAGGAAAAATGCTGCATACTGAATAAATTTCTCGGATAAAGGGGAGTATATGGCGGAGCGAAGTTAAAACGCGTCCGCCATGTTTCCCCTGCAGGCCATGCCCCCAACATTGTTTATATTAGTATTGAAGAGAATGAAAACATTGAATAAAACAATGCACTTTATGAAGGAGAAAAGTAAAAGAAAAAGACTGGTTAATAGAACTAACTTTTGTAAAACAATTTCGGGTGAATGGAAGCACACTTCTAGTACTGAACCTTTTTTTAATGAAGAAAACTATTTTCAACAAAGTACATTAGTTCATGCAGTTGATACCAGAGGTCGTTATTATGAGGTTAAAAAACTGTTGTCCAATTGAAAAAGAAAAGATGGTTCCTAGAAATGTGGAAGAAGTAATAGCTGAAGAAGTTCAAGGTAGACAGACACAAGCTCCAGTTTATAAGTGGGATTGTAGTAGTATTTGTAGTATACGACAGGAATCTATTGATATATTATGAAATTTCTTACGAGAATATGGTAAAAAAGTGTTAAAACAAAAGATTAAGATGTTGCAAGGACTAGATCCTTGTAAAGTGAGAAAATATAGTAACTTGCAGGGTCATTCTCTGGCTTGTCTTTCTAGAAAAGTGTGTCGAAGTACTTTTCATCATTTAAGAATACTAGCAGTACATCACTCAGAAATACGAAAATTAGTAAGAGGATTGTACTATGTAAAAAGTCCTGCATTATTTTTAAGTGAAATAAACACTGCTCTTTTGCATGGTTAATTATTGGATGTAAAAACGTTTCTGATAATATACAGTTTTGTTTCTTTGGTCGTGAAAGGGAATGTAGAGAAAGTGAGAGTTTGATAAGTGTAGGTGTTGAAGAAGGGGTAGAAGTTAGTACTACTGAGAAGTTTGCAGAAGAAATTGCAAAGTTTAAGGTACTTTCTTGTGAAAAACCAAACTATGTTTGTATTTGCTGTTGACATACTCACTATAGAAATCAAACTAGAAATGTTGATGTGTATTTAAAAAGTAAAAAGGAAAACAATGATAAGTGGGAGCAAACTGGTGCTTATTTGTTGGTGGAAGGTCGTTTTGAGTTGGGTAGTGATCAACATATTTGTAAATATTGTTACAGCAAATTAGAAGAGAACAAAATGCCAGCTGTGGCTGTACATAATAACCTAGAGTTGGTAGCTATTCCTCCGGAACTGGTAGATTTAAATACGTATGAGTCCATTCTGATTCAATCTGTGCACCTGTTTCAGGCTATAGTTCGTATGGAGCCTAAAACAGGTAAGCTGCCTCAACAGATTTACAAAGAGGTTTAAAAGGAAGAGTTGTGTATTTACCTTTAGATTTTAAGAAAAATATTGAAACTGTTGGTGTAGAGAGAGAGGAAAGTGAACCTGTAGTTATTCTAGTTAATGGTGTACCAACAAAGAGTCAGAAAATATGGCAAGAGTTAGTAGATGTCACCAAACTTCAAAAGGCTGCATTATATCTTGTACAAAACAAAATTTATTACAAAAATGTATATGTGGAAGAACAAGAAATATCTTTAGAAGATGAAAGAGAAATTTCAACTGGCCAAATAGAAAAAGTGGCCAACTCCAGGAGTGAAGAAATTTATGAACATTATAGTATACATCCTCTACATTCAAAAGAAGTGATAGAAAACACTATTGAATTATTCCAAATGAAGAAAGCGAAGGGAACTCCCATGAGTGTACGGGAAAAAGTTTAGAAGCTCGTTGTTTTCCACAGCTCTTCCCCACTGGAAAAGGTGGACGATATGATGAACGACCAGTACAGATTCCAGCTTCAGAATATCGTACAACAAGATTGTACTCAGAAGATCCAAGATTTCGACAGTGTATTCCATATTTATTTCATCTTCTGTTTGAAAGTGACTTGTCTGGACTTTCATATGCAGTGAACCACATATTAAAAACGGGAGTTAATATTACACATGTTTCTGCAAAGGAATTTTTGGACAAAGTTCAACAAAGAGACGATCATTTAGAATCTCAGTTAATTAATTTGATGGTGTGTCAACGTGGTACTAATAAGTATTGATATTATCACGCAGAACTTAAATGTATGTTAAGAAAAGTAGGAACCCCTACGTGGTTTGTTACGCTTAGCTGTGCTGAATACTCATGGGACAATTTACTCGAATTTCTACGAGAAGCAAATTCAAATATTAAAAACAATGTATTGAAGACAGCTGGAGAACTGTGTTCCTTGGATACTGTAAATGTGTTCAGATATTTTAATCATAGGTTTCAAGCTATGATGTCTTTTATCTGCAATAAAAATAACCCACCTCTTGGAGAAGTTATTGATTTCTTTTGGATAAAGGAGTACCAAGCCAGAGGTGCACCTCATATACACATGCTGTTATGGATCAAGAATGCACCAAAATTTGGAAGTGATACTGATGAAAGTGTTTTGTCTTTCATTCAAAAGTATGTTATCTGTGCCATTCCAAAGCAAGGAGGAGAAAACAACTTGAGACAACAAGTTTTACTGTTTCAAAGTCATCGATGTGGAAAATATTGTCGACAGAAATACAAATTAAAAGGGAAATTTTTATACAAAATGTCATTTTGGATTCCCACGTCCAGTAATTTCAAAAGGAAGAGTCAACAGTTTCATGTCAGCAGTAAGGCATACTATAACTCAAAAATCTCCGAAGAATACTTACAACATAAAAAGAAGTGAAGATTCAAAGTATATTAATGACTACAATCCAGTGATTTTGACAATGTGGAATGCAAACATGGATATCCAGTATGTTGCAGATAATTTGATTGCTGCTGCTCGCTACGTTACATCATATATAACCAAATCTGAAAAGACTGAGTTGAAAGAAATGTGGGAAGAAATTTCACAAGAGAAGACTCTTAGTAACAAATTGTACAGCTTTAGTTTGAAGATGCTTTCCCATCAAGAGATTAGATCCTACGAATGTTCGGATCGGTTGACCTCTGCAAGTTTATATTCAAAGTCAAGAGGAATCATTTGGGTAAGTCTAGGTTTTGCTGCAACACGAAATCGAGTATTGAAATCCGTACAAAAAATTGAATACTTAGCATTGAATGAACCAGAAAGTACAGATATTGTTAAAACTAATATGTTGGATACGTACTATCCTAAAAGAAGTCCACATCTGGAAAACATATGTCTCTTTGAAATACTGCAACATTACAGTTTTAAGAGAAATGTTACAGAAAGTATAAAGGAAGAAAAATATGCAGTAATTGGTAGGCCTGGGCATTGAATTCCGCTCCGCTCGCGGAATTTGCGGAAAATGGACAATTTCGCGTTCCGCGGAGAGCGCGGAACTGCCATCAATTCCGCGATCCGCGGCGAAGCGGAATTATTTTCTTGTTCGCGCTTTAAAAATGCATTCTAGCGTGCGCGATTATGACTTACCGGGATTCCTGCGTTCGCCGACGGGTTTTCCTATTCGTTCGCGGGCGCCACGAGATTTCGGTAGCCGGCCGCGCGATCCTGCGAGAGTTTGCGATCGCGAACACGTCATTCGATGCGCCATCGGACAACGCGAGAGTGTGCGATCGCGAACACGTCATTCGTATGCGCCATCGTGCACCACGAGAGAGATTGCGGTCGCGAACACGTCATTCGGGCGCGCCATCGGATTTCCGGCGGGATCTTTGTAAACCTGCGATCCCGAACACGCAAAATTTTCAATCTGGAGAAGAATAATATCGCGAGCAGCATAAAACCTTCTATAAACTGATGATTTCCATGGGAAAAAACCTCAGATTGATATTTGGGTGTGTTTTTTTTTCATTTTGTGGGCGGGGGAGAGGGAGGAAGTGCCACAGAGTCTACTACTTCCTGTTCCTTTCCAGCAGGCTCCTCCCAGTGCTTTCTCCATCTCTTGTTCATTTTTCACTTGGATTTGAGCTGGAAGGATCACTGTTTGTGTCTGCTGCATCATTATCATTTGATTTGATTTGAGGATTTTTCGATTTGAGATTTTACAAGTAAGTTGGTGTTGTTTGATTGGGTCATTGCAGTTGCTGCAATTACAATTTTTTAATTTTCATCATTTTTAAAAATAAATATAGTGGTGGGTAGCCACTGTAGCCAGTAGGCCCAGAGCTAGTCATGGGTTGGTGCATGATGAAACATGATGAAACAACTGTTCCTTTGCTGTGTGATGTATTTTTTAATTTCAAACATCATTTAGGGGGCATGGATGGCGTTGGATTGAATTGCAAAATGTGTATTTTTGGGTGTATTTCCGTTTTTGTGCTGTGTGCTAAATGCATGCCTTAGTTGTGTGTGGTGTGCTGCAGGCCTTCTTTAGCCCTGTGGATTTTCGTTTTTGCATTTTATTGCATTACAGGCAAAGCAGTGTTGTTTACCATGCATCCTTTGCATGGCTATTATAGGTCTGTTTTCAGTACATTGTTTTCCAGGCCTCCTGCTTGTTGCTTCTGATTTGTGAGTGTCCATGTGGCTGGTAGCCATTTCTGGTGGGAGTATTAAGTGTGCTGCTTTTTTTGCCATATAGGCCTGCATGTGTTTCCTTTGTGACCTAGGCTTCTTGTTGTTGTGTGCCTGGCCATGAGGCTGGCGGCCATTTTGAAGCCAGGCAGTGTGCTTTTTGCCATAGGCCTGCATTGTCCGTCTTCAGTTTCTTGTTGTTGTGGGCCTGGCCATGAGGCTGGCGGCCATTTTGAAGCCAGGCATAGTGCTTTTTGCCATAGGCCTGCATTGTCTGTCTTCAGTTTCTTGTTGTTGTGGGCCTGGCCATGAGGCTGGCGGCCATTTTGAAGCCAGGTAGTGTGCTTTTTGCCATAGGCCTGCAAGCTTGTAGCCTAGTCTGCCAACAGGCCTTTCATCCAGTGGGCCCAGAGGTAGTCAGGGGTGCACGAAACAACTGTTTCTGTGTGTTCTGTTGAATATAAACATCATTTAGGGCACATGCATGGCATTGGATTGAATTGCAAAAAGTGGATTTATTTTTGGGGTGTATTTCAGTTTTTGGGGGTGTTACATGCCTTAGTTGTGTGTGGTGTGTTGCAGGCCTTGTTTAGCCCTGTGTATTTTCGTTTTTTCATTTTATTGCATTACAGGCAAAGCAGTGTGGTTTAGCATGCATCCTTTGCCTGGCTATCGTAGGCCTGTTTTCAGTACATTGTTTTCCAGGCCTCCTGCTTGTTGCTTCTGATTTGTGAGTGTCCATGTGGCTGGTAGCCATTTCTGGTGGGAGTATTAAGTGTGCTGCTTTTTTGCCATATAGGCCTGCATGTGTTTCCTTTGTGACCTAGGCTTCTTGTTGTTGTGTGCCTGGCCATGAGGCTGGCGGCCATTTTGAAGCCAGGCAGTGTGCTTTTTGCCATAGGCCTGCATTGTCCGTCTTCAGTTTCTTGTTGTTGTGGGCCTGGCCATGAGGCTGGCGGCCATTTTGAAGCCAGGCATAGTGCTTTTTGCCATAGGCCTGCATTGTCTGTCTTCAGTTTCTTGTTGTTGTGGGCCTGGCCATGAGGCTGGCGGCCATTTTGAAGCCAGGTAGTGTGCTTTTTGCCATAGGCCTGCAAGCTTGTAGCCTAGTCTGCCAACAGGCCTTTCATCCAGTGGGCCCAGAGGTAGTCAGGGGTGCACGAAACAACTGTTTCTGTGTGTTCTGTTGAATATAAACATCATTTAGGGCACATGCATGGCATTGGATTGAATTGCAAAAAGTGGATTTATTTTTGGGGTGTATTTCAGTTTTTGGGGGTGTTACATGCCTTAGTTGTGTGTGGTGTGTTGCAGGCCTTGTTTAGCCCTGTGTATTTTCGTTTTTTCATTTTATTGCATTACAGGCAAAGCAGTGTGGTTTAGCATGCATCCTTTGCCTGGCTATCGTAGGCCTGTTTTCAGTACATTGTTTTCCAGGCCTCCTGCTTGTTGCTTCTGATTTGTGAGTGTCCATGTGGCTGGTAGCCATTTCTGGTGGGAGTATTAAGTGTGCTGCTTTTTTTGCCATATAGGCCTGCATGTGTTTCCTTTGTGACCTAGGCTTCTTGTTGTTGTGTGCCTGGCCATGAGGCTGGCGGCCATTTTGAAGCCAGGCAGTGTGCTTTTTGCCATAGGCCTGCATTGTCTGTCTTCAGTTTCTTGTTGTTGTGGGCCTGGCCATGAGGCTGGCGGCCATTTTGAAGCCAGGCATAGTGCTTTTTGCCATAGGCCTGCATTGTCTGTCTTCAGTTTCTTGTTGTTGTGGGCCTGGCCATGAGGCTGGCGGCCATTTTGAAGCCAGGTAGTGTGCTTTTTGCCATAGGCCTGCAAGCTTGTAGCCTAGTCTGCCAACAGGCCTTTCATCCAGTGGGCCCAGAGGTAGTCAGGGGTGCACGAAACAACTGTTTCTGTGTGTTCTGTTGAATATAAACATCATTTAGGGCACATGCATGGCATTGGATTGAATTGCAAAAAGTGGATTTATTTTTGGGGTGTATTTCAGTTTTTGGGGGTGTTACATGCCTTAGTTGTGTGTGGTGTGTTGCAGGCCTTGTTTAGCCCTGTGTATTTTCGTGTTTGCATTTTATTGCATTACATTACAGACAAAGCAGTGTGGTTTACCATGCAGCCTTTGCCTGGCTATCGTAGGCCTGTTTCAGTACATTGTTTTCCAGGCCTCATGCTTGTTGCTTGTGATTTGTGAGTTTCCATGTGGCTGGTGGCCATTTCTGGTGGGAGTTATAAGTGTGCTGCTTTTGCCATTTAGGCCTGCATGGTTTTCCTCTTGGCTTACTGCTTGCATCCATCCCCTTTGCCAGCTGCAGCTCCCTGAATGATGTGATGAGCAAATAATTTATTGCCAAACAGGGTCCACTTGTATTACATTTGTATTTTGGTTGTCCTGACAGTGTACACAGTATACCAGGAAAGCCCTTGTTGACAGTCTCACAAATGGCTACACTAATTTATATCTTTTATTTGTTTGTTTGTACTACTAGTAATTGAACCACAACAACAAATGCAACGTTTCACTGATGTTCTTCTCCTGGCTTCTTTGCTTTTAGGTGCACAAAAAGACAGAGGAGGAGGTGTCATCATCAACATCACCCGTTGTACTGCCAGGCTGAAGTCCTGCTGCGCGTCACGTCCACGTGTGACCACAGACATCTCTGCAACTTGTGCACCTGCGTCCTGCTGACATCTGAAGAAGATGGCCCCAAAGAAAGATACAAGGTCCTCCAGTAGCAATAAAGTTGCCAGTCAGAAGGGAGAGAAGAAGGAAGTGGCACTTGCCAAGACTGGGGTGCCGGCCGATGTGTTTTTTGGGAGAAAAAACGTACGCCTGCAGCAGCGGTGTCCAGCGGGGACCAAGCTGGGAGCAGCACCTCTGCATCAGTGGCCCCACCCCAGCAACCTAGGCCCAAGCCCATGACTGTGGCAGAGGTAGCCAGTCTACTAACGACCAGTGATGTTGAAATGTCATTATCGCAAAGTAGTACCCAATCCACGCACTCGCAGGCGCAAACTCAGGAGATAAGTGGGCAACCCCAGCCGCAACCCGAACCGCAGCTGGAACTGCAACCACAGCCGCAACCCCAGCCGGAAACGCAACCCCAGCCGGAAACGCAACCCCAGCCGGAAACGCAACCACAGCCGGAACCACAGCCCACAATAGTAGCTGTTCCACCTGAAGTAGGGGCAGTTCAGGAAATCGAGCTTTTTGCAGGCGGAGAGGAGCAAGCCACTGTTCCAGAAGATCCAGTGTCTTCCATACCCCCAGCAAGGAAAAGGAGGCTTAGTACATCAACTTCTTCTTCAAGCCCCGCTTCTGATGATCTAGATGCCACTTGGAAGCCACCAGCTCAGCCTGAGAGTGATGCACACCACAAGACAAGGCTAGTGAAAAGGAAGGTTCCCGAAAGCCTTACAGTTATGGAGGTCGATTTAGACGAGGGGGTGATGATGATGAAGAGCCAGTCATCACGAACATCACTCCTGGGCCTGCGGAGATGGAGACCAACATTATTAGACTATCCCAAATCGCTGCGAGGGATGTAGCACGGATACCACCAACACAGGTAACGCCAACACGACCTCCAGCTTCCATATTTGCCTTTGCAAAGGCCCGGCAGGGACCTACATCAAGCTCAACCACCACCTCAGTAGGTGGTGGTAATGTAAGTGCACAGAGTCAAATTCCATGCACACCCTCCATTTCATCTGGTATTGAAAGTGGCACCTACAGCAGTGCCAGAAAGTTCTCCTCCCCAGTTTGGGACTTCTTTTCGGTTAGCAGTAAGGAGGAGAACATTGCTATATGCTCAATTTGTCGGCAGGCTGTTAGGCGGGGTAAGCTTGGTACAAACTATGGTACCGGAGGACAAACAAGTCATCTCAAAAAACACCACACTATCAGGTGGGAGGCTCACCTACTTCACTTACAAAAAAGTAAAACTGGACCCATTGCTGTTGTTGTGGATGAAGAAGTAGGGGAAGATATGATCGCGGAGGAAGGTCAACAAGAGGGAGACATTTATAGCCCTACCCCCAGCAGTGTACTGGCAACGCCCGCATCCTCAGCAACATCTCAGTGGCACAGTAGTAAGAGTCAACATGAGACAGCAAGGCAACCGGGCACTGCAATGAGCAAAAGTGCAGCGTCGTTGAGCCTAGCTGGGTTAAAGAAGAAAGGTGCAGCAGTAAGGAAAATATTCCAGCCTACCATTGACAGCATGCTTTGGTCGGAGGGGCAGTACCAACGCAACCACCCAACGGCACGGTTGTACAATGCGAAGCTCGCTAAAATGTTAGCGCTGGACCTTCTCCCTTTTTCATTTGTGGAAGGGGTGGGTTTCCTTGAATTTGTGTCGGCCATCTGCCCTAAATGGAAGGTTCCCAGCCGTTCCTATTTTGCCCGAGTTGCTGTTCCAGCACTACATCATGATGTGCTTGAATTGGTTGGACAAGCTTTGCAGCAGAGTGCTGTTCACAAAATCCACCTGACAACAGACATGTGGACCAGTTGCCAAGCCACTGATTACATGTGCATCACTGCACACTGGGTCTCTTTTGTGGGGGTTAGAGACAAGCTATCTGAAGTAGGTGCTGTTGACACAGCTGCAATTTTTAATGCTTCTCGGAAACATGCAACTATAGCCATGTTCGCCATGGAGAAATCTCATACTGCTGAAAACCTTTTGGAAGAGTTTAACAACAAGGTCTTTGAATGGCTGCGCCCCAGAGGGCTTCACATTGGTTTTGTTGCCACGGATAATGGCAGTAATATACTTAAGGCCATGACGCTTGGTAAGTATTTCAGGGTCCCGTGTTTGGCGCACTGCATTAACATTATAGTTCAAGACTTTCTGAAAAAAGAACCCATAGTCAGCAACTTACTGACCACCTGCCGCAGAATATGCACGCATTTCAGCCATTCTTTTAAAGCCCGGAAGCAGCTGCGGATCATTCAACGTGACTATAGAATGCCAGTCAAAGCACTGATCCAGGAGGTGGCAACACGTTGGAACTCAACGTATTACATGCTTGACCGTCTGTTTGAGCAGTACAGACCAATCAATGAATATGTCATGCAAAGGGCGGATGCTGCTGTGAAAGGCATGACCCTTCAGGTGGACCAATGGTGCCTAGTTAAATCTCTTACAGAGATGCTTCTTCCTTTCGAGGTCTTCACACGTGAAGTCAGCAAGGAGGACTGTACTATGGGCCAAGCTATCCCATTGTTGCACATGCTAGAGCAAGAGCTGAAGAGGGTGTGTGAAGCGTACATAGGTGTGGAGGAAAAAAAGAAGCATACCAGTTGGCGGAGAGCTTATCATGTCGCTTAAGTGAAAATGCAAGGGTGCAAAATAAGATTCTGTCACAACAACATTACATTTGTGCCACAATTCTGGATCCACGGTACAAAGCGGCACTGCACAGTAAGACATTACTCCCTTTTTCAGAAGTGGATGTTGCCCGGTACAAAACTTGGATAGCTGAGGCAGCCAGTACATTGGAAAATGAACGGCTGGTAATTAAAGGCCTCAAACCCACATCAAGTACTGCAGCAGGGCATCCTGCGTCAAGTTCAAGTTCAACTTCAGAGCCTGTGGGCAGTGCATTTGGTTCACAGCTGTCACCAACACTATCGACAACAGCAAGAACCGGATCATCTTCAGCCCCAGTACAAACGGCACAGAATTGGTATTTACAGCAAGGACTTGCTAGGTCCAGTGCTGATGCAAAGACAAAAGAGGGCGCACTAAGTTTAGCACCCCTGAACATTGACCGAATGGTCCAGGCCTACCTGGATGACCCAACAGAGGTCTTCATTGATCAAAACCCATTGCGGTATTGGTATGGCAAAAGGGGCCAATGGCCAGTGCTCAGCAGGCTGGCGATCAACTATCTGGCTTGCCCTATCGCAAGTGTCTCTTCTGAACGTGTTTTCAGTGCTGCTGGTTCCATTGTAACAGTGAAAAGGACCAGTCTCTCACCCATAAACGTGGAGAGGTTAACCATGATCAAAATGAATCAGCAATTTATACCACCTAATTATACAATACATGAATCACCGCAGGAAGATGAGGACAGCGGCTCAGGTGATGGAAGTAGCGTGTTGGATGCTGATTACCTACTTCTGGTTGAACCTCCAGAGTTTGAGGATGAGCTATACTTCCCTGACGGTGACAACTAGGCTTCCAGTTCTTACTGTGGTTCTCCCTTATTTACTTCTATTTCTGTGTCTGTCTTTCTGTTTGGAAACTTCAAATCACAACAAATCCATCACCACCGTCTTCTTATTTTATTGCCTTATGAGTTTCAGCTCTCTGCATTTCAGTCCACTCCTCCGAGTCCTGCTCCTCCATCCTCCTGAATCGACCTAAATGTATTGCCCTCAAGCCAGATGATTATTGGATGTAGCATAATCGAAGAAAACCAAATCTTGCCTCGTTGAGTCTCGCCAAAAGAAGTGGAACATGATGATGACTACTATAGCTATCACCCTTTCAGAGCCGATACAGACTGCCCATTAACTGAAGATGAGAAGGAACAGGTAATGAATGATGACATGCATTGGACGCTGACTGAGTGATTTGTGTTGTTGTTGTTTGTACTGTAGTGCATGAAGGTAATTCATTGTGTACTATTATCTAATCTACACACTAAAAGTAACCCAATGCAATGTTTCTTCCCAATATGGTTTTTCAATAACAATTTTCTACTTCTACTGCAGGCCGATCCATTGCATTTTGAATATGGAAAGGGGACTCAATCTGTACACTACTGCACACTGAGTTGGACAACACACCATGATGATGACCACAGTGACATTATCTCTTCGCACTCCAGTCACTCAGTACGATCCGAGATGATTGATGGAATAACTCAGTGCGTTTAATGAGTGCATTACAACAAGGTAACCAAGTCAACAACAACCACTGCAGACCTACATGTCTGTGTAGTGGTGGAGTCGAGTGTGGTGGTATGGTATGACTGACAGCGGGGCATTGATTTAGTCACTTAGTTTGTAAAATGCTATGTTGCTGTATATCTGCCTTGTCTGCCTCTGTCCAAAAAGGTACGCTAAATGGAGGATGTGTCACGGGTGCCGTGGGCCTGCTCAGTCCTGTTGTTGTTGGAGGTTAATGTTGGAAACAGACTAAGTTAGACATGATGTATCCAAATCCATGCCGCCTCTGAAAGTGTTCTTGTTGCACTCCACCGTAATTTTGGCATTTTTTTTATACTTGATTTTTCAATATCCCTTTGGTTTTCCCATCTGCAATTACAGGCCGGCCCTTACCCTGTGCTAGACTGGGAAAAACAACTTTCACTTACCTTACCAATGAATCTACATGTGCCAGGCAGGCAGTGGCGTCACGCAAGATTGATGGCCGGAGCGTCCATGGGATGGAGGAGCAAGACGAATGCCGAGATGCAACTCCCCATTTTGACCAGGATAACATACAGTGACAGTATCAACTTTCATCATCTTTTACATTTCGATTCTTTTTTTTGTCTTCAATCATTACTACTGTGTGTAGTTGTTTTTATGTTTGCTCTCTGCTTATATAATTCAATTCATCCCTACAGCATTTTTGGACTTTTCTTTGCTATCTTTAAGCCCGGGCGGGTACAAAAGAACAGAAACTGTATGTAATTCGGGTCTCTCTGAGGGCAGACAGGCAAGGCAAATAGCATAATATACTGCTGCCCTGTACTGTCTAATTGTCTAGTAGTAGTAGTTAGTAATATCATTAACCATCAAGTTATCATCATCATGCATGCATTTCCTTTTTCTCCCTTAACTGATTTATGGATATGGTTCTCTGCCAATATTGTGTTTTGTTGTTGTCCATGCGTACTGTTTTTCTTTCTCAAACCTTTCCCAAAACACCCCCTTCCCAACCATTCTTCAAACCCTAATCCTCTTCCCCCGGGCTGTGTGGCTTATTGAGGTGTGACTAAATTAAATGTACACCAATAATTTATCACACGCTTGCTGGGGCGGATGTGGCTAAAGCAACATAAATGCATTTTCAAGGCAGGGCGCAGATCTTCTTCTGCTTGCCCACCCTCCTATGAGCAGTATATTTGGGTTTTTTGTACCAAAGGAACCGAATCCATCAGCATTAAATGCCATCATAGATTGGATTTGTCATCATCCGAAACAGCACTAACGGTTACGCTTGTGTCGAGTCACGGACCACGGTGTACTGTAGGCCTAGTCGAGTGACTCGACACAGCTAGAGTTTGTAACTCTATGTACTAGGCTATCCCCGCAACCATTATGTTTCCTTGTATTTTGGCATATTATTGTTTGGCAGTAAGTTCCGTACTGTACTTTGTTCTACTACTCCTCCCACAGTCTCTCTCAGGCGACTGACTGTCTCATTTTCTTTTATTTGCAAGTGCTACTGCCAGGGTCTACTACTACTACACCACACCCATGGCATGTTGGGAAAGAAAACCATCACCACCATGCAGCCATCGCCGTGCCCAAGTTAAACATCAAGCACAGGTAAGAGAAGAGGTTTGGCTGAGGCATAATTAATAACTGATTTTTTTTCATTAATTCTATTTCACACACCCCTTTGAGTCCAGTTGCAGAATGCATAGATTATCAGGGGAGACTGACAGTACTAGTAGGACAAGTCCCTCAGTGACGGGTACCGCATCTGTCTGTTTGTGTCTTAGTAACTCAGCCAATTATTAAAATCAAACACTGGCTGTGGCACTGCACCAGCAAGGAAACCGTGTGACGTAAAACAGTAACCCCACCCACAAAACATTAACCACATCGTATATTAAGTCTAAATATGTAATTTAATACCCTAACAAAAATAAACTATGTAAAAAAATCCCACAACACCTGACCCACCCCCTCCCTAACCCCAACCAATGTTCATGTCCCGCAACGAAAAAGTCCAACAAATGTCCAAGTCCAAAACCCAACGCCCGATTCCCACCCACCCAAATAAGAACTAAAAAAGGGGCAATAAATTAACGGGGTCTCAGCGGGCTCGCCTCTCCAGGACACGGATGCGCTCCTCCAGCCGGGCCACGCGGCGCTTCAGCGCGCGGCAGTTGCATCCACAGTGGGGGTGGGCAGCAGTGCTTCTTCCTGTGTGGCGGAGGGTGGCTGACAGGCGGTGACGCCGTAAGACTGGGGTGGGGTGTCTGGGGCCCGGGGCATTGGAGGAGGCTGCAGCTGCTGCCGCCTCCTCCTCCTCCTCCTCTAGAACAACGAGGCGCCGGTATTCGGCCTGTATGGCCTCCAGCTTACGGCGCCGGGCCTTGGCTGCCAACTCCTTCCGGTTGACTTTAGGAGTAGCTATATCAAGAAGAAAAAACAAGACTATTGTAAAATATACTCTTAGCAAAGCAGTCAGACAAATACATTCTACACATAGTGGCACAGTAGCACTAGCAAGCACAGTACGTAACATTTGTGGTATGTATCTATCCTCCCACTACCTCAGCCTCGAACATTTGGGAGAGTTTCAGGCATTCCGCCACCCATGCATCTGATTCATATCACACACCTATGCATGCATGCCACGTATCCTTCTCTGCCAGTCATAAACATAAAATCTCGCCCGTCCTGCCTCCTTCCACCCTTCTTTCCCTTTTAGTTCAACTCATCCATCAAGGTCATCTGATCAGACTTTTATTCGTCTCCATAAAAATTTCACAGCTGAGTTGAAGTCCGATAGAGGCCATTGGTTACTCTCAGACTCCTGTCGCTAATGCTATTGCTAATGCTGCTAAGTAAAGGGTGTCTTCTTCAAACGGCGTTCACAACTACTTCTTACTTAAGTCTCAACAGTACAGTATACATTACACCCTTGCAGCGAGTGTAATGTCAATAAGTAAGGATTAGGAATATAACTTACCACCGCCCGCCACTGGTGCTGGCTCACCCCCTGCAGCTACTCCAACTGCCGCATCGCCTGCACCCTCAGCGGCCGCGTCACCTTCACCGCTGGCCCCGGTACTGGTGGTCGGTAGTACGCCTAGAAAAAACATTACACATTTTTCAGATGCCATATACACCTCCCCCTATTTTTCAATAGCATGAATGAAAAAAAAGTTAATAGATATACAACATACATCACTAGTATAAATCAGGTAGTAGACTAGACACTAGTAGTGTTATATGGTCCCTAGGGTCATTTTAGTCTTTGCTAAGTTACCCCGAGCCATGCAACCATTTTAGCTCTGTCTTTTATTTTTGCGCAAGTTACCTCGCAGCTTGTTGTGAAATACGCCTTTGAGGCCACATGAGCTCATACTGCTACTGTCTGAGCACTGCGTACAAGGTCGAGAAACAAGCGACTTTGTTATGGAGTTATGGTGTTAGTCCATATTGCTTATCCATAAAAAATAAATTACAGTTTTTGGCACGACTGAGAAATGCTTGCACTATACTAACGCGCACCATTTTTCTCATTACAGACGGAAGATTCACTTATAAGAAGAACCAGAGCTTTGCAGAGCTTATGATGTCACCACTACTAGGTTATTCTAAGGTGAGGGCTCCCCAGAATTCTCACATCTCCATTTAGAATTTTATATAAACTCGATTCCTACCAAGGGGAGGGTGGTTCGCCCACCACTGTTCAGTTATCATGATCTCGCCTTTTGGCTTCTATGGACTTTTAGTTGTAAGTAACTTGTAAGTCTAACTGTAACAATGTTTATTGTTTTAATCTTATACATTTTGCTGTTGCTGCTGCATTATACAACATACAGAGCTTGTCAGTTGGAAATAAAAAGAAACCTTTTGAACTTACATAGACTCGGTGGTATTTGGTGTGGACTTACACAAGAGTGAGCAAAAGGGTGTGCATTGCTTCCGCGACACAGGTTGGGAGTGTTATGTTGTCTGGGTTGTCTACTCATTGGGTATTTTGGGGGTGGGGGGGCCTTTCGGAGTAATGAGACACTATAACAAGTCGGTCAGGGGATTGTGGTGGCTTCCGATTGAGGTGTGAGGAAGGTCCAACCTCCCATCACCAACGACCTATTTTCTTGTGCAAAGTTCAGTATGTGCAGAATCCCTACAACAGTAGTAGTATGTCCTATCCTATCTAAACTTCTAAAATTTGGTTGGGCATTTTCTTGGTGGGAATTGTCAAAAAGCCTCAAGAATAAGAAGACTAGAAGTAGTAGAAGAGGACAACCGAAACTCAATGGCTATAGCTATTGGTGAATGAGTTTAATTTAAAATTTTTGAAATAAAGAGTGGGCAACTGGGCAAGCTTGGCTACAGACAGACTAATAGTAGTAGTACAGAGAGTCATAGATGCAGTTAGAGGCAGGGATAACAATAATTTAGAAACAGATAGTATAGAGCAAAGAAGATTTTGTAAAAATGCGAATCAGGATACCGAAATAATAGTTCGGAAAAAATAAGGTGCAGGAAAAGTTTAGGAAATATAATTATTAATATTAACCACTGGTGGACTTACTGGGGCCAGCAGCAGAGCCCTCCATAGAGGAGCGGTCCTGTCCCTGGGAGGCATCGTCCAGATCTTGTGGGCCCACCGCCTGCGACCCCGTCTTCTTGTCCCTGGGTGCTGCTGATCATGTAAGATTCCATAAAGAAAGAGACAAAAATTAAAGTTTGGTGTGAAATAAATAAAAAATTTGAAAATAGGCACCAAAAACATTTTTGGTTACAAAAATTGCAATAAAATTGACCTATCTGATCGACTGGTAGTATTGTGAGATTCACGGACCGTCTAGCAAGCCTAACTACCACCTGACCTAGCCCACCAATTCCAATCCAGACGGGCCAATTGTTCAGTAAGTCTGCATTTCCATTTATTTTAGTCCTCAAAAATGCATAGATGGAGGACACATGCATACATTTTTGCATACACCAAATTGTTGGCTGGTTGCTGCTAATGTTCTGCTAGTGATGATATAAGCCTATTAACACTCAGTAAACAAACTACAAAAGGTTCTGCTAAGGACTGGGGTAAGCATCACTCAGCAGCCCGTGACGTGACAGAGGATGCGTCACGCACACAACTTAGAAATTACCAACTAATAAGTAACTAAACCTAGCAATCCACCACTATCCCTTCTTAGTGGCACGAGGACAAAGGAAGGACTACTCTCTCTAGCATTACATCACTTAAGTTCTCTAAAGTAAACTCTTACATAATCATCAGGCCAAGCGAGCGCAAAGTTGCAAACAAGTAAGATTAGTAGCGTCGAGCGCCTGTGTCATAACAATCACCGATTTTTAAACGTCATTTACCTGCAATGTAAGCAGCAGCATTCTTGCTGGTCGGAGAAAAAAAATTATTCGCAATATATAACACAGAGCAGAAGAACACAAAGTAGTAATATTAAATAGCTACTCACCAAGCCCCGGGACCTCCACTCCTAGCAGGTCCAGCAGGTCCTGCTCCCGGTCCAGAATATCGGACCACCGGTGCGTCAACTGATTCTGGGTGCGCCGGACACCAGAGCAGCGAAACACTGCCCGACGCACCTTGCCCCACCGCTGACGACGCTCCCGGAGACCGTACCCGGACCCAGGCCTGCCGCCTGCTGCCAGGGTTAAGGGGAGGTGGCGCTGAACGAAAAAACCAGTGCGGCCACCTCCGCCTCATTAAATAAGGCCCGTGCCTGCACCCCTCTTTGGCGCCGTCTTCCGCAAGGAAGGCGGTCGCGGCTCTGGCTCCGACTTCGAGCCCTGTGTCCCTTTGCCATGGTTCTGGGTAGGCGGGGGCGGAAAAGAAAAGGTAGGAATTAAATAAAGTAAGTAAAAGAAATGAAAAAGCAGGTAATAGAAAATGTGTGAAAAAGTAGTTAAAAACACACAAAAAGTAGAGGAAAACTCAAAATATAGAATCAGGAAAATAGAGAGATAGATAATAAACAAAAAAGACCCAAAATAAGTTTACAGAAACAAAGGATTGAAAAGATAGAGGGAGGATTGAAAAGCAGGCCCAGAACCATAGAAATAGAGTGAAAAACAAGATGGCCGCGCCCATTGCGACCGCATGGGAAAGTTTGCGCGATATTTCCCCCCGAGCACGCAAAAAGCGTCGCGAACACGTAATACGCGTTCCCGAACAGGAAACCCTTATCGCGAACGGGCGGGAGCATGCAATACGCGACCCGGAACAGGAAATACCATCGCGAGCGGGCGGGACAAGTGAAAACAAGATGGCCGCGCCCATTAGCGACCGCATGGGCAAGTTAGCGATATATTTCCCCGCGAGCACGCAAAAACACATCGCGAACGGACGGCACAAGCAATTCCGCGATTTCGCTGAAGTTCCGCGAGCTCGCGGAATTTGTTAGCAATTTCGCGAGGATTTGCGTAACGCGACTACGCACATTCCGCCCACCCCTGGTAATTGGATGTGAAGGATGTTTGGTTAAACATGCCAAGGGAAATCTTATTAGCCACAGGAAACTCAGTTGCGAAACTCCAGATAAAAGGGAATTTTTCTATTTAGCACTTCTGCAACTTTTCAAGCCTTGGCATAGTGAAATGGAATTACTTGGAGATTTTGACTGCTATGAAGATTCTTTTAATGCAAGTAAAGATAGCATTCAATGCACAATTTTTCCAAATTATCGACAAATGTTAAATGAAGAGATTGAACAAGAAACTACTATTGCAGCTGAAATAGCTAGAGACAGTTCTCAAGAGAGTCAAAGTTCTGCTCCACTAAGTCAAGATCCATTAGGACAACAAATTCTTGAAAATTAAGCAGCAATAGCCATGAATGAAGTAGAAACTGCAATGCAACAAGCACAACAGGATATTATTGAGTTCGGAAACTTGGAAGAACAACTAAATATTGAACAAAAAGAAATATATCAACAAGTGACACAACAGATACAGCATGGTTTACTGCATGAAAAAAAAAAGAGTGCAAATGTACATCATTTAAACCTATTCAAATGTATATCAGTGGTCAAGCTGGAACAGGAAAAAGTTTCTTAATTGAAGTTTTGACCAGTTATCTACACAAAACCACTGAATCACATTTATCTTGTGTTGTAACTGCTCCAACTGGGTTAGCAGCACACAACATTAAAGGGATTACATTACATCGATTACTCAAGCTACCAGTTGAACATGAAAATAAGTTGGAATATCACAAGCTATCTGGAGAAGCTTGTTATGAAGTTTCAAGAGTACTAAAGAAAATGAAACTTCTGATCATTGATGAGGTGAGCATGGTTTCAAACTTAATGCTTTCCTTTGTACATTTAAGAATGCAACAGATTTAAAAAAAGATTATGATGTTTTATTTAGAGGAAAACATGTAATTGTATTTCGGCTATCTACTACAACTTACTCCAGTGAAAGGGCAACCAGTTTTTAAAACACTTGTCCATGAAGATACCAGGAAATCTTTGGGAAGTATTGGAAATGTAAACATTTGGTCTCATTTTGAATATAAAGAACTTATGAAGAATATGCGACAAGCAAGTGATGAACATTATGGAAGCATTTTTCAAGATATAAGAATTGGTGGTTTGACAAAACATGGTAAAGAGACTTTACAAAGTCGGCTACTAACGAACTTGTTTCCAAATGAAAACATTGCACCTGAAATAGTGTACAAACAAATTGGAGAAAACAAGTCTATAGTTTGCCTAATGCCAACACTGCAAGAGTGTTCTACATTCAATAGAGAACTTTTGAAACTGGAAAAACAACCAATAGTGAAAATGGAAGCCATTGATAAAATGGAGCACGAAGGAGTTACTATTCTTCTCTCAGAGAAATTACAGTCAAAATTGAATTCTTTGGAAAAGTCAGTGTCTAAGACTGCAGGTTTAGAAAAGACTTTATATGTATGTGTGAACTGTCGGGTAATTTTACAGCGTAATTTGAATGTAGACAAAGGTTTAGTAAATGGAGCAATGGGAAAAGTTATTGATTTTGTTAATTATCAGAACATAGATGGAATTGAATTTTTAAAGATTAAATTTGATCAGATTGAAGAGGTAAAACAGATTGGACGTTGTGCTGGTTGTTTTTTGCTTGTAAAAGACTTGTATGTTCGTAGAAAACAGTTTCCTCTTTCTTTAGCATATGCTGTGACCATTCATAAATCTCAAGGTTAAAGTGTAGACAGTGCTTTGGTATATATTGGAAGTACAGTGTTTAAAGAGGGCATGGCATATGTTGCATTGTCTCAAGTAAGAACATTATCTGGTTTGTATTTGATTGATTTTGACGAGAATAAGATTAGTACTGATGCAAATTGTGTAAGAGAGTATAATCGGTTAAAAAGACTTTATGCTCCTAACTTAGGACAATATCCTGTATATGAAAATGTGTAGTATGTCCAAAACGAAAGTATGACAAACATTCTAGTGAGGTTGAGAAAAAGAAAACAATTCAAGAGAATGATGAAGCTGCAAAGAAAATGAAAATTGACACTGTTGATGATATTGTAGGATACCAGTTAGAAAATAGTTCAGGTATGAACTGCTATGCTAATGTCATTGTGAATGTTGTGTTTTATCTAGAAGATCTTCATCATCAAATTATGAAAATCGAGAAAAAAGATTCTGTTCTTTATTACATTATATTTTTCAAAAGTTAGTAACTGATAGGACTAAAATCAATTCTGCTTCTGGCATACGGCCTTTTTTGGATATATGTACTGGTTCATTGCAATTTACACTTAATGTACAACAAGATGCACAAGAATTTCTTATGTTTATGCTTGCAGTATTGGAAGAGGAAGGAAAAGAAATTGGAAATTTGTTTGGACTAAGTTACAGATGGGATCATGAATGTGAAGAATGTTCATTTTCTTCTACCACTGAAATAGACACTGAACGATTCATATATTTGACGATACCAGGTTGCAAAACAGTGTCTTTTAACAAATTAGTAAAAACAGCTAATCAAGATATGAAATGTTCTCATTGCAAATCAGAAATGTTGTCAACATTATTTATAGACAGATTTGGACAATATGTCATTTTAATGCTACCATGTTGTAGAGCAGATGGAAGAAAATTGGAAACCAAAATAAAAACATTTGTGGCAAGTCAAGTATCAATTTCAGGAAGAACTTTTAAAGCAGTGGCTATTATTTTTCATGATGGACCTACTACAACATCTGGACACTATACTGTGTATTTAAAGTGCAATAAAGGATGGACACATTGCAATGATGCCCATTTGGAATTCAAATGTTGGTTGGCTTATGAATTACCAAATTCATATCTGATGTTTTTTATGCCAAAGTTTTGAAAACATCATTCAGCCTATTGGGAAGATGTGAACACGAATTAACAAGTTTATTTTGGATATTTTTAATGCAAATGGTTTGGAAAAATTTTTCGGCCTATTGGGAAGATGTGAATAATTACTGTTTGGATTATTGTTTGTGCTAATTCTTATTGCATTTGAAAAATTGTGTTTGAAAGAAGTAGTTTATATATTTGATCCTTATATTATACGCGATGTAAATGAGAGTGTATATTTTACAAAATGTACTTCAGAGAAGTAAAAGATTTAATGTAGATTTTTACAATCTCATTGATTGAATTTTTTTCACCGCTGTTGTATGATGATCTACATTGAAATCACTGTGTATGGTGAAATTCAGTAGAATCTGAGAACAGCAAAAAAGGGAAACTGAATATGGTATGTAATTCTAAAATTATAATATTATATGCAATAACACTTTTTCGTCTTTTTTTTTACAGAAGGTAATACTAAAGTTTGAAAAGATTTTAAATTCAGTTTACAACAAAACTACTGTAAAATAGTTCCACTGAGTTTCGCATCTTCTTAAATAAAAAAGATAAGATAAAAGAATGTAATAAGCATGATAATGTGAACTAATGTTTACAGTGACTTTTACTGCACTCATCCATTCTTTCAAACACTACTCATGCAGTCATCTATACAGTTAGGCACTGTTCCCACACTCCTCCAATCACCCATGCACTATCTATACAATTTTTCAATCACGTATCCAGTACCCATACACTTATAAGATCACCCAGACACTACCTATGTAATTCCTTCAATCACCCAGGCACTATTTGTACACTCATGCAATCAGCTAGACATTACCGATACACTCTTCCAATCACCCAGGTATTACCTATATACTTCTAAATCCTCTAGACATTACCCCTACACTCATACATTTACCCAGACATTACCTATGCATTCCTCTAATGCTCAGACATTACACTTGCACTCATGCAATCACTCAGACATTACCCCTGCAGTTCTGCAATCACACAGACATTACTAATGCACTCCTCCAATCACCCAGGCACTACCCATGCACTTATGCAATTACCCAGGCATTACCTATGCACTCCTTTAACCAGTTAGACAGTACCAATGCACTCCTCAATTCACCCAGACATTACCTGTGCACTCATGCAATCACTTAGGCAGTACCCATGCACTCCTCCAATCACCCATACATTACTCCTGCATTAATGGAATCACCCAGGCATTACCCATGTACTCCTTCAATCACTCAGGCAGTATCTATGCACTCCTCCAATCACCCAGACATTTCCCCTGCACTCATGCAATCACTCAGGCATTACCTATGTACTCTTTCAATCACTCAGGCAGTACCCATGCACTCCTGCAATCACCCAGGCACTACCCATGCACTCCTCCAATCACCCAGGAACTACCCATGCACTTATGAAATCACCTAGGCAAAACCTATGCACTCTTTCAATCACTCAGGCAGTACCCATGTACTCCTCCAATCATCCAGACATTACCCCTGCACTCATGCAATCACCCAGGCATTACCTATGTACTCTTTCAATCACTCAGGCAGTACCCATGCACTCCTCCAATCACCCAGGCACTACACATGCACTCCTCCAATCTCCCAGGCACTACACATGCACTCATGCAATCACCCAGGCATTACCCATCCACTCCTTCAATCACCCCGGCAGTACCCATGCACTCTCCCAATTACCCAGTCACTACCCATGCACTTATGGAATCACCCAGGCAATACCCATGCACGCCTTTAATCACTTAGGCAGTACCCATGCACTCCTCCAATCAGCCAGACATTACCCCTGCACTCATGGAATCACCCAGGCAGTACCTATGCACTCATGCAATCACCCAGGCAGTACCCATGCACTCTTCCAATTACCCAGGCACTACCCATGCATTTATGCAATCACCCAGGATTACCCATGCACTCCTTCAATCACTTAGGCAGTACCCATGCACTCCTCCAATCACCCAAATATTACCCTTGCACTCATGCAATCACACAGGCAGGTTGTCTTGTACTGTCAATTCCATTATTTCCTTTGATTCTACACCATTTCCGCATAGCTTGGCACTTCACTATGCACATTGATGGCTCACAGCCAGCAGTATATTGTTATATTGTTTGTCGAGTTATTTATACAACGTGGTAACATCACATTTGTAACCCTTGCTATTCAATTCTAAGACTATCGGCTCCATTCCAATATGGCGACCGATTTCACACGAACACCCACCGGTGAATTGCTATGTCATTCATTATTTAACTTCCGGAGCATTTTGGCCCGGCATAATGGTTCAAGAAGACACGCTAGACTCCACGTCCATCGGGATGTTTCATCTCATTGTAAGTACACTATTTAATTCACTGTTGAATCGTTAACTATTCTTGTTAACCTATTCCCGGATTACTGAACACTGCATTGGTTACATTTAGGTGTAAGCGTTACAACTTACGAAGCTGTATCGTGAGTAATCCTCTAATTGTTACACCTTTGAAGTTCAGCTTCTCACATTCGCTTTTGTGCACCGCATCCTAGTCACTTTCGTCTCCAGTTGATTTTCATTAGAGACGGTCGCCCGGAGCACTTGTTCTAATCTCTCCTCGAAATCTACCACACGCTACTGCGTTCGGTTTACCTCATTTCATTATCAGTTGTTTCGTAGTTCATTTTTAGGGTTGCATGTTTTTATTGCCTTGTTTTCACCCCTGATATTTGGTTGTACTTCTGCCTATACTTGGTGTCTCGTAGAAGTTCGCATGAATCACACTTTCATTACACCCTTTTATTCCAGGTTTCTATCTGTTTCACATCACTCATACCGTTTTCTGTAGACCTTCAGTGCACCGTCACACGGGTCTTGACCAATCTGGAATAATCCACGGGACATAAGGTTATGAATTATCTTTCATTGACACTAGCCCCTTTTACACTTTCTCCCCTATACGATGTTAGACACCATTTCTGACAATTTGTTTTGTATGACATAGACAGTTATGCTGGGGTATTTTCCTCATGCCATTGCTGTTCATTCTTTGTAGATCTTTCCCCTAACGAAGGGCACTGGTCTACCCGAAATGCATCGGGATGGATAAGAATTTTGTGTTTTTGGATCTCTGTCAAACACACCAATTGAAGTTGGATATGAATGTATATCTAAAATCTGTGTAAATAAAAATTGAGCACCTCACTAAGAGGAAGAATCAAAACTGCACTACATTTCATTGAATGAACTTGTTTTCTACCCATTTGATGGGTTCCACAGCTGTGCTCAGGGGGACATCTCCTAACTAGGTGATGCTGCTTGTTTTATCACTGATGACATCTCAAATGACATCACTGATGACATCATCCAGTGACTGTGTGTTTGTATAAAGTTTAAATATGTTTTATATATATACCTAGGTGTATTGAAGAATGAGTGGGTGTATAAGTGTCTGGATGGAGGATTTAGTAGGTGCGTGACTGACTGTTTAAGTGAGTGATTACATGTGTCTTACTGAATGCATGGATTAGTGACTAAACTGTGTGAATGTCTGTATCAGTCTGTCTGTTGTTGTATAAGCTGCTGCATGGGTTGGTCAGTAGCTACATGAGTGTCTATATGGGTTATCGATTGGTTGCCTGAGTATTTGTATGGGTGCCTTAGTGTGTGTGTGGGTGGGTGGGAGGTGTGTGACTCTGTGCATAGATGTTTGAGTGGTTGATTCACTGGGTGTATGGGTTCAAGAGTGCATGTGGAAACAGCTGTATGGGTTGGTGAGTGTGTGAATGGGTGTGTTGGTGAGTGAATGGATGTCTCAGTGGTACATGTCCAAGTAACTACATATGTAAAAGGCAGTGTATGTGAGAGTTGGTGTATATAAATGACTATACGTGAGAGTCAGTGATTGTGAGAGTGGCTGTATGGATGAGTGTGTACTTGTATCAGTGATTGTATAAGAGAGTAAGTATGCGTTTGTTTCTGTTTGAATAAGTGATGTGGTGTGTGTACAACTGTATAGGTCAGTAAATGAAAGTGTGATTCATTCTTTGCATAACTGACTAGGTGTGTGAGTAACTCTGGATGAGTGGTGGTGTGTGAGTGTCTGTATAGGTGTATGAGTGCATATGATAGTGTTGTATTGATGAGTGACTGCATGTATGAGTGATTGTATGGGTGAATAAGTGGATGTGTATGTAGACCCAGGAATCAGTGAGTGCGTATGTAGTAACTGGTATTGTGTGTTGATGGTTTCGAAAATGGTAGTCTGTATTTTACAGTGGGTATATCAAAGGTTATATTAGAGTGTGAGGAGGTGCATCAGATTTTCACGTGGATGATGTAATCAGTGATGTCATCAATGATGTCACTGACCATGTCATGAATGATGTAATATGTGACGTCATCAGCAGTGCATTGCGGGGGCGCGAGTTATAGTTAGCTGAACTAACTATAACGGCGGAATTTCTATGGTTTTGTAAGAGTGAAATGTCCAACTAACTATAATGTCCCTGAAACCTATGGTTTTTTCAGTGAATTTGTAAGGTTTTTTAAATGCTAATTTCTAACTATAACGTGCCTGAAACCTATGGTTTTTTCAGTGAATTTCAATGGTTTTTTTAAATGCTAATTTCTAACTATAGCGTCCCTGAAACCTATGGTTTTTTCAGTGAATTTCAATGGTTTTTTAAATGCTAATTTCTAACTATAACGTGCTTGAAACCTATGGTTTTTTCAGTGAATTTCAATGGTTTTTTAAATGCTAATTTCTAACTATAACATTCCTATTAAGTCCCCTTGAATCCTGAAGGTCCCTGGTGGCCAAGTAGCCCACCAGGTACATCCAGTAAGTGCCACAGAGCTGCGTTGCAGAGAGGTGTTCTGAGGCCACGCCCCTTTTTACACCACGCTGCAAACGCGGCTTCTGGTGCATACTGGAGGTACCTGGTGGGCTAGTTGCCCCCCAGGGACCCTCAGTATTCAAGGGGAATTAGTTCCCCATCTTACAACGCGCCAGGGGGCGCGTTTGCAGAGTGCTGCAGGGAGGGGGCGGGGCCTCCAGCGCGATGCCGGCTTTTATTTTTTTGTTGTTTTTCTGAAGGGGGCTGTATGACTCCCCTTCTTTTCCCTTTTTTGTGGCCCTGGGGACCCCATCCCCGAGGGCCTGACCCCTACTTTTTAAATGGGAAGGGGGCCGCGTGGCACCCCCTCCCGAGGCCAATATCGGCCCCGGGGACCCCAAACCTGCTCTCCCTTCAATGAAGCAAAGCAGTGTTTGCAATGACAAGGCGGGAGCAGCACGGCTCCCGCCCTGTCATTGCAAACAGCAGTGTCCCGGGAGTGGGCACCCCGGGACACTGCAGGAGCCGGCCCTGGGGGTGGCGGTCCCCAGGGCCATGGAGGGCTCCAGGAGGGGGGCCGTGCGGCCCCCCTCCCAACTATTTAAAGCCCCGGGGAGGTGGCGGTCCCCGGGGCTTGGGGGTGTCCATAACGGACCCCCGCATTTCAATTCTAAATGCCCCGGGGAGGTGGTGCTCCCCGGGGCAGTGTGGGGGGCTTGAGCCCTCCCACACAAATGATATATTACAGCCCCAGGAGGTGGCGGTTCCCGGGGATTGGGGGGCCCGAGAGGCCCCCGCCCTTTTTTATGAAGCCCCGGGGAGGTGGCGGTCCCTGGGGCAGCATGGGGTGGGTGGGACCTCCCCACGCACTATTTTCTAATAAGCCCCGGGGAGGTGGCGGTCCTCGGGATGCGAGGGGTGCCGCGTGCCCCCCGTACATAATCTACATAGCCCCAGGGAGGTGGCGGTCCCCGGGGTTGCGGGGGCCCCCGCTATTATTTTTTCACAATGCCCCTGGGACCTGGCCCACCCGGGGGCCTCATTAAAATGAAGCGCGGGAGCCCGCGCTTCATTTTCTTTTTATTTCGGCGGGATTTGCGACCCCAGCACAAATTCCGCCAAAAGTTTTCTTTTTTTAATGCTTTTTTTGGCCCTGGGGGTCCTTGTGGGACCCCCTGAGCAGGTCTAGGGGGTCAGGGTGTTTCTACCCTGCCCCCTTTTCTTGTTTTTTAGGTCTCGCCTGAGCCAGCGCATGCACTGCTCTGGCGAGACATTTAGTGAGTGGGCTTTAAAAAGCGGACCACAGCTTTTTGTGTGGCCTAGAGCGTGCGGTTATGCGCACAGTTACGAGCAGAGGCGCCATCTGGCTTTCCTCTCTCGTCATGGCTCATTAAGTGCATCGCTCGCGGGCACCCTTACAGCCTTCGATCGAGATCACTTTCACTTTGACGGCCGCGCGGCCGCGTCACGTTCACGGCCGCGCGGCCAATGCTTGTTTAGGACTTGTGCCCTGCCTGTGCCCCGCCATAGTTTTACCACAAACTGCCATCTCTTCGTGACTGTTAGCTGAGGCTGAAATGGATCCGAATTTTCTTTGAATAGAAATGTAAAACTATTGTTATTACAACCGTGAAACTATATGGATGTTACCATTTTTTTAAATACATAAAGTAGCTAAAAAGGACTCATTTTTCCAATGAACATCTCCACGCAGATAACTTTGTGACCTACTGGCAGTGAGCGCCTTTTTCATATGAATGACGTACCGTTTGCAAGAGAAAAACTTTGCTTACCCTACCCCTACATTTTCCGTCTACCCGTGCCTTTTCTGCTCCCTTGTCCTGCACTTACTCAGCCTAACGGCACTTTTGCACTTGAATAACTGCACGCCTGCTCAGAGGACCCTGGTTCTGTGAATGAGGTGTCCGTCTTAGCACCAGAGATGCACTTTCTTGGACTCGAGGGTGAAACTTACAGTTGAGTCATGTTCCCAAGATGAAAGGGAGGGCAGGATCACACGTTAGATTTTTGGTTCCACAAAGGACACTTTATCCGCTGAACAGGGTCCCCATCTTCCCCCACACTCACTCGGTTATAGCGCCGTCTATCGACGCAGATCCAGACGTCCCCCAGGCCCTCTACTCTTTGATAGACGCCCACTCCCGGACGGGAGCCAGCGAGATGAAAGGTTACTCTTGTAAAAGCAGGAACTGTTTTCATTGCGATAGATTTCCTCAAGCCGGGACTTCTGGAGTTAAACAACTTAAGTGTTCTTAAGGGCCTCTTGGGAGATTGGGGAGCGGATAGGGATCACAAGACCGATGACGTCAACATACTCATGGCGTCTACAGCTGATCATGAATAAGGCACAACCAATCAGGGTATATACAACATGCCTTTTTTTATATATATATAGCGCAAACTCATCCCGAAGGCATTGGAGCGCTTTACATGAGCACCAGTTATGTTACACAAGGACACATTCGTTTTTTGGTGGACACGGGGAGATTAAGTGATTTGCCCAGGATCACAGGATGTTGAGCAGACGGTCTCCCAAAATCTTGACATTCTTTATAGAGCGCTTACATAGGCCCTTATCTACCTAATATTGGTGCATAAGTGAAATTGAAGCACTAGGAGAACATGCCATTAAACCAAGATTAAACCAAGATCACATTTTTAAACACTACTGTGTTACAAGGGCTTAAGAATGTCTAGAAAGAAATAGTTATTGCTTTGCTTCATATTATACTCAAGTCTTGGGATATGGCCTAACACAATAGCATTATTTTTTAACCTCAGAGAGGTGAAATGCCGTGTTGGCCACACACTGCGAGTCAAACACGTAGCCAGCATGTTTTGTGCAGAACTATGCAGCTTGAACTTGCCCACCGAGCTACCTAATTACAGTAAGAAACCTTCATAAGACTTTACAGTGGTGGCTGCTCACCCATCGTCTCTTAAGCATATTTTTGCGAGGCGCATTGACCAGAGCAGATGTGGTCAACGCTTTTGAAGTAACTTTCTATCAGTATGTGATTGGACGGGTGAAATAACACGAGCAGCTTCAAGGCTGAATGAGCCTAATGTTAGATACACGCAGGGTACATTATCTACACGTCTTAGCTCTACAAGACGTCAGCAGTAGACCACGTGCTGGAAACACCTGCCTAGAAGTTGGTCTTCACAATCTTAAAGTCATAGTGACACTACGCCTGCTTCTGGAAGGCGTGGGGCATTCCTCACACTGCAGAAATTAACATTTCACCCTCACACATTTACTTATGTTTTTGGGACCCCTAAAAGAGGGAAAAAGGCATCCATCAACAAAAACCATAGAGCTAAAGGCACACCTCTGTGTCTCCTAATCGTAATACCTCAGATTGTGTGTAACGTAAAGTGCATTAGTAAAGTGTGTGTTCACCCCAAATGGTAACTTCACGCTGAAATAACAGATGTTAGCTACCCAACTCAATGGTACTAATTTTATCAATCTCAGAAGGATGAAAGGCTGAGGGAACCCAGAAGGATTCAAACCTGTGACCACAAGGTCACACAGATCCCTGTAGTGAATGCATTAGTCCACTGAACCACCAGACCTGGCACATTGCATATTTTATGGTTGGGAAATGTGCATTTGCCCCTTGGTACAATCCCCTTTTCTACGTGTTATCACATATTATGTGTATGGAATAGTTTCTTTCCCTATAGCTTTTGAAAATATGGGGATGCTCAGGGAACTTTTCACCCTAATTTCTCACATAAGGGCCTCATTTAGATGCACAATGTAATCGGGCATGCGCCTAATATGGTGACTATCCCTTCCAGCCACCTCTCAGGCCTTAGCCTCATTTGGAGGTGACATGAGAGACGATCTTCCATTAGTCCAGCTCCAGCCACCTCTATCACTGGAAACACCATTGCAGCAGGACAACCACCAGCTTCTTGGCTTTGGAAGGCCTGCCCAGTGTAGGATGCAGCTTCCAACACTGATTACTCCTGTTGAGGACCGCCATGTCCACCATGGAGGTCCTGGACAGGGCACGACAAGCTATGCCCCCTACAAGCTAGGAAAAAACTCCTATGGTGTCATGGGCATTAATTCTTTGTTTTTCAAAAGCCAGTTTCAGTTTGGAGTGCTTAAAAACATAGGGGAAATGCTGGCATGGCCGGCCTGCCGGGATTCAGCTGTGTCAGCAGAAACAGTTTCAGCAAAAGTTTCTCGCAGTGTGCGTAAGATTTAAGCATGTCAGACAAGTAACCATAGAACCGGCAGGGCAAGACTTCCAGCACCTCTGTGTATTAGAAGCCTGACCACCCAGGGCGAAATGAGTCTGGTTTAGAACACCCCTGAGAAGGTTTGTGAAAGTCCACAAAACGATGACTTTTCATAGGAGCGTCAAACATTCCTACTGGTCACCATCAAACCTTTACCTGGGAACGCTTAGTTTGCAACCCTTGGCTGCATGTAAGAAGGTGTTTCTCTGCAGCAAGAACAAGGGTTCAGTGAGAAGTGACCAGGTGAGGGTTCTCTCAGATCCCAACACTCACCTTGCAGCAGAACAAGGTCATGAGATGGAAAGACATACCTGTGGCAGGCAGAGGGTCTTCGATGAGAAGACGACCTATGCATCAGTATGTACAGAGCACCTTCTCAACCCAAACCCCAAAATGAGAGCAGACTGTACTAACTATGTACAGTCCAGGAAACTTGTCAAAACTGCAGGCCCCGTTCACAAAGGTAAACTTCTACTTTTGTGTAAGTTTACTATTTTTCAGTATTCACAAAGGTAAGTTATTGTATTGTATTGTATTGTAATTGCATTTGTATAGCGCTTACTACCCCTGACGAGGCGTTGAAGCGCTTTTCAGCGAGTAGCACGCTACTCCGGGACCCATAGAGGATTAGTGTTGAATTAGTATAGTGAAACATGCAAGTAAATTTTAAGTGGTGGATATGTTAGTCAGTTATTTGGATTCGGAAGGATAGCAGAAGGATAGAAGAGGAACAAGCATTAAAAATGCAATAGGTCTCGCCTTTCATTAAGTTAAAGCCATTTGCTTTGCTATACAATACCATAAGCAAAGCAAATGGCTTTAACTTAATCAAAGGCGAGACCGATTGCATTTTCAATGCTTGTTATCTTTGTTTTACTGTTTTCTTGAGACTCGGTTCTACTGAGTCACAAGATGGCTGCCAACACTTCCTGGTTTGGAGTGTTGGCAGCCAATCACAGTGAAGCTCGTGCTCGGGAGGGTTCGCGAACCCACCGCTGCCCTAGATATTGCAACTTTTTCTTTTTCAAATTTCTCAGCAACTACTGAACAGATTTACACCATTTGACAAGAAGGACTCTTTCTGAACCAATACCTTCCTTTTTGCCAAATTTTTGTCTAATTCCGTTCAGCAGTTCGGAATGTAGCTTTGTCTAAACTTTCCTATGGAAAATAACATGGGGAAAACGTGTTTTGGGACCCCCTTTTTTTCTCGGCCCCCGCTTGGCGAATCACCCCGAAACTTTCAAGACAGGAGCTGACCGGAGCTGATCACTAGTTTTGAAAATTTCGCGAAGATTCGTCAACCGGCGCCAAAGTTATTGGGAAAACAAAAACGCTTTTCCTATGGAAACTAGGTCCTAACTATAGCTACCTACTGGCGACTGCCAGTAGGTTATATATATATATATATATATATATATATGTATATATATATATATATATATATATATATATATATATATATATATATATATATATATATATATATATATCCAAAACCTCCAAACACTCCAAAAGGAAGACGGGGCACTCAAGGCTGAGTTTCACAGTGGATTTATTTCTCGATCAACACAAACACGGTCTCACAGGACACGTTTCGGCCACTGCCTTCTTCAACTAGTGAGTCTCCATTTTGTTTTTACTTATATAGTGCACAACACAGATTGCCGGGTGGTCAACAATAGACATGGAAAAGTTTGCAGCCACGCACATTCAAAAAATATATATAAATATATGTCACTGTAAATCACATAGTTGCACCACTTAATGTTGACAGTAATACATATAAAAGAAAATAAGAAATATAGACATTGTCGCTGTTTCTATTCTGCCTCTGTAGGCACAGGCATATCTATTGCCCCTTGTTAATAAATGTAAAAAACAGGTAAAGCACAATAGTATGCAAACCAGTGCCTATGGGTTGTGCCCAACCTAGCGTGACATACTAGTTCCAACAGTCGCGAAGTTATGGTGATAGAGTTCTGATAGGACAATCAAGCCCCAGTGGGCTAGTCTCACTCTAGGAGATCCAATCCCTACGTAATTGTACGGGACAAGTAGGACCAACTCTAAAGAGGCATCTGTCAGGTCATAGCCCCACTAAAAAATATGAATACCAAATAACATAAAAAAGAAAAAGAGCTAATAAGGTCTATACCTCGATTCAGTATACGTCCTTAATACCAGAATGGTAACAATGAGGCAATCTTACTATAGTCACAACTAATGTCTGGTGCTCAGCCCAAAAGTTAATCTTCCAGTGATTCTTCCAGGACTTCACGACTACTCTGAATGCACTGGCATTCTCTAGTATCTGCAAAAAAGAAAAATAAGAACAAAATACCACATTAGTTGACCTATTATCAACTAAACAGATTACATTTTTTTTAAACATATTTGCAAAATGGATCATATAACAAGCTGCTGGTAACTTGTCTCTGCCCAATACTACACTACTCTTACTGACTGTATGTACAACAGGTTGTATGCAAGTTATAAATGTACATGCATTTCTTCACTGGCATTGAGTCCCTTAGGTTCCATACTATCTAATGCTAGTATGTATCTAGATTCAAGGATTCTGAGTTTCTTTTCCCTGTCACCCCTCCTCTCATCATTTCTTATCCCATCAATGACACTGTATCTCACATTTTCGATCTCATGTTCTGGACAAATGAGGCAGTGTTTGGCTAAGGCGTAGCTCAAATCTCTATTCTTCACTGCTCTCAGATGCTGTAAAATCCGCTTATGTACTTGTAAGGTTGTACTGCCCACATATCTTTTTCCACAGCCACAACTAATGGTGTACACAACATAATCGCTCTTACACGTGTAGTGTTCCCTCATCTTATGGGACCTGTTGGCTATCATGAATTCTTTCAGGTTTTCACCATTCCTGCAGGCTTTGCATTTATTGCACTTGAAAAAACCCTCTAAGGGATGTAACCATGTTTTCTTTTCCATTCTGATATCACTATGGACTAACTTGTCCCTAATGGAGTCTGCTTTTTTGTACGTGATCAATGGGTGTTTGGGTAGGTCCATACCTATGATAGGGTCTCCCTTGATCAAGTGCCAATTCTTTTGGAGTATGGTTCTGAGTTTCTGATGTCCTGTGTTGAATGTGGTAATGAAACAATGTTCAGGTTTCTTAATAACTGTGGGTTTGATCTTGTGTAATAACCTTTCTCTCGGAATACTAGCTATTCTGTCTGCCGTAGTTCTTATTGTCTCCTTATAGTAGCCCCTGGTAAGGAACCTCTTTGTCATTTCTGTCTGTGCACTATCATAGCTAGTTTCAGTGTTGCATATTCTCCTTGCCCTAAGGTACTCTCCGTGTGGTATGCTGCTTATTTGACTTCTGGGGTGGAAGCTCTTCGCGTGCAATAGGCTGTTCCCTGCACTGGGTTTCCTATAGAGTGAGGTAGTGATCTGTCTGTCTACTATTTCTATTTTCACATCAAGGAATTCTGCTTGTGTCCGACTAATGTGGCTTGTGAATTTAAGATTCAGACTATTTCTATTGATTTCTTCTACAAATTTCTCCGCACTGCTTACTTCTCCCGCCAAATAATGAAAATATCATCTATAAAGCGGAGCCACAGATGCATGTTATTACTCCATTTGTCAAGTGGTGGATTGTTAAGTATCTGATCTTCCCACCACCCCATGTGCAGGTTCGCGAAACTGGGCGCAAAACATGTTCCCATGGCCGACCCCTGCTGTTGTTCATAGATGTCGTGATTGTAGTAGAAAATGTTATGCTTAAGACACCATTGCATCATTTCGATAATCATGAGGTTGTGTTTAAAGAATCTGATGTGTCTTTCTTTGAGGAAATGCTCTGTGCCCCTGATTCCATCCTCATGTCTGATGCTGGTGTATAATGATTGGACATCTAATGTCATTAATACAAAGTCATCTTCCCAAACCACATTCTCTAGATGTTTAATAAAGTCTGTGGTGTCCTTAATGTGTGATGGGAGTCCTTCAACAAATGGTCTCAAGAAAGTATCAATGTACTTTGATACGTTTTCAAAAAGACTTCCTTGTGCAGCAATAATAGGCCTTCCTGGGGGGTTTTCTGCATCTTTAAGCACCTTAGGTATAAGGTAGAACATATATAGAATATAAGAATATATATATATATATATATATATATATATCTTAAGTGGGCTACCTTTAATGGGAAACTTCCTCCGGTGGCCCAACGAAGTAGGGCTGATGGAGGAAGGACATTACAGCGTCCACCACTATTTAGGGTGGATGGTGTAATGTCTTTTTTTCTCTCCATCATCGCCAGAAAAAACCTGGCAGTGAGAGACAGAAAAAAGCAAGAATGACCCCATACCCTGAAAAAAACTTCTAGGTTGTGGAGGTCATTAGTTTGTTTATTTTTCAGAAACAAACTCCTGCACTGGGAACTTGTTTCTTGAAAAACAAAAACTTTGGAACATTTTTGTGCATGGCCATCAAACCGACAGTGGCCATTCACCAAAGTTTTCTGTACATTGAAAGGATCTGCTGTGACGGGGGTTCCTTTCAATGTACAGAGATGACTGCTGGGATGGCAGTTATCTCTAAATGTAGTGGATTGTAGTCTGTCAGGTTGGCGGAGGTATGTCCTTTACCACCCTGACGGATGGCAAACCTTAAATCAGGCACAAGTTCTCAGATGTTTTAATCCAAGTTTCAGCACTGAAAAATAGGAAACCGTAGCATAACTTCTAATATAGTAATGAGAAATCAGGATTGAGACGCTTTGGCTCCAATTCATGTCTTCTATAAATTGGTTTAATAGGTGTTATACATTAAAATTCACCCATTTCTCCAACAGTCTATCAAGACGTGAAAGGTCAGACTGCTGTTTTGTGCTTTCTTCTTGTTATTTCTTTGCTAAGGTGACATTGCTTGACAGTCGAGAAAATCTTGCTCCTGAAAAACGTAAAAGGCCTACAGTCCTGTGTGCCAACTACATTTTATGATGACAGGAGATTAATCTTCGGATCTGGTTTGGCAAGAACTGGATTCTCTGTATGCCAGCACGTCAGCTGCTCTCACGCTTCCAGCAGAGCTTCTTAGCTAAATATAAAATCCTTTGTGCTTTCTTTTGTTGTTTTATGGTCTGAACATGTCTAATGCTGCATAGATACATTGTGAAATCTGGCTTGATGCCTGGTGACCACGAAGTCAAGCTGACAAGGCATTTTCCTCTGTGTGCCACTGATACAACCCATTTTCGCCCCCTTCTACCTCTCATGGATTGAATCACTTGTCTGGAACTCAGAGTTCTGTGTTGCATTAACTATGAAAGGTACCGTGTAAAAAAGTCTTGTTATTTAGTTTTCTTTAGGTGCACAGCTGCTGCTTCTCATGCAGCACCTTCAAAGCACCAACAAGCATTGGTCAGAGGAGCAGTTCTCCACCTAGAGGCATGGCACTGCCCAGAGTTTTGTAACTTGTACTTTTCATGTCTGGAAATATGGATTGCTTGGTGGGGTTTGTACATTGTGGACATAGGGTAGTGTTGGCAGACAAAATGCAGTGATGGGGGAGGGAGTTGATTCACATATTACAGTCACTGCTGGCTGAGCCCATTATCTCCCCTGCTATGCACTGATTACCAAAGTTCAGCTGGGAATAGTCAGAACCCTATACCTGTAGATTCATTCCTATGTCTAGAGATTTCTGACTTTTATGGGAGCCACAGAGAATTCCAGGAGCAGCCCTGGAAACATACGATAATCCAGAAATCAGATCCCGTAATAAAGATGGGGCGTAGTTTGCTGCCATTACTCCTTGGTTAGCTCTGTAACATGCCAAAGTGGCCCATTTTTGTTATGCCATCCTGTAAGTAGCGGTGGGTGAACTCGCTCCGCCTTAATGGTGCTTTTGTTTGTTTTGCATAGCAAACGCAACAAGATGATGGATGGAGTGCTGAAACTTTTCAACCACTCACCCCCAGTCACAGAACTGGGTTTAATCTATTGTTCTTTTGCTCACTATGCCTCCACCCCAGTTTGAACCCAGACATATTCTAATTAGTCTTGACCCTGCTCCTCATGGGAACAGTCCAGCCCGAACTACCAGGCCAGGTCCTCCCTGGACTGGAAACAAGCAGTAGTGAGCAAAAGAAAGATGGATTTAACCCAATCTCTTGACTAGGGGTGAATATTTGATTTATTCAGCATTCCGTCCATCATTTGTTTGCGTAGCACTTTTCACCCTAAGTGGGATGGGTATGCCCAGACGTGGGTCCCTTGCTTTCTGTGTCACTGGATTCAAGCCTATCCTGGCTGATGAGGGGTGAAACCCCGAAACCGGTCTTAGGATGCTTGTTTCCGGTCCAGGGAGAACCTGGCCTGGCAGTTCAGGCTGAACTGTTCCCATGGGGCACAGGGTCAAGACTGATTTGCATATGGCTGGGTCCAAACTGGGGTGGCGTAGTGAGCAAAAGAACGATGGATTTAACCCAGATCTCTTGACTGAGGGTGAATGTTTGATTGATTCAGCATTCTGTTCATCATATGTTGCCGCAGCACATTTGTTTGTTTCTCAACATGTCAGGATATATTAATAAAGGTATCGCTCCGCTTTAAATGGTGCTTTTGTTTGTTTCCTTTCATAGTTTTTACCCCAAACCGGGACTTACTTAAGGGCTGAGGGGTATGGCCATTGTGAAGCTTTCAAATCCCGCGAGATATGGAACAGCCTACTTGCTACGTTGAGAGCCTACACCGACCTGTCAACGTTCAGGAAACACCTCAAAACCTAGCTTTTAAAGAATTAGTTACACTTCAGTGATCTTCAATTGGTGTCCACCTTCAGCGCCAGGACACTCTAGCTTGAGTAGCTGTGCGCTATATTAAATCTGTGTCATTCATTCATTCATTCATTCAAATCTAACGAGGCTTGTAATCTCGAGGGCCATCTTGTCAGATTCCTGAAATCTCTCCCCCCTTTATTTCTAGATGCCTTGCACAGATATACACAGAACCAATGCCACCCTGGAGAAGCCGTCACCAGTCTCAAACATGAACATACACAGGTTTCAAATCATGACGGTGTAAACGGTCCACCTTGTAACATCGCTGTTAGTCCATCTAGGAGAGAACGGGTAACGCTGAGCTGTTCCTTTAAGGTTTTACCACTACTTCCTTGGCATCAGGTCTGGAGTCCAAACAAACTCCATATTTAACACGTTTACCCACAACAGGTGTAGGTTTACTCAGTGAGGAGTTAAGAGGGAAAGAAGGTTAATAGCTCAGAGGAATGCAGTAGCTGATTCCTGTCTACATTTTACTTTCCAGCTGGGCGCACAATTGTCTACTTTCTTATTTTTAGTTTCTATTATAGATTGTTGTGTGTTCCCTTACTCCATTCTCCTGGGGTGAATCAGCTTCTACTATTTGTTTACACTGTAGAGGTGGTTTAGTGGTCACAGGGCATGTAGATCGAGGCTGCCTCTTCGACTTAGCAGGGAGACGGATAGGTTCCTTGGGTCTAGACATACACTAGATTTCCCGGAGGACTCCACTTCTCAGAATGAGCTACTGATGGATTTCTGGAATGTGTAATGTGAATGTGGCAATGTGTACTCACACACATATTTTTAAAAATGAACGTTTCTCTCGACTGGGAGGCCCCTTGCATCACCAAGAAAACTGGGGCTGTTCCTTCCCTTTTCCACCCAATGTAAAGCCACTTACTCCTGCCCTTCCGATGAGTAGCTGTGTGTTTTCTAGGTGGTAATCTACCTGCAAACTGTCCCTGAATTCCGCACAAGCTTACGAATTTGAGGATGTCCTCTTCATATAAAAGAGGCACCCCTGGGAACGCCCACATTCCCTCCCCTAATCCTTAACTTGCTGAAAATCCACCGCACCGGCAGATGCACGACATTTGGAAGTGCAATTTAGAACTGTAAAATTTCAATTGACTCTTGCAAATGTATTTTCTGGGCGCTTAGGTGTAAATTAGATGTAGAAAAACGTTTTTATACCGGGCTCGGTGTGACCTACAAGGAATTGCGAGGGATGAAGCTACCACCTGGGATGGCTTGTGAGCCATCTGCTCTTTCACGTTTTCAATCCACACCATCTTAGTAGAGAGGAGTGTACAATGCATTTTAGGGGAGAGGAGGCAACATACTAGTGTTCACACATAACATTTCATACAAAACTTTGATCAATGCTATGTTTATTTTTACAGTCCTACAACCAGTGGCAACTCTCAACATGTTGAACGGCGACATAAGAGCCACAAAAAGGTGGCGGGACCACATTCATTTTAAAATGACAGTAATGTTTTATGACATGTTGTACATAGGCCACATTTTGCCTTCCACTTTTCAAAGTGGGTTATGAATGGCCAATTTCCTGGAAGCTTACAAAGGCTGCAAAACCTGCTCTTGTTTGTTTCCCCGCTTCCATCACAGAAGCATTTCATCACTAATGGTGATTGGTAGATCACAATTAGGCCCGGGCACTCCCCAAAAAAGTGACCTACATTCCCAAGTTGTTATTATTCTTTTTTGTGGTTTTATATAGTGTGAACTCGGCCCAAAGGCATTGGAGCAATTACCACAAGCATCAGCTACATTGCACAGGATCAAATTCATTTTTATTTTAGGTAGGGGGATTCAGTGATTCGCACAGAATCACTGGATGTTGAGCTCCCGCCAGAACTCAAACGTACTTCCCCAGTTCCAACGTCAGCAGCTTTGAGACCATAATGCTACATCCTATTTTTTTGTCTCTGGGAAAAGTGACGTCACAGCGAGGTCTTCGCAAATACTCCCCCACTCCTCCACCAAGGCCTAAAATACACTGGGACCTAGGTGAATACACCAGGCAACTAGCAAGCTCTCTTCTACTACTCACCCCTTCCCCAGCCCACTATAGCCTCAAGGTATAACCTGGCAGGGGAGGGGGTCAAGAAAGGATCTCTGCTGCTCCTCCAAGAGGGCTTAGGTGAGATTGCCCCCCCTGCATACTCCCACCCTCCCCACACCCACCATGGCCTAAAAATGTTGGCCTGGCAGAGAATTCACACCGCTTCTGGGCCTGCTACACGAAGCAGGGGGCCGAGGTGAGAATACCCCAAGGACCAGAACAACACCTAGCCTCAGTTTTACAGCATGGAAAGGAGCGCCCATGATACTGGTGACACATTACAGTGGTCTGGCGGGAACCCAGGAAGACAGTAAGGGGCATATTACCAAGGATTCGCGATAATTATCGCAAAGCGCGCTTAGCGCTGTTTTTTTTATCGCTGGATTTCATCGCGGAGATAACGCGTTATTATCAACGCATATCTCCAAGGCGATAGAAAATCCAGCGATAGTGGCGAAACCCAGCAATAGCGCGAGAAATCCAGCGATAAATTCACAGCGCTAATGAAAAGCTCGCTAATAGGCAGGTGAGGACTTAACCTTACAATCCACCTCCCATTGAGAGAATAGGTTAAGTCAAGTTTTTATCAGGTGTTAAATTCCAGCGATAATCGCGGTTAGCATGACTTTTTTTATCGCTTCGCGGGCATTGCTAATAGGGGGAAGTTGTGTTTGCGACTGTTTGCAGTCGCTTTTAGTTGGGAACGCCTACCTTGCATGTCATTAGCGATAAATATCGCTGGCATGCAAGGCGATAGAAAAAAACGGCTGCTATCGCCGGAAAGCTGTCGCTAACGCCTGTTAGCGACAGCTTGCTAATAGGGCGATAAAAATATCTCCGCTTTATCTGCAAAAAGTGCCGCTAAAGTGGCGATACTGCCCGTGGTAATATGCCCCTAAGTCTTTGTGGTCTGGTTTACAGAGGCCTTAAAAAATCAAACCACAGGTGACCCTGAGGCAGCGACCCGTCTCTCAATGCCTGACTGCCTGCCTTCCCAATCCGATCTTGGTGGGCAGAATTGGCATACTTTCATTCCGCAGAATTCTGCGGAATTACATTAAAATTCTTCAAGATTCTGCAGAATTCTGTAAAGATGCAGAGTGGGCACTGCAATGTGCAATGTATACCCTTCGGTGGCCTTACATAAGTAGGTAAGGGCACCGAGGGGTATGCACTGCACTGTCAGTGATCAGCACGGCATACATCCACTGTTTTTCAAACTTGTGACTAAAAAATACTTATTATTTACTGCTGGTCAAGTTTAATATAGGATTTGTATACATTGCAAAACAGTTTTCAATAAATTTTCTTTATGTAATGTGTATTTGTAAAGTGTAAAACTAGACACAGGAGGAAATACCTGCTGTGGCTGAATTAGAGACTCTGTGACTAGAAACCTAGGCTGGAATCCCAAATTTAACAAGGCAAAATTGTGTGATCTTGGGCAGACATTTTCATGTCACTGTTGGCTACTATCCTTACCTGTAAAAATAGAAGCAGCTGAAATGTAGTGCTTTATTCAGAAACAGTTGAATATAGTATATAGTATCAAACTAAAACATAGTTATCAAAAACTATTAACTGTTTTTTCATCTTTGTGTAAAAACAACAATTGATGGACAGAATGCAGAACAATGTCATACAATCACCCCAGTACAGAGATCTGGGCCTAAATCCATCGTTTTTTTGCTCACCATGCCATTCCAGTTTGAACCCAGCCATATGCAAATCAGTCTTGACCCTGTGCCTCATGGGAACAGTCCAGCCCGAACTGCCAAGCCAGGTCCTCCCTGGACTGGAACCAAGCATCCTAGGACCGGTTTCGGGGTTTCACCCCTCTTCAGCCAGGATTGCTTGATTCCAGTGGCATGGAGAGCACGGGACCCACGTCTGGGCATACCCGTCCCACTCGGGTGACAAATGCAAAAACAACAATTGATGGACAGAATGCAGAACAATGTCATACAATCACCCCAGTACAGAGATCTGGGCCTAAATCCATCGTTTTTTGCTCACCATGCCATTCCAGTTTGAACCCAGCCATATGCAAATCAGTCTTGACCCTGTGCCTCATGGGAACAGTCCAGCCCGAACTGCCAAGCCAGGTCCTCCCTGGACTGGAACCAAGCATCCTAGGACCGGTTTCGGGTTTCACCCTCTTCAGCCAGGATAGCTTGATTCCAGTGGCATGGAGAGCACGGGACCCACGTCTGGGCATACCCGTCCCACTCGGGGTGACAAATGCAAAAACAACAATTGATGGACAGAATGCAGAACAATGTCATACAATCACCCCAGTACAGAGATCTGGGCCTAAATCCATCGTTTTTTTGCTCACCATGCCATTCCAGTTTGAACCCAGCCATATGCAAATCAGTCTTGACCCTGTGCCTCATGGGAACAGTCCAGCCTAAACTGCCAAGCCAGGTCCTCCCTGGACTGGAACCAAGCATCCTAGGACCGGTTTCGGGGTTTCACCCCTCTTCAGCCAGGATAGCTTGATCATCTTGTGTGTTTTGCAATTCGCCCCAAGTGGGAGGCGTATGCCCAGACGTGGGTCCCGTGCTCACTGCGCCACTGGAGTCAGGCTATCCTGGCTGATGAGGACTGAATGCCCGAAACAGGTCCTAGGATGCTTGATTCCGGTCCAGGGAAGACATGGCTTGGCAGTTCGGTCTGGACTGTTCCCATGAGGCACAGGGTCAAGACTGATTTGCATATGGCCATGTCTGAACTGGGGTGGCGTGGTGAAGCAAAATAACGATGGATTAAACCCAGATCTGTGACTGGGGGTGAATGTTTGCCATTGTGCAACATTCCGTCCATCATCTTGTGTGTTTTGCAATTCGCCCCAAGTGGGAAGGGTATGCCCAGACGTGGGTCCCGTGCTCACTGCGCCACTGGAGTCAGGCTATCCTGGCTGATGAGGGCTGAATGCCCGAAACCGGTCCTAGGATGCTTGATTCTGGTCCAGGGAAGACATGGCTTGGCAGTTCGGTCTGGACTGTTCCCATGAGGCACAGGGTCAAGACTGATTTGCATATGGCCATGTCTGAACTGGGGTGGCGTGGTGAAGCAAAATAACGATGGATTAAACCCAGATCTGTGACTGGGGGTGAATGTTTGCCATTGTGCAACATTCCGTCCATCATCTTGTGTGTTTTGCAATTCGCCCCAAGTGGGAAGGGTATGCCCAGACGTGGGTCCCGTGCTCACTGCGCCACTGGACTCAGGCTATCCTGGCTGATGAGGGCTGAATGCCCGAAACCGGTCCTAGGATGCTTGATTCCGGTCCAGGGAAGACGTGGCTTGGCAGTTCGGTCTGGACTGTTCCCATGAGGCACAGGGTCAAGACTGATTTGCATATGGCCATGTCTGAACTGGGGTGGCGTGGTGAAGCAAAATAACGATGGATTAAACCCAGATCTGTGACTGGGGGTGAATGTTTGCCATTGTGCAACATTCCGTCCATCATCTTGTGTGTTTTGCAACCCGCCCCAAGTGGGAAGGGTATGCCCAGACGTGGGTCCCGTGCTCACTGCGCCACTGGAGTCAGGCTATCCTGGCTGATGAGGGCTGAATGCCCGAAACCGGTCCTAGGATGCTTGATTCCGGTCCAGGGAAGACATGGCTTGGCAGTTCGGTCTGGACTGTTCCCATGAGGCACAGGGTCAAGACTGATTTGCATATGGCCATGTCTGAACTGGGGTGGCGTGGTGAAGCAAAATAACGATGGATTAAACCCAGATCTGTGACTGGGGGTGAATGTTTGCCATTGTGCAACATTCCGTCCATCATCTTGTGTGTTTTGCAATTCGCCCCAAGTGGGAAGGGTATGCCCAGACGTGGGTCCCGTGCTCACTGCGCCACTGGACTCAGGCTATCCTGGCTGATGAGGGCTGAATGCCCGAAACCGGTCCTAGGATGCTTGATTCCGGTCCAGGGAAGACATGGCTTGGCAGTTCGGTCTGGACTGTTCCCATGAGGCACAGGGTCAAGACTGATTTGCATATGGCCATGTCTGAACTGGGGTGGCGTGGTGAAGCAAAATAACGATGGATTAAACCCAGATCTGTGACTGGGGGTGAATGTTTGCCATTGTGCAACATTCCGTCCATCATCTTGTGTGTTTTGCAATTCGCCCCAAGTGGGAAGGGTATGCCCAGACGTGGGTCCCGTGCTCACTGCGCCACTGGAGTCAGGCTATCCTGGCTATCCTGGCTGATGAGGGCTGAATGCCCGAAACCGGTCCTAGGATGCTTGATTCCGGTCCAGGGAAGACATGGCTTGGCAGTTCGGCCTGGACTGTTCCCATGAGGCACAGGGTCAAGACTGATTTGCATATGGCCATGTCTGAACTGGGGTGGCGTGGTGAAGCAAAATAACGATGGATTAAACCCAGATCTGTGACTGGGGGTGAATGTTTGCCATTGTGCAACATTCCGTCCATCATCTTGTGTGTTTTGCAATTCGCTCCAAGTGGTAAGGGTATGCCCAGACGTGGGTCCCGTGCTCACTGCGCCACTGGAGTCAGGCTATCCTGGCTGATGAGGGCTGAATGCCCGAAACCGGTCCTAGGATGCTTGATTCCGGTCCAGGGAAGACATGGCTTGGCAGTTCGGTCTGGACTGTTCCCATGAGGCACAGGGTCAAGACTGATTTGCATATGGCCATGTCTGAACTGGGGTGGCGTGGTGAAGCAAAATAACGATGGATTAAACCCAGATCTGTGACTGGGGGTGAATGTTTGCCATTGTGCAACATTCCGTCCATCATCTTGTGTGTTTTGCAATTCGCCCCAAGTGGGAAGGGTATGCCCAGACGTGGGTCCCGTGCTCACTGTGCCACTGGAGTCAGGCTATCCTGGCTGATGAGGGCTGAATGCCCGAAACCGGTCCTAGGATGCTTGATTCCGGTCCAGGGAAGACATGGCTTGGCAGTTTCGGTCTGGACTGTTCCCATGAGGCACAGGGTCAAGACTGATTTGCATATGGTCATGTCTGAACTGGGGTGGCGTGGTGAAGCAAAATAACGATGGATTAAACCCAGATCTGTGACTGGGGGTGAATGTTTGCCATTGTGCAACATTTCGTCCATCATCTTGTGTGTTTTCATCTTTGTGTGACAGTCTTATATTAAGTATTATATATGGTGTGAGTAACATGACCGGTGTTTGAAGTCTCAGCTCTGTCTATGAATTAAGTGGTCCATTCACCTCTACCTCGTCTCTGTCAGGAATGGGAGAGCCGTCTTGGTAAAAAACAGAAGACTCGATTTTGCTAGATCAAGCCTAGGCAGTAGGTGTGGGCGGAGTTCATGGAGTTACACTACGTGGAATTCCGCAGAGTTGCATAAAAACTCAGTGGAATTTTGCAGAGTTCCGCTCTGCCCTACATTTAGTTCTGTCCAACCACATAGACAACAAAAGTGTTACATTTAGAGTGGGCACAATGCAAACCGCACGAATAAACATTAACACCCACCCATAGCAATTATTTTTCGGGGCTAATAGTTGAATGGGATTAAGAACGCAATCACTTTCAAAAATGGCCAGCAGGAGCTTCCAAAATGAGAACTTAGATGTTTCTTTGTTTCCAATACACTGAGCCCTTTAAGGGAGGGGCAAGACTACTACTCACCTGCGGTTACCGATCACTGGTAACACAAAGCTTTCATCTGGATACCACTCACCAAAACTAAGGCAGTTAACTACATTCAGGTAGTCAGCACTCAGCACATGTCTCTGTAGAGACCCGGACCGCTTCCCTTCCTTCCGGACTGAAGGCGTACACGCATGAACTTATCCAGCCAAGCGTGGGCTACGATCCAGTTTCTGAGGCCAGACAGCCAATGAAAAACAATCAAGAGCTCCTTAGCCAATCACGTTACGAGGTCCTCCAGCATTCGTGGGTATTAATGTTCTATTTCTTACCGGTAATTTTCATTGCTCCGGGTCCCGTTGTCCTCGTCCCACTCTTAAACAAGTGGAGATAACCATCTCCCGACAGAAAAAAAGAGCAGAGGAATGCTGGGACCCTAACCCCGCCCCTCCCACTGGGAGTACATAAACAGCACTTACCCAGCATTCCGCCTGAACCACCAAGCCCCTCAGGAAGGCCGGCCGTCCGGAAGGGAGGGCGGGGCGTAAGAATGGGACGAGGACAACGGGACCCGGAGTAATGAAGATTACCGGTAAGTAATAGAGCATTACCCCCAGATCCCTTATGTCCTCGTCCCATTCTTAAACAAGTGGAGAATACCAAAGCAGAAACTGGCTTTCCGAACCCGCAAGCACACCCAGGAAACCACACCAAGGCAGTAATCCAAGGGAAGCAAAAGGAGGGAACTGCAGGAAACAACAGGCAGAGCAACCAGACAGGAAGCACCCCACCGAAGCCGGAACGCACCCACCAAGGCAAATGGAAGACGACCAAGCTGAAGAAGAGGACAACCCACAGAGGGCAGCCAGTACACACCAGGAGCCTCCCCCCCAGCGAACAAGGAAGGGGGAGAAAACGCCCCCCAAAACAAAACCAACAGAGGCCGCCCACAACAAAGGACAGCAAGAGGGCCACACAAAGAAGAAGAACCCCAGCGGCCCAAACGGCCAGCAAGCCAGAGCAGCCCAGCAGGGACACAACTAAAGAACGGAAACCAGACCAAGCAAAACAGAAGGCGACAGCCACAACAAGGTGGCAGCCAACCAGAGAAACTGGAAAGAGAGCACCCAGGCCACAAAGGAACGCACGCCAAAAAAAAGGCGACCAGGCCAAAAAAGGAAGCCGAAAAGGAGGCACCCCTACTAGACCCCAAAGGCAAAGCCCCAGAAAGGAAAGCAGGCACCAAAGCACCCAACACCCCAGCCCGCAGCGGACCAGAGAAGACAAAGCCCAAACAGGACACGGCCAAGGGAACCCACCGGACAAAGGCCGACAATCCCAGCACCATCAGGAAGGCACACAGGACCCGGCAGCAGCCAGACACAGAGCGAGCTCCAACCACACCGGAGAAAGAACAAAAGGAAAGAGGCCAGGGCCAGCCAACAGGGTGCAGGCACAACCCCAGAATGACCCGGCCCTCAGAGAGCCCAGAGGACAAAGCGCCCGAAACCCCCAGAGGAGGACCAGAACCCAGGAAAGAATGTCCAGCACCTACCACCAGAGCCGCCAGACGACAACCACCAAGCACCCAGCCAGGGAGGCGGAGCCACAGGGAGAGCCGAGGAGCAGGCCGAGAGCCAGCAAAGGCGAAGGCACACACAACAAAAACCAGGGAAAACAGGAACATAACCCCAGGAACGCCGCCCCACAAGGACCACTGAGCCAGCAGGGAGCAGGCCCGCGAACCCAACAGAAAACCAGCCCCCAAAAGAACGAAATCCAGGAGGACCAGACAGCCAGACCCCAACCAAACAAGAACCCCAGGAGGCCAAAAGCCCCACAAGGAACAAGGCCGCAAACAGAACCAGGGCCAGACACAAAACCCCAGAGCAGTGGGGGCAGGGGAGGCCAACACCCAAGGCCACAAAGACACCCAGAAAGACCAGGCAGACAGCCGACCAAACAACAGAGAGGCCCGCAAAGACCGGGGACCAACAACCCGGAACCACCCAGGCATGGAAGGGGCAGGACAGGGCCAACGGCCACAACCCAGAAACCCCGAACCGCAAGGGGAGGGAGAACGAACCCCCAAAACCAGGGAAGCTAGAGAGGCAACAGAAGCCAGGGCAGAAGTAAAAACAGACCGCACAGGCACACAAACCCCATGGCCCAGCACGCACCAAGGACAGGCAGGAGCAGGGGAAAATCCCCTGGCAGTAAGAAAACAGGCAAAACAAGCAAAAAAAGAACCAGGAAGCCAGGACCGAAGCCAAGCAACCCTCCCAGGCAGGAGGACCCAGAGGCCCAACCCGCGTCCGGCAGAAGCCCCTGCTGCACACAGGCTAAGGCAAAGGGCAGGGAGGCTGACAGAGACATCCAGCACAGAACCGCCGGACCACACAGCAGGCCGGACGAAGACACAACAGAGGCAACAGGCAAAGAAAAACAGAGCCGGGGGCAGAGAACCAACAGACCGGGAACCAGAGAAGCCAGAGGCACAAGCAGCCCCAGGCCCCGGACAACCAGCAGCAAGGAGGGCAGACCCCCACAGTGGCAAAACAAACACCACAGGACCGCACCCCGACAGGGGGAGGGGGGCCAGGGGGGGCATGCCCGCCGACAGACCCACCCCGGGAGCAGGACCGGGGTGAGCACGCAGAAAAGACAGGAGCGGGCAGACAGACAATGACAGGCCCAGACCGAACCAAGAGGCCAAAAACGGCAGGAACACCCCAAACCAGCAAGGACCAGGAACCAACAGGAGAGGGACCAGCCACCCAACAGGCAGGGAGCACACAAGCCAGGACACCGGCACCAGGAAAGGGACCGGGGATGCCAGGCTAAACACACCCCGGAGCCAGCACAAGCCACAGCACAGCCAAGGAAACGAAGGAGGCACAGTCAGAGACCAAGCCGAAACTGCCGCAAGCTGGCAGACCAGGAGTGACTAGAGGGAACCCCAAACACGCCAACCCAGAAGCACAGAACACCAGGGCCCCACACACGCCGGAACAAGGCCAGACGCAGCCCAGGGGTAAACAGGGCGGAAAGGCCGACAGACACATGAAAGGCCAATGAAGAAGGAGCAACGGGGGAAGACAAGAACGGCAGGCAAGAGCAGGCACCAGAGAGCACGCAAGAACCAGGCCAAAACCACTGGAGCGTCTCGCCAGGACAACCAGAGAGCACACAGGCAAGGAAGCAGAGCTGAGGAAGGCGACCGTCAGGCGCCGAAAAGCTCACAGGAGCAGGAAAGCCCAGGCGGCTCCCCACCCTGGCCCCAACCAGGCCCGACCCCGCCAAACGCCGGAGACCAGACGAGACCAGGAGCCCCCAGGGAGGAAAGGGCGAAGACAGAAACAGGCACAAGGCCAGGCAACTGCACCAGAAACCCAGGCGGACCCCCAACAGGGAGAACCGCAGGGAAGAGAGGAGAACAGGCGCAATGACCAGGACACAGCACCATCAAAAGACAGCCCGGTCCAAACAGCAGAGGCACGAACCCTGGATGCCCAGGGACAACCGGAAAAAGGAGCAAAACAGGCGAACAGCCACAGGGAACGCACCCGGTTAGGACGGGGGAAACAAACAACAGCCACCCCATGCCCAAGGTGCACCACAGCCACCAGGCCCGGGCAGGAGGAGCAACCAGCCCGGGCGCCAGGCACACCGGGGGCAGAAAAGACCAACCCCCAGCAGAACAGTCAGTCCAAGACGGGGCCGGGGCCCCAAGGCCCCCGACGGACAACCAGAGGCAGATACCCAGGCGCGCCGCACAGCAAAGAACAGGGAAGAGCAGGAGCCCAACGCACACCAGCCACAAAAACCGCCCCACAATGTACAGGCACCACGGTGCACAAGCCAAAATAGCACAAACATGACACGAAGGGAACAGGGCAGCACACCAGCACCGGTCGCGACAAAGACGGACACAACCAACAGACAGATGCATCCACCAGAAAGGGGACTGCAGCAGGAGTAGACCCTGACCCCGCAACACAGCAGGCGGAACCAGTGGACAGGCGAAGCCAGTCCCTAGGAGAAGACAGTGGCCCACACCAGCCGAAGCAAGCCAGACCCAAATTCAAGACCACAAGGAGTGGCAGCGCCAGAGAAGCAAGCGGAGTGCAGCCCAGCGCAGCAGAGAACACAGCCGGGGAACACAGGGACGACAACAACGAACCACTGAACCCAGTACAGGGCCAGAGCCAGCCAACAGGGCGCAGGCACAACCCAAAGGAACACCCAAGGGCAGGACCACCCAGCACAGAGAAACGAGCCGAACACACAGCAGTTGAAACCCACAGCACCTTGTAGTCCCAGGCGTTCCCCCATCCAGGCACGAACCAGGCCCAACCCTTCCTAACGTCTGAGAGCAGACAAGAGCAGACGCTGTCAGGGTGGTGTAGCCACAGGCCACACTGAATGCACGGAAGAGGCAAGCCGCTGGACACTGCTCCAGCAAGCCAGCCCCACACGAGAAAGGAAAACACTGCCTGTCTTACAAGCGGACAGAAAATAAGGCCAACCCAAAAAGAGCATCAAAGCGCTGAACAAGCACACCGGCCAGAACGTGACGTGCCCAGAAGCACAGAATGGGGAGTTTGACGCCGGCCCCGGAGCTGAGACTCAACTAGCGGAGCACATCTAGGAGCACAGCTCCAAAGCTAGCAGCCCCGACCAGTAGGCCAGATCCTCTCCGTATGTGTTGCAACTTACCAGCATCCCAGAGCGCGGTGCATAAAGCCGGAGCCACAGCCAAATGCAGTCACAGCCGTGAAAGGCACACATATGCAGGGAAAACGTGAAGCACATTCTGATCACCCCCCCCAGCCGATGACACACCCCAAAGAATGGGAAAAAAAAAAAAACACTGCTACACGGTACTCACCCGGGAGGGGGGCGGGAGGCCGGGAGACACGAACAAGACCGCCCCCCCCCCGCCGCAGTCCAAAGCGCAATACCAGGAACCACGACAGGGCAGGGAGGACATCCCGCATCAGAAAGCAACCGCAGTGCATCTTCCACCCGGCCTGAACCCAGGAAGACGCGCCCTACGACCCGAAAGGGAACCGGAGGCCGGCGCACCAGCCGCAAAGAGCCGGACGGCACACTAGAGCCATCCGTGAAGGACCCAGCCTCCCAGCAAGCCCGGCAGGCCGGGAGGAAGGACAGCAGACACCCCGACCAGACAGCGAGGCAGCCGGACGGGGAGCACCAAGGAGAAAAGTCACTCAATCCCAGCAGGAGCAGCACCGGCAGCCACAACACACTTCTGTCGACAGACAGAAAAAAAAGAACAGGCAAAATGCTGGGTAAGTGCTGTTTATGTACTCCCAGTGGGAGGGGCGGGGTTAGGGTCCCAGCATTCCTCTGCTCTTTTTTTCTGTCGGGAGAGGGTTATCTCCACTTGTTTAAGAATGTGACGAAGACATAAGGGACCTGGGGGTAATGTTTATTCGTGCGGTTTGCATTGTGCCCACTCTAAATGCAAGTGGCAAACTCCACTACGTGGCGGAGTCAGAGTTTTTTGCTGAACTCCGCGCTTTCCGCGGAGCGCGGAGTTGGAAAAACTCTGCAAACTCATTTGGCGGAGTGGAGTTCACCGCCTACTGCTACTAGGCAGTGCATGCGCTGTCTCTTCAAGACATGCTGTTTTCACTCTGTGGGCTTACATCCCGCCCATTGACTTTTTATTTGTTACTTGTACTGTCCTTAAAAAATGCTTGCTTGCTATTGGGTAATCTCTCTTCTTATTCCCTCCTTGAGTTCATTTGTTTCCTTCCACAGAGCAGGGACTAACTACTGATGTTGTTCCACTGTAGTCCTTATCGTCCTTATCTGTTCATTTTGTGCACTATTTTTGGGGGTTAATTTCCTGGTCGTGTTCCAAACCTCTCTTGTTTTGTTACTTTCCTGCTCGTGTTCCAAGCACTGCTTGGTTGGCTAGTTTGCTGCTCTTGTTCCAAGCCTGACGCCCACTTTCAAATCGCATGGCGTCCAAGTCTGCTGCCCGCTTTCAAATCGCACAAAGGCTTTAGTTTTTATCGTTATAGCTAGTTTCCTGCTCGTGTTATTATTTTCCAGTTTTTTTCTTTTTTAGACTTAGGCTCCGTAATTGGGATTCTATTAGTGTGTTGGTTTTCTTTTACTTTCAACAGCATTCTCGCTCTGACATTTAGACCAGATTTTAAACAGCCCTGCACTGCAACTGGCTGCTGCCCACTTTCCAATCTCACAAAGGCACCGATAAATGGCTCTGTGGCTTTTTTGAAAATGGCTGTGTCGCTTTTACTTGAAATTTTGTTTTCAGAACTTCCCTTCAATTGTATCGGCCAGCCGACAGTTTTCTTTCCCTAACAGAGCTAATTTTCTGTTTAATTGCTTTCCTGCTTGTTTTCTGAAGTGCGCTCCATAACACTACTTGGTTGGTTAGTGTGCTGCTAGTGTTCCAAGCCAGCTGCCCCTATTCAGATCGCACAAAGGCACCTATATATAGCTGTGTGTCTCTTTTGTGAAAGGCTATTTTTTTATTTATTACATTCAAGCTTTAATTTTTCGAGTTGTGCTCTGTAAATTGAACGTAATGCTTGGAAATTACCAATATAGATAAGAACGGAAAGACACACTGCCTTTCACATGCCCCTAATGCACATTAACTCTATCTGCGTGTCGCTCATTTTCTTTCCTCAGTGATGGAATTTTGGTATAGGTATTGTTTCTCCGACATTCAATCATATTTTTAAACATCCCTGCACTGCATCTGCCTGCCGTCCCCTTTCAATTTCCACGAAGGCACCAACAAATGGAACAAGCATTTGCAATGCAATAGGTCTCGCATTTGCAAAAGTTTGAGCTATTGGCATTGTAAATGACAAACCTTTTATCTATGTGTTGGCTTTGAAAATTTGAGCTATTGGCATTGTAAATGACAAACCTTTTATCTATGTGTTGGTTTTGAAAACAGATAAATAAAAGGCATTGTCATTTACAATGCCAATAGCTTAAACTCTTGCAAATGTGAGACCTATTGCATTGCAAATGCTTGTTTATCCTGGATCTAGGCACTTAAAGTAAAACAAGTGTTGGATGCCGGACATTGTTAACATGCTTGACAGTTTGCAGCTGAAGTAAGTTGCCATTGTCTCTGTTCACTTTTGGTTCAGAAATGCACATCTTTTCTCCTAGGCAGTGCCGGCGGGTGACATTTCAAAGTGATGGGACAAGCAAACAGGCTGTACAGAAACACCCAGGCTGGTGACGATGCAGGCTTCCTTTCAGCACGCACAATGCTTCCGAATGCTCCCGGATGTTTTAAAACCCACAAGTCTCTGGTGTAACACTCCCCAAGGATGACAACGACATAAAAAGCCTTACCTCCTAATCACCAAGTCAATTTCTGGCTCAAGGAAGTCATGCCTGTCTTCTCTGGGTTGCGCTCCCTCCACAGGACGCAGTGATGCAAGAGCCTATGGTGTCCTCCTGGGTCAACCCTTGGTTTCGTACTGGTGGCACCAGCATAGCCCGACTGACATCCCCAGAGCCAACTCCCCTAACCAATCTCAACGCTGCTCTCATGCTGTTAATCAGCTTGAAAGCAGTGCTAAAATTGGCTGGAGTGGTCTGGCTCAATGCTCATACTGGCACTAAGGGCCTGTGCTGTCTATCTACCTGGCTGTCTAACACAGCTTGGGTGGGAGAAGTTTAAAATGCGCATGTCAGGCTGGCCATCGCATGACAGCCGGCCAAAGTGACATGCGCAGTTTAAACTGGTGAAGCCAGGCACCCCTCCTTCCTGCTCCCAGTCTGCGCTATGGCCTCACCCCGCAAAGCCCTCACATGACTCAGCTCCCGCAGCTGACAGAGCAAAAAATAAAATGGCAATAAAGTCACTTCATTACCATTTTATTTTTCACTTTTGCTGTGCCCGCAGTAAGGGGGTGGAGGGGCGACGCTCCTCCGCCCAAATGGAGCAGCCGCTGCTAAGAACAATGTTGCATAGCTGAACCATCTTACTGCCATAAGAAGCTAGTGCCACCACTGAGCATTACACTGGTTTACAAAACAAGTATCTGTAGTTTGCTTAAATGTCTACTTACTCATCCTAGTCTAAACATCTTCTCTACTTCACACAAATAGAGAAGAAAGGTGGTAAAGGTTTTTGTGAACTCAGTTTGTAATTAACACATGGACTAATGTAGTATGTTGCCTGATTCAGTCATAATTCCATAGAGAGACACACGGACACACAACAAGTTGCAGAATCATGCAGAAACCCCCAATATTACTTCACGGATGACATTCAAAAGCACCTCAGCTGCGAACAACACCCAAAACTCAGGCACTTGTAGATCCTCGGAACCAAATGCAGCTCAGGTGGTTAAGGGCACTTGCAGCTGCTGCGGGTACAGGAACATTGGACCCCAATGCAGTGCAGCGTTGGTTTCCAAAGCCACTTGAGCGCGGGAGAACACCTTCGGTTCAGCCAACGTGCCAGCAGGGCGTCATGACGCAGAGATGCCCATGTGCATACGTACAGTTCCAGACAGTTCATTGTTAGACCTGGCATCCTTGGCGTGGGTCTCCCTTCCATTTTTTTCATAATGCCTCCACTGTTGTCGATATGTTTTTGCTGGACTAGATGCTCATGGGCACTTTGCCACTGCTAATCAGTGCCAAAGTGCAAGTGCTCCCGATGATAAATTGTGTTGTGTATTAGTGACTCCATGATTGGATGATTGGTTTACTTGTCAGTCCCTAGTACAGTGCACTGAGTGTGCCCAGGGCTTGTAAATCCAATGCTGCTGGTGGGCTGGCAGCACTGGTTGTGCCACCCACAGGAGCAGCTTGTAAAGTGTGTGTTTCAGGCCTGCCATTGCAGAGCCTGTGTGCAGCCTAGGGCTGCTATGTCGACTTGGTAAGTACACCCACTTACCAGGCCCTAAACCTTCCCTTTACTGCATGTTGGTCACCCCTAAAGTAGGCCCTAGGGCAGGGTGCATTGTAAGTATAAGGTAGGACATGCCCTGGTGTGTGTGGCATGTCCTAATAGTGAATTACAGCCATTTTCGTTTTTCACTATTGCAAGGCTACCTGTTCTCCATAGGCCAGAATGGGCAGTTAGATTATTACATTTTATAATCCTAACTGACTCAGGGAACATGGTGAAAATTCGAGTTTAGTATGCCTGAACTCAGAATGATAAAATACATCTTTTAGTGAAGTTGGTTTTAACATTCTGTGTTTGAAAATACCACTTTTAGAAAGTGGGTATTTTCTTGCCTAACTATCCAAAGCCTGCCTCTGCTAGGTTGTGTATTCCTTGTCTGGTGTTTTTGAGTGACAGGGCTGGGGATTCCAGGAGACAGAATGAGTCAGCCCAGTGGTGAATAGAGAGATCTGCATCTAGATGGGTGGGAGGAGTTGCACCTGGGACCTGAATAGGACAGTGCCTGCCCCCACAGTGCTGGCTCCACCCCTGTGGTGCGTATGATGTCTCTGCCCTGCACAGTGAAAGAAGAGAAGGAATCATGTCAACAAAGTGCTCCAGGGCTGGGCTTTCCCTCCACAATGCTGGCTCCACCTCCTGTGGGGCGTCTGATGTTTCTGCCCTGCACTGTGAAAGGAAAGAAGGAGTCATGTAAACAGAGTGCTCCAGAACTGGTTTGGACTGGGCAAAGGCCCTCTGCCCTCAGAGGACAAAGGATTTTGGGGTATAAATATTGGGACCCTGATCCCAAGAAATTAGATCAATTTTGGGAACAAGAAGAAACCTTTGCTGAGGAGCGGAACCAAGAAGAAACTGAGGAGAGACTATCCCTAAGCTGAAGTGCTGCTTGGGGGATTGGCCTGCAGTGGTTTGCCTGACTGCCAAAGAAAGGAGAAAGGAACTTTTGCTTTGCTGTGACTTTCATCAACTTGTGAAGGATCTTCAAGGGCTTGGAAGAGAGCTTGCCCCCTGTTCGAAGTCCCAGGACCATTGGACTTCACCCCCTTTGTGAATTGCTGCTGGAAACTCTGTTTCAGTGGCTACAGAGGTAGGGAGCTGTGACCGACTCTCCCGACCAGCTCGGTGTCCTGTTGGCACCGCATCGAGCAACGCCTACATCTTGCTACGCATGACCTTGGTCTCACCGACTCCGTCAACGAGCCGCTGCCTGCACCGTAACCTGTGAGCACTGCACCTTGCAATGCCTCGCTACACCGAATCCATCTGGTCCGACCGACACGGTCACTGTTGCTGAGTTCGAGTCCTGTGACCGCACCGGAGTTGGGCACCGCCTCGCAAGCTTCGCGACGCACCGCCCGACTCGCACCGCTGTCCGGACTGATCGACGCCAGCTCCTGAATCTGGCTCCGTCGCCGCACCGCAACCTGCCAGCACCGCATCAAAGCACCGTCTCGCCCTGCAACGCACGGCCCTGGCCTCACCGACTCCGTCTCGACGACGTCAACTAGCCGCTGCCTGCACCGCATTGAGGGACAACGCGTCCTGCAACGCTTTCATTTTGCATCGCGACCGCGACAAACAGCCATCCGGCTCGCACGCCCGTGCCTGCTGCTTCAAGTAAAAGGTACTGTGACCGAGTCTGTCTACGCTGTGTTGGCCCGTCTCGACGCGGTCAGCTGGATTTGTTAGACTCTGTTTGTTCTTGACATCGCCGTAGCCAGAGAAGGCTACCGACTCGCACAGAACCTTGAATTAAGCCTTTTTGATAAGAACTAAGTATTCTTGACAGTATTGTGGATTATTTTTGTCGTTTATGGTCTTGTGATAAATCTATATAAAGTATACCTATTTTTATAAATATACAACCTGTGTGGTGTCCATTTGTAGTGTTGTCACTTGATTACTGTATGTGTTCACAAATGCTTTACACACTGCCTCTGAACTAAGCCTGTCTGCTCGTGCCAAGCTACCAAGAGGGTGAGCAGGGGTTATTTCAGGAGTATACCTACTTTCCCTGACTAGACTCAAGGGTCCCTATTTGGACAAAGGTACCTACCTCTGCCAACTACAGACCCCCAAATCTAACATTCATGCATATAGTCTGCACACAAACTGCACGTGCACACACACACTAACTAGAGGCAGCGTTAACACAATAATATTTGAATTTTATAATAAGTTTTATCATTGAATGTTTTATGATAGTATTAGATTAGAAATGTGTATAAATTTGTAAGAATATATGTATGACAATTCGATTATTTAAGGTTCACCCCTTCTTGCATTGAAAACTCCAAGACCGACTGCTTCTGCTATGTTAATTCGTGCCTTTAGATGAAAATGACAACTTGAATTTACAATGGAAATTTTTGTGGAATGAAATATGTTTTTAAGATGTATCTTTATGTGGAATTCTGCGGAATTCTAAATCATAATAAATTAAATTGTAATTGTAATTGATTAAAACTGCAAACACACACGCTATAAGCACACTGTGAGCAGATGCACGCCCACTCATACTTATACAGAATACAAACAGAATGAACACCCGAGCTATAGGCAGGTTTAAAATACAGATACAAAACTGACAACTCGCACATGACTGCACGCCAGGGTCTACAGACAGGCAGTTCACACACAGACCAACATAAGAAAAAACCCTCCACCAGCCTTATGGGGGCGCGGGGGCCATTACCTGCATAGAATTCCGGCCCATGAACTGCGCTCACTACTGGGTTCAACTTCCAGCCTAGAAGAGGGAAGAGACGAGCCACAGTCAGAAAACGGAAAGGGATAGATACATTGGTGGAGGAAAACACACTTCAAAGCTGGGAGAAAGAGAGAGACCACAGTCGTGGTGTGAGCAGTGGCTGACCGTCCACACTGCATTGAGTGAGAATTATGCAAGAGAACCAACAACCGGGGCTCACATTTAACAGCCTGGCCTGTGCAGCAAGAAGGGATCCAGTGAGGTGCATCTAACAACCAACAGCACAGTTAAGGACACAAAGGACTGGAATGGCCATACCAAGCCCGAGTAAAAACAGAAACATTTCATCAGAAAAATAACAAGAAAAGAGCGCGCGCCTCGGAGCACAGGGCCGCAGATGCTACGCTGAAGGCCTGGGGGGCTGCGCCGCACACGGAGCTCGCTGTGGTCATGGAGATGCCCTGTTACCTTTCTGTGGGCTCCTCAGACCGGAACAGCGCCTGACTCGAGCACTCCAGAGCCGGCCGGTGTGTGCCAAGACGCCTGACACACCGGGAGGGCGCGGCCCTGCCGCGCCTGGACAGGAGATGTGCACGCGTATGGTGCAAGCAGGCGTTGTGATAACGCCGCGAGCCGTACGTGTGCACATCTCCTGTCTGTTAAGCTTCGGCACAGACAGTTGATGTGCACGCGTACGGCTTGCGGCGTTATTACAACTCCTGCTCGCACCATGCGCGTGCACATCTCCTGTCCCGCTTCCGACCAAAAGTCAGCAACAATAGATCTCGCATAGCGAGCAGCGCTTTGCGCTGCATCGCTAGGCGAGACCTAAAAATGCAGTTTAGCAAACGCGAGAGTCACACTACCTTTTAATTCACATAAAACATGTGCAAATAGAAAGGCAGCCTCTCTTTCTCTCTTTTGCTAAAATGCTACAGTATTTTCATTCGACATCATGTTTATGGCTTATTACAAAGTATGTGCATATTTATTCAATTTTACATATCTATGGGGGAATTTATGCCGAGATATTCCTCCAGGGATGACTCGCTGTGCTATATTAAGTGATGCTAACATAACATTTAAAAGTCTGTGTGTCTGTTTTACAAATGTTTTAAGGTGATTTGCTTTAGGGACATCCAAAAGGTAGCATGTCTTATCCTTCTAATTTTCAAATTAAAATAAAATAGGAATGAAAACATGCAGTTTTATACATACCTTAAAAAGACATTTCCCCCAAAAAACACTGAACTATTTACTTCACAAAGACTAAAGTATACGTAAAACACACTAGATGTGGTTTATTAGCTTCCCCAAACTTATTTGCAGCTGGTAAACTAGGGTCATATCTCAGTGGGACGCTCCCCATCCTGTAATGACAGACAATTCAGTAAAGGTTTACATTCCCAAACAAGACCCATATGCAGTCCACAAGAGCGATAGCATTCTTCATAGCTATGCGTCTACTTTCACAACTCAACCACAATCTATTCAGTTCTTCTCCACCGCACTCCCTCCTTATCGCACCCTTTTCACTGTCAAGGTGTCAGCACTTACCAAACCGCTTGCATGCTGGCAGCCTGTCTCTCTTCCCCCGATGGGAAACAATTGACCCGAACAATGTACCTTCACACTCCCTTTCCAACCTCAAAATACAGGATTTATAATAGAACCAAATACCATGCACAGTCACACGTATGCAACATTTTGGACATATATCTAACCATCTCAAAAGAATGCAACATTTGCCGCATAAATACATAGCAACACAATCACAAGCACAGACTCTTTAATGTGCCGCACAAGCATATTACCAATAAGCACAACCAAAAGAACACCCAGTGTTTCAAGCGCACACAAGCATATAACAAACTCAAAGTTACAACGAAAAGATGCAGATACTGTTTTGTTAACAGCACTTCACACGAGTGCTGCATCCGGGGTTCGCTGCCTGTCTGGTTAATATTTTATGGACTACTTCTCTGTTTGGAGGTGGGGGATGCTCCCCAAGCGAGGCAGGTATATAATAACGTAAACACACGCAAACTCTACACCATACAAATGCAGAAATAATCATAAATCGTCACTGGGCCTTCTTATATGTATGAATTAGCACACAGTTAAGGTGCATTAAATCGGTGTTGCCTCACCCTCACTATCAGCACCCAAACTGCATGCGCACCCTTTCGTCACCCTACCCTGCAACATGCTTTTTAGGTCTCGCATATAGTGTTGCAGCGCAACGCGCTGCTCGCTTTGCGAGACATGCAGTATACACTATAGTGGGGGGAAGCTCCGCCCACTTTCCGCCCATATTTTTGATTGGCTTCAATCATAAATGCTGCCTTTTGATTTGTTTTTGACTCCTTAGTCCCTCCTCCTGACGGCCATGTTGTCATTTATATCCTTCCCTGGCTATTGGCCCCTTTACTCCAAAACTATTTTTGGCCCTGTGGTCCCCCCCCACCCCCTCCTGCAGTCTGTGACTTTTCGTCGTCCCCCCTCACCCCCCTCCCCCTCCCGTTCGTGCCTTCCTGGACCCCCACCCTCCCATTTCCAATGTAATAGGTCTCGCCTAAATACGAGTCCTATTGCATTAAGAAATGCTTGTTTGCTGTGGGATTGGCTGGCTGATTGCACTCTTTTTTGATGTCGCGCTGCTGACGGCTTATTTTGCCTGACTCTATAACACATGCGCAATACAAGCATGCAAATGCTTCACTTCCGCCTCTAGAGCACTTGGTGCCCCGTCCAAGTTACAGGAAACTGTTCGACCTATTCACGCAGTGATCAACAAAGAAGTAAAAGGTGTAAAAACACTAGGGCAACCAAACTAAATATTTGTATGTGTGCTGCTCCTCCTGGGTTGCTGCACCTCGCAAATCTTGATAAGAGGCTTGCTCTGCGTGTCTCGCCCGTTCCTCGGCTGCTGCTGCACTTACAGCGGAAGCGGACTGAAGTTTCGGGCGGAAAATAGCAAAATACATTTCTGAAGTAAAACAGTGTTCCTGAGTTCTGATAAAGTGAGTAAATATTTAGTATGCGTTCAGAGCAACACAACTAATAGTAATACCTAGTCTAATATTATGCGTAATACATATGCCTGTTCAGGAAGACCATTTTCAGGTATTCCCTTTTAGTTCTCCTGTCTGCGTGAGTGATTCAAATAAATAGGTTTCAAATGTGGCTGAAAGACCTGGCTTTTGGGGAGAAGGAGACGAGGCTAAAGTGTACTGTGCACAGGGGTTGGGGAGGGGGGTCATCCTTGATTGTAGTTCTTGGTATCAGTATTAGCAGGTTACCTAAACATGTTCGGAGGATTTAGGCGGGGTTTGCTAAAAAAGGAATTAAAGTGATGGTGTCATAAAAACAAGCACGAGGATCGCTTTGCCTTTTAGATCTTTCAGCCCGATTTTTTTCTGTTTAGGTGAGGTTTGCAGTATTTTTTAGGTTCACAGAGTTTGTTGTCTACAAGTAACATGTAGCTAGAGTTTAGCGATAGCGAGACTATCTTCAACAATATATTCCTGGAGGCTACCTTTGTAAGGTCAACGTTCATTGTTTATTGTAGTGTAGTGTACACAAACAACGCATGGCAAACCACGTACACACTATCTTTCACAGCAGGTTAGAAAAGGTTTGACAAGTTTATAGTAGGATATAGCACCGATATGCTATCCAACATAGCATAAAATTGCCTGCCACGTGTTTCCCAGATTGGTTTGGTAAATAGAGCCATGTGAGGTGAGGAGCAGAGGATTCCTGCAGCGTGGCTCACCGGAAGAAGAGCACTGATTTCCATCATTCATTACATCAGGTCGCTAATTGGCATCTTGTCATTGTTGACGCCTTCCCAGGTAGACAAGGCTGGGCAATGTCTAAGGTTACTAAATATGTATTGACTGGTATTTTGGAAGTACACTGCTGCAGTTCATTCGTCCTTACCCACATTTTTGGAAGTCCATTGCCTTCTGTTCGTCTTTCAGCATAAAAGGCGTACTTTGTAAAAGTGCTTTCAAAAACAAAAAAATGCGTACCGTTTCTTCCAGCAAAATATGTCCTCATTTTTCCTTAACAATGGAAAACATTGTAATTACGGTTCAGAGGTGGTAAGTCTTTAGAGCGGCTATTAGTTGATTTCGTTGAGGGCTTTGTTTCAATATTGTGACAGCGCTGGTTGTTAGGTGCAAAGACGGGGAAAGTCTTCAAATTGGTAAGGTGCCATATGTTCTAATAGTAAAACGCAGCCCGTGCTTATGATATTCTAGCCTTCAGAAGGTGCCGGCAATACTATTTACATTTCGCAGACTGAGGCAATGGCCTCTTAAGCGCTTTGCGCACTCAATTAACTAAGAGAGCTGGTGAGAAATACAGTACCCCAGACAACCTCCAGGAGCGCCATCCATGCTGCTCATAAATCTTCCTAACTAATCCGAACTATGTTAACAGTGGCTTGTCTTGTTCACTCAAAGGGCTACCACGGGCGCCGAACACATTTGAAATGTAATAGGTCTTGCATTCGAGAGAGTTTAAGCTATTGGCATTGAAATTGCCAGTGTCTTTTATTTATCTATTTTACAAACAACACATAAATAAAAGGCATTTTCATTTACAATGCGATTAGCTCAAACTCTCGTAAATGCGAGACCAATTGCATTGCAAATGCTTGTTTTAATACAGACAATGTGTGCATGTAAGATACTCACGTTCTCCCAATGCAATCAACACCACTGCAATAAACACCGACCTACTCATCTACACTACTATGCTTTACACAACTTCACTCCAAACCACTCCACAACACTACACTCCGCCTCCAGTAAACAAAACACAAATCTACAATATTCCACTTTAGAAACCAATAAGTCCATTAAATTGTAGTCCAACATAACACTCTACTGCAATCTATATCAATCCAATTAAACAAAACTCTACAACGCTCTATGCAAATCAAATCTACACCAAAGAAATTCACACTATACCACTCTAGCACACTACTACACTCAAAAACACTCTACTCAACTCCCTCTATACCACTCCATACCACTTTAGTCCACGCTCAAACACAACACACGAAACCATCCTACACCTCCACTCTACACCACTGCACTATACTCAAAGCAACTAAACTTCACAACACTCCACTCCACTATATAACATTACTCACTCCTACAAAACTCCACTCTATGCCATTCCACCATATACCCCTCCACACTCACAATGTATTCCACTCTACTCTACAACACTCTAGTACAATGTACACAACACCCTTTACACCACACAAGTCTACTCTGTACCACTGCACAACACTCTATACAACTTAACAACTCTACTACACTAAAAAAACTATACTCCACTCTAACAATCTACTCCACTAAACACTATACAACACTATGTTCCCTAAATTACACAACACTACACACCCCTGCATAACACTACACTCTACTCTAATTTACAAATCTTCACACTACACAGCAACCACACAAAATATACAGCAAAACAAAAAAATAATTACCAAAGCCCTGAGCAAGATCGATTGGCTATGCCAATGCTTGTTAAGTCCAATAGTAAGTGAAATGGGTGTTTTTTCATGTCGTCCGTTTGTTGCACTGACAATGGGGGGGGGGGGGGGGGTCGGGAGGGACCCACGAAATAGAAGAATTCGACCGCTTCAATTAGCTTGAAATGCACTGCATTTGGTTTTTTATGCAGATCAAACCTATTGGGTGGTGCTCTCTTTCGCTTTCCTGTTCTCGTTAGTTTCGGTGCTGTGGGAGTGACCTATTGTTCCAGTTACTCTGCGAGCTTCGCTCGTCTCTGCCAGAGCAGCGCGGAGCTGCTGAAGGGATCAGACGAGACACAACATATCTCACCATCCACGGATGGGACATGGAGGAGGCCCCAGGGGGCCAGAATACACTTCTGTGATCACACAGGAGCCGCTGCCAGGTCCCCGGGTTGAGGAGTCCGTGCATGCCCCGGTGGGTCCACCTAAGAAGCCCGCAGAGCCCAGCCGAGAGCGCTGTAAGTACCCCGGGCCCCGCCTACTGATTCTACCCCCTCACTGTGTGCGCCTGGGGAGGGGCTGTGGTGACTGTTGTTTCTCTTATAAGAGGCGTTGGGGTTTTAGAAAGATGTTGGTACGTACGCTGGGTTGGAGAGGGTAGAGGACCACAGGCCAGTCAGTCAGTAGATATGGTCAGTGGTGAGTGGAAGCTATAGCTGTGTACGTGCCCAGACAGTCCCCATAGTGTAATGAGTGAGTGCAGCGAGTGAGTCCGACCTTCTCCAGCAGGATTTCACGGGACGGTTAAAATTAAATCCCCGTCTCCAAGAAATGTTTGTGCATTCCCTCATGATATTTGCCAGGATGAAGAACTGCGCCCCCCTCAACCTACCCCCCCTCCCAGTCATTGTGAGAAAGGGGGTTTCCCCTCTGTCCCATATGGCCGGGCTAGCGCTGCAGAGTTTGCCTTTGCTCAGAGGGCGCCCTGGCGAAAACTAATACGCGCCCTGGACGAAACCAAATGTGGCGCCCCCGACCCATTCGTTGGGAGAAGGTGAGCTGGCAACAGAAAGGAGAGTCATGAGAGGAAAGTCATTCAAAATGCAGACCTGGGCACCCGCAACCTCCAGAAACAGTGTTTAAATGCACTCTTCTTTAGAGCTGCGTGGAAAGAACCCAGCTGCAGGCAACTCCTGCTCCCCCTGTAAATGTCTGAGCCCTGGGTGTGGGCCAGGCCCGGTTCTAGCGGGTGGGCCAGGTGGGCCAGGCCCACCCAAACATGAGCCTGGCCCACCCAAACATGAGCCTTGGCCCACCCAAACATGAGCCTTGGCCCACCCAAACATGAGCCTTGGCCCTGGAGCTCAGGGCCGGCGCTAGGCATAGGCAGCGTGGGCAGCTGCCCAGGGCCCCATGTCTGCTCGCAACTGTGGGGCCTCGCACCTTCAAAGACTTCAGCGTTTCGAGGCCCAGGGGTCCCCCTAAGAGTTTAAAGGTTTTCTTTGTTTTATCAATTTCCCCTGCTGGTCCCTCTCTCAGAGCCTAATCGCGGCACCTGCATGATAATGGCCGCGATTTGATAGGTACTTAAACTGCCCTTATGTGTGAAGTGCGCCCTGCCCCTGTATGAATGAAAAGCAGGATATCCTGCAGGGCGCACAACAAAGGATAGAATGACGACGCATCACAGGAAAACTGCTCACATAGGATGAGGGAAAAGTGGGAAAGGAAGCATAGAGGTGAGAAAAAAGGGTAAGACAAACGGATTAAAGTGAGGGGGGAAGAGCAGATAGGTGTGAGTGAGTATGGGAGTGAGGCAAGGGGTGCAGGCAGAGGGGCAGACACAGCATAAACAAGTGCCTTTATGTGTCTTAGACCCGGCAGTAAATTAGAACGGACATTGAAACGGGCCCATATCTGGTCCTATAGTCATGTGTCTGCACAACACGTTTGCAAGGTCGGACTGACCTATAGGGCAATCAGGCTGTGCCCGACGGTCTAATCTGTCAGGTCAGTATGTAGGCTGTTTTTTTGGCTGTTTATTCACCTGCTATATGGTCATATGAGCGTTTTTTTACTGTTGATTTTCGTGATACTGAAACAAACATTGCTTGCATCAAACTCAAATCTATGCAGTCTTCCATACCTTTTCAAAATCGTATACAGCATGTCTTTACAAGTTAAAAACTGCTCTAATTTGCAAATACGGGACATTTTTCTAGGTGCCTAATTCACTAATGGGGGCCACTTTTATTTCGGTGCTGGGGCCTATTTCCTGTCTCTGACAATGCACGTTAGGGTAATACATGGCAGCAAATTAGTTCCTGTTTGTAGTTCACATGCTTCACTTAATTTTGCATTCCTTAAGAATGTTAGGTATTTCCAGGATGTGTGTTTCTGTGTATCGTTTCACAGCATATTACTCTTGTATGGTGCACACTTTGTACTGTGTCGCCGCCAAGTGTTTATAACAGGCTACAATTGAGAGCTTTGAAGTTGAGGCTGAAGGCAGTACAACTTTCACACTGTGCCTACATGGGGTCAAAAAGGTGTTCAGAATGCATGATCATTCAATACATGGCCTCTCTGCAGAGAACACAGAGCAACAGTACAGTATTCAAGTTGCAGTTGTGATTCTGTGCAAATGTGTGTGAAGGAGGTACTCATTGGTCAAAACAGTGACAAGGTGAAAGTAAAATAATTTATTGTTGTTACTCATTTATCCTAAACAGCTAACAACCATTGACAAAATCAATACTCCTGGCTGTTTTTAGGTGTATGTCAGTTGTTGTGTTATATTTGTGGATTCAATCATGGAAAGCCCAGAGAGGAAACAAAGTACCAGTCAGATTAACTCTATGTGGAATCACAGGCATTTAGATTACCTGTTTAAGCTACACCTTTAATTACATAGACCACACCCCTTTTAGAGACCCACTCATTTTGTTCAGCCAACTTAAAGGCCTGGCTGGCAGAAAGGGAGACAGGGAAGAGGAGAGATGGATGTAATGGGCAGAATCCATGCAAACAGGCTGGTAGAGAGATGAAGAGACGAGGTGAAGGGCATTACATTTAAAAGACAATGATGCAAGAGGGGTAGAATCCATGCAAAATGGTAAGAGGCAGGGAAACTGGTGAACTTTAAAATGCAAATATTCAATAATTTGTTGTGTGCCAGGCATGCCTCACACTTCCTAGTGGTTTTGGGGTTTCACCCTCCTCAAGAATACTTTGAAAAATGGCAGAAGATAGTATTTTTGGCCCATTTTCCATAAAAAGTGGTCCAGAGGTCACAAGTGTGACCTATTCTTACGAGTCTGCACCACTTTCTTGTGCCTCATTCTCATGTAAGAACTGCACTCCTGTCTTTTCCTTTCTGTAATCCCCACTTTACCATATGCTCCATTTTACCCTTTCAATCAACACACTTCCCTGCCTGCAACATTAGCCCCCATGAATCACCTCTCTTTATTGTGTAATGTTCTCTAGTGTGCAACATTCTGCTCTCTAAGCTCCTTTTTCTTTAGAACACCATTATAATCCCATGTGTACTGTGCCTGCGTTGTCTCCTCTCTTCCTAGTGGACAAAACAGGAACAAGCGCCATTTGCATGTGACTCTTATTGTAAACATTACTGCTAATTCAGGTGAAAATTCTTTTTGCAAATAATTCTGCCATAATTGCAATGGTCAGCAGGTCAAAAGTTTACAGAGTGGCAAATGTGTGAAAGTAAGCGATTTATAAAAAGTTATTATTCCATTTACTTTTGTTTGCAATTGAAGCATTTCCACCCCTTGAAATGTGTTCTTACTCAAGGGTAGACATTGCCAGTCTAAAATAGTTCAATCAAATTAATATATGTCTGCTTTATACCAAGGACTCTCACTGTTTTTCACAAAATATACGTTTATGTTCAAACTCGGAAACAGGAAATACTGCAACACAGGAGGCACATGAGAGAATAGTGCCAACAAACCATATTGATCCATTGTCCTAGCTATTAAAATAAACTCAATGTACAATTATGGTTACTACTTGTAGAATACATCTTTATTTACACATACAATAAGGCTCTGTTATTCGACAATCAAAAAGTCAGCATGCCTTGACAGTCTTCTCAGGTAGGTGACACTGTATGATCATAGGTGATTCCCAGCTCAAAGATTTTTCACACAGTGTGATAACAGGCTAAAAAAGCTGACCCAATGTGTGACCACCTGTACAGCATGCTAAGGCTTTAGTGTGGAAACACAACCTGGCCAGTGGTGAGCAAAACGGACAGGAGAAACCACGAGCAGTGGAAACAGTCCAACTTACCAACTGGTACTGAGACAGGTTTCTACGTACCAGCTCTTATCTTCTGGTTCACTCAGTCCTCGAGTCTGTGTCTCTGCCATGAGTTTGCTGACAGGATAGGAACAGGGCTGACTCTTCTACAGCCCCACTGCATCATGGCTTCTGATAGGGCTTGAGGTGACAATGCTACAAATGCATCACCGCCCAAGCATGCTCCTGTGTTTCACAGATGTGCATTTCAGGAAGCATGCTCAGCTTCTCTATGGCTTGTGAATGTGTGAAGAGTGCGAAAAGGAGCATAGTACTGACGAAAGCAAACACGCAAACTGACTGTTAGATTGGGAGTTTATACTTTTTGCCTTTCAAAGCTGTTCAAATCAGCTTCTTTTTGGCCTGTTGATACTAGGCAGCGATGCTCTAGCGGCCTCAGGCACCAGCTGGCACTGATAAAAGGATTGGGGATAGAGGAAGGGTAGAGGTGGATGTAAAGAAGGAGAACAAGTAAAACAAAATAAGAGACTGGGGGAAGAGTGGCGAAGATCAGCACATGGAGAGCAGAAGTAAATGTTACAGGGTCAGAACCAGCAAGAGGAGGGTAGAGATGGGGGATAGCTGAAACATGAGGAGTAGAACATGGAGGGAAGAGGTGGATCTAAAGAGTGCAGAACCAGTGAAAAAAACGTGAGGCTGGAGAGAAAAATAAAAGGTGCAAGATAGTGCATGAATGGGAGCAGTAGATATAAAAAGAGCAGAAGCATTAGGAAAATTTAAGTAGCAGGAAGAGGGGAAAGTGAGAGGTGGATGTAAGAGGTCAGGATCACCAATAGAAGGTAGGAGGCTGGGTAGGGAGGGAGGGGAGAAGTAGCCATTACAGGGGCAGAATCAGTGGGAAAAGATTAGAGGCTGGGGAGAGATGGGAGATGAAGTGTGCAGCAGGGAGGAGATAGGGGGTGAAAAAGAAGCAGAATCAGTGAGAAAAATAAGAGGCAGATGGATGTAAGAGATTCAGAAACAGTGAGACAAGGTGCAAGGCTCGAGTGAGCGATGATAGGTGAAGGGTAGCACATGGATGGGAGCTGGTCAGAGACACAGAACCAGCAGAGAACTAAAGTGGAGGGGGAGAGAGAGGGACTAGTGAGAGGTGGATGTAAGAGGGGCAGAATCAATGGGGACTCTAAGAGTCAGGCAGAGAGATGATGTGAAGTGTAAAGCATTGAGGAGAGAGAGAGAATACCTCATTGTCTAAAGTTTACATAAAACTATATACAATAATTACTTTACATAAGACTTCACAAAATGCTGATAAAAAGCATCATTAAAATTCAACACATTTTAATTAAAGATTAAAGACAAAGTTAAGTATTTTTCTCCCAGAGCTTAACCGTATGTCTCAAGAGCTTTTCAAGGTTACCCACCACTTTTACAGAACCGCCTTTAAAGCACAATAATACAGCCTCTGGTATTGTTCTTATGACCTCAGCATTAAACATTGACTTTAAATATATGTTCCGCACGTCTAGTAGGGCTGGACATAGGCACATTTTATGTTCAATGGACTCTTCGGTTAACTTGCACATCCTACATGACTTGTCAGTGCAGCCCTTTAGTTTCCATAGACCGTCAAAAGCCTTAAAAGGGAGGTAAAAAAAAACCTGAATCTCAGAAATGTGTCTTTTGTCCTGAGACCGCAAATTAAAATCAAAGTAAGGTTGCTTTAAGCTAGAAAAGGTGTCTGAAATACATCTGCTATGCTTATACCTGGAGGCTGCATCTATGTCACTACTCAAGAGTAGGTTTTTCACTCCCTTTTTTTAACACTAATTTGCGTACTGCTCTTGGCATGGATGCTAGTGCCACTATCGAGGGGAGCTTTTATTCTTACAGTAGCTCTTCCAGTCGCATTTCTCCATTGAGGAGATAGGTGGATATAAGAGATAGACTCAGTTGGAAATTGGATGAACTTGGGGGCATGGGAGAGATGGATGTAAGAGGGACAGAGTACACATGGTAAGGTAAGAGTCTGAGAGATAGATGAGAAAAAGGGTAGAGCATTGAGGGATAGGTGGATTTAAGAGGGACAGAATCAACAAGAAAAGTTCAGATGCTCTGGGAGGATGGAAGGGGAGACATGGATGTAAATAAAGCAGAACAAGGAAAGAAGTTATGAGGCTGGGGGAGAGATGAGAGTTGAAGGGGAGCATGTGGATAAGATGTGTGTGTTTATGAGACAGAACCTGCAAGGGAACATAAGCAGAGTGGAGAGAAGTTGTGGTGAGAAGGTCAATAGGGGGGGCTATGGAGAGATGAGGAGGGTGGCAGTGAGGGAATCTGAGGAGGAGGTCTATAGGGGGAGGGGCTACGGTGAGATGAAGGGCACTGGAGGAGGGTGGTAGTGAGGGAGTCCGAGGAGGAGGTCATGAGGAAGAGCCCGAGAAGTGTCACTTGCCTGATACTCCCACCTCAGAAACCTCCTCTTCCCATCAAAGGGACATTACCTGGAAAAAACACTTTTTGAGAGTGATAACATTTAGAAAGAGATTTGGAAAGAAAAGAATGCGTTTTACTGGGCCCTTGTAAGACTAAGGAGCGATAAAGGAGGGCCCTGAAGCAGGCCTGGCTAGACATATAAGTGACAAATCGGGCCCGCAGTGGCCCACCCGAATGCATCCTTGGCCCACCCAAATAAAAATTCCTGGAGCCGGGCCTGGTGTGGGCCCAGCTCGCACATGCTAAAGGCCGACCCTATAGCACTGCATATGTTAAATAATTTCGCAGGTTATATACATTTGTAATCCTAGTACTCACTCAACTTACTGCATCTGCAGACATCCCATAATGGACTTCCTGCATGGAAACAACTCAGCTCCTCGGTAGCCAAATGCAGCTCCTTCAGACTCCCCCTCAGCACCTGCACGGGCCAGAGCTGGCTCCTGCAGACAGCTTCTGATCGCCTGCAGGTACCAGATGTACCTCCTGAAGACGCCTTGTGGGCACCAACAGCGATCAGATGTAGCGCCTGCATACAGCCCCTAAGCACCTGCACGCACCAGGTGTAGGTCCGGCAGACACTCCGTAACTGAGCAACTGAAAGGTCCAGATGTGCTGCTGCAGGCACCCACTAAGGACATGCAGTATCCAGATGTACCCCCTGCAGACACCCTGTGAAGACCAGATCAGATATAGCTCCGGTGTACACCCCCTAAACACCTGAAAGTACCAGATGTAGCTCCTACACCCACTAAGCACCCACAGGTACCAGATGTAGCTCTGGCGTACACCCCTAAGCACCTGCAGACACTAGTTGTAGCTCCTGCAGACACCCACTAAACATCCGCAGGTACCGGATGTACCTCCGGCAGACACCCCCTGGGCACCTGCAGGCACCAGGTGTAGCTCCGGTATACACCCCCTAAGCACCGACAAATACCAGATGTACCTCCGGCAGACACCGCCTCAGTACCTGAAGGTACTAGATGTAGCTCCTGCATACACCTGTTAAGCACCTACAGGTACCAGGTGTAGCTCCTGCATACACCCCCTAAGCAGCCACAGGTACCAGATGTAGCTCTGGCAGACACCCTCTAAGCACCTTCAGGTACCAGATGTAGCTCTGGCAGACACCCCCTAAACACCTTTAGGTACCAGATTTACCTCCAGCATACACCCCCTAAGTACCTGAAAGTTCCAGATGTAGCTCCTGCATACACCTGAAAGTCACCTGCAGGTACCAGATGTAGCTCCGGCATACACCCCCTAAGCACCGGCACATACCAGATGTACCTCCGGCAGACACCCCCTAAGTACCTGAAGGTACTAGATGTAGCTCATGCATACATTTGATAAGCACCTACAGGTACCAGAAGTAGCGCCTGCATACACCCCCTAAGCACCCGCAGGTACTAGATGTAGCTCTGGCCGACACTCCCTAAGCACCTGCCGGTTCCAGATGTAGCTCCGGCAGACACCCCCATAGGACCAGAAGGCATGAGATGTCGCTCCGGCCTACACTCCTAAGCACCTGCAGATACCAGTTGTATCTCCTGCAGACACCCACTAAGCATCCGCAGGTACCGGATGTACATCTGGCAGACACCCCCTGAGCACCTGCAGGTACCAGATGTAACTCCGGCATACACCCCTAAGCACCTGCAGGTACGAGATGTAGCTCCGGCAAACACCCCCTAAGCACCTCCAGATACCAGATGTAGCTCCTGCATATACCCTCTAAGTACCTGAAAGTTCCAGAAGTAGCTACTGCATACATCTGTTAAGCATCTGCAGGTACTAAATGTATCTCCGGCCAACACTCCCTAAGCACCTGCAGGTACCAGATGTAGCTCCTGCATACATCCCCTAAGCACCCGCAGGTGTCAGATGTAGCTCCGGCATACACCTCCTAAGCACCTGCAGGTACCAGATGTAGCTCTGGCAGACACCCCCTAAGCACCTACAGGTAACAGATGTAGCTCTGTCAGACACCCTCTAAGCACCTTCAGGTACCAAATGTAGCTCTGGCAGACACCCCCTAAACACCTGCAGGTGCCAGATGTAGCTCCTGCATATACCCCCTAAGCACCTGCAGGTACCACATGTAGCTCTGGTAGACACCTCCTTAGAACCTGCAGGTACCAGATGTTCCTCCGGCAGACAGCCCCTAAGCAACTGCAGGTACCAGATATAGCTCCTGCATATACCCCTGAAGCTCCTGCAGCCAACCCCTAAGCACCTGCAGAAACCAGGTTTAGCTTCTGCATACACCCCCTAAGCACTTGAAGGAACCCAGATGTAGCACCTGCAGCTACCAGATCATCCTCTGGCAGACTGCCCCTAAGCACCTGCAGGTACCAGATATAGCTCCTGCATATACCTCTGAAGCACCTGCAGGCTCCAGATGTAGCTCCTGCACACAACCCCTAAGCACCTGCAGAAACCAGTTGTAGCTTCTGCATACACCCTCTAAGCACTTGAAGGAACCCAGATGTAGCTCCTGTACACACCTGCTAAGCACCTGCAGGTACCGATGTAGCTCCTTCATACACCCCTAAGCACTTGAAGGAACGCATGATGTAGCTCCTGCATACCCCTGCTAAGTACTTGCAGGTACCAGATGTAGCTCCAGCTTACACCCCTAAGCACCTGCAGGTACCAGATGTAGCTCCGACAGACACCCCCTAAGTACCAGAAGGTACTAGATGTAGCTCCTGCATACACCTGTTAAGCTCCTACAGGTACAAGATGTAGCTACTGCATATACTCCCCAAGCACCTGCCGGTACCAGATGTAGCTCTGGCAGACACCCCTAAACACCTGCAGGTGCCAGATGTAGCTCCTGCATATACCCCTAAGCACCAGCAGGTACCACTTGTAGCTCTGGCAGACATCTCCTTAGCACCTGCAGGTACCAGATGTAGCTCTTGCATACACCCCCTAAGCACCTGTAGGTACCAGATGTTCCTCCGGCAGACTGCCCCTAAGCAACTGCAGGTACCAGATATAGCTCCTGCATGTACCCCTGAAGCACCTGCAGCCTCCAGATGTAGCTCCTGCACATAACCTATAAGCACCTGCAGAAACCAGGTGTAGCTTCTGCATACACCACCTAAGCACTTGAAGGAACCCAGATGTAGCTCCAGCATACATGTGTTAAACACGTCCAGGTACTAATGTAGCTCCGGCATACACCCCCTAAGCACCTGCAGATACCAGGTGTCGCTCCGGCATACACCACCTAAGTACCTGTTGGGATAAGATATAGCTTCTGCATACACCCCCTAAGCACCAGCAGGTACCAGATGTAGCTCTGGCAGACACCCCCTAAGCACCTACAGGTAACAGATGTAGCTCTAGCAGACACCCCTAAACACCTGCAGGTGCCAGATGTAGCTCCGACATACGCCCCCTAAGCACCTGTAGGGATAAGACATAGCTTCTGCATACACCCCCTAAGCACCAACAGTTACCAGATGTATCTACGGCATACACCTCTTAAACACCTGCAGGTACCAGATTTAACTCTGGCAGACACCTCCTTCGCACCTGCAGGTGCCGGATGTAGCTCCTGCATTTACCCCCTAAGCACCTGCAGGTACCACATGTAGCTCTGGCAGACACCCCCAAAGCAACTGCAGGTACCAGATATAGCTCCTGCATATACCCCTGAAGCTCCGGCAGCCTCCAGATTTAGCTTCTGCACACAACCCCTAAGCAGCTGCAGAAACCCAGATGTAGCACCTGCAGGTACCAGATCTTCCGCCAGCAGACTCCCCTAAGCACCTGCAGGTACCAGATATAGCTCCTGCATATACCCCTGAAGCACCTGCAGCCTCCAGATGTAGCTCCAGCATACACGTGTTAAACACCTCCAGGTACTAATGTAGATCCGGCATACACCACCTAAGCACCTGCAGGTACCAGATGTAGTTCTGGCAGACACCTCCTTAGCACCTGCAGGTACCAGATGTAACTCCAGCAGACACCCACTAAGCACCTGCAGGTACCAGATGTATCTCCTGCATATACCCCCTAACCACCTGCGGGTACCAGATATAACTCCGGCAGACGCCCCCTAAGTACCTGAAAGTACCAGATACAGCTCTTGAAGACACCCTCTAAGCTCCTGCAGGCTTCAGATGTAGCTCCTACACACAACCCCCAAGCACCTGCAGGTACCAGGTCTACCTCCGGCATACACCCCATTAGCACCTGTAGGGATATGATATAGCTTCTGCATACACCCCCTAAGCACCAGCAGGTACCAGATGTAGCTCTGGCAGACACCCCCTAAGCACCTACAGGTAACAGATGTAGCTCTAGCAGACACCCCCTAAAAACCTGCAGGTGCCAGATGTAGCTCCGGCATACGCCCCCTAAGCACCTGTAGGGATAAGACATAGCTTCTGCATACACCCCCTAAGCACCAACAGTTAGCAGATGTAGCTCTGGCAGAAACCCCCTAAGCACCTACTGGTAACAGATTTAGCTCTGTCAGACACCCTCTAAGCAGCTGCAGGTACCAGATGTAGCTCTGGCAGACACTCCCTAAACACCTGCAGGTACCACTTGTACCTCTGGCAGACACCTCCATAGCACCTGCAGGTACCAGATGTAGTTCTGGCAGACAGCCCCTAAGCACCTGCAGGTACCAGATATAGCTCCTGCATATACTCCTGAAGCACCTGCAACCTCCATATGTAGCTCCTGCACACAACCCCTAAACACCTGCAGAAACCAGGTGTAGCTTCTGCATACACAACCTAAGCACTGGAAGAAACCCTGATGTAGCCCCTGCATACACCTGTTAATCACCTGCAGGTACCAATGTAGCTGTGGCATACACCCCCTAAGCACCTACAGGTAACAGATGTAGCTCTAGCAGACACCCCCTAAAAACCTGCAGGTGCCAGATGTAGCTCCGGCATACGCCCCCTAAGCACCTGTAGGGATAAGACATAGCTTCTGCATACACCCCCTAAGCACCAACAGTTAGCAGATGTAGCTCTGGCAGAAACCCCCTAAGCACCTACTGGTAATAGATTTAGCTCTGTCAGACACCCTCTAAGCAGCTGCAGGTACCAGATGTAGCTCTGGCAGACACTCCCTAAACACCTGCAGGTACCACTTGCACCTCTGGCAGACACCTCCATAGCACCTGCAGGTACCAGATGTAGTTCTGGCAGACAGCCCCTAAGCACCTGCAGGTACCAGATATAGCTCCTGCATATACTCCTGAAGCACCTGCAACCTCCATATGTAGCTCCTGCACACAACCCCTAAACACCTGCAGAAACCAGGTGTAGCTTCTGCATACACAACCTAAGCACTGGAAGAAACCCTGATGTAGCCCCTGCATACACCTGTTAATCACCTGCAGGTACCAATGTAGCTGTGGCATACACCCCCTAAGCACCTGCAGGTACCAGGTGTCGCTCCGGCATACACCCCTAAGTACTTGCAGGTACCAGATATAGCTCCCGCAGACACCTCCTAAGCACCTGTGTGTACCTGATGCAGCTCCAGCAGACACCCATTAAGCACCTGCAGGTACCAGATGTATCTCCTGCATATACCCCCTAACCACCTGCGGGTACTAGATGTAGGTCTGGCAGACACCCCTAAGCACCAGCAGTTACCAGCTGTACCTCCGGCAGACACCCCCTAAGTTCCTGAAAGTACCAGATGCAGCTCTTGAAGACACCCCCAAAGCTCCTGCAGGCTTCAGATGTAGATCCTACACACAACCCCTAAGCACCTGCAGGTACCAGGTCTAGCTCCGGCATACACTCCCTAAGCACCTGTAGGGATAAGACAGAGCTTCGGCATACACCCCCTAAGCATCAAAACAGTTAACAGATGTATCTCCGGCATACACCTCTTAAAGACCTGCAGGTACCAGATGTAGCTCTGGCAGACACCCCTAAGCACCTACAGGTAACAGATGTAGTTCTGGCAGACACCCCTAAACACCTGCAGGTGCCAGATGTAGCTCTGCATACACACCCTAAGCACCTGCAGGTACCAGATGTTCTGCCGGCAGACAGCCTCTAAGCACCTGAAGGTACCAGATATAGCTCCTGCCTATACCCCTGAAGCACCTGCAGGCTCCAGATTTAGCTCCTGCACACAACCCCTAAGCACCTGAAGAAACCATTTGTAGCTTCTGCAAAAAAACCCTAAGCACTTGAAGGAACCCAGATGTAGCTCCTGCAGACACCTGCTAAGCACCTGCAGGTACCAATGTAGCTCCTTCATGCACCCCCTAAGCACCTTCAGGTACCAGGTGTGGCTCCAGCATACACCACCAAAGCACCTGCAGGCACCAGATGTAGCTTCGGCGTACACCCCCTAAGCACCTGCAGGTACCAGGTGTAGCTCCAGCATACACCCCCTAAGTACCTGAAAGTACAAGATGCAGCTCCGGAAGACACCCCCTAAGCTCCTGCAGGGCCCAGATGTAGCTCCTAGACATAACCCCTAAGCATCTGCAGGTACCAGGTCTAGCTCCGGCATACACACCTAAGCACCTGTAGGGATAAGATATAGCTTCTGCATACACCCCTAAGCACCTGAAGGTCCCAGATGTAGCTCCTGCATACACCTGCTAAGCACTTGCAGGTACCAGATGTTGCTCCAGCGTACACCCCTAAGCACCTGCAGGTACCAGATGTAGCTCTGGCAGACACCCCTTAAACACCTGCAGGTGCCAGATGTAGCTCCTGCTTATACCCCCTAAGCACCAGCAGGTACCACTTGTAGCTCTGGCAGACATCTCCTTAGCACCTGCAGGTACCAGATGTAGCTCTTGCATACACCCCCTAAGCACCTGCAGGTACCAGATGTTTCTCCGGCAGACTGCCCCATAGCAACTGCAGGTACCAGATATAGCTCCTGCATATACCCCTGAAGCACCTGCAGCCTCCAGATGTAGCTCCTGCACACAACGCCTAAGCACCTGCAGAATCCAGGTGTAGCTTATGCATACACCACCTAAGCACTTGAAGGAACCCAGATGTAGCTCCAGCATACACGTGTTAAACACCTCCAGGTACCATGTAGCTCCGGCATACACCCCTAAGCACCTGCAGATACCAGGTGTTGCTCCGGCATACACCACCTAAGCACCTGCAGGTACCAGATGTAGTTCTGGCAGACACCTCCTTAGCACCTGCAGGCACCAGATGTAGCTCCAGCAGACACCCACTAAGCACCTGCAGGTACCAGATGTATCTCCTGCATATACCCCCAACCACCTGCGGGTACCAGATATACCTCCGGCAGACGCCCCTAAGTACCTGAAGGTACCTGATGCAGCTCTTGAAGACACCCCCTAAGCTTCTGCAGGCTTCAGATGTAGCTCCTACACACAACCCCCAAGCACCTGCAGGTACCAGGTCTACCTCCGGCATACACCCCGTTAGCACCTGTAGGGATAAGATATAGCTTCTGCATACACCCCCTAAGCACAAGCAGATACCAGATGTAGCTCTGACAGACACCCCCTAAGCACCTACAGGTAACAGATGTAGCTCTAGCAGACACCCCCTAAACACCTGTAGGTGCCAGATGTAGCTCCGGCATACGCCCCCTAAGCACCTGTAGGGATAAGTCATAGCTTCTGTATACACCCCCTAAGCACCCACAGTTACCAGATGTATCTCCGGCATACACCTCTTAAACACCTGCAGGTACCAGAAGTAACTCTGGCAGACACCTCCTTCGCACCTGCAGGTACCAGATGTAGCTCCTGCATACAGCCCCTAAGCATCTGCAGGTACCAGATGTTCCTCCAGCAGACAGCCCCTAAGCACCTGCAGGTACCAGATATAGCTCATGCATATACCTCTGAAGCACCTGCAGGCTCCAGATGTAGCACCTGCACACAACCCCTATGCATCTGCAGAAACCAGTTCTAGCTTCTGCATACACCCCCTAAGCACTTGAAGGAACCCAGATGTAGCTCCTGCATACACCCGCTAAGCATCTGCAGGTACCAATGTAGCTCCTTCATAACCCCCTAAGCACTTGAAGGAACCCAGATGTAGCTCCTGCATACACCTGCTAAGCACTTCCAGGTACCAGATGTAGCTCCAGCTTACACCCACCAGGCACCTGCTGGTACCAGATGTAGCTCCGGCATACACAACCTAAGCACAGGCAGGTACTAGATGTAGCTCCAGCACACACCCCCTAAGTACCTGAAAGTTCCAGAAGTAGCTCCTGCATACACCTGATAGTCACCTGCAGGTACCAGATGTAGCTCCTGCATAAACCTGTTAAGCAACTGCAGGTAATAGATGTAGCTTCGGCATACACCCCCTAAGCACTGGCTGGTACCAGATGTACCTCCGGCAGACACCCCCTAAGTTCCTGAAGGTGCTAGATGTAGCTCCTGCATATACCTGTTAAGCTCCTACTGGTACACGATGTAGCTCCAGCATACACCACCAAACCACCTGCAGGCACCAGATGTAGCTTCGGCGTACACCTCCTAAACACCTGCAGGTATCAGGTGTAGCTCCGGCATACACCCCTATGTACCTGCAGGTACCAGATATAGCTACTGCATACGCCCCTAAGTACCTATAGTACAAGATGCAGCTCCGGAAGACACCCCCTAAGCTCCTGCATGCTCCAGATGTAGCTCCTAGACACAACCCCTAAGCATCTGCAGGTACCAGGTCTAGCTCCGACATACACACCCTAAGCACCTGTAGGGATAAGATATAGCTTCTGCATACACCCCCTAAGCACCTGAAGGTCCGAGATGTAGCTCCTGCATACACCTGCTAAGCACTTGCAGGTACCAGATGTAGCTCCAGCGTACACCCCCCTAAGCACCTGCAGGTACCACATGTAGCTCTGGTAGACACCTCCTTAGAACCTGCAGGTACCAGATGTTCCTCCGGCAGACAGCCCCTAAGCAACTGCAGGTACCAGATATAGCTCCTGCATATACCCCTGAAGCTCCTGCAGCCAACCCCTAAGCACCTGCAGAAACCAGGTTTAGCTTCTGCATACACCCCTAAGCACTTGAAGGAACCCAGATGTAGCACCTGCAGCTACCAGATCATCCTCTGGCAGACTGCCCCTAAGCACCTGCAGGTACCAGATATAGCTCCTGCATATACCTCTGAAGCACCTGCAGGCTCCAGATGTAGCTCCTGCACACAACCCCTAAGCACCTGCAGAAACCAGTTGTAGCTTCTGCATACACCCTCTAAGCACTTGAAGGAACCCAGATGTAGCTCCTGTACACACCTGCTAAGCACCTGCAGGTACCGATGTAGCTCCTTCATACACCCCTAAGCACTTGAAGGAACGCAGATGTAGCTCCTGCATACCCCTGCTAAGTACTTGCAGGTACCAGATGTAGCTCCAGCTTACACCCCCTAAGCACCTGCAGGTACCAGATGTAGCTCCGACAGACACCCCCTAAGTACCAGAAGGTACTAGATGTAGCTCCTGCATACACCTGTTAAGCTCCTACAGGTACAAGATGTAGATACTGCATATACTCCCCAAGCACCTGCCGGTACCAGATGTAGCTCTGGCAGACACCCCCTAAACACCTGCAGGTGCCAGATGTAGCTCCTGCATATACCCCCTAAGCACCAGCAGGTACCACTTGTAGCTCTGGCAGACATCTCCTTAGCACCTGCAGGTACCAGATGTAGCTCTTGCATACACCCCCTAAGCACCTGTAGGTACCAGATGTTCCTCCGGCAGACTGCCCCTAAGCAACTGCAGGTACCAGATATAGCTCCTGCATGTACCCCTGAAGCACCTGCAGCCTCCAGATGTAGCTCCTGCACATAACCTATAAGCACCTGCAGAAACCAGGTGTAGCTTCTGCATACACCACCTAAGCACTTGAAGGAACCCAGATGTAGCTCCAGCATACATGTGTTAAACACGTCCAGGTACTAATGTAGCTCCGGCATACACCCCCTAAGCACCTGCAGATACCAGGTGTCGCTCCGGCATACACCACTTAAGTACCTGTTGGGATAAGATATAGCTTCTGCATACACCCCCTAAGCACCAGCAGGTACCAGATGTAGCTCTGGCAGACACCCCCTAAGCACCTACAGGTAACAGATGTAGCTCTAGCAGACACCCCCTAAACACCTGCAGGTGCCAGATGTAGCTCCGACATACGCCCCCTAAGCACCTGTAGGGATAAGACATAGCTTCTGCATACACCCCCTAAGCACCAACAGTTACCAGATGCATCTACGGCATACACCTCTTAAACACCTGCAGGTACCAGATTTAACTCTGGCAGACACCTCCTTCGCACCTGCAGGTGCCGGCTGTAGCTCCTGCATTTACCCCCTAAGCACCTGCAGGTACCACATGTAGCTCTGGCAGACACCCCCAAAGCAACTGCAGGTACCAGATATAGCTCCTGCATATACCCCTGAAGCTCCGGCAGCCTCCAGATTTAGCTTCTGCACACAACCCCTAAGCAGCTGCAGAAACCCAGATGTAGCACCTGCAGGTACCAGATCTTCCGCCAGCAGACTGCCCCTAAGCACCTGCAGGTACCAGATATAGCTCCTGCATATACCCCTGAAGCACCTGCAGCCTCCAGATGTAGCTCCAGCATACACGTGTTAAACACCTCCAGGTACTAATGTAGATCCGGCATACACCACCTAAGCACCTGCAGGTACCAGATGTAGTTCTGGCAGACACCTCCTTAGCACCTGCAGGTACCAGATGTAACTCCAGCAGACACCCACTAAGCACCTGCAGGTACCAGATGTATCTCCTGCATATACCCCCTAACCACCTGCGGGTACCAGATATAACTCCGGCAGACGCCCCCTAAGTACCTGAAAGTACCAGATACAGCTCTTGAAGACACCCTCTAAGCTCCTGCAGGCTTCAGATGTAGCTCCTACACACAACCCCAAGCACCTGCAGGTACCAGGTCTACCTCCGGCATACACCCCATTAGCACCTGTAGGGATATGATATAGCTTCTGCATACACCCCTAAGCACCAGCAGGTACCAGATGTAGCTCTGGCAGACACCCCTAAGCACCTACAGGTAACAGATGTAGCTCTAGCAGACACCCCTAAAAACCTGCAGGTGCCAGATGTAGCTCCGGCATACGCCCCTAAGCACCTGTAGGGATAAGACATAGCTTCTGCATACACCCCTAAGCACCAACAGTTAGCAGATGTAGCTCTGGCAGAAACCCCTAAGCACCTACTGGTAACAGATTTAGCTCTGTCAGACACCCTCTAAGCAGCTGCAGGTACCAGATGTAGCTCTGGCAGACACTCCCTAAACACCTGCAGGTACCACTTGCACCTCTGGCAGACACCTCCATAGCACCTGCAGGTACCAGATGTAGTTCTGGCAGACAGCCCTAAGCACCTGCAGGTACCAGATATAGCTCCTGCATATACTCCTGAAGCACCTGCAACCTCCATATGTAGCTCCTGCACACAACCCCTAAACACCTGCAGAAACCAGGTGTAGCTTCTCGCATACACAACCTAAGCACTGGAAGAAACCCTGATGTAGCCCCTGCATACACCTGTTAATCACCTGCAGGTACCAATGTAGCTGTGGCATACACCCCTAAGCACCTGCAGGTACCAGGTGTCGCTCCGGCATACACCCTAAGTACTTGCAGGTACCAGATATAGCTCCCGCAGACACCTCCTAAGCACCTGTGTGTACCTGATGCAGCTCCAGCAGACACCCATTAAGCACCTGCAGGTACCAGATGTATCTCCTGCATATACCCCTAACCACCTGCGGGTACTAGATGTAGGTCTGGCAGACACCCCTAAGCACCAGCAGTTACCAGCTGTACCTCCGGCAGACACCCCTAAGTTCCTGAAAGTACCAGATGCAGCTCTTGAAGACACCCCCAAAGCTCCTGCAGGCTTCAGATGTAGATCCTACACACAACCCCTAAGCACCTGCAGGTACCAGGTCTAGCTCCGGCATACACTCCCTAAGCACCTGTAGGGATAAGACAGAGCTTCGGCATACACCCCCTAAGCATCAAAACAGTTAACAGATGTATCTCCGGCATACACCTCTTAAAGACCTGCAGGTACCAGATGTAGCTCTGGCAGACACCCCCTAAGCACCTACAGGTAACAGATGTAGTTCTGGCAGACACCCCCTAAACACCTGCAGGTGCCAGATGTAGCTCTGCATACACACCCTAAGCACCTGCAGGTACCAGATGTTCTGCCGGCAGACAGCCTCTAAGCACCTGAAGGTACCAGATATAGCTCCTGCCTATACCCCTGAAGCACCTGCAGGCTCCAGATTTAGCTCCTGCACACAACCCCTAAGCACCTGAAGAAACCATTTGTAGCTTCTGCAAAAAACCCTAAGCACTTGAAGGAACCCAGATGTAGCTCCTGCAGATCACCTGCTAAGCACCTGCAGGTACCAATGTAGCTCCTTCATGCACCCCTAAGCACCTTCAGGTACCAGGTGTGGCTCCAGCATACACCACCAAAGCACCTGCAGGCACCAGATGTAGCCGCGTACACCCCTAAGCACCTGCAGGTACCAGGTGTAGCTCCAGCATACACCCCCTAAGTACCTGAAAGTACAAGATGCAGCTCCGGAAGACACCCCCTAAGCTCCTGCAGGGCCCAGATGTAGCTCCTAGACATAACCCCTAAGCATCTGCAGGTACCAGGTCTAGCTCCGGCATACACACCCTAAGCACCTGTAGGGATAAGATATAGCTTCTGCATACACCCCCTAAGCACCTGAAGGTCCCAGATGTAGCTCCTGCATACACCTGCTAAGCACTTGCAGGTACCAGATGTTGCTCCAGCGTACACCCCCTAAGCACCTGCAGGTACCAGATGTAGCTCTGGCAGACACCCCTTAAACACCTGCAGGTGCCAGATGTAGCTCCTGCATATACCCCCTAAGCACCAGCAGGTACCACTTGTAGCTCTGGCAGACATCTCCTTAGCACCTGCAGGTACCAGATGTAGCTCTTGCATACACCCCTAAGCACCTGCAGGTTACCAGATGTTTCTCCGGCAGACTGCCCCATAGCAACTGCAGGTACCAGATATAGCTCCTGCATATACCCCTGAAGCACCTGCAGCCTCCAGATGTAGCTCCTGCACACAACGCCTAAGCACCTGCAGAATCCAGGTGTAGCTTATGCATACACCACCTAAGCACTTGAAGGAACCCAGATGTAGCTCCAGCATACACGTGTTAAACACCTCCAGGTACCATGTAGCTCCGGCATACACCCCCTAAGCACCTGCAGATACCAGGTGTTGCTCCGGCATACACCACCTAAGCACCTGCAGGTACCAGATGTAGTTCTGGCAGACACCTCCTTAGCACCTGCAGGTACCAGATGTAGCTCCAGCAGACACCCACTAAGCACCTGCAGGTACCAGATGTATCTCCTGCATATACCCCCAACCACCTGCGGGTACCAGATATACCTCCGGCAGACGCCCCCTAAGTACCTGAAGGTACCTGATGCAGCTCTTGAAGACACCCCCTAAGCTTCTGCAGGCTTCAGATGTAGCTCCTACACACAACCCCCAAGCACCTGCAGGTACCAGGTCTACCTCCGGCATACACCCCGTTAGCACCTGTAGGGATAAGATATAGCTTCTGCATACACCCCCTAAGCACAAGCAGATACCAGATGTAGCTCTGACAGACACCCCCTAAGCACCTACAGGTAACAGATGTAGCTCTAGCAGACACCCCCTAAACACCTGTAGGTGCCAGATGTAGCTCCGGCATACGCCCCCTAAGCACCTGTAGGGATAAGTCATAGCTTCTGTATACACCCCCTAAGCACCCACAGTTACCAGATGTATCTCCGGCATACACCTCTTAAACACCTGCAGGTACCAGAAGTAACTCTGGCAGACACCTCCTTCGCACCTGCAGGTACCAGATGTAGCTCCTGCATACAGCCCCTAAGCACCTGCAGGTACCAGATATAGCTCATGCATATACCTCTGAAGCACCTGCAGGCTCCAGATGTAGCACCTGCACACAACCCCTATGCATCTGCAGAAACCAGTTCTAGCTTCTGCATACACCCCTAAGCACTTGAAGGAACCCAGATGTAGCTCCTGCATACACCCGCTAAGCATCTGCAGGTACCAATGTAGCTCCTTCATAACCCCTAAGCACTTGAAGGAACCCAGATGTGGCTCCTGCATACACCTGCTAAGCACTTCCAGGTACCAGATGTAGCTCCAGCTTACACCCACCAGGCACCTGCTGGTACCAGATGTAGCTCCGGCATACACAACCTAAGCACAGGCAGGTACTAGATGTAGCTCCAGCACACACCCCCTAAGTACCTGAAAGTTCCAGAAGTAGCTCCTGCATACACCTGATAGTCACCTGCAGGTACCAGATGTAGCTCCTGCATACACCTGTTAAGCAACTGCAGGTAATAGATGTAGCTTCGGCATACACCCCTAAGCACTGGCTGGTACCAGATGTACCTCCGGCAGACACCCCTAAGTTCCTGAAGGTGCTAGATGTAGCTCCTGCATATACCTGTTAAGCTCCTACTGGTACACGATGTAGCTCCAGCATACACCACCAAACCACCTGCAGGCACCAGATGTAGCTTCGGCGTACACCTCCTAAACACCTGCAGGTATCAGGTGTAGCTCCGGCATACACCCCCTATGTACCTGCAGGTACCAGATATAGCTACTGCATACGCCCCCTAAGTACCTATAGTACAAGATGCAGCTCCGGAAGACACCCCCTAAGCTCCTGCATGCTCCAGATGTAGCTCCTAGACACAACCCCTAAGCATCTGCAGGTACCAGGTCTAGCTCCGACATACACACCCTAAGCACCTGTAGGGATAAGATATAGCTTCTGCATACACCCCCTAAGCACCTGAAGGTCCGAGATGTAGCTCCTGCATACACCCCCTAAGCACCTGCAGGTACCAGATGTAGCTCCGGCAGACACCCCCTAAGTACCGGAAAGTACTAGATGTAGCTCCTACATACACCTGTTAAGCTCCTAGAGGTAGAAGATGTAGATCCTGCATACACCCCCTAAGCACCCGCAGGTACCAGATGTAGCTCCGGCATACACCTCCTAAGCACCTGCAGGTATCAGATGTAGCTCTGGCAGAAACCCCCTAAGCACCTACTGGTAACAGATTTAGCTCTGTCAGACACCCTTTAAGCAGCTGCAGGTACCAGATGTAGCTCTGGCAGACACTCCCTAAACACCTGCAGGTACCACATGTACCTCTGGCAGACACCTCCATAGCACCTGCAGGTACCAGATGTAGTTCTGGCAGTCAGCCCCCAAGCACCTGCAGGTACCATATATAGCTCCTGCATATACCCCTGAAGCACCTGCAACCTCCAGATGTAGCTCCTGCACCCAATCCTTAAGCACCTGCAGAAACCAGGTGTAGCTTCTGCATACACAACCTAATCACTTGAAGAAACCCTGATGTAGCTCCTGCATACACCTGTTAAGCACCTGCTGGTACCAGTGGAGCTTTGGCATACACCCCCTAAGCACCTGCAGGTTAGGTGTCGCTCAGGCATACACCACCTAAGCACCTTCAGGTACCAGATGTGGTTCCGGCACACACCCCTAAGTACTTGCAGGTACCAGATATAGCTCCTGCAGACACCTCCTAAGCACCTGTGTGTACCTGATGCAGCTCCAGCAGACACCCGCTAAGCACCTGCAGGTACCAGATGTATCTCCTGCATATACCCCCTAACCACCTGCGGTTACTAGATGTAGGTCTGGCAGACACCCCTAAGCACCGGCAGTTACCAGCTGTACCTCCGGCAGACGCCCCCTAGGTACCTGAAAGTACCAGATGCAGCTCTTGAAGACACCCCCAAAGCTTCTGCAGGCTTCAGATGTAGCTCCTACACACAACCCCTAAGCACCTGCAGGTACCAGGTCTAGCTCCGGCATACACCCCCTAAGCACCTGTAGGGATAAGACAGAGCTTCTGCATACACCCCCTTAGCACCAACAGTTACCAGATGTATCTCCGGCATACACCTCTTAAACACCTGCAGGTACCAGATGTAGTTCTGGCAGACACCCTCTAAGCACCTGCGGGTACCAGATGTAGCTCTGGCAGACACCCCCTAAACACCTGCAGGTGCCAGATGTAGCTCCTGCATACACCTCCTAAGTCCCTGCAGGTACCAGATGTTCTGCCGGCAGACAGCCTCTAAGCACCTGAAGGTACCAAATATAGCTCCAGCATATACCTCTGAAGCACCTGCAGGCTCCAGATTTAGCTCCTGCACACAACCCCTAAGCACCTGCAGAAACCAGTTGTAGCTTCTGCATAAACCCCCTAAGCACTTGAAGGAACCCAGATGTAGCTCCTGCAGACACCTGCTAAGCACCTGCAGGTACCAATGTAGCTCCTTCATGCACCCTTTAAGCACCTTCAGGTACCAGGTGTAGCTCCAGCATACACCACCAAAGCACCTGCAGGCACCAGATGTAGCTTCGGCGTACACCCCCTAAGCACCTGCAGGTATCAGGTGTAGCTCCGGCATACACCCCCTATGTACCTGCAGGTACCAGATATAGCTACTGCAGACGCCTCCTAAATACCTGAAAGTACAAGATGCAGCTCCAGAAGACACTCCCTAAGCTCCTTCAGGGTCCAGATGTAGCTCCTAAACACATCCTCTAAGCACCTGCAGGTACCAGGTCTAGCTCCGGCATACACACCCTAAGCACCTGTAGGGATAAGATATAGCTTCTGCATACACCCCCTAAGCACCTGAAGGTCCCAGATGTAGCTCCTGCATACACCTGCTAAGCACCTGCAGGTACCAGATGTAGCTCTTTCATACAACCCCTAAGCACCTGCAGGTACAAGATGGAGCTCCGGCATACACCCTCTAAGCACCTGTAGAAACCAGATGCCCCTCTGGCAGACACTCCCTAAGTACCTGAAAGTTCCAGATGTAGCTCCTGCACACAGACTAAGCCCCTTCAGGTACCAGATGTTGTTCGGGCATACACCCTCTAAGCACCGGTAGGTACCAGGTGTTCCACCGACAGACACCCACTAAGAACCTGAAGGTACTAGATATAGCTCCTGCATACACCTGTTAAGCACCTACAGTTACCATATGCAGCTCCGGCATACAGGCCCTAACCACCTGCACATACCAGGTGTAGCTCTGGCAGACACTCCCGAAGACACATCTTTAGCACATGTGTGTACCAGATGCAGCTCCAGCAGACACCCACTAAACACCTGCAGGTACCAGATGTAGCTCCTCCATATGCCCACTAATCACCTGCAGGTACGAGATGTAGCTCCAGCAGACACCCCATAAGCACCTGCAGGTCCCAGATGTAGCTGTGGCTGACACCCCCTAAGCACCCGCAGGTACCAGATGTAGCTGTGGCAGACACCTCTAAACACCTGCAGGTGCCGGATGGTGCTCCAGCATTTACCCCCTAAGCACCTGCAGGTACCAGATGTAGCTCTGGCAGACACTTCCTAAGCACCTGCAGGTACCAGATGTTGCTCCAGCATCCACCCCCCAGAGCACCTGCAGTTACCAGATGTAGCTCCGGCAGTCACCTCCTAAGCATGTGCAGGAATCAGATGTAGCCCCTGCATATACCCCTGTACCACCTGCAGGCTCCAGATGTAGCTCCTGCACACAACCCCTAAGCTCCTGCTGGTACCAGGTCTCGCTCTGGCATACACCCCCTAAGCACCTATAGGGATAAGATGTAGCTTCTGCATACACCCCCTAAGCACCTGAAGGTCCTAGATGTAGCTCCTGCATATACCTGCTTAGCACCTGCAGGTACCAGATGTAGCTATTTCATACACCCCTAAGCACCTGCAGGTTACAGATGTAGCTCTAGCATACACCCCTAAGCACCTACAGGTACCAGATGTAGCTACATCGCACACCCCCTAAGCACCTGCAGGTACCAGATGTCTCTCCGTCATACACCCCCTAAGCACTGTCAGGTACCAGATATACCTCCGGCAGACCCCCCCCTAAGTACCTTAAGGTTCTAGATGTAGCTCCGGCATACATCCTCTAAGCACCTGTACGTACCAGATGTAGCTCCTGCCTACATCCCCTAAGCACCTGCAGGTACCAGACGTAGTTCCATCATACACCCCCTAAGCACCTACAGGTAACAGATGTAGCTCCTGCAGAAACCTTCTGAGCACCTCTGTGTACCAGTTGCAGCTCCAGCAGACACCCACTAAGCACCTGTGTGTACCTGATGCAGCTCCAGCAGACACCCAATAAGCACCTGCAGGTACCAGATGTATCTCCTGCATATACCCCCTAACCACCTGCGGGTACTAGATGTAGGTCCGGCAGACACCCCTAAGCACTGGCAGTTACCAGCTGTACCTCCGGCAGACGCCCCCTAAGTACCTGAAAGTACCAGATGCAGCTCTTGAAGACACCCCCAAAGCTCCTGCAGGCTTCAGATGTAGCTCCTACACACAACCCCTAAGCACCTGCAGGTACCAGGTCTAGCTCCGGCATACACCCCCTAAGCTCCTGTAGGGATAAGACAGAGCTTCTGCATACACCCCCTTAGCACCAACAGTTACCAGATGTATCTCCAGCATACACCTCTTAAACACCTGCAGGTACCAGATGTAGCTCTGGCAGACACCCCCTAAGCACCTACAGGTAACAGATGTAGTTCTGGCAGACACCCTCTAAGCACCTGCGGGTACCAGATGTAGCTCTGGCAGACACCCCTAAACACCTGCAGGTGCCAGATGTAGCTCCTGCATACACCTCCTAAGCACCTGCAGGTACCAGATGTTCTGCCGGCAGACAGCCTCTAAGCACCTGAAGGTACCAGATATAGCTCCAGCATATACCCCTGAAGCACCTGCAAGCTCCAGATTTAGCTCCTGCACACAACCCCTAAGCACCTGCAGAAACCATTTGTAGCTTCTGCATAAACCCCCTAAGCACTTGAAGGAACCCAGATGCAGCTCCAGCAGACACCCACTAAACACCTGCAGGTACCAGATGTAGCTCCTCCATACGACCACTAAGCACCTGCAGGTACGAGATGTAGCTCCAGCAGACACCCCATAAGCACCTGCAGGTACCAGATGTAGCTCTGGCTGACACCCCCTAAGCACCCGCAGGTACCAGATGTAGCTGTGGCAGACACCTCTAAACACCTGCAGGTGCCAGATGGTGCTCCAGCATATACCCCATAAGCACCTGCAGGTACCAGATGTAGCTCTGGCAGACACTTCCTAAGCACCTGCAGGTACCAGATGTTGCTCAGGCATCCACCCCCCTAAGCACCTGCAGTTACCAGATGTAGCTCCGGCAGTCACCTCCTAAGCATGTGCAGGAATCAGATACCCCTGCATATACCCCTGTACCACCTGCAGGCTCCAGATGTAGCTCCTACATACAACCCCTAAGCTCCTGCTGGTACCAGGTCTCGGTCTGGCTTACACCCCCTAAGCACCTATAGGGATAAGATGTAGCTTCTGCATACACCCCCTAAGCACCTGAAGGTCCTAGATGAAGCTCCTGCATATAAATGCTAAGCACCTGCAGGTACCAGATGTAGCTCCGGCATACACCCCTAAGCACCTCCAGACACCAGATGTAAGCTCCTGAATACACCTGCTAAGCACCTACAGGTACCAGATATAGCTACATCGCACACCCCCTAAGCACCTGCAGGTACCAGATGTCTCTCCGTCATACACCCCCTAAGCACCGACAGGTACCAGATATACCTCCGGCAGACCCCCCTAAGTACCTTAAGGTACTAGATGTAGCTCCAGCAAACACCCCATAAGCACCTGCAGGTACCAGATGTAGCTCTGGCTGACACCCCCCTAAGCACCCACAGGTACCAGATGTAGCTCTGGCATACACCCCCTAAGCACCTGCAGGTACCAGATGTAGCTCTGGCAGACACTCCCTAAGTACCTGCAGGTACCAGATGTAGCTCCGGCAGACACCCCCTAAGCACCTGCAGGTACCTGATGTAGCTCCGGCAGTCACCTCCTAAGCATGTGCAGAAATCAGATGTAGCTCCTGCATATACCCCTGAACCACCTGCAGGCTCCAGATGTAGCTCTTACACACAACCCCATAGCTCCTGCAGAACCAGGTCTATCACTGGCATACACCCCTAAGCACCTGTAGGGATAAGATGTAGCTTCTGCATACACCTCTTAAGCACCTGAAGGTCCTAGATGCAGCTCCAGCAGATACCCACTAAGCACCTGCAGATAGCAGATGTAGCTCCAGCATACACCCATAAAGCACCTGTCGGTACCAGGTGTAGCTCCTGCAAACACCCCCTAAGCACCTGTGGCTACCATATGGAGCTTCGGCAGACACCCTCTTAGCACCTGCTAGTACCAGATGTAGCTCCTGCATACACCCCCTAAGCACCTGCTGGTACCAGATGTAGCTCTGGGATGCATCCCCTAAGCACCTCCGGATACCAGCTGTAGCACCTGCAGACACCCCCTTAGCTCCTGCAGCTAACAGATGTAGCTCCTGCAGACACCCCAAGCACCTGCAGGTACCAGAAGAAGCTCCTGCAGACACCCCCTAATCACCTTCGGGAACCAGATGTAGCTCTGGCTTACACCCCCTAAGCATATGCAGGTACCAGATGCAGCTCCTACTCACACACCCTATGCACCTGCAGGTAACGGATGTACCTCCGGCAGACCCCCTGAAGTACCTTAAGGAACTTGATGTAGCTCCTGCATACCCCTGTTAAGCACCCACAGGTACCAGATGTAGCTCCGGCATACACCCTCTAAGCACCTGCACGTACCTGATGTAGCTCCAGCCTACACCCCCTGTGCACCTGCAGGTACCAGGTGTAGCTCCGGCATACATCCCCTAAGCACCTGCAGGTACTAGATGTAGCTCTGGCGTACACCCTCTGAGCACCTGCAGGTACCAGATGTAGCTCCTGCAGTCACCTCCTAAGCTCCTCTGGGTACCAAATGCAGCTCCAGAAGACACCCACTAAGCACCTGCAGGTACCAGATGTTGCTCCAGCATACAACCACTTAGCACCTGCTGGTACCAGGTGTAGCTCTTGCAAGCACTCCCTAAGCACCTGCGGCTACCAGATGTATCTCCTGCAGACACCCTCTTAGCACCTACTGGTACCAGATGTAGCTCCTGCATAATAACCCCCCTAAGCACCTGCTGGTACCAGATGTAGCTCCAGGATACACCCCCTAAGCACCTCCAGGTACCAGCTGAAGCTCCTGCAGACAGCCCCTAAGCAACTGCAGCTAACAGATGTAGCTCCTGCAGCCACCCATAAGCACCTGCAGGTACCAGATGTATCTCCTGCAGACACTTCCTAAGCAACTCTGGGTACGAAATGCAGCTCCAGCAGACACCCACTAAGCAACTGCAGGTACCATTTGTAGCTCCAGCATACACCAACTAACCACCTGTCGGTACCAGATGTAGCTCCGGCAGACACCTTCTTAGCACCTGCTGGTACCAGATGTAGCTCCTGCATTCCTGCATACCCACCCCCCTAAGCACCTGCTGGTACCTGATGTATCTCCTGCATACACCTGCTAAGCACCTACAGGTACCAGATGTAGCTCCAGCGTACACCCCCTAAGCACCGGCAGGTACCAGATGTAGCTCCAGCATACTCACCCTAAGTACCTGAAAGTTCCAGAAGTAGCTCCTGCATACTCCTGTTAAGCACCTGCAGGTGCCAGATATAGCTCATGCATAAACCCCTAAACACCGGCTGGTACCAGATGTAGCTCCAGCATGCACCTGCAGGTACCAGATGTAGCTCTGGCAGACACCCCCTAAATACCTGCAGGCTCCAGATGTAGCTCCTGCACACAACCCCTAAGCACCTGCACAAACCAGGTGTAGCTTCTGCATACACCCTCTAAGCACTTGAAGGAGCCCAGATATAGCTCCTGCATACACCTGCTAAGCACCTGTAGGTACCAATGTAGCTCCTTCATACACCATCTAAGCACCTGCAGGCACCAGATGTAGCTCCGGCGTACACCCCCTTAGCACCTGCAGGTATCAGGTGTAGCTCCGGCAGACACTTCCTAAGCACCTTCAGGTACCAGATGTAGTTCCGGCATACACACCCTAAGTACCTGCAGGTACCAGATATAGCTCCTGCAGACACCTCCTAAGCACCTGTGTGTACCTGATGCAGCTCCAGGAGACACCCACTAAGCACATGCAGGTGCCAGATGTATCTCCTGCATACACCCCCTAAGCACAAGCAGTTACCAGATGTAGCTCTGGCAGACACCCCCTAAGCACCTGCAAGTACCAGATGTAGCTCTGGCAGACACCCCTTAAACAACTGCAGGTGCCAAATGTAGCTCCTGCATATACCCCCTAAGCACCTGCAGGTACCAGATGTAGCTCTGGCAGAAACCCTCTAAGCACATGCCAGAATCAGATGTAGCTCCTGCATATACCCCTGCAGGCTTTAGATGTAGCTCCTACACACAATCCATAAGCTCCTGCAGTTACCATGGTTAGCTCTGGCATACACCCCCTAAGCACCTGTAGGGATAAGATGTAGCTTCTGCATACACCCCCTAAGCACCTGAAGGTCCTAGATGTAGCTCCTGCATACACCTGCTAAACACCTGCTGGTTCCAGATGTAGCCATTTCATACACCCCTAAGCACCTACAGGTACCAGATGTAGCTCCGGCAGACACACTCTTTGCACCTGCAGGTACCAGATGTAGGTCTGGCATACACTCCCTAAGCACCTCCAGATTCCAGATGTAGCTCCTGCAGCCACCTCTAAGCACCTGCTGGTACCAGAAGAAGCTCCTGCAGACACCCCCTAATCACCTTTAGGAACCAGAGAAAGCTCCAGCTTACACCCCCTAAGCATATGCAGCTACCAGATGCAGATCCAGTAGACACCGTCTAAGCTCCTGCAGGTACCAGATGTTCCTCCTGCACACACACCCCAAGCACCTGCAGGTACCGGATGAACCTCCGGCAGACCGCCCACAGTACCTTAAGGTACTTGATGTAGCTCCTGCATACACCTGTTAAGCACCGACAGGTACCAGATGTAGCTCCGGCACACCCTCAAAACACCTGCACTTACCATATGTAGCTCCAGTCTACACCCCCTATGCACCTGCAGGTGCCAGGTGTTGCACCGGCATACCCTAAGCACCAACAGGTACTAGATGTAGCTCTGGCATACACCCCCTAGATGTAGCTCTGGCATACACCCCCTAAGCACCTGTAGGGATAAGATGTAGCTTCTGCATACACCCCCTAAGCACCTGAAGGTCCTAGATGTAGCTCCTGCATACACCTGCTAAGCACCTGCAGGTTCCAGATGGAGCCATTTCATACACCCCTAAGCACCTGCAGGTACCAGATGTAGCTCCGGCAGACACACTCTTTGCACCTGCAGGTACCAGATGTAGGTCTGGCATACACTCCCTAAGCAACTCCAGATTCCAGATGTAGCTCCTGCATACTCCTGATAAGCACCTACAGGTACCAGATGTAGCTCCATTCTACATCCCCTAAGCACCTTCAGGTACCAGGTGTAGCTCCAGCATACACCTCCTAAGCACCTACAGGTACCAGATGTAGCTCCTGCAGACACCTGCTAAGCACCTCTGCGTAACAGGATGCAGCTCCAGCAGACACCAACTAAGCCCCTGCAGGTACCAGATGTAGCTCCAGCATACACCCACTAAGCACCTGCTGGTAGAGATGTAGCTCCTGCAAACACCCCCTAAGCACCTGTGGCTACCAGATTTAGCTCCGGCAGACACCCTCGTAGCACCTGCTGGTACCAGATGTAGCTCCTGCATACACTCCTTAAGCACCTCCAGGTACCAGATGTAGCTCGGGGATACACCCCTTAGCACCTCCAGGTACCAGCTGTAGCTCCTGCAGACACCCCCAAAGCACCTGCAGCTAACAGATGTAGCTCCTGCAGCCACCTCTAAGCACCTGCTGGTACCAGAAGAAGCTTCTGCAGACACCCCCAAATCACCTTTAGGAACCAGAGAAAGCTCCAGCTTACACCCCCTAAGCATATGCAGTTACCAGATGCAGATCCAGTAGACACCCTCTAAGCTCCTGCAGGTACCAGATGTACCTCCTGCACACACACCCTAAGCACCTGCAGGTACCGGATGAACCTCCGGCAGACCGCCTGCAGTACCTCAAGGTACTTGATGTAGCTCCTGCATACACCTGTTAAGCACCGACAGGTACCAGATGTAGCTCCGGGATACACCCTCAAAGCACCTGCACTTACCATATCTAGCTCCAGTCTACACCTCCTATGCACCTGCAGGTGCCAGGTGTTGCTCCGGCATACATCCCCTAAGCACCAACAGGTACTAGATGTAGCTCTGGCGTACACCCCCTAAGCACCTGCAGGTACCAGGTGTAGATCCGGCGGACACCCTCTAAGCACCTGCAGGTAAAAGATGTGGTTCCAGCATTCACCCCCTAAGCACCTGCAGGTACCAGCAGCTCCTGCAGACACCTCCTAAGCACCGGTGGGTACCAGATGCAGCTCCAGCAGACACCCACTAAGCACCCGCAGGTACCAGATGTAGCTCCAGCCTACACCCACTAAGCACCTGCCGGTACCAAATGTAGCTCATGCATACACCCCCTAAGCACCAGCGGCTACCAGATGTAGCTCCGGCAGACACCCTCTTGGCACCTGCTGGTACCAGATGTAGCTCATGCATACACCCTCTTAGCACCTGCTTGTAGCAGATGTAGCTCTGGGATACACCCACTAAGCATCTCTAGGTACCAGCTGTAGCTCCTGCAGACACCCCCTACGCACCTGCAGCTTCCAGATGGTGCTCCTGCAGCCACCTCTAAGCACCTGCACATACCAGAATAAGCTCCTGCAGACACCCCCCTAAGCACCTTCAGGAGCCAGATGTAGCTCCAGCTTACACCTCTAAGCATATGCAGGCACCAGATGCAGCTCCAGTAGGCACCTTCTAAGCACCTACATGTACCAGATGCACCTCCTGCACACACCCCCTAAGCACCTGCAGGTTTCCAGATGTAGCTTGGGCAAACACCCCCTATGCACCTGCAGGTACCAGATGTATCTCCGGCATACACCCCCTAAGCACCTGCAGGTACCAGATGTAGCTACTGCAGACACCCCCTAAGCTCATGCAGGTGCCAGATGTATCTCGTGCATACACCTTCTAATCACCTACAGTTACCAGATGTAGCTCTGGTGTACACCCCTTAAGCACCTGCAGGTTCCAGATGTAGCTCCTGCATACACCTCTTAAGCATCTGCAGGTTCCAGATGTAGCTCCGGCAGACACTCCCTAAGCACCAGCAGGTTCCAGATGTAGCTCCAGCATACACCTCCTAAGCACCTGCAGGTACCAGATGTAGCTCCTGCAGATGAAGTAAGTGACCTAAAAAGGGTCAACCGGTTCACTCACGACCACTTTCTCTGCCTTTCCTACAAATGAAGAGTCGGCCAAAGAGTAGAGAATACAAACCCGATTATTTATTGATCACACTGCAGCGGAGCCCAGTCTGACCAGCCTCCTGGGATGGCTGTCGAGGGACTGGACCCCGTAAGCATACAATTACATTATGTACATTGCAGAGTCCGCAAAGATCCGCCTACTATCGAAAAATACCAGCAGGTGTCATAATGCAATGGGGGTACAGAACATCAGTTTAGATTCTGCAGCCGGGCACAGGCTATCTACTGCCCAAGGTTGTCTGGCCTATCCTCCCCACCAGACAGGTGGGAGAAGAACTCTATCTAATGAGAAAGGCATGTACTAACGAGAATGCTTGCAGTTACAGAAACGAAAAAAAAAACTCAACCTTGGGAAAAAAACTTACCAGAGACCGTTTTCTCTAAAATAACCAAGCAGCAGTTTTGATTATAAAATGGCGTCGGGATTACAAGATGGTTGCGCGAATGCTAAGATATACATGAAAGAGAGCCCTCCAATATTAACAAACCCTCCTGTTAGCACGAGCTAACCATCTACAGTCGGGAACCAAAGCAAAATATAAATGAATAATAGAATACATAGCCATTTTATACACGTCATGTCATCAACAGTAGGAACGTGCTCTATGAGAAGAGAAGATGTTTCGAAAATACCGTCATCTATAATCATCATGTCATCGATTTCTTTCTGTAACATTTTTGAGGCATTGGTATCATGAATCGATATCTTCCCTTTTGGAGTCAATACAGGGATACAATATGTGCAGCACATTGTAAGACATCTAATAAGGGCACCACAAAGTATCAATATGGCAACGAGATATAGTGCATTTTCTATTAACCAACCCCATGTTCCAAAAAGGGACGAACTCCAATTACCTGGTTCCATACCTTTAACGTTCTCAATAATGTCCAAAATATGTTTGGTAATATTCTTCTCCGTATTTGTTATTCCCACAGTGATCACCAATAACTGCGCATCACCACCATTTTTTGCTAAAATAAAATCAACTGCATATCTCGTTTGTTCAGAATAAATCCTCATACTCTCAAATTGAATGGTGATGTCACGTAATGCTGCCACTGTGGTATTGGACAATATCTGCAATTTACAACTGAAATATTCCCAGGCCCTTTCAGTCCTACTCATGGCCATTCCCCCCCCCAACGTGAAGATAGCCGACAGGATATAACCAAAGGTAATACCATTATTATAACTATTTATCTCAATGTCCGTTACTCCTTCGCAAAATTCCTTTGTGAGTGTTCTCTTCACCAATTTTACCTGTCTATGGGCATATTTACAGGGGACCCCCAGGGGCAACACCATCCAAAGAGCTACATCATTGGTGCCATTATGAACATTTGAATATGTTCCATTAGTTAAAAAGAAGAACCCGGGATGGGCATAAATCGGTCTGTCATAATCCACGGCTGAATAGCGGGAATTACCTGTAATGGTACTAGAACCTCTTGAATTTTTCAAAGGGAATGTCTCTTTGGGTATGACCACCACTGAGCAATTGATATACTATATAGCATCAGTACTATTTATGATGGGACAACAAGCAGGGTAATAACCAGCCTTTCGAGGAACCATCACTTCTTTATAATGCCAACCCACCAACGTATTATTTTGCTCCTCTAAATAGAAGGTATCATAATACGTATTATTGTCACAGCCGGGGTAACCTGTTCCTGTGGGCTTACGATGATACAAGCATGGCCCTGGGTAGCCAAACCCAAACTCCCCTTTCACCTCAACGAAATTTGTTGGTTTAGAATAATTTATCAAAGACAAAGGATAAGCAGTCCATAGGCTAGTCACAGATTCAGTGGGATAACAAACAACACCATTACCGAAAAACCTCTTATGAGTGTCCCAAAAAACATTATTAGAAAACATTCTCTTCCGTAATGGTGTGAAAAGGAGTTCATTGTCAGAGGTGGGCGAATTATATGCATACTCTAGCGCCCAGAGAATCCCACAAAAGATAATCATCAGCAGAAGAGCAAAAAGGAATAATATTTCTCTCCGTTGTTTGATCGATGATAATCGGGGCAAAACAACAAGACCCAAGGGCTGTTCCTCATCACTCATTGGCCTGCCAAAAGCATTGCATGATAACATAATGAAAAGATATAATTAATATAACCTCAATGAAGCAAAACAAAACAATCTTCTTTCCAGCGTCTGTTTTTCTTCTCCTTTGAGCCTCGCTGGCAGGCTCCTATCGTTCATCTTCGGTGGTGCTATTGAGCACTTCTCGTTGAAGCTGTGCTATCACAGCCCTCCAGAAGTCAGATCCACTTCTCTCAGGAAAGGGTACATTCCCTCCGGGAAAACACCCCAAACTTATCCTGTCCAGTGTTGCGGACAATGCGCCAATCTCCCTGTCCCAACTCTATCGCCCCTACTCTTCCTCCATGCAGTCCATCCCCACTAATCTAACTTTTCCTTTGGTGCACTGACCCTGCGTCGAGGACGCAAATTGTACTTAACAACTCCAGGAATAGAGGGATCAAGAAACAAAAGCTCACTTTCAGCGGCATTGACTGACTCAGACTCAGACACAGATGGACCAGCCGGCAAAAGCTCTTGGCCAGCCTTAATCTCCGGGGGCACTGCCGCATTCAAAACTGCATCGCTCTCCTCCTCAGAAGGCGCCCAAATTACTCTGGCATCAGAGAAAGGAATGAAACGGGGAACCTTCTCTGTCTCAGAATCTCCAATGCCCTCAAGCCTCCATTGGTCATAGGGCAGGGAGAGCGGCACCTTCTTGTAGTGTGTTGAATTAATCCAGTTTTTCCGACCATCCACTTTCATAGCTGTACGTGTTGCAAGGAGGATCTGGAAAGGCCCCTTCCACCAGAGCTCCAGGCTGTTTTTGCACCGAAAATGGAGAACCAAGATATAATCCCCAGGCCGGAGGTCGTGGCCGGGTCCCTCTGTAGCGGATGGCAAGGCCTCTTGAATCTGCTGATGAATAGAACGCACATTTTTAGTTAACTCACATAAGTAATTTATCAACAAAGGGTGTTCTATCTTGGAAAAATGGTGTGGTCTCGGAACACCCCAGACATTAGGTGGCCTACCAAAAACAACTTCATAAGGGGACAACCCTATTCTGGTATGGGCTGTAAGTCTTGTCGACAACAAAGCCAATGGTAAAGCATCCGGCCACTTAAATCCTGTACTCTCCTGAATTTTGGCAATCTTTAGTTTGAGAGTGCCATTGTACTTCTCAACTAAACCTGCGGATTGAGGGTGATTCGCAGCATGAAACTTTTGCTTAATGTGCAAGCCATTGCACACCAACTGGATGACTCTTGAATTAAAGTGACTGCCGTTATCACTCCAAATCAAACGGGGCAAACCAAAGCGAGGGAAAAACTCTTTCAAGAGAGCCTTTGCCATCGCCAGAGCTGTATTCTCCTTAGTAGGATAAGCTTCAACCCATTTGCTGAATGCACAAACCATCCCTAACACATACTTCAGATTGTTCACCCGTTCCATCTCAATGAAGTCCATCTGAAGTACTTTGAAAGGGAAAGAAGGGGGTGCAAAATTACCGGGAGGTGTGGGAGTACCCTTTCCAGGATTGTACATCAGACACACCATGCAGTGTTTGACTAAGTAGGCAGCCGTCTTTGGAATATTACTGTTCTGCCATACAGGGTCTAGCAACTTACAGGTACCCCTAGCACTAATGTGAGATGGTCCATAGTAACTACAGGAAGAACATATGCATCTGGCAGCATCCATCTCTGCTTTTCCGACTTGTCTATCCAGCACCTGTTTTCATCCAATTGCGCTGTACTTTCCTGTCATATTGCTAATTCCTCAACAGTCACCTCGCTCTGTATTTCTTTCACGTATCTAGAGTGTCCTCACTCTAACTTCTGGCACCCATCCAGCAGGACCTGCTACGAACATCTTTTTCATCCTAGATTGGGCCGTTTCCTTAGCTGTTTGATCTGCGAAAGCATTTCCCCTCCCCACATCATTATTAATTGCTTTGTGAGCCCTACACTTTACTATTGCCAGCTTCTTGGGCAGAGTTAAAGCCGACAAAAGCCTATTTATCAAAGGGCCATGCTGAATCTTTGAACCATGGGAAGTGAGGAATCCTCTCTCTGCCCAGAGCCGCCCGAAATTATGGGTGACTCCGAAGGCATACTGGCTGTCAGTATAAATATTGACTGCCAGTCCCTGACTCAACTCCCAAGCCCGAATGAGGGCCACTAGCTCTGCAGCTTGGGCTGACTGATAGGGAACTCGTGATGTCTCAACTACCGTGTGCAGTGTTGTGATTGCATAATCAGCAGTTGTGGTGCCATTCGGTAACTTAAAACAAGGGCCATCAACATATAGTTCCTCTTGGGGGTCAGATAAGGGAACATCAGTCAAGTCTACCTGTCCCTTTGTCTCTTGTTCCGTCCGGAACATACAATCATGTATATCAATGTCCTCACTCTTCGAAGGGAGGGGCAGTAATGTGGCAGGGTTCAGAGTGGCACATCTTTTGATCGTAATGTGTAGTGCAAAAAGTGTTAGTTCATAGCCAGTTAGACGCGCACTGGTAAGGTGCTGTGTCTTTGTTCTGTTTAACAGCGTATCCACAGCATGAGGTACCATAACTGTGAGATCAGTATCAAGAAGAAGCCCTGCTGATTGTCGAATAGAGACGGCCACAGCCACGGTCGCTCTTAAACAGCTCGGGAACGCTTTCGCAACGGGATCAAGCACAGCAGAAAAGTACGCACACGGCCTCTGCTTCCCTCCAAAGGCTTGTGTTAAGACAGAAAGCGTGCAACCGGCCGACTTGTGTACATATGACATGAACGGCTTGTTGTAATCAGGCGTGCCAAGCACAGGAGCCGAGCAAAGCACAACCTTCAATTGCTCAAAAGCTTGTTGGCATTGAGATGTCCGAGGCAAGGGTTCTTGCACATCTTTAGTTGTTAAATACAAAAGCGGCTTTGTTAGTAAAGTAAAATTCGGTATCCAATGACGACAATAGGAAGTAATACCAATAAAGGCTTTTACATCCCTTTGAGTCCTTGGAGCAGGCATGTTAACTATAGCGTTAATACGCTCAGAATTAGTTTGTGAACCTCCTTCGACAGTAGGTGACCTAAATAGGTGACCTCCTGTCGACAATATTGAAATTTGGAAAGGGACACTTTGTGTCCATAGTGAGCCAAATGCAGCAGCAATGTTACTGTAGCTTTTTTACATCCTTCCTCAGTATCGGACGCAATCAAAAGACCGTCCACATACTGTAATAATACATTACCTGTGGGAAGGGTGAGGGAATCCAATTGACCTTTTAAAGCCTGACTGTATATACTAGGACTCTCAGTATACCCCTGAGGAACCCGACAAAATCTAAAACTACGACCAGCCAAAGAAAATCCAAAAAGATACCTACTACTGGATGAACGGGGATTCTAAAAAAGGCATTCTTCAAATCAATAACAGAAAAGCATTTAGCAGAAGAAGGAACCCTTGTTAAAAGAGCAGTAATGTCAGGAACCAAGGGGAACTGAGGGACCACAATTTTATTAACTTCGCGCAAATCAATCACAAAACGATAAACATCACCAACATCATCAGAGGAACCCGAAGGAAGCCTTTTAAGAATAGGAAGGATGGGACTCTTACAAATATTTGCCGCCGTCTCCTCTACAACTCCTGACTGAATCAGATCCTGTATTATTTGCAACAACGCCTGTTCTCCTGCATGCAAAATTTTATACTGATTAATACGAGGCAAAATTGCATTTTCTTTAACCTTAATAGAAACTGGAGGTATCTGCAAAAGTCCCACATCCGTGTCACTTGTGGCCCACAACGTAGATGGGACATCTTGAAACTCAAATGGAAGGGGAGCATCTTTAGACAAACATTGCGTAGTACTAATCACACTTGGACCCATTGTCATATAGACACCATCCGGGGAACAGTAAATAGTAGCATATAACTTCCTCAACAAATCTAATCCCAACAAGTTCTCTCCTCAATTGGATGTTAATAAAAATGGTTAATCAACAGTTACAGGGCCTATTGTCAAAGCAAGAGGTTTGGAAATGGGGCTTACTACCAGCACACCAGAAAAACCAACTGAAATATTGTTATGGCCAGACAGGGCTGCCCCAGGGACCAGTGACCTCGAAACAGAACTATTCATTGCTCCTGTATCCACCAAAAAGTTATTTTCCGAGCCCTGCAAATACACACTAATATAAGGTCCATGCTGATCTACAGGTATCGAACTGGTCCCTTACCCTGTCCCTGGCTTTCCTAGCTGTAAGACATCCCTGTCACCTCATCCAAGTCACAATCATCACGATAATACTGTCGACCCCGAACATCATCAAAATAGTTCCGATCGGGACGGCCCAGTGATGCCCCAGTAGCCTGATCTCCATCCTGACTGCATGCTCCTCGGCCTCGCCCTCTCTCTCCCCGTCCCCGAGGAGCCGCAACCTTTTGCAGAAAAACTGGGCACTCACTGCCCCAGTGTCCCTCCTCTTTGCAATATGCACATTGATTCGGGCCCACTGGCACATCATTTCAGCTTGTACGAGGAAGATTCCTGGCTGGTCCAATACCGTGACCCCGTCCCTGCCCCCTGGAGGCCTGCTGCATCAATACTTTTGTCTTCAGCTCCTTGGTCTTCTTTTCTACTTTCTCCTTCTCCTCATTCTCTCTATGCTCATACTACTGAGCCATACTCAATATCACCAAAGGGGTAGAGGTAGTCCATGTACTCTCAGCAGCCTGCAACCGTGTTGCAATCTCTGGGAGCAAATTCGTGACAAACCTGTTGACAAACAATCGGATACCCCCTTCCAAGGACAAATCCTGGCTGTTAAAATCCAAGAACACACCTTCGAACCGAGTAAAGAAATCAGACACATTTTCATCTTACTTCTGACGACATGGGGCCAGCTTATCCCAGTCCACCTTCCGAGGTGGGATAAGAGAGTGCATATATGTAATAATGCGGTCTGGCAAGGCCAAGATCTCAGCCTTAGGCTCTTCCCCAGGCTTCCTCTCCTTATCCCACATCCTCATCGCATCCCAGGTACCACCCAATTCTAGGGCATGGTCCTGAGTATGCACCTGCCGCCAGATATCCACTGGCACCAACAAGCCAAAAAACATTTCAATATCTGCCAACGTTATTTCCGTCATTACAGCAGCCTCTGTCAATTCCTTATAATACGCAGTAGGATTTTTTCTGGGGTCAGGCAACTGAGCCTTAATTGCAAGGACTTCACTTCTCTTCCATGGAGTATAAACCCATTGTTCTTGAAAACGGGCCTCTACTCGTTGCCTAGTCACCTGATCATGTTAATCAAGCAGCTCCGATATCTCTGGATGAAAAATCGGGTGAACTTCCCTCATTGAGAACTGAGACATTGTCGTCGGACATTTCTGATCTAATCGACCTCAATATCCATTCAATGTGGTAACACTAGCAAAATCTTCATTGGGAGCCATGCCCGTTGCGTACACTTGGTCTCTAATATCATAAACAGCCTGAGGTGCAACACCGTTAACCCCTTTGGTGCTCATGACGCAATGGTTCCATCATGAGCACCAGTGCTCCTGTGCTCATGACAGAACCATTCCATCATGAGGACAGGGGCACGAAAATCCTCTGCTGCAAACAGCAGCGGGATTTCCATTTTTTGGGGGGGCCTCGGGAGGTGGGGAAAATCTTCCCTTCTCCCAAGGCCCTTTGCTCATTTTCAATCTAATGACGATCGCGCGCCTGGCGCGCTGTCGTAATTACATTGAAAACGAAACTGAAACTTAGTTTCAGTTTCAATGCTCGTGGGGCTATCTCAGCCCCCCGAGCACCGAAACACTTGGGAGAGGTATCGTTGGAAAGGGGAGAATCTCCCCTTTCCAATGGTTCCCTTCCCTAGTTGATCGCTGCTTGGGGATTGCCCCGGGAGGGCAATCCCCAAGCAGGGATCCACCCACTAGCCACCAGGTGTTCCCCATTTTTATGGGGAGACCTGGGGGAATGCTGGGTGGTAGGAAATTTGTACCAAAGGGGATGATGGACGGAGCGTTAGAGCAAATCAAACACTCACCCCCAGTCAACTGATCTGGGTTTAATCCATCATCATTCTTTAGCTCACTCCACCACCCCAGTTCAGACATGGCCATATGCAAATCAGTCTGACCCTGTGCCTCATGGGAACAGTCCAGCCCGAACTGCCAAGCCATGTCTTCCCTGGACCGGAAACAAGCATCCTGGGACCGGTTTCGGGTTCAAAACCCTCATCAGCCAGGCTATCTTGAATCCAGTGGCAAAGTGAGCAAGGGACCCACGTCTGGGCATACCCTGCCAACTTAGGGCGAACAAAGCAATACCAAAGGGGATGATGGACGGAGCGTTAGAGCAAATCAAACACTCACCCCCAGTCAACTGATCTGGGTTTAATCCATCATCATTCTTTAGCTCACTCCACCACCCCAGTTCAGACATGGCCATATGCAAATCAGTCTGACCCTGTGCCTCATGGGAACAGTCCAGCCCGAACTGCCAAGCCATGTCTTCCCTGGACCAGAAACAAGCATCCTGGGACCCGTTTCGGGTTCAAAACCCTCATCAGCCAGGCTATCTTGAATCCAGTGGCAAAGTGAGCAAGGGACCCACGTCTGGGCATACCCTGCCAACTTAGGGCGAACAAAGCAATACCAAAGGGGATAATGGACGGAGCGTTAGAGATATCAAACACTCACCCCCAGTCAACTGATCTGGGTTTAATCCATCATCATTCTTTAGCTCACTCCACCACCCCAGTTCAAACATGGCCATATGCAAATCAGTCTGACCCTGTGCCTCATGGGAACAGTCCAGCCCGAACTGCCAAGCCATGTCTTCCCTGGACCGGAAACAAGCATCCTGGGACCGGGTTCAAAACCCTCATCAGCCAGGCTATCTTGAATCCAGTGGCAAAGTGAGCAAGGGACCCATGTCTGGGCATACCCTGCCAACTTAGGGCGAACAAAGCAATACCAAAGGGTAGGAAATTTGTGTCAGCCCAGTGATCCTACAACTTTCCCACACAGAAATTTGAGAAAAATTTGATTTTTTTCATCGAAATTTGAGGTTAGCAGGGGATTCTGGGTAGGGAAACGTTGGGAGATCCACACAAGCCATACTTCCCCGAACTTCCCCTGGTCTCTAGTTTTCAGAAGTGAGAGGGTTTAGTAGGTTTCCCTAGATGGCCGTGAAGTCCGGGACCAAAAACTCATGTGACCCCCCTTGCAAAAGCAGATCGTTTTGTGATAGGTAATTTTGATGTCTTCGCAACACTTTTTGGCCCCGTGCCTGTCGGGGGTACTTGACCCACCCACAAAAGTGAGGTACCATTTTTATCGGGAGACCTGGGGATATGCTGGGTGTTAGGAAATTTGTGTCAGCCCGGTGATCCTACAAATTTCCCACACAGAAATTTGAGAAAAATGTGTTTATTCCAGCTAGGTTTGAGGTTTGCAGGGGATTCTGGGTAGGAAAACATTGGGGGATCCACACAAGCCATACCTCGCTGGACTCCCCCAGTTGTCTAGTTTTCAGAAATGTGTGGGTTTGGTAGTTTCCCAAGATGGCCACCGAGCCCGGGGCCAAAAACCCAGGTGCCTCCCCTTGCACAACCAGGTTGTTTTGTGATAGGTCATTTTGATGCCGCCTCAATACGTTTTGGGCCCTTGCCTGTCGCGGGTGTTTGGGGCACCCACATGAGTGAGGTACCATTTTTATCGGGAGACCTGGGGGAATGCTGGGTAGTAGGAAAATTCTGGATCTACACAGATTCCAGAACTTTCCACCACAGAATTGTGAGGGAAATGTTTTTTTTTTTTACAAAGTTTGAGGTTTGCAAGGGATTATGGGTAACAGAACCTGGTGAGAGCCAGACAAGTCACCCCATCCTGGATTCCCCTGGGTGTCTAGTTTTCAAAAATGTATAGGTTTGCTAGGTTTCCCTAGGTGACCACAGAGCTAGGGTTCAAAGTCTACAGGTAGGCACTTTGCAAAAAAAGGGTCAGTGTTTACTGTGAAAATGTGGTGTGTCCACGTTGCGTTTTGGGCCGTTTCCTTTCGCGGGCACTAGGCCTACCCACAGAAGTGAGATACCATTTTTCTCGGAAGACTATGGGGAAGGCGGGGTGCATGGAATTATGTGGATCCACGCAGATTCCAGAACTTTCCACCACAGAAATGTGAGGAAAATTTATTTTTTTGACAAAGTTTGAGGTTTGCAAGGGATCCTGAGTAACAGAACCTGGTGTGAGCCAGCCAAGTCACCCCATCCTGGATTCCCCTGGGTGTCTAGTTTTAAAAAATGTATAGGTTTGCTAAGTTTCCCTAGGTGCCGGCAGAGCTAGGGTTCAAAATCTACAGCTAGGCACTTTGCAGAAAAAGGGTCAGTTTTCACGGTGAAAATGTGGTGTGTCCATGTTGTGTTTTGGGCCGTTTCCTGTCGCGGGCACTAGGCCTATCCACACAAGTTAGGTACAATTTTTCTCGGAAGACTTTGGGTAATGTGGGTGGGTGGAATTTTGTGGATCCACACAGATTCCAGAACTTTCCACCACAGAAAACTGAGGAAAATGTTTTTTTTTTTTTTTTTTACAAAGTTTGAGGTTTGCAAGAGATTTTGGGTGACAGAAGCTGGTGAGAGCCAGTCAAGTCACCCCATCCTGGATTCCACTGGGTTTCTAGTTTTCACAAATGTTTAGGTTTGCTAGGTTTCCCTAGGTGCCAGCAGAGCTAGGGTTCAAAATCAACAGCTAGGCTCTTTGCAAAAAAAGGGTCAGTTTTCATTGTAAAAATAAAGGGGCATATTCCCAAGGAGCTATCGCCGAGTTACCGGCACTTTAGTGCAGCCAAAGTCGCGATAAATATACCGCCGCATTCACAAGCTGGTGCTAACAGCCAATACCACCAGTTTTCCGGCAATAGCATCCTCAAAAAACATCGCCACAGATGACACCGGCAACTATCGCTAATGAGATGCAGAGTAGGCGTTCCCGAGCAAAAAGCCGCGACAACACCACTCCGCAACATTCACAACGACCAGCCAGATCGGCGATAAGAACACAAAACATGCGATAAGGCGCGTTAGCAGCAGGAAATTAACACCTGCTCCGACCTGGTGCAAAGCCAGACGACAACCTGCAGCATAAAGGGTGCCCAGCCCAGAGCCACACCTGAAGAACAACAGATGCCATGGAGCTACTCATCATGCAGCTCGGAGCCCCAACAGGGCCACAACACCCACCGCCACCACCCCTAGGACCGCCACCCCCACCCAGACCCCCATCGCCCCCCCGGACCACCGCAGAGGCAGCGCAGACAAAGACAATGGACCTTCAGGAAACGCACCAGCCTCACAGACTTAACACCAGAGTATCTCATTGCCCACTACAGGCTCAAATGGACAACCATCCTCTGTATCCTGAACATCATTGCCCACAGGCTGACGGTGCCACCACAGCGGACAACTAACATCCCTCCGCACACAAAGCTGCTGGCTTGCTGCACCTGTTGGCCTCTGGGACATTCCAACCAACAACCGCCAGAGTCAGAGGAGTCTCACAGCCAGCCCTATCCAAGTTCCTCAAACCTGTCCTGGATGCCATCATCAGCTTGGTACCCCAGTACCTATACTTCCCCAACACTGTGCAGGAACATCTGGAGACCAAGCAAGGATTCTACGCCATAGCTGGATTCCCGCACGTGTTGGGAGCAATTGACTGCACACATGTCCTACTTGTGCCCCCCTGCCGACACTGCACACAGTTACCGCAACATAAAGCACACGCATTCCATCAATGTGCAGGCAATTGTGGACCACCGGGGACTCTTCACCAATGTCGTTGCCAACTACCCAGGCAGTGTGCATGACTCATACATCTTCCGACAGTCCATCATCAACCGGCGCTTCCAGGATGGCACCTACGGAAATGCAGTGCTCTTTGGTAAGTACCAAATAGACGCACCACACACCTCAACTACACAATCATGCAACTCACAACTCTGGCAATACACATGTTACAAACCCACATACAACATGCCAAACAATATGCCCACCCACCAGACACAACAGCACAACTTACTGTGGCAACCTAGGCTAGCCATGTACATGAGCCACCAACGGCATGGCACATCAGCCACACACCAGCGGAATGTGGAGGTAGGGGGCAACCAGGCATGTGCGAAGGAGGCGAGTGACCCATGAATGAGAATGCACACATTGCCAAGTGTGGCGTGGATGTGCTGGACAGACTGCAGTATGCAGACCATAGACATATCCATGTCGACATATAATGCTGGTGTTGGCAGTGTTGTGGACAGTGGACGCACCAATGTCACCCCAGCCAGTGGGGAAGGTCACGGAAATGTAGCTTGTTACGTCCCCCCTGTAAGTGGAGTGGGCTTGCCCAGCGTATGCTAGGCTAGCGTAGGGGTGTGAATAAAAAGCATGTAGCCCTGGGCGTGGTTCTCTTCCGGAATGGCCAACGTGTCTGCCAGGGCGGCCCCTCACACCCCACCACGAGGCCAACGCCGTGTGCGGAGGTGCCTGCGATCCTGTGAGCCTGCCACAGCCCGGGCCGCTGTTCCCCGAACCAGTCTCATCCGCCCCCTGCGCATCCAGGCCTCACTGCTCACCTGCCGACACCGGCGTGTCTCCAAGAGTGCCCACCACGTGCCTGTGCTAGCTCCAAGCCTGAGGTCCGCGACCGTGGCAGCCTCCTCAGACCATCACGGCCTCCGCGAGCAAGGCCCGCAGTACTCCGTTCCCGTTGACGCACTCCACCGTCATACACAGCGGACAAGTAGGTTACACATTTGGAACTGAGTCTTGATTACACAATGGCAGAGTACATATTTAAGGCAGAGGTGAAATCCCTATACTCCCTTCGATGTGGTGCCACCAACTCTGTGCATAGCATTCCGACCACACAGGTCTGTGGGCCCTTGCGGACTTCTGCCTTAGGTCTACGCACCTGGTCAGCAGGCCTCAGACAAATCCAATCCAGTCCGTCCCAGCCAGGACACGGCATCATCGCAGGGTGCACACCCACCCTTCTCTGGTGCTCCACCTCCGTCACCCAGGAATCTTCTCCACATACCATTCCAATGCCATGTGTTAGAAATCCAGGAGGAGCTGGCTGCACAGCGGCTGCCCCACGCTGACCGTTGCCTCCGGCACACACTGCGGTTGAGTCAGACACACATTTGGAACTGACTCTTGATTTGTTAATTGCAGAGTTGATATCATTGTACAGGCCTCATCGCAGACTGCATCTCCTTCCAGCTCTGGTGCCACTGACTCTGTGCCACGGGTGTCATGGGCACTCTCCCGTTGGACTATGTTGGCGTCCGAGTCCATGGCCTGGGGGTTGTCTTCATCAAGTAGCTGATACCGACATGGTGGGAAAAAGGAGACTGTAGCATTCATTTCCTCCATTATGCCTGTTTCTGCTTGCTTCTGCCCTCTGCATCTTGCCCTGGATGGACACCTTCCACTGTCCCCCGTAACACTCCGCGACATTCTCCTTGGACATCAACAAGGACCCGCTCAGCTCTCGTGGCCCTATCTCAGTGCATCACAAGTCACCGTCCCTTGCGGGTGTGCCTGTGCTGGCCAGAGTGCATCCGGGGCCACTAACTCTGTGCAGCTCAAGTCATGGACCCTTGCTGTTTGTACTTTGGACTTCTGATTGTCTGATCACTGTTGTAGTTGTTGCCAGCACCAACCAACCCCTGAGGGGTTGCTTACACTACCCAACACCCATCCAGCACAGGCGTCACTGGACGTGTGACCCTGGCAATAAAAGGTGCCGGGCGCACGTGCCCGTACCACAAATTGTCTCATTGTGTCCGTGTGGTCATTATGTATGCATCAGGGCCCTGGGCCATACCACATCACATTGTACTGTGTACAGCGTGCACAACCTTGTCACCTCAGGCAGTGGTGTAGACCTGGGACATGTGGCTGTGTCGGACCCCCCTGTGAGCGTAAGTGAGTGGACCGGCCTACGGCAGTACGGCGTGGGGTGTGGTCTTTCGACACGTGGCACGTGGCTCTGGGCGTGGTTTAGGCCTTGAGAAAGAGGTAACTGATGCGTTTGTCTCTGGTGTAGTGTCTGCGCTACCCGTCACGCATTGTGTAATGTTGCTATGTAGCATGCCCACGGCGTGCGGCCTCGGCCGAGGGGTACATGAGTGTGAGCAAGCCTGCCCAGACTCCGTGATCATACATGCCAACTGTTGTGTGTGTCGCTATTACCGCAGCATAAGCCAGAGGTCTACCCTCAACCGCAGGGCGAGTTCAGCCAGGCATGTACTCTACATCTGTGTCCGCTCTGTCCTTACCATAGGCCTACACACAAGTGGCCGCACACCTTCCGCACACAACATCACTGTGTCGTTGTCAGGCTTGTGGACATGCGCAGACGTGGATGACAATGGTGTGCCGTAGGGGTGCAAGTGATGCAACTGCGCTGCGTACACTAGTGAATAGGCTCAGGGGGAGGGAGGAGCAGCAGTGAGGCTACGTACTACACATTGATACCGCTCATTTGCAACAAGCAGTACATGTCATACAGGAATCACAAAATCACACATATCACACACCAATGAACCAGTGAGCCTGCCAACACATCATGCAGAACCAACTGTTGACTTATGTCTCTCTGCACTGTCTCAGGTGACCAAGGATATGCTCTCTGCGCTTGGATGATGATACCCCTCCGAGCCCCAAACACATAGCCCCAGAGGCAGTACAATGCGACCCACAAACGTACCAGGGGCATCGTGGAATGCACATTTGGCGTGTTGAAGTCACATTTCAGGTGCCTGGACGTCACAGGTGGAAGGCTCCTGTACAGCCCAGACATCGTGTGCAAGATGATCGTTGCATGTTGTGTGTTGCACAACATATGTGTACGCAGCAAGGCGCCACGGATACCAGTTCCAGAGGCACCGGACGATGATGATGAGGATGAGGCAGGTGGACCACACCCCACTGCAGCCGCAGCAGGAATAGCCCGCAGGGACACCATCGTTGCAAATTTCTTCAGATGATCACGTCACATTGTGACTGTCCTTGGCAATCATGGGACAGTACAGAATAACCACAGGCACGGCAAGTGCAAATAAATGCATTCCAAAATTACATTCACTAAGTGCATGTCACTCATCTGTACAGGCACATCACTCAGACAAGTGTGAGTGCGACATGTGTTCATAACGATTTTATGATGAGTTCATGGATGGTGGGTGTGTCACCTCTGTGCAGAGGGGCTGTTTGGGGTGTCACGTATTCGAACTGCCAGTCCTGTGTGTCACAGTTAGTAGGGTATCCCACTCTTCGGCGTTTCACATGTGCACCATGATGCAGGGATGCCCCCTGTGACTCAAGTCCCACAACATGGGCAACATGTACGTAAGCGGGAGTCACTGCCCCTACATTCGTCCACGCTGTCATAATTGATTGATCATGGTCATGACATGTCTGTGTGCAGGAGGTGTTGCTTGTCCCTCTGCAAAGCGAAGGGGAGATGCGGTTTCACTGTGTGTTCCATGCATGTGTCTGCATTGGCGCAGTTTACATGCAGACCTCATGTCAATGTACATTGTGACTGTGAGGAGATGCCTATGTGATGCGGTACAATGGTCATTTGTTCTACGTCACGGATGTGGGGTTATGCTCGTACATTGTCATCTCACCGTTTTTGTACTCTGCTTTTATGGTGCATTTTCCCGCATGACGTGTGGGAATTGCAAGCCTGTCACTGGTTTTCGCTGGTTTTTGTATCGCTATTGGCCTCATCGCAGCTTTTTTTGCGTTCGTGGTTCACATTTTTGCGGCGTCGCGTTGACTTTATCGTGGACATTTGACGCGTTGTCGTGAGACTATCGCATGGTGCCTCCGGCTTGAGACTACCACGTTAACGTGGTGTTATTTTCCCGCGATAGACTGCGATGTGAAGAGTTGCGTTAAGCTACTTTTGCGGTAGTTATCACACGTTCTTGAGAATATCCCCCTATGTGTGTCCATGTTGCGTTTTGAGCCATTTCCTGTCGTGGTCACTAGGCCCACCCACACAAGTGAGGTACCATTTTTATCGGGAGACTTAGGATAACACAGAATTGTAGAGCAACTGTTATTAGCTTTTGACTTTCGATGCATTTCTGCCTTCCAAATGAAAAACAATGTGTAAAAAAGAAGTCACTTTGAAAAATGTCCTATAATTCTCATGTAGTATGGGTACTCACAATTTCGGAAATGTGCAAATAGCTGCTGTTTCTAAACTCTATATTTTGTTCCAATTTCAGAAATACATAGGTGTCTTTCATCCCAATTTTTCACTGTATATCTTTCCACTGTATAATTAATTGCTATATACCCGGTAAATATTAAAAAACCATTGCAAGACGCTGCTCAGTTATTGCCTCTGGGTTCGTCAGGGTTCTTGGTGAACCTACAAGTATTATATATCCCCACAACCAGAAAGGTCCAGCGGATGTAACTGTATATTACTTTCAAACATCTGCATAATTAGAAGAAGTACAGGTGAAAACGTTGGCACAAAAAATAGCAAAAATAGGCTATTTCCCAGTAAAATGCCAAAACTGTGTAAAAAAATTTGGTTTTCTGACAAGTCTGTCAATTCCTGAAAGCTGGGAAAATGGTAATTTCAGCCCCACAAACCATTTGTTGATACCATTTGCAGGGAAAAAAACAGTCGCTTTCATTTGCAGCACTTTTTTCCCATTTTTCAAAACCCCCCCCAAAATTTAGCTGTATTTTGGCTAATTTCTGGGTCCCCTCCAGGGGAATCCACAAACCCCGGGTACCTTTAGAATCCCCATGATGTTGGAAGAGAAGGACGCAAATTTGGCGTGGATACCTTATGTTGTCAAAAAGTTACAGTGGCCTAAGCGCGAACTACCCCAAATAGCAAAAAAAAGGCTTAGCACAGGGGGAAAAAAGGCCTAGCAGCGAAGGGGTTAAAACACTGTTCCCATAGTCCAATCAAAGTAGCCGACATATGCTTAAGGGCATGCTGCTGGACAAATGGCTCATAATCCTTTATCACACTCTCTACATCTTCGACGCCATAAATAGGACTACGGGCCCACTGAGCAGCCTGATTGGCCACCAACTGTTTCTCCATATCTCCCACATCAGATCGAATCAGCGCCCGCCCCAATCGCTCCTTTGCAACCGCCCCATCCCCATCGACCTGGCCACACACCGGTGTCTCAGCACCTAACAAGGGGGCAGAAGAGAAAAGAGGGGACAACACAGTAATCGAAGAACGGGGCATCGAAATCAACATCGGCAGGGTAGTAGGCACCTGTGAATGAGAGAGTGACGCCGTAACGACAGCAGTGGCAGAAGAACTAGCAGCCACAGCGACTATGGGGGATGGTGCCAAAGAAGAAACTGGGGATGTCAAAACCAAAACCCTTTGATCAATACCAGAAACAACGGGAGCAGGGGGGGCAGAGGCAGATGGCAAGGGCTGTAGGACAACAGGATATATTCTATGCGGGGCATAAGGGGGAGGCGGTCTATCCTCCAATAATTCTTCTACAAAATTGTCTGCCTCCTCCCTAGCAGCAGGACTTATCACATTGCAATCGAAACCTCCTATCAGCACACTCTGTACCCTTCTCCACTTTCTCTTTATCACGTGCCACTGCTTTCTGAGTCAAGTCTGTGTCCTCTCCCTCCGTGCCTCCCTTTCCGCCCTCAACCGTCTCTGTTTAGCTTCTTTTCGCCATAACTGAAGATAATCAAACATCGACTGCCTGCTACGTTTAGCAAATAAGTTTTTTGACGGCCACTGCAATTCCGCATTGTCCCTCGTATATTTCTGCCATAGCGTACTAAATATAATAGGGCCAAGGCTGTGTTTAACATACATATCATAATTCGGAGTACCCTCCGCAGGTGCAGGCTGTCTTTCCTCCAATCAAGCATCAGCAGAACAACAACAACACAGCTTACTCCAACAAGGCATTCTGTTCACACCAAGAAACACATTCACCACACAATTACACCAAAAATGCATTTGTGCTTTCACCAAAAATCACCTCCGCGGATTGCGTCAATCACAAATTAACAAAAGAGTACCATATTCAAAAATAAATACAAGCACTTTGTCCAAAACTTGTTCCCAAACCAACCAAAGTACCCACCAAACAAACGTCATGACGACCAAGAACCAAACAAGCTCACCTGGTGCACACAGGTCAAACGAGTTTATTCTCCGCTGTCGACTCTTCGGACCAAACGGTCAGATCCAGGGGTTTTGCCATTCCGGACCCCAGTCGGGATGACCACTGGGCGAGGCACCACCCGATCAGACATGTGGGGCAGCTGCGAGTACAAAACTCTATCGTGCAGAGGTCCCCCGATCCGCCTATCCAACCCAATGCGGCCCCGTCCTCCTCAGCCATCCACTGGTGAGGACAAGGACACCCAATGGAGTCCCTGTTCGGGCGCCAAACCGAAGGAAGTGACCCGAAAAGGGTCACCCGGGTCACTCACGACCACCTTCTCTGCCTTCCTACAATTGAAGAGTCGGCCAAACAGTAGAGAATACAAATCAGATTATTTATTGATCACACTTCAGCGGAGCCCAGTCTGACCAGCCTCCTGGGATGGCTGTTGAGGGACTGGACCCCGTAAGCATACAATTACATTATGTACGTTGCAGTGTCCGCAAAGACCTCCCTACTATGGAAAAATACCAGCAGGTGTCGTAATACAATGGGGTACAGAACATAAGTTTCGATTCTCCAGCCGGGCACAGGCTATCCACTGCCCCAGGTTGTCTGGCCTATCCTCCCCACCAGACAGGTGGGAGAAGAACTCTATCTAACGAGAAAGGCATTTATTAACGAGAACGCTTGCAGTTACAGAATGGAAAAAAAAACTCAACCTTGGGAAATCAACTTTACCTGAGACAGTTTTCTCGAAAATAACCAAGCAGCAGTTTCGATTATAAAATGGTGTCCGAATTACAAGATGGTTGCGCGAATGCTAAGATATACATAAAAGAGAGCCCTCCAATATTAACACAGACATCCCCTAAGCACCTGCAGGCACCAGATGTCGCTCCGGTGTACACCCCTAAGCACCTGCAGATACCGGTTGTATCGCCTGCAGACACCCCCTAATCACTAGCAGGTACCAGATGTCACTCCTGCAGACACCCACTAAGCATCTGCAAGTACCAGATGTACCTCCGGCAGACACCCCCTGGGCACCTGCAGGTACCGCCTGTGTTGCTCCGACATACACCCCTAAGCACCTGCAGGTACCAAATGTAGCTCTGGCATACACCCCCTAAGCACCTCCAGATACCAGATGTAGCTTCTGCATACACCTGTTAAGCACCTACAGGTACCAGATGTAGCTCCGGCATACACTCCCTAAGCACCTCCAGATATCAGATGTAACTCCTGCATACACCTGCTAAGCACCTACATGTACCAGATGTAGCTCCAGCGTAACCCCCTAAGCACCTGCAGGTAGCAGATGTCGCTCAAGCAAACGCCCCTAAACACTGGCAGGTGCCAGATGTACCTCCGGCAGAAACCCCTGAAGTACCTTAAGGTATTAGATGTAGCTCCTGCATACGCCTGTTAAGCACCTACAGGTACCAGATGTAGCTCCCTCATGCACACCCTAAGCACCTGCTGGTACCAGATGTCAATCCAGCCTACACCCCTTAAGCACCTGCAGGTACCAGGTGTAGCTACGGCATACATCCCCTAAGCACCTGCTGGTACCAAATGTAGCTCCGAGTTACACGTACTAAGCACCTCCAGGTACCAGCTGTAGCTCCTGCAGACACCCCCTAAGCACCTGCAGTTACCAGATGTAGCTCCTGGAGCCACGCATAAGCACCTGCACATATCAGAAGAAGCTCCTGCAGACACCCCCTAAGCATGTGCAGGCACCAGATGTCGCTCCGGGTTCACCCCTAAGCACCTGCAGACGCCAGTTGTAGCTCCTGCAGACACCCCCTAAGCACCTGCAGCTACCAGATGCAGCTTCTGCAGCCACCCCTAAGCACCTGCACATACCAGAGGAAGCTCCTGCAGACACCCCTAAGCACCTTTGGGAACCAGATGTAGCTCTGGCTTACACCCACTAAGCATATGCAGGTACCAGATGCAGCTCCAGTGGACACCCTCTAAGCACCTGCACGTACCAGAAGCACCTCCTGCACACACCCCCTAAGCAGCTTCAGGTTTCCAGATGTAGCTCGGGCAAACAGCTCCTATGCACCTGCAGGTACCAGATGTATCTCCGGCATACACCCCTAAGCACCTGCACGTACCAGATGTAGCTACTGCGGAACCCCCTAAGCACATGCAGGTACCAGTTGTATCTCCTGCATACACCTCCTAATCACCTACAGGTACCAGATGTAGCTCTGCCGTACACCCCTTAAGCACCTGCAGGTTCCAGATGTAGCTCCTGCATACACCTCTTAAGCACCTGCAGGTTCCAGATGTAGCTCCAGCATACACCCCCTAAGCACCGGCAGGTACAAGATGTAGCTACTGTAGACATCCCCTAAGAAACTGCAGGCACCAGACATCGCTCCAGGGTACACCCCTAAGCACCTGCAGATGCCAGTTGTAGCTCCTGCAGACACCCCCTAATCATAATGCAAAAGAAGAGGCCCCCTACTACTTATATATAGGTTCCTTAAGGTAGGGACAAAATCAATCAATGTACATATTTAAGGCAACCAACTATAAATAACAATAGAGTTCATAATAAGACAATAGTGGACAGAAAGAACCAAGGCAACAAAGATATTTTTCAAAAGTACAGAAATATTTTTATCAAAAAAAGACCTGAAATATTCATACTCTCAGATTCATATCTCACTCTCATTCAAACTAAAAGATTAACAATTTGACAATTTATGCAATAATGAATTGACACAGGAGTATTATAAAAAGGTTCAAACAAAACAATGTGGAACAAATTTGAATGACTGGTAGTGTTTCTACGCGCGTTTCGGCACACCAGGGTGCCTTCGTCAGGAAGAGGGCCACAGCTGGAACATATGTAGAATCTCCAACCCATATATATGGGGTAACCAAGGATCTGCTTAAAACTTTGAAGCAATTCAGTGCTTGATATATGATCCACGCTTAATTTTCTTAATATGCGTTGAGAGATCACTCTGGATGCTGCACAGGGGGAGACAAAAATGTCTCAATGTTTAAATTTGTGTATTCTTTATTGAAACGCTGGATTGTAGGCTTTGTTACGGAAATAATGTTTGCATTCACCAACTGTCTTGATAATACACGATATTGGTTGATCTTCTATACTGTGATCTTTCGCTGATGCGAAGCCTCCGGATGTGGGGTTCTGGCTCACAGCTACAATGACGCAGACATCCCCTAATTATCTGCAGGTACCAGATGTCGCTCCTACAGACACCCACTAAGCATCCGCAGGTACCAGATGTACCTCCGGCAGACACCCCCTGGGCACCTGCAGGTACGAGATGTGGCTCCGACATACACCCTAAGCATCTGCAGGTACCGGATGTAGCTCCGGCATACACCCCCTATGCACCACCAGATACCAGATGTAGCTCCTTCATACACCTGCTAAGCACCTACAGGTACCAGAAGTAGCTCCAGCGTACAACCCCTAAGCACCTGCAGGTGCCAGATGTACCTCCGGCATACACTCCCTAAGCACCAGCAGGTACCAGATGTACCTCCAGCAGACACCCACTAAGTACCTGAGGTAATAGATGTAGCTCCTGCATACACCTGTTTTAAGTACTTGCAGGTACCAGATGTTGCTCCAACATACACCCCGTAAGCACCGGCAGGTACCAGATATTCCTCCGGCAAACACCCCCTAAGTACCTGAAGGTACTATATGTAGCTTCTACATACACCTGATAAGCACCTACAGGTACCATATGTAGCTCTGGCATACACCCCCTAAGCTGCTGCAGGTACCATGTATGGCTCTGGCATACACCACCTAAGAACCTGCAGGTACCAGATGTAGCTCCGCCATACACTCCCTAAGCGCCTGCAGGTACCAGGTGTAGCTCCGGCAGACACTCCCTAAGCACCTGCAGGTACAAGATGTAGCTCTGGGGTACAACCCTTAGCACCTGCAGTTACCAGGTGTAGCTCCTGCAGACACCCCCTAAGCACCTGCAGGTACCAGATGTAGTTCCAGCAGACACCCCCTGAGCACCTGCAGGTACAAGATGTAGCTCTGGGGTACAACCCTTAGCACCTGCAGTTACCAGGTGTAGCTCCTGCAGACACCCCCTAAGCACCTGCAGGTACCAGATGTAGTTCCAGCAGACACCCCCTGAGCACCTGCAGGTACCAGATGTAGCTCTAGCATATATCCCTAAGCACCTGCACGTACCAGATGTAGCTAATGCATACACCACCTAAGCACCTGTAGGTACCAGATGTAGCTCTGGCAGACACTCCCTAAGCACAAGCAGGGGCCAGCTGTACCTCTGGCAGACACCGCCTAAGCACCTGCAGGCACCACATGTAGCTCCTGTAGACACCCCCTAAGCACCTCTAGGTCCCAGATGTAGCTCTGACAGACACTCCCTAAGCACAAGCAGGGGCCAGACATAGCTCCAGCAGACACTCCCTAAGCACCTGCAGGCACCAGATGTAGCTCTGGCATACACCCTCTAAGTACCTGAAGGTACTAGATGTAGCTTCTCCATACACCTGTTAGGCACAGACAGGTACCATATGTAGCTCCGGCATACACTCCCTAATCACCTGCGGGTACCAGGTGTAGCTCCGGCATACACCACCTAAACACCTGCAGGAACCAGATATAGCTTCAGCGTACACCCCCTAAGCACCTGCAGGTATCAGGTGTAGCTCCAGCATCCACCCCCTAAGCACCTGCGGGTACCAGATGTAACTCCGGCACGCACACCCTAAGCACCTGCAGGTACCAGATGTAACTCTGACACACACCCCTTAAGCACCTGTAGGTACCAGATGTAGCTCCAGCATACACTCCCTAAGCATCTGCATGTTCCAGATGTAGCTCCGGCTGACACTCTTTAAGCCCCTGCAGGTACCAGATGTAGCTCCCCAGACATCCCCTAAGCACCTGCAGGTACCAGATGTACCTCTGGCAAACACCCTCTAAGTACCTGAAGGTACTAGATGTAGCTCCTGCATACACCTGTTAGGCACAGACAGGTACCATATGTAGCTCCGGCACACACCCCCTAATCACCTGTGGGTACCAGGTGTAGCTCTGGCATACACCACCTAAGCACCTGCAGGAACCAGATATAGCTTCAGCGTACACCCCTAAGCACCTGCAGGTATCAGCTGTAGCTCCGGCAGACAACCCCATAGCACCTGCAGGTACCAGATGTAGCTCCAGCATACACCCACTAAGTACCTGCAGGTACCAGATGTAGCTCCTGCATCCACCCCCTAAGCACCTGCGGGTACCAGATGTAACTCCGGCAGACAACCCCAATAGCACCTGCAGGTACCAGATGTAACTTTGGCACACACACCCTAAGCACCTGCAGGTACCAGTTGTAGCTCCTGCATACACCCCCTAAGCATCTGCATGTACCACATGTAGCTCCGACTGACACTCTCTAAGCCCCTGCAGGTACCAGATGTAGCTCCTGCATACACCACCCTAGTTCCTGCAGGTACCAGATGTAGCTCCCGCATACACCCCCTAAGCACCTGCAGGTACCAGATGTAGCTCCAGCATACACCCCCCTAGGACCTGCAGGTACCAGATGTAGCTCCTGCATACACCCCTACGCATCTGCATGTACCAGATGTAGCTCCAGCATACATCCCCTAAGCACCTGCAGGTACCAGATGTAGCTCCTGCATACAGCACCCTAGTTCCTGCAGGTACCAGATGTAGCTCCCGCATACACCCCCTAAGCACCTGCAGGTACCAGATGTAGCTCCTGCATACACCCCCATAGGACCTGCAGGTACCAGATGTAGCTCCTGCATACACCCCTAAGCATCTGCATGTACCAGATGTAGCTCCTGCATATACTCCCTAAGCACCTGCAGGTACCCGATGTAGCTCCCCAGACAACCCCTAAACACCTGCAGGTGCCAGATGTAGGTCCTACATACACCTGCTAAGCACCTACAGGTACCAGATGTGGGTCCAGAGTACACTCTCTATGCTCTGGATGGTACGAGATGTACCTCTGGCAGATTCTCCCGAAGTGCCTTAAGGTACCAGAAGAAGCTCCGGCACACACACCCTGAGCACCTGCAGGTACCAGGTTTAGCTCCTGCAGACACACTCTAAGCACCTGCAGGTACCAGATGTAGCTCTAGCATACACCCCTAAGCACCTGCAGGTACCAGATGTAGCTCCTGCATACACCCCCTAAGGACCTGTAGGTGCCAGCTGTAGCTCTGGCAGACACCCCCTAAGCACCTGCAGTCACCACATGTAGCTCCTGTAGACACCCCCTAAGCGTCTGTAGGTACCAGATGTAGCTCTGACAGACACTCCCTAAGCACAAGCAGGGTCTAGATGTACCTCCAGCAGACACTCCCTGAGCACCTGCAGGCACCAGATGTAGCTCTGGCATACACCCTCTAAGTACCTGCAGGTGCCAGATGTACCTCTGGCAAGCACCCACTAAGTACCTGAAAGTTCTAGATGTACCTCCTGCATACCCTTGTTAAGCACTTGCAGGTACCAGATGTTGCTCCGGCATACACCCCCTAAGCACCAGCAGGTACCAGATGTATCTCCGGCAGACAACCCCTAAGTACCTGAAGGTACTAGATGTAGCTCCTGCATACACCTGTTGGGCACCTACAAGTACCATATGTTTAGTCCGGCATACACCCCCTAAGCACCTGCGGGTACCAGGTGTAGCCCCGGCAGACACTCCCTAAGCACCTGTAGGTACCAGATGTAGTTCCAGCATACACCCCCTAAGCAGCTGCAGGTACTAGATGTAGCTTCAGCATACACCCCCTAAGCACCGGCAGGTACCAGGTGTAGCTCCTGCAGACACCTCCTAAGCACCTCTGCATACCAGATGCAGCTCCAGCAGGCACCCACTAAGCAACTGCAGGTACCAGATGTAGCTCCAGCATATACCCACTAAGTACTTGCAGGTACCAGATGTAGCTTCTGCATCCACCCCCTAAGCACCTGCAGGTACCAGATGTAACTCTGGCAGACACCCCCCTAACCACCTGCAGGTACCAGATGTAGCTTTGGCACACACAACCTAAGCACCTGCAGGTACCAGATGTAGCTCCAGCATACACCCCCTAAGCACCTACAGGTACCAGATTTAGCTCCTGCATACACACTCTAAGCACCTGCAGGTACCAGATGTAGCTCCTGCATACACCCCCAAAGCATCTGCAGGTACCAGATGTAGCTCCAGCTGACACTCCCTAAGCCCCTGCAGGTACCAGATGTAGCTCCAGCATACACCCCCTGAGCACCTGCAGGTACCAGATGTAGCTCTGGCAGACACCCCCTAAGCACCTGCCGGTACCAGATGTAGCTCTGGCAGACACTTCCTAAACACCTGCAGGTGCCAGATGTAGCTCCTGCTTATACTCCCTAAGCACCTGCAGGTACCAGATGTAGCTCCCCAGACACCCCCTAAGCACCTGCAGGTACCAGATGTAGCTCTGTCAGACACCCCCTAAGCACCTGCAGGTACCACATGTAGCTCCTGCATACACCAGCTAAACACCAATAGGTACCAGATGTAGCTGCAGCGTACACCCCCTAAGCACTGGCAGGGACCAGATGTACCTCTGGCAGATACCCCAAAGTACCTTAAGGTACTAGATGTAGCTCCTGCATACACCTGTTAAGCACCTACAGGTACCAGAAGTAGCTCCGGCATACACCCCCTAAGCTCCTGCAGGTACCAGATGTAGCTCTGGCATACATCCCCTAAGCACCTGCTGGTACCAGATGTAGCTCTGGGATACACCCCCTAAGCACCTCCAGTTACCAGCTGTAGCTCCTGCAGACACCCCCTAAGTACCTGCAGCTACCAGATGTAGCTCCTTCATCCACCCCTATGCACCTGCAGGTACCAGAAGAAGCTCCAGCTTCCACCCCCTAAGTATATGCAGGTACCAGATGCAGCTCCAGTAGACACCATCTAAGCACCTGCAGGTACCAGAAGTACCTCCTGCACAAACACCCTAAGCACCTGCAGGTACCAGATGTAGCTCCGGCAAACAGACCCTATGCACCTGCAGGTAACAGATGTAGCTCCGGCATACACCCCCTAAGCACCTGCAGGTACAGATGCAGCTCCTGCAGACACTTACTAAGCATTTGCAGGTACCATACGTATATCCTGCATACACCTCCTAATCACCTACAAGTACAAGAGTTAGCATTGGCATACACTCCCTAAGCACCAGCAGGTACCAGATGTACCTCCAGCAGACACCCACTAAGTACCTGAGGTAATAGATGTAGCTCCTGCATACACCTGTTTTAAGTACTTGCAGGTACCAGATGTTGCTCCAACACACACCCCGTAAGCACCGGCAGGTACCAGATATTCCTCCGGCAGACACCCCCTAAGTACCTGAAGGTACTATATGTAGCTTCTACATACACCTGATAAGCACCTACAGGTACCATATGTAGCTCTGGCATACACCCCCTAAGCTGCTGCAGGTACCATGTATGGCTCTAGCATACACCACCTAAGCACCTGCAGGTACCAGATGTAGCTCCGCCATACACTCCCTAAGCGCCTGCAGGAACCAGGTGTAGCTCTGGCAGACACTCCCTAAGCACCTGCAGATAACACATGAAGTTCCAGCATACACCCCCTAAGCACCTGCAGGTACAAGATGTAGCTCTGGGGTACAACCCCTTAGCACCTGCAGTTACCAGGTGTAGCTCCTGCAGACACCCCCTAAGCACCTGCAGGTACCAGATGTAGTTCCAGCAGACACCCCCTAAGCACCTGCAGGTACCAGATGTAGCTCTAGCATACATCCCTAAGCACCTGCACGTACCAGATGTAGCTCCTGCATACACCACCTAAGCACCTGTAGGTACCAGATGTAGCTCCGGCAGACACTCCCTAAGCACAAGCAGGGGCCAGCTGTACCTCTAGCAGACACCGCCTAAGCACCTGCAGGCACCACATGTAGCTCCTGTAGACACCCCCTAAGCACCTCTAGGTACCAGATGTAGCTCCGGCAGACACTCCCTAAGCACAAGCAGGGGCCAGACGTAGCTCCAGCAGACACTCCCTAAGCACCTGCAGGCACCAGATGTAGCTCTGGCATACACCCTCTAAGCACCTGCAGATGCCAGATGTACCTCTGGCAAACACCCTCTAAGTACCTGAAGGTACTAGATGTAGCTCCTCCATACACCTGTTAGGCACAGACAGGTACCATATGTAGCTCCGGCATACACTCCCTAATAACCTGCGGGTACCAGGTGTAGCTCCGGCATAAACCACCTAAGCACCTGCAGGAACCAGATATAGCTTCAGCGTACACCCCTAAGCACCTGCAGGTATCAGGTGTAGCTCCAGCATCCACCCCTAAGCACCTGCGGGTACCAGATGTAACTCCGGCAGACAACCCCAATAGCACCTGCAGGTACTAGATGTAGCTCTGGCACACACACCCTAAGCACCTGCAGGTACCAGATGTAACTCTGACACACACCCCTTAAGCACCTGTAGGTACCAGATGTAGCTCCAGCATACACTCCCTAAGCATCTGCATGTTCCAGATGTAGCTCCGGCTGACACTCTCTAAGCCCCTGCAGGTACCAGATGTAGCTCCCCAGACATCCCCTAAGCACCTGCAGGTACCAGATGTAGCTCCAGCATACACCCACTAAGTACCTGCAGGTACCAGATGTAGCTCCTGCATCCACCCCCTAAGCACCTGCGGGTACCAGATGTAACTCCGGCAGACAACCCCAATAGCACCTGCAGGTACCAGATGTAGCTTTGGCACACACACCCTAAGCACCTGCAGGTACCAGATGTAGCTCCTGCATACACCCCCCTAGGACCTGCAGGTACCAGATGTAGCTCCTGCATACACCCCCTAAGCATCTGCATGTACCACATTTAGCTCCGGCTGACATTCTCTAAGCCCCTGCAGGTACCAGATGTAGCTCCTGCATACACCACCCTAGTTCCTGCAGGTACCAGATGTAGCTCCCGCATACACCCCCTAAGCACCTGCAGGTACCAGATGTAGCTCGTGCATACACCCCCCTAGGACCTGCAGGTACCAGATGTAGCTCCTGCATACACCCCTAAGCATCTGCATGTACCAGATGTAGCTCCAGCATACATCCCTAAGCACCTGCAGGTACCAGATGTAGCTCTAGCAGACACCTCCTAATCAGCTGCAGGTACAAGATGTAGCTGTGGCAGACACCCCCTAAACACCTGCAGGTGCCAGATATAGCTCCTGCATATACTCCCTAAGCACCTGCAGATACCAGATGTAGCTCTCCAGACAACCCCTAAACACCTGCAGGTGCCAGATGTAGCTCCTACATACACCTAAGCACCTACAGGTACCAGATGTGGGTCCAGAGTACACTCTCTATGCTCTGGATGGTACGAGATGTACCTCTGGCAGAAGAAGCTCCGGCACACACACCCTGAGCACCTGCAGGTACCAGGTGTAGCTCCTGCAGACACCCCCTAAGCACCTGCAGGTACCAGATGTAGCTCTAGCATACACCCCTAAGCACCTGCAGGTACCAGATGTAGCTCCTGCATACACCCCCTAAGGACCAGTAGGTGCCAGCTGTAGCTCTGGCAGACACCCCCTAAGCACCTGCAGTCACCAGATGTAGCTCCTGTAGACACCCCCTAAGCGTCTGTAGGTACCAGATGTAGCTCTGACAGACACTCCCTAAGCACAAGCAGGGCCTAGATGTACCTCCAGCAGACACTCGCTAAGCACCTACAGGCACCAGATGTTGCTCCGGCATACACCCCCCAAAGCACCAGCAGGTACCAGATGTATCTCCGGCAGACAACCCCTAAGTACCTGAAGGTACGAGATGTAGCTCCTGCATACACCTGTTGGGCACCTACAAGTACCATATGTTTAGTCCGGCATACACCCCCTAAGCACCTGCGGGTACCAGGTGTAGCTCCGGCAGACACTCCCTAAGCACCTGTAGGTACCAGATGTAGTTCCAGCATACACCCCCTAAGCAGCTGCAGGTACTAGATGTAGCTTCAGCATACACCCCCTATGCACCGGCAGGTACCAGGTGTAGCTCCTGCAGGCACCTCCTAAGCAACTGCAGGTACCCGATGTAGCTCCAGCATATACCCACTAAGTACTTGCAGGTACCAGATGTAGCTTCTGCATCCACCCCCTAAGCACCTGCAGGTACCAGATGTAACTCTGGCAGACACCCCCCTAACCACCTGCAGGTACCAGATGTAGCTTTGGCACACACACCCTAAGCACCTGCAGGTACCAGATGTAACCCTGACAGACACCCCTTAAGCACCTGCAAATACAAGATGTAGCTCCACCATACACCCCCTAAGCACCTACAGGTACCAGATGTAGCTCCTGCATACACACCCTAAGCACCTGCAGGTACCAGATGTAGCTCCTGCATACACCCCCAAAGCATCTGCAGGTACCAGATGTAGCTCCAGCATACACCCCCTGAGCACCTGCAGGTACGAGATGTAGCTCTGGCAGACACCCCCTAAGCACCTGCAGGTACCAGATGTAGCTCTGGCAGACACCCCTAAGCACCTGCCGGTACCAGATGTAGCTCTGGCAGGCACTTCCTAAATACCTGCAGGTGCCAGATGTAGCTCCTGCTTATACTCCCTAAGCACCTGCAGGTACCAGATGTAGCTCCCCAGACACCCCCTAAGCACCTGCAGGTACCAGATGTAGCTCTGTCAGACACCCCCTAAGCGCCTGCAGGTACCACATGTAGCTCCTGCATACACCAGCTAAGCACCAACAGGTACCAGATGTAGCTGCAGCGTACACCCCCTAAGCACTGGCAGGGGCCAGATGTACCTCTGGCAGATACCCCAAAGTACCTTAAGGTACTAGATGTAGCTCCTGCATACACTGTTAAGCACCTACAGGTACCAGAAGTAGCTCCGGCATTCACCCCCTAAGCACCTGCAGGTACCAGATGTAGCTCTGGCATACATCCCCTAAGCACCTGCTGGTACCAGATGTAGCTCTGGGATACACCCCATAAGCACCTCCAGTTACCAGCTGTAGCTCCTGCAGACACCCCCTAAGTACCTGCAGCTACCAGATGTAGCTCCTTCATCCACCCCTATGCACCTGCAGGTACCAGAAGAAGCTCCAGCTTCCACCCCCTAAGTATATGCAGGTACCAGATGCAGCTCCAGTAGACACCATCTAAGCACCTGCAGGTACCAGAAGTACCTCCTGCACACACATCCTAAGCACCTGCAGGTACCAGATGTAGCTCAGGCAAGCAGACCCTATGCACCTGCAGGTAACAGATGTAGCTCCGGCATACACCCCCTAAGCACCTGCAGGTACAGATGCAGCTCCTGCAGACACTTACTAAGCATCTGCAGGTACCATATGTATATCCTGCATACACCTCCTAATCCCCTACAAGTACAAGAGTTAGCATTGGCATACACTCCCTAAGCACCTGCAGGCTCCAGATGTAGTTCCAGCAGAGAGTCCTTAAGCACCTGAGGTAATAGATGTAGCTCCTGCATACACCTGTTTTAAGTAGTTGCAGGTACCAGATGTTGCTCCAACATACACCCCGTAAGCACAGGCAGGTACCAGATATTCCTCCGGCAGACACCCCCTAAGTACCTGAAGGTACTATATGTAGCTTCTACATACACCTGATAAGCACCTACAGGTACCATATGTAGCTCTGGCATACACCCCCTAAGCTGCTGCAGGTACCATGTGTGGCTCTGGCATACACCACCTAAGCACCTGCAGGTACCAGATGTAGCTCCGCCATACACTCCCTAAGCGCCTGCAGGTACCAGGTGTAGCTCCGGCAGACACTCCCTAAGCACCTGCAGATAACAGATGAAGTTCCAGCATACACCCCCTAAGCACCTGCAGGTACAAGATGTAGCTCTGGGGTACAACCCCTTAGCACCTGCAGTTACCAGGTGTAGCTCCTGCAGACACCCCCTAAGCACCTGCAGGCACCAGATGTAGCTCTGGCATACACCCTCTAAGCACGTGCAGATGCCAGATGTACCTCTGGCAAACACCCTCTAAGTACCTGAAGGTACTAGATGTAGCTCCTCCATACACCTGTTAGGCACAGACAGGTACCATATGTAGCTCCGGCATACACTCCCTAATCACCTGCAGGTACCAGGTGTAGCTCCGGCATAAACCACCTAAGCACCTGCAGGAACCAGATATAGCTTCAGCGTACACCCCCTAAGCACCTGCAGGTATCAGGTGTAGCTCCAGCATCCACCCCCTAAGCACCTGCGGGTACCAGATGTAACTCCGGCAGACAACCCCAATAACACCTGCAGGTACCAGATGTAGCTCTGGCACACACACCCTAAGCACCTGCAGGTACCAGATGTAACTCTGACACACACCCCTTAAGCACCTGTAGGTACCAGATGTAGCTCCAGCATACACTCCCTAAGCATCTGCATGTTCCAGATGTAGCTCCGGCTGACACTCTCTAAGCCCCTGCAGGTACCAGATGTAGCTCCCCAGACATCCCCTAAGCACCTGCAGGTACCAGATGTACCTCTGGCAAACACCCTCTAAGTACCTGAAGGTACTAGATCTAGCTCCTGCATACACCTGTTAGGCACAGACAGGTACCATATGTAGCTCCGGCATACACCCCCTAATCACCTGTGGGTACCAGGTGTAGCTCTGGCATACACCCACTAAGTACCTGCAGGTACCAGATGTAGCTCCTGCATCCACCCCCTAAGCACCTGCGGGTTCCAGATGTAACTCCGGCAGACAACCCCAATAGCACCTGCAGGTACCAGATGTAGCTCCAGCATACACCCACTAAGTACCTGCAGGTACCAGATGTAGCTCCTGCATCCACCCCCTAAGCACCTGCGGGTTCCAGATGTAACTCCGGCAGACAACCCCAATAGCACCTGCAGGTACCAGATGTAGCTCTGGCACACACACCCTAAGCACCTGCAGGTACCAGATGTAGCTCCTGCATACACCCCCCTAGGACCTGCAGGTACCAGATGTAGCTCCTGCATACACCCCCTAAGCATCTGCATGTACCACATGTAGCTCCGGCTGACACTCTCTAAGCCCCTGCAGGTACCAGATGTAGCTCCTGCATACACCACCCTAGTTCCTGCAGGTACCAGATGTAGCTTCCGCATACACCCCCTTAGCACCAGCAGGTACCAGATGTAGCTCCTGCATACACCCCTCTAGGCCCTGCAGGTACCAGATGTAGCTCCTGCATACACCCCTAAGCATCTGCATGTACCAGATGTAGCTCCAGCATACATCCCCTAAGCACCTGCAGGTACCAGATGTAGCTCTAGCAGACACCTCCTAATCAGCTGCAGGTACAAGATGTAGCTGTGGCAGACACCCCCTAAACACCTGCAGGTGCCAGATGTAGCTCCTGCATATACTCCCTAAGCACCTGCAGATACCAGATGTAGCTCCCCAGACAACCCCTAAACACCTGCAGGTGCCAGATGTAGCTCCTACATACACCTGCTAAGCACCTACAGGTACCAGCTGTGGGTCCAGAGTACACTCTCTATGCTCTGGATGGTACGAGATGTACCTCTGGCAGATTCTCCCGAAGTACCTTAAGGTACCAGAAGAAGCTCCGGCACACACACCCTGAGCACCTGCAGGTACCAGGTGTAGCTCCTGCAGACACCCCCTAAGGACCTGTGGGTGCCAGCTGTAGCTCTGGCAGACACCCCCTAAGCACCTGCAGTCACCAGATGTAGCTCCTGTAGACACCCCCTAAGCGTCTGTAGGTACCAGATGTAGCTCTGACAGACACTCCCTAAGCACAAGCAGGGCCTAGATGTACCTCCAGCAGACACTCCCTAAGCACCTACAGGCACCAGATGTTGCTCCGGCATACACCCCCTAAGCACCAGCAGGTACCAGATGTATCTCCGGCAGACAACCCCTAAGTACCTGAAGGTACTAGATGTAGCTCCTGCATACACCTGTTGGGCACCTACAAGTACCATATGTTTAGTCCGGCATACACCCCCTAAGCACCTGTAGGTACCAGATGTAGTTCCAGCATACACCCCCTAAGCAGCTGCAGGTACTAGATGTAGCTTCAGCGTACACCCCCTAAGCACCGGCAGGTACCAGGTGTAGCTCCTGCAGATACCTCCTAAGCACCTCTGCATACCAGATGCAGCTCCAGCAGACACCCACTAAGCAACTGCTGGTACCAGATGTAGCTCCAGCATATACCCACTAAGTACAAGGTACCAGATGTAGCTCCTGCATCCACCCCCTAAGCACCTGCAGGTACCAGATGCAACTCTGGCAGACACCCCCCTAACCACGTGCAGGTACCAGATGTAGCTTTGGCACACACACCCTAAGCACCTGCAGGTACCAGATGTAACCCTGACAGACACCCCTTAAGCATCTGCAGGTACAAGATGTAGCTCCAGCATACACCCCCTAAGCACCTACAGGTACCAGATGTAGCTCCTGCATACACACCCTAAGCACCTGCAGGTACCAGATGTAGCTCCTGCATACACCCCCAAAGCATCTGCAGGTACCAGATGTAGCTCCAGCTGACACTCCCTAAGCCCCTGCAGGTACCAGATGTAGCTCCAGCATACACCCCCTGAGCACCTGCAGGTACCAGATGCAGCTCTGGCAGACACCCCCTAAGCACTTGCAGGTACCAGATGTAGCTCTGGCAGACACCCCTAAGCACCTGCCGGTACCAGATGTAGCTCTGGCAGACACTTCCTAAACAACTGCAGGTGCCAGATGTAGCTCCTGCTTATACTCCCTAAGCACCTGCAGGTACCAGATGTAGCTCCCCAGACACCCCCTAAGCACCTGCAGGTACCAGATGTAGCTCTGTCAGACACCCCCTAAGCGCCTGCAGGTACCACATGTAGCTCCTGCATACACCAGCTAAGCACCAACAGGTACCAGATGTAGCTGCAGCGTACACCCCCTAAGCACTGGCAGGGACCAGATGTACCTCTGGCAGATACCCCAAAGTACCTTAAGGTACTAGATGTAGCTCCTGCATACACCTGTTAAGCACCTACAGGTACCAGAAGTAGCTCCGGCATACACCCCCTAAGCTCCTGCAGGTACCAGATGTAGCTCTGACATACATCCCCTAAGCACCTGCTGGTACCAGATGTAGCTCTGGGATACACCCCCTAAGAACCTCCAGTTACCAGCTGTAGCTCCTGCAGACACCCCCTAAGTACCTGCAGCTACCAGATGTAGCTCCTTCATCCACCCCTATGCACCTGCAGGTACCAGAAGAAGCTCCAGCTTCCACCCCCTAAGCATATGCAGGTACCAGATGCAGCTCCAGTAGACACCATCTAAGCACCTGCAGGTACCAGAAGTACCTCCTGCACACACACCCCAAGCACCTGCAGGTACCAGATGTAGCTCCGGCAAACAGACCCTATGCACCTGCAGGTAACAGATGTAGCTCCGGCATACACCCCCTAAGCACCTGCAGGTTCAGATGCAGCTCCTGCAGACACGTACTAAGCATCTGCAGGTACCATACGTATATCTTGCATACACCTCCTAATCACCTACAAGTACAAGAGTTAGCATTGGCATACACTCCCTAAGCACCTGCAGGCTCCAGATGTAGTTCCAGCAGACAGTCCTTAAGCACCTGCGGGCAATAGATGTAGCTCCTGCATACACCTGTTTTAAGTACTTGCAGGTACCAGATGTTGCTCCAACATACACCCCATAAGCACCGGCAGGTACCAGATATTCCTCCGGCAGACACCCCCTAAGTACCTGAAGGTACTATATGTACCTTCTACATACACCTGATAAGCACCTACAGGTACCATATGTAGCTCTGGCATACACCCCCTAAGCTGCTGCAGGTACCATGTATGGCTCTGGCATACACCACCTAAGCACCTGCAGGTACCAGATGTAGCTCCGCAGACACTCCCCAAGCACATGCAGGTTGCAGAGGTAGCTCCAACATACACCCCCAAGCACCTGCAGGTACCAGATGTAGCTCCTGCAGACACCCACTAAGCACCTGCAGGCACCAAATGTCACTCCGGTGTACACCCCTCAGCACCTGCAGATACCAGTTGTAGCTCCTGCAGAGAAACCCTAAGCACCTGCAGGTACCAGTTGTCGCTCCTGCAGACACCCACTAAGCATCCGCAGGTACCAGATGTGCCTCTGGCAGACAACCCCATGGCACCTGCAGGTACCAGATGTAGCTCCGGCATACACCCCTAAGCACTTGCAGGTACCAGATGTAGCTCCGGCATACACTCTCTAAGCACCACCAGATACCAGATATTGCTCCTGCATACACCTGCTAAGCATCTACATGTACCAGATGTAGCTGCAGCGTACACCCCCTAAGCACCAGCAGGTACCAGATGTACCTCTGGCAGACACCCCCTAGGTACCTGAAGGTACTAGATGTAGCTCCTGCATACACCTGTTAAGCACCTACAGGTACCAGATGTAGCGCATGCAGACACTCTCTAAGCACCTGTAGGTACCTGATGTAGTTCCAGCAGACAGTCCCTAAGCACCTGCGGGAATCAGATATAGCTCCTGCACACACTCCCTAAGCACCTGCAGGTGCAAGATGTCGCTCTGGAATGCACTCCCTAAGCACCTGAAGGTGCTACACGTAGCTCCGGCATTCAGCTCCTAAGTATCAGCAGGTACCAGATGTAGCTCTGGCAGACACTCCCTAAGCACCTGCCAGATGTAGCTCAGGCAGACACCCCCTAAGCACCTGCAGGTAACAGATGTATTTCCTGCATACATCTCCTAATCACCTACAGGTAGCTCTGGCGTACACCCCTTAAGCACCTGCAGGTTCCAGATGTAGCTCCTGCATACACCTCTTAAGCACCTGCAGGTACCAGATGTAACTCCTGCATACACCCCGTAAGCATATGCAGGTACCAGATGTAGCTGCTGCAGACACCCCCTAAGCACCTTCAGGCACCAGATGTCGCTCCGGTGTACACCCCTAAGCACCTGCAGATACCAGTTGTAGCTCCTGCAGACACCCCCTAAGCACCTACAGGTACCAGATGTCCCTCCGGCAGACATCCCTTGGGCACCTGCACGTACTAGATGTAGCTCCAGCATACACCCTTAAGCACCTGCAGGTATCAGATGTAGCTTCGGCATACAACCCCTAAGCACCTCCAAATACCAGATATAGCTCCTGCATACACCCCTAAGAACCGGTAGGTACCAGATGTAGCTCCTGCAGACACCCCCTAAGCACCTGCAGGCACCAGATGTCGCTCCTGTGTACGTCCCTAAGCACCTGCAGGTACCAGTTGTAGCTCCAGCGTACACACCCTAAGCACCTCTAGGTTCCAGATGTAGCTCCGGCATACACCCCCTAAGAACCGGCAGGTACCAGATGTAGCTCCTGCAGACACCCTCTAAGCACCTGCAGGCACCAGATGTCGCTCCTGTGTACATCCCTAAGCACCTGCAGGTATCAGTTGTAGCTCCAGCGTACACCCCCTAAGCACCTGCAGGTACCAATAGTAGCTCCGGCATACACCCCCTAAGCACCGGCAGGTACCAGATGTACCTCGGGCAGATACCCCCTAAGTACTTGAAGATACTTGATGTAGCCCCCGCAATCACCTGTTAAGCACTTACCGGTACCAGATGTAGCTCCGGCTGACACTCCCTAAGCACCTGCAGGTACCAAATGTAGCTCTGGCCGACACCCCTAAGCACCTGCAGGTACCAGATGTAACTCCTGCAGACACCCCCTAAGCACCTGTAGGTACCAGATCTAGCTCTGGCAGACACTCCCTAAGCAATATCAGGGGCCAGATGTAGCTCTGGCAGGCAGTCCCTAAGCACCTGCAGGCACCAGATCTAGCTCCTGCAGACACCCCCTAGGCACCTGTCTGCACCAGATGTAGCTCTGACAGACTCTCCCTAAGCACCAGCAGGGGCACGATGTTGATCTAGGAGATACTCCCAACACTGGCGTAACGAAACTCGAGGGGCCTCCCTGCAAGGCATGTGGAGGCGCCCTCCCGGGCTCAATCAGGAGCTCTGCAGCCAGAGTGCTGTGCAGAGGTGGCCCTCTGGAGCTTAGGGGCACACCCGCACCGCTGGGGCTGAGGGGGCCTGTGTTATGCCCCTGACTCCCTAAGCACCTGCAGGCTCCAGATGTAGTTCCAGCAGACAGTCCTTAAGCACCTGCGGGCAATAGATGTAGCTCCTGCATACACCTGTTTTAAGTACTTGCAGGTACCAGATGTTGCTCCAACATACACCCCGTAAGCACCGGCAGGTACCAGATATTCCTCCGGCAGACACCCCCTAAGTACCTGAAGGTACTATATGTAGCTTCTACATACACCTGATAAGCACCTACAGGTACCATATGTAGCTCTGGCATACACCCCCTAAGCTGCTGCAGGTACCATGTATGGCTCAGTCATACACCACCTAAGCACCTGCAGGTACCAGATGTAGCTCCGCAGACACTCCCCAAGCTCCTGCAGGTTGCAGAGGTAGCTCCAACATACACCCCCCAAGCACCTGCAGGTACCAGATGTAGCTCCTGCAGACACCCCCTAAGCACCTGCAGGCACCAGATGTCACTCCGGTGTACACCCCTCAGCACCTGCAGATACCAGTTGTAGCTCCTGCAGAGAAACCCTAAGCACCTGCAGGTACCAGTTGTCGCTCCTGCAGACACCCACTAAGCATCCGCAGGTACTAGATGTGCCTCTGGCAGACAACCCCATGGCACCTGCAGGTACCAGATGTAGCTCTGGCATACACCCCTAAGCACCTCCAGATACCAGATATTGCTCCTGCATACACCTGCTAAGCATCTACATGTACCAGATGTAGCTGCAGCGTACACCCCCTAAGCACCAGCAGGTACCAGATGTACCTCTGGCAGACACCCCCTAGGTACCTGAAGGTACTAGATGTAGCTCCTGCATACACCTGTTAAGCACCTACAGGTACCAGGTGTAGCTCCTGCAGACACTCCCTAAGCACAAGCAGGGGGCCAGATGTAGTTCTGGCAGACACTCCCTAAGCACCTACAGGCACCAGATGTAGCGCATGCAGACACTCTCTAAGCACCTGTAGGTACCTGATGTAGCTCTGACAGACACTGCCTAAGCACAAGCAGGGAACAGATGTAGCTCTAGCAGACACTTCCTAAGCTCCTGCAGGCACCAGATGTAGTTCCAGCAGACAGTCCCAAAGCACCTGCGGGAACCAGATATAGCTCCTGCACACACTCCCTAAGCACCTGCAGGTGCTACATGTAGCTCCGGCATTCAGCTCCTAAGTTTTCAGCAGGTACCAGATTTAGCTCTGGCAGACACTCCCTAAGCACCTGCAGGTGCCAGATGTAGCTCAGGCAGACACCCCCTAAGCACCTGCAGGTAACAGATGTATTTCCTGCATACATCTCCTAATCACCTACAGGTAGCTCTGGCGTACACCCCTTAAGCACCTGCAGGTTCCAGATGTAGCTCCTGCATACACCTCTTAAGCACCTGCAGGTACCAAATGTAGCTCCGGCAGACACTCCCTAAGCACCTGCAGGTACCAGATGTAGCTCCTGCATACACCCCCTAAGCATATGCAGGTACCAGATGTAGCTCCTGCAGACACCCCCTAAGCACCTTCAGGCACCAGATGTCGCTCCGGTGTACACCCCTAAGCACCTGCAGATACCAGTTATAGCTCCTGCAGACACCCCCTAAGCACCTACAGGTACCAGATGTCCCTCCGGCAGACATCCCTTGGGCACCTGCACGTACTAGATGTAGCTCCAGCATACACCCTTAAGCACCTGCAGGTATCAGATGTAGCTTCGGCATACAACCCCTAAGCACCTCCAAATACCAGATATAGCTCCTGCATACACCCCCTAAGAACCGGCAGGTACCAGATGTAGCTCCTGCAGACACCCCCTAAGCACCTGCAGGCACCAGATGTCGCTCCTGTGTACGTCCCTAAGCACCTGCAGGTACCAGTTGTAGCTCCAGCGTACACACCCTAAGCACCTCTAGGTTCCAGATGTAGCTCCGGCATACACCCCCTAAGAACCGGCAGGTACCAGATGTAGCTCCTGCAGACACCCCCTAAGCACCTGCAGGCACCAGATGTCGCTCCTGTGTACATCCCTAAGCACCTGCAGGTACCAGTTGTAGCTCCAGCGTACACCCCCTAAGCACCTGCTGGTACCAATAGTAGCTCCGGCATACACCCCCTAAGCACCGGCAGATGTACCTCAGGCAGACACCCCCTAAGTACTTGAAGATACTTGATGTAGCCCCTGCAATCACCTGTTAAGCACTTACCCGTACCAGATGTAGCTCCGGCTGACACTCCCTAAGCACCTGCAGGTACCAAATGTAGCTCTGGCCGACACCCCTAAGCACCTGCAGGTACCAGATGTAACTCCTGCAGACACCCCCTAAGCACCTGTAGGTACCAGATCTAGCTCTGGCAGACACTCCCTAAGCAATATCAGGGGCCAGATGTAGCTCTGGCAGGCAGTCCCTAAGCACCTGCGGGCACCAGATCTAGCTCCTGCAGACACCCCCTAGGCACCTGTCTGCACCAGATGTAGCTCTGACAGACTCTCCCTAAGCACCAGCAGGGGCACGATGTTGATCTAGGAGATACTCCCAACACTGGCGTAACGAAACTCGAGGGGGCCTCCCTGCAAGGCATGTGGAGGGGCCCCCTCCGGGCTCAATCAGGAGCTCTGCAGCCAGAGTGCTGTGCAGAGGTGGCCCTCTGGAGCTTGGGGGCCCACCCGCACCGCGGGGGCCTGTGTTATGCCCCTGACTCCCTAAGCACCTGCAGGCTCCAGATGTAGTTCCAGCAGACAGTCCTTAAGCACCTGCGGGCAATAGATGTAGCTCCTGCATACACCTGTTTTAAGTACTTGCAGGTACCAGATGTTGCTCCAACATACACCCCGTAAGCACCGGCAGGTACCAGATATTCCTCCGGCAGACACCCCCTAAGTACCTGAAGGTTCTATATGTAGCTTCTACATACACCTGATAAGCACCTACAGGTACCATATGTAGCTCCGGCATACACCCCCTAAGCTGCTGCAGGTACCATGTATGGCTCTGGCATACACCACCTAAGCACCTGCAGGTACCAGATGTAGCTCCGCAGACACTCCCCAAGCACCTGCAGTTTGAAGAGGTAGCTCCAACATACACCCCCCAAGCACCTGCAGGTACCAGATGTAGCTCCTGCAGACACCCCCTAAGCACCTGCAGGCACCATATGTCACTCCGGTGTACACCCCTCAGCACCTGCAGATACCAGTTGTAGCTCCTGCAGAGAAACCCTAAGCACCTGCAGGTACCAGTTGTCGCTCCTGCAGACACCCACTAAGCATCCGCAGGTACTAGATGTGCCTCTGGCAGACAACCCCATGGCACCTGCAGGTACCAGATGTAGCTCCGGCCTACACCCCTAAGCATCTACATGTACCAGATGTAGCTGCAGCGTACACCCCCTAAGCACCAGCAGGTACCAGATGTACCTGTGGCAGACACCCCCTAGGTACCTGAAGGTACTAGATGTAGCTCCTGCATACACCTGTTAAGCACCTACAGGTACCAGGTGTAGCTCCTGCAGACACTCCCTAAGCACAAGCAGGGGGCCAGATGTAGTTCTGGCAGACACTCCCTAAGCACCTACAGGCACCAGATGTAGCGCATGCAGACACTCTCTAAGCACCTGTAGGTACCTGATGTAGCTCTGACAGACACTGCCTAAGCACAAGCAGGGAACAGATGTAGCTCTAGCAGACACTTCCTAAGCTCCTGCAGGCACCAGATGTAGTTCCAGCAGGCAGTCCCTAAGCACCTGCGGGAACCAGATATAGCTCCTGCACACACTCCCTAAGCACCTGCAGGTGCAAGATGTCGCTCTGGAATTCACTCCCTAAGCACCTGAAGGTGCTACATGTAGCTCCGGCATTCAGCTCCTAAGTATCAGCAGGTACCAGATGTAGCTCTGGCAGACACTCCCTAAGCACCTGCATGTGCCAGATGTAGCTCAGGCAGACACCCCCTAAGCACCTGCAGGTAACAGATGTATTTCCTGCATACATCTCCTAATCACCTATAGGTAGCTCTGGCGTACACCCCTTAAGCACCCTCAGGTTCCAGATGTAGCTCCTGCATACACCCCCTAAGCATATGCAGGTACCAGATGTAGCTCCTGCAGACACCCCCTAAACACCTTCAGGCACCAGATGTCGCTCCGGTGTACACCCCTAAGCACCTGCAGATACCAGTTGTAGCTCCTGCTGACACCCCCTAAGCACCTACAGGTACCAGATGTCCCTCCGGCAGACATCCCTTGGGCACCTGCACGTACTAGATGTAGCTCCAGCATACACCCTTAAGCACCTGCAGGTATCAGATGTAGCTTCGGCATACAACCCCTAAGCACCTCCAAATACCAGATATAGCTCCTGCATACACCCCTAAGAACCGGCAGGTACCAGATGTAGCTCCTGCAGACACCCCCTAAGCACCTGCAGGCACCAGATGTCGCTCCTGTGTACATCCCTAAGCACCTGCAGGTACCAGTTGTAGCTCCAGCGTACACCCCCTAAGCACCTGCAGGTACCAATAGTAGCTCCGGCATACACCCCCTAAGCACCGGAAGGTACCAGATGTACCTCGGGCAGACACCCCCTAAGTACCTGAAGATACTAGATGTAGCCCCTGCAATCACCTGTTAAGCACTTACAGGGACCTGATGTAGCTCTGGCTGACACTCCCTAAGCACCTGCAGGTACCAAATGTAGCTCTGGCCGACACCCCTAAGCACCTGCAGGTACCAGATGTAACTACTGCAGACACCCCCTAAGCACCTGTAGGTACCAGATCTAGCTCTGGCAGACACTCCCTAAGCAATATCAGGGGCCAGATGTAGCTCTGGCAGGCAGTCCCTAAGCACCTGCAGGCACCAGATCAAGCTCCTGCAGACACCCCCTAGGCACCTGTCTGCACCAGATGTAGCTCTGACAGACACTCCCTAAGCACCAGCAGGGGCACGATGTTGATCTAGGAGATACTCCCTACACTGGCGTAACGAAACTCGAGGGGGCCTCCCTGCAAGGCATGTGGAGGGGCCCCCTCCGGGCTCAATCAGGAGCTCTGCAGCCAGAGTGCTGTGCAGAGGTGGTCCTCTGGAGCTTGGGGGCCCACCCGCACCGCGGGGGCTGCGGGGGCCTGTGTTATGCCCCTGACTCCCTAAGCACCTGCAGGCTCCAGATGTAGTTACTCCACACACCCCCTAAGTACCTGCAGACACCAGATGTATCTCCTGCACACACTCCCTAAGCACCTACAGGTGCTAGATGTAGCTCTGGCAGACACCCCCTAAGCACCTGCAGGTACGAGATGTAGCTCAAGCAGACATCCCCTAAGCACCTGCAGGTACCAGGTGTAGCTCCGGCAGACTCCCACTAAGCACCTGCAGGTACCAGATGTAGCTCTGGCGTACACCCCCTAAGCACCTGCAGGTGCCAGATGTATCTCTGGCATAGACCCCCTAAGCATCTTCAGGTACCAAATGTAGCTCCGGCAGACACCCCTTAAGCACCTGCAGGTACCAGATGTAGCTCCGACATACACACCCTAAGCACCTGCAGGTACCAGATGTATCTCTGGCATACACCCCCTAAGCACCTGCAGGTACCAGATGTATCTCTGGCATACACCCCCTAAGCACCCGCAGGTACCAGATGTATCTCTGGCATACACCCCCTAAGCACCTGCAGGTACCAGATGTATCTCTGACATACACCCCCTAAGCATCTTCAGGTACCAAATGTAGCTCCGGCAGACACCCCTTAAGCACCTTCAGGTACCAGATAAAGCTCCCTCAAACACCCCTTAAGCACCTGCAGGTACCAGATGTAGCTAGGCTTACACCTCCTAAGCACCTGCAAGTACCAGATATAGCTCCGGCGTACACCTCCTAAGCACCTACAGTTACCAGTTGTAGCTCCGTCATACACATCCTAAGCATCTGCAGGTACCAGATGTAGCTCCTGCATTCACCCACTAAGCACCTGCAGGTATCAGGTGTATGTCCGTCTGACACTCCGTAACTGAGCAGCTGCAGGTACCAGATGTAGCTCCTGCAGACACCCCCCAAGCACCTGCAGGCATCGGCTGACTATCGGAAGACACCCATCAGAGCCTCTGCAGGGATCTGATGGATCCTGAGGGGCACAAAACACAGCTCGTGCAGGCACCCCACTTTGCACCTGTAGGAACCTAGGACAGCCCCAGGAGGCTCCCCTCTGAGGCCCAGAAGGCACCCATAGACCCTCCTGCAGTGACCCAAAGACACGCGCGCCCACAGAACCTCCCACTGAGCTCTGAAAAGCTGCAGCACCCTGACCATCAAATAATGATATTCCTTTTTCTAGTCCCATTTACTGTCTACTTTATTTCTCAATCCGTCTTCGTCTATGAGCTAGTGCTGCCTTATTCAGTTCTTCTTCTCTTTTCCATTTTCTTTCATTTGCCCATTTTTCACTTTTTCTGACTGTTTAGTTCAGCCACCCATGCTTTCTACTTTAGGTCTTCTCATTTCCCCCTTCTCTTCGATCTTCCTGAGCTCCTTTTCCTTTTGTCCTGCTCTCTTTTTCCACCCACCCTCACTCCCTCAATCATTCATCCTCTTTCCACTGATCGTTTTTGTCTCCCTCTTTCTCTTCATTTAGCATTTAATCTCCATCTCTCACAGTTTCTTACATCAGTATTTTCTCCCTTATTCATTCTGTAATTTTTTTTCCACTCATTTTGTTCTCTCCTTAATGTACCTCTTAGTCTGTTCCCTGTCCCTCCTTCTCCCATTCATCCACTCACCCAGTCTACTCCTTTATTTTGCCTGCGTGCTCCCTTTTTTCTCTCTTCTCCCTTGTGCCACCCATCAATTCTATTCTCCCTTTATGTTCTCTTTTTCACTTTGATTCTTTCTCCCTAAACAGGTGCACCCCATCTCTTTCCATATGCCTTTCTTACACACAGTTACTTACTCTCCTTTTTAACTCTCACCTAGGGAGCGCTTGTGTTCTCTTTGAGACATAATGTATTCAGAATATGGGCATGAAGCTCCACCTACTTTCTGCCCATCTTTTTCATTGGCTCCTGTTACTGTTCTTTGTAAATGGTGGCTTTTCATTTGTCAATAGGGTTAGCAGTCCCTCCTTAGTACTGCCTATTCTTTTCTTGTAACCTCCCATGAGGATCCCCCTGTTACATGTGTTGTTACTCTGTAGGTTTTAATTATAGCCTCCGAGCACTATTTTCTTAAATGGGTTTCTCCTGCCTGGACACGCTCTCCTGCAACACTTTTTTTTATGTATGCAGCGTGGCACGCCTCAGCAGGAATGATGACGGCTGTGCCTTTCTTTTATTATTTGCGTTGCCGTATGCGGTCGCATGCCTTTATTTTTTTCTCTTTCTTTTACTTATTTTTTTACTATGGGAGCACCCGCGCTTTAGCTTTAAACATCTTACGATAAAAGGACAGGTGCCCCGATTGCTTCAAAAGTAAAGAAATAGAAAATTTTGCATTTTTTTTCTATTTATTTACTTTTTAAGCAATCGCGGCACGTGCACTTTAGCTTAAGATGTTTAAAGCCGAAGCCATGGTAACAAACGTAAATAAATAGAAGGAAAATAGTGAACGGCCGCCATTTTGCTTTCTATTTGTTTACTTTTTTACAATCACGGAACCCTTCGCTTTAGCTTTAAACATTATAATCTAAAGTGTGCTGCAATTGCTTCTAAAGTTAAGAAATAAAAAAAAATACTTTTTTTCCGCAGGTAAATAGAATAATAAAATGGTCATTAAAAAAATACTAATCTGTGTGCTGCACTGTCGCCCGCGCTGATGTGTGTGAGGGTGGGGGCGGGGCTCCAATAGCAGCACGATGACTGCTGACAGTGCGCATGTCGGATAGGCCGTCTGTCTACAGCCTACCTATCCAACATGCGCACTGTAGACCCGGCTATGAAACAGCAAAGGCTTTGCTGGAACAGGCCCCCAGCTTCAAAATGAGCTCTGGGTTAACTGCTACAACCAAACCTGGAGCTGCGTTCATGCTGAAAATAGCATGAGAGCAGCTCCAGGATTGGTTGTTGGCACACCACGAAGTTGTGAACCACCTTCCTGTTCGTCACCCAGACTCAGAGGAGAAGAGACACAATGCAGCAAGGGTGAGTCTTTTCGTCATCGTAAAGCGACCCACCCCACCGTTTTTAACGCCTTCGCTGCTAGGCTCCCCACCCCCCCTCCCCCCGGTGCTAAGCCTTTTTTGGCTATTTGGGGTAGTTTGTGTTTAGGCCCACGCAACCTTTTGTCCACATAAGGTATTCACGCCAAATTTGCGTCCTTTTCTTCCAACATCCTGAGGATTCTAAAGGTTCTCAGGGTTTGAGAATTGCAATGTAGGGGACTGAAAAAGTAGCCAAAATACAGATAAATTTTGTTTTTGGGGGGAAAAAATGGGAAAACAGTGCTGCAGAAGAAAGTGTCTATTTTTTCCCCTGCAAATGGTATCAACAAAGGGTTTATGGTGCTAAAATCACCATCTTCCCAGCTTTCAGGAACAGGCAGACTTTTGTCAAAAAAACAAAGTTTTCTACACAGTTTTGCCATTTTACTGGGACATAGCCTATTTTTCCTATATTTTTTGTGCTTTCAACATCCTTCCAGTTAGTGGTAGAACTGGGTATGAAAGCCATAATGGATCCCGGAAAGCTATTCATTTCCGAAATGTAGACATAAGTCTGAATTCAGCAAAGGGGTCATTTGTGTAGAATAGATCCTTCAAGGTTTTCCTATAGAAACTAACAGTTGAAATTAAATAATATTGAAATTGAGTTGAAAAAAGCTGCCAATTGTGCCAAAGTTTTCACCTGTAACTTCTTGTAAGAATGGCAGATTTTTTAAAGCAATGTACCGTTACGTCTGCTGGACCCTTCTGGTTGCAGGGTTATATAGGACTTGTAGGTTCAACAAGAACCCGAGTTGCCCAGAGCCAATAACTGAGCTGCGCCCTGCAATGGTTTTTCATTGAGTACCGGCTATATAGCAAATCATTTGGTAATATATAAAGAGTGAAAAATAGGTGTCAAGAAAACCTATGTATTTCCTAAATGGGAACAAAATATAGAGTTTAGAAGCAGTGATTATTTGCACATCTCCGAAATTGTGGGTGGCTGTACTAGCATGTGAATTAGAGGACATTTTTCAAAATGACTTCTTTTTTACACATTGTCTAACATTTGGAAGGCAGAAATGCATAGAAAGGTAATGGGTAATAACACTTGTTCTACTATTCTGTGTTCCCCCAAGTCTCTTGATAAAAATGGTACCTCACTTGTGTGGGTAAGCCTAGTGCCCACGACAGGAAATGGCCAAAAACACAACTTGGACACATCACATTTTTCCAGTGAAAACAGACCCTTTTTCACAATGTGCCTAGCTCTGGATTTTGGATGCTAGCTAAGCCGGCACCTAGGGAAACCTAGCAAACCTGTACACTTTTGAAAATTAGATACCCAGGGGAATCCAGGATGGGGTGGCCTGTGTGACTCTCACAAGGTTCTGTTACCCAGAATCCCTTGCAAACCTCAAACTTTGTAAAACAAAACCACATTTTCCTCATTTTTCTGTGATGGAAAATTCTGGAATCTGTGGGGAGCCACAAACTTCCACCGACCCAGCATTTCACCAAGTCTCCTGATGAAAATAGTACCTCACATGTGTGGGTAGGCCTAGTGCCCTCAACAGGAAACAGCCCAAAATGTAACGTGGGCACATCACATTTATCCAGTGAAAACAGACCCCTTTCTTCCAATGTGCCTAGCTGTGGATTTTGACCCTCGCTCAGCCGGCACCTAGGGAAACCGAGAAAACCTGTGCATTTTTTAAAACTAGATAACCAGGGGAATCCAGGATGGGGCGATGTGTGTGGCTCTCACTAGGTTCTGTTACCCAAAATCCCTTGCAAACCTCAAACTTTGTAAACACATTTTCCTCACATTTCTGTGATGGAAAGTTCTGGAATCTGCAGGGAGCCACAAACTTCCACCCACACAGCATTCTTCCAAGTCTCCCGATAAAAATGGCACCTCACCTGTGGGTAGGCCTAGTGCCTGCAACAGAAAACGCCCCAAAACGTACTTTGGAGACTTCAAAATTATCAATCACAAAAATACTTTTTCAAGGGAGACACCTGCGTTTTTGATTCTGGGCTTGGCAGGCATCTAGGAAAACATACCAAACCCAGATATTTCTGAAAACTAGACATGCAGGGGAGTCTAGGGAGGTTTGGCTTGCATGGATGTCCCAACATTTTCCTACCCAGAATCCCCTGCAAACCTCAAATTTAGCCAAACAAATCACATTTTCCTCACTTTTCTGTGTGGGAAAGGTGTGGGATCACCGGGCCGCCTCAAATTTCTTAACACCCAGCGCTCCCCCAGGTCTGTCAATAAAAATAGTACTTCACTTGTGTGGGTAGGCCTAATGCCCGGGACAGGAATTTGCCCAAAGCGTACTGTGGAGTCTTTGAGTGTTGATCGAATTTATCGATGGCAAAACAATCTGGTTTTGCGAGGGAGTCACCTGTGTTTTTGGTCCCGGGCTCGGTGGCCATCTAGGGAAACCTACCAAACCCTGACCTTTCTGAAAACTAGATACCAAGGGGAGTCCAGTGAGGTGTGGTTTGCATGGATCTCCCAACAGTTTCCTACCCAGAATCCCCTGCAAACCTCAAATTTAGCTAAAATTAATCACATTTCTGTGTGGGGAAGTTGTGAGATAACTGGTCTGACACTAATTTCCTACCACCCAGTGTTCCCTATGTCCCCCGATAAAAATGGTACATCACTTGTGAGGGTGGGCCAAGTACCTGCAACAGGAAAGTCCCCAAAACATATTGTGGAGACATCAAAGTTATCTATCACAAAACAACCTGGTTTTTCAAGGGGGTCACCTGCGTTTTTGGTCCCGGGCTCAGCAGCCATCTAGAGAAACCTACCAAATCCAGACAGTTGTGAAAACTAGACACCCAGGGGTGTCCAGGGTGGTGATGCTTGCAAGGATCCCCCAATGTTTTCCTACCCAGAATCCCCTACTAACCTCAAACTTTGTAAAACAAAACCACATTTTCCTCATTTTTCTGTGATGGAAAATTCTGGAATCTGTGGGGAGCCACAAACTTCCACCGACCCAGCATTTCACCAAGTCTCCTGATGAAAATAGTACCTCACATGTGTGGGTAGGCCTAGTGCCCTCAACAGGAAACAGCCCAAAATGTAACGTGGGCACATCACATTTATCCAGTGAAAACAGACCCCTTTCTTCCAATGTGCCTAGCTGTGGATTTTTGACCCTCGCTCAGCCGGCACCTAGGGAAACCGAGAAAACCTGTGCATTTTTTAAAACTAGATAACCAGGGGAATCCAGGATGGGGCGATGTGTGTGGCTCTCACTAGGTTCTGTTACCCAAAATCCCTTGCAAACCTCAAACTTTGTAAACACATTTTCCTCACATTTCTGTGATGGAAAGTTCTGGAATCTGCAGGGAGCCACAAACTTCCACCCACACAGCATTCTTCCAAGTCTCCCGATAAAAATGGCACCTCACCTGTGGGTAGGCCTAGTGCCTGCAACAGAAAACGCCCCAAAACGTACTTTGGAGACTTCAAAATTATCAATCACAAAAATACTTTTTCAAGGGAGACACCTGCGTTTTTGATTCTGGGCTTGGCAGGCATCTAGGAAAACATACCAAACCCAGATATTTCTGAAAACTAGACATGCAGGGGAGTCTAGGGAGGTTTGGCTTGCATGGATGTCCCAACATTTTCCTACCCAGAATCCCCTGCAAACCTCAAATTTAGCCAAACAAATCACATTTTCCTCACTTTTCTGTGTGGGAAAGGTGTGGGATCACCGGGCCGCCTCAAATTTCTTAACACCCAGCGCTCCCCCAGGTCTGTCAATAAAAATAGTACTTCACTTGTGTGGGTAGGCCTAATGCCCGGGACAGGAATTTGCCCAAAGCGTACTGTGGAGTCTTTGAGTGTTGATCGAATTTATCGATGGCAAAACAATCTGGTTTTGCGAGGAGTCACCTGTGTTTTTGGTCCCGGGCTCGGTGGCCATCTAGGGAAACCTACCAAACCCTGACCTTTCTGAAAACTAGATACCAAGGGGAGTCCAGTGAGGTGTGGTTTGCATGGATCTCCCAACAGTTTCCTACCCAGAATCCCCTGCAAACCTCAAATTTAGCTAAAATTAATCACATTTCTGTGTGGGGAAGTTGTGAGATAACTGGTCTGACACTAATTTCCTACCACCCAGTGTTCCCTATGTCCCCCGATAAAAATGGTACATCACTTGTGAGGGTGGGCCAAGTACCTGCAACAGGAAAGTCCCCAAAACATATTGTGGAGACATCAAAGTTATCTATCACAAAACAACCTGGTTTTTCAAGGGGTCACCTGCGTTTTTGGTCCCGGGCTCAGCAGCCATCTAGAGAAACCTACCAAATCCAGACAGTTGTGAAAACTAGACACCCAGGGGTGTCCAGGGTGGTGATGCTTGCAAGGATCCCCCAATGTTTTCCTACCCAGAATCCCCTACTAACCTCAAACTTTGTAAAACAAAACCACATTTTCCTCATTTTTCTGTGATGGAAAATTCTGGAATCTGTGGGGAGCCACAAACTTCCACCGACCCAGCATTTCACCAAGTCTCCTGATGAAAATAGTACCTCACATGTGTGGGTAGGCCTAGTGCCCTCAACAGGAAACAGCCCAAAATGTAACGTGGGCACATCACATTTATCCAGTGAAAACAGACCCCTTTCTTCCAATGTGCCTAGCTGTGGATTTTTGACCCTCGCTCAGCCGGCACCTAGGGAAACCGAGAAAACCTGTGCATTTTTTAAAACTAGATAACCAGGGGAATCCAGGATGGGGCGATGTGTGTGGCTCTCACTAGGTTCTGTTACCCAAAATCCCTTGCAAACCTCAAACTTTGTAAACACATTTTCCTCACATTTCTGTGATGGAAAGTTCTGGAATCTGCAGGGAGCCACAAACTTCCACCCACACAGCATTCTTCCAAGTCTCCCGATAAAAATGGCACCTCACCTGTGGGTAGGCCTAGTGCCTGCAACAGAAAACGCCCCAAAACGTACTTTGGAGACTTCAAAATTATCAATCACAAAAATACTTTTTCAAGGGAGACACCTGCGTTTTTGATTCTGGGCTTGGCAGGCATCTAGGAAAACATACCAAACCCAGATATTTCTGAAAACTAGACATGCAGGGGAGTCTAGGGAGGTTTGGCTTGCATGGATGTCCCAACATTTTCCTACCCAGAATCCCCTGCAAACCTCAAATTTAGCCAAACAAATCACATTTTCCTCACTTTTCTGTGTGGGAAAGGTGTGGGATCACCGGGCCGCCTCAAATTTCTTAACACCCAGCGCTCCCCAGGTCTGTCAATAAAAATAGTACTTCACTTGTGTGGGTAGGCCTAATGCCCGGGACAGGAATTTGCCCAAAGCGTACTGTGGAGTCTTTGAGTGTTGATCGAATTTATCGATGGCAAAACAATCTGGTTTTGCGAGGGAGTCAACTGTGTTTTTGGTCCCGGGCTCGGTGGCCATCTAGGGAAACCTACCAAACCCTGACCTTTCTGAAAACTAGATACCAAGGGGAGTCCAGTGAGGTGTGGTTTGCATGGATCTCCCAACAGTTTCCTACCCAGAATCCCCTGCAAACCTCAAATTTAGCTAAAATTAATCACATTTCTGTGTGGGGAAGTTGTGAGATAACTGGTCTGACACTAATTTCCTACCACCCAGTGTTCCCTATGTCCCCCGATAAAAATGGTACATCACTTGTGAGGGTGGGCCAAGTACCTGCAACAGGAAAGTCCCCAAAACATATTGTGGAGACATCAAAGTTATCTATCACAAAACAACCTGGTTTTTCAAGGGGGTCACCTGCGTTTTTGGTCCCGGGCTCAGCAGCCATCTAGAGAAACCTACCAAATCCAGACAGTTGTGAAAACTAGACACCCAGGGGTGTCCAGGGTGGTGATGCTTGCAAGGATCCCCCAATGTTTTCCTACCCAGAATCCCCTACTAACCTCAAATTTTGCTAAACAATTCAAATTTTTCTCACATTTCTGTGTGGGATCACCGCACTGGTACAAATTTCCTACAACCAGCGTTCCCCTCGATCTCCCGATAAAAATGATAGGGAACAGCCAAAAACCTGTTGAGGAGGAACCAAAGTGGGTCCAAAAAGGCAGTTTCTTTATACATTTTTAGGATGACTCTGCTTTGGGCACCCACAGAAGTGAGGTATAATTTTGAGCGATAGGCCGAGGGGAACGCTGGGTGTTAGGATATTTGTATTGGTGTGGTGATCCTACACCTTTACAACACAGAACTATCAGGAAAATATTACTTTTTAGCTAAATTTGAGGTTTGCAGGGGATTCTGGATTAAAAAAAAATGCTGGTGGATGCACACAAGCCACACTGCCAATCCACGCACACCCAGGCACATCCGGTGAGCTGGGTAAGCGGCGGTGTGGGCGGGGCTAGCTGATGGAGGTGGGGCGTTCATAAATGTCCGGGGTTGGGGGGAAAAAAATTGCCTGCGGCCGACCGCGTCACACTCTTCTCCTCTTCTTATCCAGGCAGCACAGGCTCCCAGAATGCCCTGCGGCCAATCCTGCAGCTGCTCTCATGCTTGAGAGCAGCTTCAGGATTGGCCTGAGTGCCCTCGATTTGCTCTCCAGGACAGATAGTGAGCCTGTGCCTGCTCTCTCCAACCCAGCTGTGTTGCTGGGTTGGAGAGAGCTTTCACTGCACATGACGGTTTGGCCGGCTGCCAAACCATCATGCGCAGTGAAGGGAGTGCATCTACCACTCCCCTCAGTCACCCCCATTCTGGCCCCACCCCCACAACTGGGCAAGAAAGGAAAAACGAAATGAGTGTTTATCATCGTTTTATTTTTCCTTTCCTGACGTTTTTGGGGGAGCGACCCTCCTCTACCATAGCGGAGGAGATGCTGTTGAGTACACTGCCAGCCAGGCGCCATCCACACACACCGCCAGTCAAGCACCATGCACACACATCGTCTGTCAAGCACCATCCATGCACACCGTCAGCCAATCACCAGTCCATGCACACCACCAGCCCAAACGCCAGTGCCCGCACACCGCCAAGCAAGCGTCAGTCTACACACACCACCACGCGCTAGTCCATACTCACACTACCAGCCAATTGCAAGTCCACACACCACCAGCAAAATGCCAGTACACACACGGACAGCCAAACGCCAGTACACGCAGACCGTCAGCAGAACTCCAGTTCACACACACACACAGAAACTTTCCCTGGTATCTAGTGCTTTTCAGCCCCCCTTGGGGGTCGGATGAGCCTAAATATATTGCTGATCTGTCTCCAAGGGGGGCAGATCAGGGGTTGTTGCCCCATCTGCTTCCCAGGGGGGCAGAAAGACTGTGGCAAATTTTTTAGGGGGTGGAGGCATTAGCATGCCCATTCTGGGCAGCCTCGCTCCTCAATTACAAAATAAATAGTCCCTGGCTGCCTAGTGGGCTTTTTGCCCTCCCGGGGGGACAGATCGGGGGGCTATTGCCCCCATCTGCTTGCAAGGGGGGCAGAAAGACAGTCCAATTAGTAGGGGTGGGGGCTGCCCAAAAGGAGCATGCCAATGCCCCCACCCATACGTATAAAATAGAAAAACATAATCCCTGGTGGGGCAGATCAGGGGCTATTGCCCCTATCTGCCTCCCGGGGGAGGCAGAAAGACCGTGGCAATTTTTGTTTTAGGGGTGGGGGCATTGGCATTCTCCCCTTTCTAATGATATCCCTCCCTTCTGCTTCGGTGCTCAGGGGGCTGAGATAGCCCCCAGAGCACTGAGGCAGTGAAACTGAAACAAGCATCTGCTCATTTCAGTTTCGGTTTAAGTGAAATGATGTCAGCGCCGATCGCCATTTCACTTAAACAACCAGACCAGCCTCAGGAGCTGGGAAAGCTCTTCACCAGCTCCCAAGGCTGTTTTGGTTGAAAGGGAATCAGGGATTGCCAATGCCAAGTGTGTGGACGGCCGGGAGCCGTCTGACGCACACGAGCACTGTAGCGTCGGATGACTCCCGGCTGTCCGATGTATGCAAGGGGATTAAATAATAGTAGCCACCACTGTCCTACTGCCCTCAGCAGGAGTGGTTCACATCGTGGAGCAGATAAAAACAAGTCTTAGCTTTGGCTGTCAATGCAGGAAGAGAGAGGGAGGAAGGAATTGGCTCCCCATAATGCGGGCTAAGGATCTGTGACTGAGACAGCGAAAATAATCTAACAACAAAAAAGAGGAAGCCACCTTTTTAAAGTTTGCCAGAGCAAAAGTTGGTCAAATTAACCATGCTGAAATGCCAGAATATTGTGGAATAGATATCGTCAGACAAAAATATTGTATCCTAAATATCGTTTACAACAATATCCACTAATTGAAGTTAATGATAAAAATCTACACCCAAATGGAGAAATATTTTTATAGAAGATATGTAAGCCACAATAATTACGCCAAACAATATTTTTGTTAAATTGTGACATACAACCAAGTTTTGTGGCTGCATCGCAGATGGTGTGATCATAAAACTTAGATTCAAATCCTTACTTCCCCACATGGACAAATTGTGTGATTCTGGGCAAGCCAGTTCATCCAAATCTACTTCGTTTTTGTTGTCATTGTCTAGAGCTTGAGATGTTTATATCATAGCAGGCTTGTACTGTTCTTGTTTCCATGTCCCCTCTTATGAGCTGGGTTGGCACCAAACCCATCAAAGAGATGTTTCCTCAGGAGTGACTATGAATAGCTGAATCTGGAAGCCGCAGGACTTCTGGTATAGTGCCTCAAGCCAAAGGACGAAGAGTTATGCTTGTATAAGTTCAAGTTTAGTGAGTTAGACTTGTAGCTTAAGGCTTGGGTACTTTAGGCTATTAGGTTAAGGGATTTGGGTTTGTATTTTAGACAATTGTATGTGTGACTGTGGACTAGTGTGAAGTACTGCGGTGAAGGCTTTGTTTTCAGACCTTAGTTTAGGTATTGTATTTTTTATTGAAGATGCATTTTCGTACTGTTTCATACCACAAATGAGGTGCTAGATTGCTTTCAGTGCTAGCCTGTAAGTTGTGCTGGGTTAGAAAAATGTGGATTTATGGTGTAGACTGTGTAGGGAAGGATTTGGGTTTGTGTATGTTGTGTTTAAGGTGTAGGATTACTGGTTAAAATATTCATGTTCAAGTGTTCAACTTAAAACTTTGGGCTTGTGATGATGTATGTATTTGTAGGCAGGGATTTAGGATTAGTTTTAGATGTGAGGGTATATTTTATAGTTGTGTGCGTGTTGACATTGGTGTAGGGGGTTTGATGTATGAGTTTAGCTTTTTAGGATGAATGAAATAGATATAAGGATTTACTCACAACTTTAGGGGTGAAGGCTTGGACCTATAGTGTGAAATTTAGTGGTTTACAGGATTGTAGTATTTGGTGTTATTATTAGATTAAGTGTGAGGCAGTGATGGGGCTAGGGATCAAGGGTAGGGCAATCGGGTACGATTTAGGAGTATAGTCTAAAGTTTAGACTTAAACCTGAAATTTAGATGTGATTTATACTTACACCAGGCAGTGTTTTAGTCTTATCAGCCTAGCAGGTTCTTCTTAAGCTTAGGAGTTTAGAATTAGTTTGGCTGTTTTTAAATGTAGTCTTGAAGAGTATATTTCAATCCTATTAAATTAGGATTTGTTTTAACAATTTGAGCTCATGGGTTCAGGTTTAGGTAAAGAAGATACAATTTTGAGGTTTCATCTTGGGGTTTAGATGCAGGGGTTTAGTTTTACGTCTGCTGGTCTGGATTTGTGTATTGGCATGTGTTGGAAATGGCCCTTTTTGCAGGGTTACCCCAAACTTTTTGTCTTCCTCCTCCTCTTTTTCTGACTTCGTTTTTGCTGGATTTGGGAATCTCAGCACCTTGCCACTGCTGACCAATGCTAAAGTGCATGTGTTCTTACCTACATTTTATAACAATTGGTTTATACATGATTGGTGTATTTCGTTTACTTATAAGTCCCTTGTAAAGTGGTGTGCCATATACCCAAGACCTGTAAACCAAATACTACTAGTGGGCCTGCAGCACAAATTGTGCCACTGTCAGAAGTAGCCTTTCAAAACCTGACTCAGGCCTACCACTGCAAGGCCTGTGGGCAAAGTTTACTTCCAGTTCAACTTAGGATTTCCAACTACTTGCCAGGCCCAAATCTCCTTTTTTATTACATGTAAGTCACCCCTAAGGTAGGCTCTAGGCAGCACCATGGGCAGGATGCAGTGTATTTAAAAAGTAGGACATGTACTTTTACGTTTTACATGTCTTGATAGAAACATACTCTTCAATTTGTTTTTACTACTGCAAGGCCTACAATCTTCCATAGGTTAACAGTGGAATTGCCATAAACATCTTTTAAGTGTAATTACAACCAGGAGCAGATGAAAATTTGAAGTTTGGTGTCTCTGGACTCACAATTTAAAATCAGAGACCTTGTGATCTTCAAAGGGCTCTTGCATGTCTCCCCAACTTCAAAGGCACATTTGGGTATAAGTACTGGACCCCTGACACCACCAAATCAGAACTCTACTGGAGCCAGGGACATTCTGCCTGGAAGAAGAGCTACTGTGATGCAGGAGGGACTGCCATTTTGCTACCTGCTCTGCTGTGTTGTCCTGCTGCTTCTTGCCTGGGTGTGAGAGGGATTGGACCTGCTCTCTACATTCTTGACCCAAGATTCTCCAAGGGCTTACTGGCTTGCCTCCTGTTTTCTGAAGTCTTAAGTATACAAAAGACTTCTGGCAACTCTGCTGGTGCTGTTGTGTCCCCTCCAGTCCTGGGACCTTGGAAGTGTGCTTTCTGCACTACAGACCCTTTAAATCAAGCTTTTGGGCTCTTTGTGACCACAAACGGGTCAGTTAATTCCAGAACCACGCCACTCACTCGAAAGATCAGATTGATCGGGCATAAAGTCATCTCTTTGCACTGCAGCATCTCTGCTAGCGATCACTAGGCTCCAGTCCATCTGTCCGCGATGCCCAGAGGCTCTTCAAGCTCCGCGGACCACTGCCAGCAACGCTCATCATGCTCACTGCAAACTCCTTCCCTATGAACGGGACTCTTGGCTCAACTTGAGAAGGTAAAAATGTATTAGGACCTGTTTGGAACTGTATCCATCCCATGCTCCATCGTGGTCTGCTTGACTATTTAAATTTGGCCCAGTCTAGCACAACCTCAAGTAACCTTTTAGTGCTATTGACTTCTAAGCATGATTTTTGGATGTAATCTTTAAACATTAATATCTTGACTTTTATTGACTAGATTTGTGGTGTTTTGGTCTTGTTTTACTCAGATATATATTCTCTATTTTTCTAAACTGGTGAGGAGTCTTTTTTGGGGGTTTTCACTGTGTTACTGTAATTTAAGTGTTGCACAAATACTTTACACGTTGCCTCTTAAGTTTAGCCCTGACTGCTCTGTGCCAAGCTACCAGAGGGTAAGCACAGGTTACTTTCGGTTGTGTATCTGACATGCCCTGACTAGGATTGTGGTCCCTACTTGGACAGGGTGCAAACCTCTGCCAGCTAGAGACCCAATTTCTAGCAGCATGTATGTTTACATTTGAAGCATTAGATGTAGTGTTAGGAGTTTTGATTTAGGGTTAATGTTACAGGCACAGTTTTAGTGGTTCCCGGCTTTGGAGTTTAGGCTAAGGTTTAAGAGGTTTAAATTATAATACATGGTTAAGGCTTAGGCTTCAGGATTGATGCAAAGGGGATGGGCTTTATTCATACAGGAATATACATGGGTTTAAGGGTTTAGAGGGTTTCCTATTTAGAGAGGCGTTAACGACCGCGTAATCTTCTGCCACCACCGCTGCTATTTCATTTCTGCCCTCGTGACTCGCTCACTCTTCTTTAGAAGCGCTTAGAGACCTGTAGGTGATTTTGCGCTATATAAAAGTCATATAACATAACATTAGAGGTTTAGGTTCTGTTCTTATGGGCTATCCTAAAGGGATCTAGGCTAAGATTTATGCCTTTACTTTAATGCTTTCAGGTTTAAACCTAATAATTTATACTTGGATGTAGTGTTTAAAGCTTATGTTAAACTATGAGGATTTATGTATAATGATTGAGGTCAAGTTTGGCAGCTGGTATAGTCTTATTCTTAGATAATGGGGTGAGTGTTGGCTATTGTGCTTTGTCTTAGCTTTTGAAATTGATGTAGGTTCAGTTGAAGCTATTGGGTTTGGGAGTTAGTGTAAGGCTTAGAGCCATGCCATGTCATTAGGATATAACCAGGGCTTTCTGAATATGGATTCAACAGAAGATCAAATTATGCAGTGGGATGGAATAAATTATGCAGCAAAGGAAAATAAAACTGTGTGAAAAGGAAAGCCTAATTTTGCAACATTATGTGATCAAAGGCAAGTTATGCAGCATGTTCTTTTGTGTTACTATGCAACTATTCAGGCAATTTCGCACTCATTGATACAAAAGAAATCCTATCACTACAAAAATAATGATTTTTTTTATCTTTACTTAGTTGGCAGGACGTATCCAAATTTTTATTAATCATCAATTATTATTTTGCTTGATATGGAAGTATAGAAATGCATTTTTATTATTGTTGAACTCTCTAACTTCCAGAGCAAACTAGTTTGTGTAAATCTAAGAATGTTGCACTGAGCAGATAACAAGCCTACACAAGAACACTGTGTGTAATAAAAGGTGTTCCTCTTTTAATATGCGTATCCAAGTTATGTTTTAGACTTGTTTTCAGTTTTGGGTGTACTCTATATTGACACCGAAAGTCAACTTGAACTGCCCGTTTTCTTTAAGGCCTAGTCTCGCAGAACAGCAGTGCATGTTTCCCATTAATTACGTTAATGTCTCATTCAGAGACAACTTGAATTTCAAGATAGAAAATCCAAGGAATGATGCAAAATATTTTGAATTCTTCTAACCTCTGCGTGCTCTTTCGAAATAACAGCCTGCATTGAGAAACCTCTGTGGTGTAAAACTGAATTTCCATGAATGGTGAAACAAAATATTTAAATAAGTAGTGTTTTGTTCTACCTTTTTTTAATAAGATATAAGTATGTAAGGTGTCTATCTTCAGCTGGTAAATCTGTATCTCCCCAGTCACTCATTTGGGATATTAACACCACCTTAGCAACATTATCACCTATTCATTTTTAGGTCAAGCCTGAGACAGCGCGCAAGCGCTGCTCTGGCAGTCTGTTATAGTCTAGTATGTAAGAGAAGCACCGCCCACTCCACAGGCCCATATTTTTCATTGGCTTGTGTCTTTGTCCTTTGTAAATGCTGGCTTCTGATTCAATAATTGGCTTGTTAGTATCCTCCTTAGTACGGCTGTGCCGTCATTTGCAACCTCCCATGGCTACTGGCCCCTTTACTTAGTTGTTACACAGTACGTGTACTATTTTTGTCATTGAGTTTTGTCCTACGTAAGGCACAATGACGTGCTGTGCTTACATTCAGCGCGCCATGCGTGCTTTCACTTTTAATGCAGCCGGCACAATGGCAGCCGTTTTTTTTTTTTTAATTGTGCACACAACGCTCTGCTCATGTTTATTTTCCTGATAAAAGGAGAGACGGAGGGCCCACACCCTGAGAATCATTCGGATGATCGTGGGACACGACAGGTACCGTAGAAGCCGAGCGCATTCCTGCTTTAAATAGCAAACGCCGCATTGGGCCTCTTTCGCGAACACTTTCATGGACACTGTACAGCTCGCGTCATAAGGTACGAACCCCACGGTTCTACTAAATGCTTCACTGCTGAAACAAGGGGCGCTTTATTAAAATTAGTTTCTTTCAGTTGTGTGTGTGTGAGACTTCGAACAATCATCCGCCGTAACATTTGTGCTATTGCATTTGAAAGAGGCGTCGCTGGGGGGAGGTGTTTGTGTGTGTGTGTGTGTGGCGTAGCTAGCCACTTTGCCGACCGTGGTGGTCCTTGCATTCCCTGCCCGCGCCGGCCTTAAGAGGGGGTAGGTGCTGACGATTTTCCTGAGATTTCCTCGATTGTCGTTGGAGGTGACAGACTAGAAATGTGAAACAATAATCATGGGGCAAGTCAAGCAGCAGAGAGCTCCCTCTGCCACCAGGTACATATGCAGGCAGGCAGCAGGGGCAAGTAACAGAGCAGAAGCAAGGAAAGGGAAAAATGAAAGGCCATGCCCAAATCAGGAGCGTAGAAATGAAATACAACGGTCAGTCAGCCATTCATGTGTAAGGTGCGGATCCAAGGCCCACTTCATGAATATATGAGAAAGTGCTTCTTACAATGCTGTGTGTGACAGACTGTGACAGAAAGACTGTGAGATACAAGAATTTGGCTTTGGGCGTAAGCACGTTTTCCCAAAATGCATGTAAGAAGTGGGAGGGGTGCCACCCCCAAAACTCGTGCCGCCCGGGGCGCAGCACCCCCACCCCCCTTGCAATGCCACTAGGGGGGGAATCGTCAGATTTTCCAAACATCACGCTGGCATAGCATGTTAATTATTATATGGGAAGCAGCGCATGAGGGGGGCTTAAGGGCCAGTGGTAAGGAAATGGAGTGCGATTGTAAGGGTACTTAAAACACAGTGTTTTGTTTAATAACCATGTCTTAAGACCTTCAAAACAGAGTGGCATGTCTGTTTTTTAGGTCTCGCCTACGCAGCGCGCATGCGCTGTCTCTCCGAGACATCAAGTAAGCTGTATCAGGGGTGAAACTCTGCCTATTGCCGGGGAATTTCTCCTGCCGCTTGCCATTAGATAACACTGGCATTGCTTTTCTTAGAGTGTTTATTATTGGATGTTGATTTGATGCGTCACTTCCGTTTATTCCGGAAGCAGCACCGCCTAACTACAATTTTCGTCTGCTCTTGTGGTTAATGTGTGTCCCAGGGGAACTTTCTTTTTAAGGCCCCACTTGCATACATAATCAGCACGAGCGCCGCGCTGTTAATTATACATAATCAGCACGACACTCGTCATGAACGCCGCGCTGTTAATGGTTTCAATGTTTTCTCCATTATTCCTATTTCATTTCTCTGCAACAAAACGTGTGAGGGCCTCTAAACATTGGCTGGACGGCCTTTGCGTTTTATAAATTGTGCAATAGATAAATAAACATGTGTGTGGACTAGTTGTTACTAGGACCCCCTTGTGTAGCACAAGCAACAGGCGCCCACCTCTCCTCCCCAAAAAGGAGTACAGTAGTTAAGAGAGCGCACAAGATGTGACCGCCTACGGCTGAGCAGTGTCACAGACTAATCTCAGCCTTTCAACCTCGCGAGGACGATAAAAGCAGTGCCACAGACTAATCTCAGCCTTTCAACCTCGCGAGGACGATAAAAGCAGTGCCACTGAGTTGAATAATTATAACAGCTGTTGTTTTCGGCGCTGCTCATAGTTATTGCCAGAGCTTATGATATTTCTCGCTTTGAGGCCACACATTACTCACTTCAAATCACTTACAAGGCCCGTCACCTTTTGAATGAAGTAGTCACACATCTGCACGCTCGTACGTACTACATGCAGGCGAATCTCTCCAACCCCCCCCCCCGCACGCTTCGTGGCTCCCGTAAAGTGCCTAGATGGGGCGCTAAATACAAAATGTCACAGTTAATAGAAGAATTGCATGGAAGGCCAGTGAGTGACAGCGCCATAGACACTGTGAACCTGCCAAACAGGTTTACAGCAACAAAGGCGGGACATAAAGCGCTTGGGCATGAAGCGCTATCGTTTCTTATTTGCTTTTGAGACGCAGAGCCGTAAAGTTCCTCCACAATGCTTTTTAGGTCGAGCCTAGAGCAGCGCATGCGCTGCTTGCTCGACTTTTAGTAAGGGGGTTTTCAAAGTGCTACCCAGCCGGCCACCAGCTTGTTGTTACGCGCACAAGCGCGCGTGACGTGCACAGCTGCCATCTGGCTTTCTACAGCGCGTGAATCCCCTCCCTTCTCCCACTCCCTCCTCGTCAGCTTCATGCGCTCGGAGCGCTGCTGCAGCCTCTCACCGTGTGTTTCCCGTACTTCAAGGCAAGCGCGCGCACGTATGTTTCTTTACTTTTAATGCAATCGCAATTGCATTAAAAGTAAAGAAATTGATGCACTTTTTTTCCTATTTCTTTATTTTTCTTTTAGTAGAAACAAATTGTTTTTTTGTTGTTTTTTTTACACGTTGGTTACTGCACTCTGTACCCACGACAATGGGTCTAGAACAGTAATGATTATTTTAACACACATAATGGCGTTGAGTATTCCTTTATATCGCTCTTCACCTACGTTAGTCTCGTTTCTATGGCTGTGAACTGTGATATTTAAAGCACACCAACATGGCGATTAAGTAGAACGCCGATTGAGTTACATTATGCTGTGATTGTCTGCTTACGTCTAAGTTCACAGGGCCTGCCTTATGTCTCCAAGCGCTGTAATATCATATGCTACTACCCAACTCATCATACTTCATTCAATGACTCAGAAAGATGAATGTCTTTGATGGCCCTGCTTTCATACACGCACAACAAACTCTTTTAGCACACATTTTCTCGTTCCCTTTAAATGCTTTTCTTTTGCTCTTTTGTGGTCTCAATTTCTCTTTCTTCTTTTTTTGCTCTTCTACATCCTGACGTTCTTTGTTACTTTTCTGTATATTTAATTTGTTCTTCTGGAGTTTCCTTATTTTTATATATTTACGTATTTTTTCTCACCTTACCCTTAAATCCCTTCTCTCTTTAAATTCTCTGGTCTATTCCATCCCCTCCGGTTTCCTGTTCTGCGTTTCCTGACGCTCTCCTCTTTCACCAGGTCTTTTCAGTTTATAAACAAATACGGGGTTATTAACTAATATTTTATAGGAGCGCTTCTGCAAAACGACAACAAGCACTGCAGGTGCAACGCACTATTGTGCAGCCTGACCCTTAGTAAAAAAAAACTAAAAAAACTTTATTTTGCTTCTTGCTCTCTTGCCTACTCCTCCCCCTTTGCCGCCATACAAGACTCCAGTATTTGCCCCTCACCCCCTCCTCCCCCTGTCTCCATACAGACTCCAGTATTCCCCCTTACAATCAGCTCACACTGCCCCTGCTTAATGTGGTTTATTTTGTCTGCTTTTATTAGTAACCACGCCGTGCCCTTACCTGCAGCAGTGTCAAAAGCAGCCCCAATTAAACCCAAACTCTACCCTCCGAAGAACCAAAACAAGCATTGCCAATACGTCTTATAAATGAAAGCACCTTTTAAGTCACTGGTGGGCGGATGGTATCACAAGCACGCGTGTGCTTGAAAACAGCAGCATTAGTTATTCCCTCGTGCACGGCTCAAGCTGCAGTTACACTTTTAGCAAGCATTACTTATTCCTTTGTGCTCTCTCTCTCCACTGTTCTTTGCTCTCTCGCTTTTCTTTTACACTCTCCTTTCTCCTCATCTTTTTTTCCCCTACCTCTGTACTCTCTTTGCGCTTAACTATTATTTAGTGTTTGTTGTGCATTGGCATAGCCAATAGGTCTCGCCTTTGGGACCTTATAAGAATTTAGTTATGCAGCACAATATCCTTACTGCAACAACATTAACTGTTGTTGCAGTAAGGAGCCAGTTCCAAGTGTGTGCAAAGACTCCAGCGTATTCAGAATGCTGCGGCTCATCTTGTTTTAATGTTACCGAGGAGAGCCTCCTCCAACAAGGCCCTGGTTTCCCTTCACTGGCTCCCGGTAAGGGAACGCATCCTGTTTAAGGCTATGTGTGTGAGCCATCGTATTTTACAGAGAAAGGGTCCCACCTACCTGCATGACTTCCTTACCCCATACTCTCCTTCCCGTCATTTGAGATCTAGCGGGACAGGGCAGGTCTGTATTCCTAGCATTAGAAGAGCGAGGATGGGTGGCCGCTCTTTCCGTTTTCTAGCTGCTAAACACTGGAATAAACTCCCCCCGGGGCTCCGTGTGGAGTCTGTGGAGACACTTTTTCGGAAAAGACTCAAGACCTGGCTTTTTCCTCCTCTGAGCTCTCTGGTTTAAATCTCGTGCCTTCTCTTTGCCAGCGTTTCTGAAATTGTGCCGCAGCGTGGGGACACACTGGTTAGTGTAACCATGCGCTTTATAAGTTTGTTATTATTATGGCTAAACACTTATAAGGTCCCAAAGGCGAGACCTATTGGCTATGCCAATGCTTGTTTCACCATCTCGGCGCAAACAATGGCGGCGTGCCTTGCTGCTGTTTGTTGCGATCGCATGCTGTCTGGTCCGCTCTGATATACAGTGATAATAAAGTTTGAAAAGTACTGACAGAGCACCATTGGGGTAAATTGAAATAGCCTGTTGTAAAGTAGCTTTACATCAAATGTCTGCGTGAGAGAGAAACAGAAAAGGTCTGCTGCTTCAGCTGAGAGTTAAAAAAATCGATATTCTTATCGCAGCTGACTGTAAAAAGGGACACATTTGGGGGCATATCTACAAGGGCTGGCGATAATTATCGCTCAGCGCTCTTAGCGTGAGGATAATTATCGCCGGCCAACTCTGAATTTTATCGCGGAGATAGCGTGCTATCAGCAACGCTTATCTCCAAAGCGATAAAATTCAGAGCGTAAGCTGCCAACTGTGCGATTATCGCTGGAAATCCAGCGATAATCGCACTACTTCTGGCGATAGCTTGCTGATAGGGCCACACATACTTAGCCATGATATCCACGTTCCATAGGATATCATGGCTAAGTCAGTGTCAAAGCAGGCGTAAGGGAAGTAGCGATAACAGAGGTTATCGCTACTTTGCTTATCGCTATGCTTCTTTGTGTGGGGCTTGATAATAGGAGAAATGTCGCTTAGCGACATTTCTCCCGTTATTCTGGGGAGGAACGCCCACTTTGCATCTCATTAGAGATGCAAAGCTGGGCGATAGGAAAAGGGCGAAGAAGCATGGTTTCACGCGTTAGCGTGTCCTTGCTAATAGGGCGTTAAAATTATCGCCGCTTTTCGTCCGAAAACGGACGCTAAAGCGGCGATAATTTTAACTCCGGCCCTTGTAGATATGCCCCTTAATTGTTTTGGTTCGACTCTAGGCTGCATCTCTCGGTTTACTTTTTTGGCAGAGTTGCTTGTGTGTGCTGCAAGGCGTGCTGTCTTCATCACCCCAGCAGCCTGCGGCTAAACTTACAGCCTGAGGTAAACCTCGCCTCCCCCACAAATCCAGTCATCCCCCCTCCCTCGACCCCCTCCCTCCCCGTACCCCTCCCTGCCCCTGGCGCATTAATTAATGGCTGCAGGGACAGCCTTGCAGAAGAATCAAAATGCATTTGCGAAAGTTTGAGCTATTGGCATTTGTAAATGACAATGCCTTTTATTTATATGTTGATTTTTAAATCTGATAAATAAAAAGCATTGTCATTCATAATGCCAATAGCTTAAACTCTTGCAAATGCGAGACCTATTGCATTGTAAATGCTTGTTTATCTGAGGGAGTATTTAAAAATCCAAGGTGAAATCCAACTGACATCTTACCATACAAGCTCCTGCACCCAACTATTTATTAAATAATACATTATAGGGGTGTAACGCTCCAAACACTACACGCCTTGCATTTGAGTCACTCCTGTGCTAGGTATCAGTGTTTGGAATGTTTGTAGATTAACTAAATATTTTCATGAGAGGTGCAAAGCATTTTTTAAAGGGGAGAACAAGCCCTAACGATGTCTATGTATCTTTAAAACACAGCAGGTAGTTTTGCCTCTTCCTTTGTCTTTGCCAGGCGTCGTTTGTTGTGTGATAGGCGTATCACTGGGTTTAGGCAGCGACGAGCCAAGCCCCGACCTTACATGTTTTTGGTACTAAAGGCCCATTGTTCGGTCGATGTTTCTAGAATAACTCCTTTTCGCAAATAAAAGTCGCCAAAGCAGCCTGCAAGGGCCTTCATATGATTTCTTATACATGGTTAATTTCGCCTCAGCAGCTAAACAATAAAACCAATTTATTAGGACTGTGGTGTTTCAAGGTCTTGATGCCGGGCACCGACCCCCCCCGCCCGAGGAGCCATCCCAGTGTACACAAACATCTACTGAGGCATACAATGCAATGCATAACTGACTATACTGAGTGTGGCCTGACCCCAAGATGGCGCCCGTGTTCGATCTTGAGGAAACAATCCTAAGATCTAGAGACAACACCACCTACAGAATCTTGGAGATCAACAGACTCGATTTGCCTGACCTTAAGATGGCTGCCAAGCTACACTCCCCTTCCTATCCTACCACCCTCGCCAGCTCCACCAGCCCGTCTCTGGACTCTAGACTTTTGGTCCCTTCCTGATTCTCATCTTTACCCGGCGGAGTCCGAAATGTATGACCGATTCCCGGTGGAGCTGCCCTGACAGCTATAGGGGAGTCAGACTCTGGCACACCGCTATGACCGTCACCTACCCAGCCGGACCTCGGATTATGTCTTGTCTCTTTCTCCGCTGCTGACTCTTGGTCCCTTCCTGATTCTCATTTCTATCCGGCGGAGTACGAAATGTATGACCGATTCCCGGTGAAGCTGCCCCGACAGCTATAGGGGAGACAGGCTCTGGCACACCGCTATGGCCGTCACCTACCCAGCCGGACCTCTGACTTATGTCTCGTATCTTTCTCCGCTGCTGACTCCCTCCCGTGGACTCCCTGCTCTCCCTGGCCTTTTTCTTATTTTCCCCTCTCCTTTCTGTGGATCTTGTTTTTCATGGTCGCTAATAACTCCTGTATTGAATTTGTGACCTCTCTGTAATTAATGTGATCATTTTTGTAATTTGTAACACAATGTTTCCTTATGTTAAGCGCTAGACCTAGTTTTTGGCCGATGCCCGGTGGAGCTACCTGATGGCTATAGAGGAGATGGCCCCCTTGGCCGTCACCTACCCAGCCGGACTTTGGGCAGACCTTCCTTCGTCTTGCCTTCGCATTCTCCCTCCCACCCCTTTACCCTACCCCCTTTCCCCCTCTGTGCTCCATTTTTTCGTCCCCTATGCTTTTTAAATGTTTTTCCGTTGGAGACCTAGATATTTGGCTGATGCCCGGTGGAGCTACCTGATAGCTATAGAGGAGATGGGCTGTAGACTTCCCTCGGCCGTCACCTACCCAGCCGGACTTTGGACAGACTCTCCCTCGTCTCTCCACCCTATTTCCTCCTACCCCTTTACCCTACCCCCTCTTCTTTCTAAGCTCCATTTATTTCGTCTTTACGCACTTGAAATGTTTTTCTAGTAACTGATGTAACTGGTAACTGATGTAATTTTGTAACCTTGTGGAACCCTATGTAAAGCGCTCTGATACCTCCGGGTCTAGCCAGCGCTATATAAAACACAATGTTTCCTTATGTTAAGCGCTAGACCTAGTTTTTTTGGCCGATGCCCGGTGGAGCTACCTGATAGCTATAGAGGAGATGGGCTGTGGACTTCCCCCTCGGCCGCCACCTACCCAGCCGGACTTTGGACAGACTCTCCCTCGTCTCTCCACCCTATTTCCCTCCTACCCCTTTACCCTACCCCCTCTTCTTTCTAAGCTCCATTTATTTCGTCTTTACGCACTTGAAATGTTTTTCTAGTAACTGATGTAACTGGTAACTGATGTAATTTTTGTAACTTTGTGGAACCCTATGTAAAGCGCTCTGATACCTCCGGGTCTAGCCAGCGCTATATAAAACTCAAATAAAAAAAAATATAAAAAATATATAAAATAAAATAAAAAATAAAAAGATGTTCTGTGACGATGACGCCGAGGCTTGACTTCATGCTGCTGTGTTCTACTGCAAAAATACAATATTCACAGAGATTACAAATTCGTCCCGACTTAGTGCCTGAACTAGTGATATCATTTACTTGTCATCAGACGTGGGGAAGGGCGGATATACACCAATTGAGAACCTATCAGATAACTCTGACGGACCCCCCTCTCTAGACCTCTATAGAAGAGTCTGCGCAGGCGCAAGTTCAACTCACATGTTGAGCTTTAGTAAATCTGGCAAACCTATGTCACACAGGGTGAGGAGCAGCACTAGCTGTGGCAATTCAGCATGGGGCCGAAATGTATCCCCCACGCTGCTGACAATTAGAAACGATCCCACAGGGGCACAGGGAGGGAAGCTTCCGGAGCAGGGCATGCCAGTATGACACTGGAAAACTGATACATTTTTCACTGTATTCTGTTGTTTTTGAACTTTCAAACTGCAAGTGCTTAGAGTTACGTTTGTATGGCAAAGCCCGCTTCGAAAAATAGGCATCGATGTAAGACACTATTGCCACGAGGGAGCACCAAGCAGTGAGGCTTCTTTTAAAACTGCTCCATGGTGTTCATTGAACACCATGGAGCAGTTTTAAAAGAAGTGCTTCATTCTCTCTCCCTTTAGTTTCCCCCTCCCCCCCCCCGATGCTGGTAGGTAGGGCAACGCCCCATACGGCCCATAATACCAGCCGCCACTGCCACATAACCTGCCGTGCACAAATTCTCTTGGAGTAATTCCAAACTAATTTGAACTAGTGTGAGAACAAGCACCTTATTTAAGAGCATTTTGCTCCTTGATATACTTGCTACAACTCCACACAATTCCATTGTACGGCACGAAATTCAATTCCACAACACATAATTCCACTACACACCACATACATCCAATACACACCACAAAATTCCTCATCATGCCACATAATTCAACACCACGCCACATAATTCCATGCAATACTTGGCACTCCACGACACATACCACTACAACAGTACACTAGACTTAATACCACATAATTAATGTCCACATAAATCCATTGCACATGCACACACTGATCCAGCATTTCTCATATTGGTTAATTTCAGGTCTTTCAGCACAGTTTCCTTCCCATAACTTTAAAAAAAAACATAAACACACACTCTCCTCCTCTTCTTTCAGTGTCTTCTGCACACACAAGTGCAGCCTCTTGATGCCTCGATAACCTTCTCTCCCCTTCATTTTCTCTTTCTCACATACTCTTTCTACTACTCCACCTAGAGTTCATTCACCACCTCATATACAAACTACCTATCCCTCTCAATCTTACTTTCTATCTATTCAACACAACTCTTGCCCGTATCTATTCATCATTGCGCATAGTTCAAAAATAAAAATACACTACACACCACACAATTTCATCCCGCACAATTCTACAACTAACAAATCCAAATCAAACCACATAATTCCACTACAAACAACATACATCCACTCCAGTACAAACAAATATAAGTAAAAAACCAATAACATTTACAACGCCAATAGCTCTAACTTTCACAAATGTGAGACCGATTGCTACTACTTGAAACAGTTGTATTGGTGAAACCTGCTGGTTATCTAGCAGATGGTAGAATATGTGGCAAGTGTGGAAATCCCTAACTTTGGTGATAGTTTGGAAGAGTTGCAGAATGAGAGTGATTCTAGGTAGGACTAAGGGTCATGCTTGCTCTGTGCCGATATTCTCTTTCGTAAGATTAGGAATAACAAGTATGGGGAGGCAGGTCAAGTTACTCCCCCATTTTAGGAATCCTTGTTTCTTGCATTTACATGGTCATGCATAAACATTGGCCTTCTCGAAATGTCTTTTATTTGCCAGAAATGCAATATGTTCTTAGTTTGGATAGATTTGTGTGTCAGTCTTCCTCTGGTGTTGCAGGAGGAGGGAACTATTACTAGCAAACACTAGATGGGCATCAGGGGTCCTTCAGATTCTAGTATACTATCTGTGTATATAATCTACACTGAAGCCGTGTCACCGCTTCAACTCGCTGTTCTCATGTCAGTGTGCGCGCTTCTCTCGCTACTGCCGTTGGGCCCCACTTTGCTCTTTTTTGCTACTGATGGACCGAGAGTCCTGTTACTCCCTTAACGGATTTTGGGGCTCCTTGCTGAACTTGCTTCTCTTTAAAACATTCTAAATGACAATTTCAGTTTAGACACACAGAACCCATTTGGTCCGATAAGAATAATAGACTGGAAAGGCTGAAAAAGTTAAAGGTTTATTTTCAGATTGTAGTCACACAAAAATCGATTAATATAGACAAATCAATTAACCAATAAATCAGAGTACAAAGCTGAATTAAAGTACAAAATCAAAGATTTCAGTAAAGTCCAGGACAGCAAAATACCAAGTATATTATGGTAGAGCAATCCAGCATGGACTCGCCTCCAAGGTTTAATAATAAAAGCCCTACTATGCATCCAACAAGAGCACATTTTTAAAGGGTTCTGAAAAAATTGATTTTATGCATTCAGTGCAGTTATACACAATTCCCTCATAAAGACCAATCAGAACTAAGCAAAGTGAACCAGTTACATGGAAATGCATTTTAAAAGTCTCTCATAATTCTACAATATGGACCTTCTCACGGACACTGTCTGTACTGGAACAAAAACTGCTATATTATGTTTGATTCTGCTAAGACAGGTAGGTACAACCTTGAACATGTACAGCTTTGCTGAAACAACATATTCTTCGGAAGGTCGTCGTCTTGCCTGTGAAAATACGTTCAGCATAATTTAACTAGGATGAAAATACGACATTATCCATGTGGTACAAACAGGACATTGATATTAAAGGTCACAAAAAATGGAGTATAAGGCTCACAATTGCTATCTTCCTTTTTGTCTGTACCTCTGAGAGCACTCCGTTCCTCCTGCCCCTCACAGGTGCTATGCCCGCCTCTTGTAAGATGTCTTCTTTTGCCTCTGATGTCTGTGCCTGAGGTTCAGAGATAGCAGGAGGTAAAGAGACACCTCGGAGGGCTAAAGGGGCTGATCTGGGGAGGGGCTGCCAGGGCAGTGGAATTCCAGTTCCTCACTCCAATCACACTTTCAGCTGACCTTCCAACTTACACGGTGCCACAGAGTGTGTCACAGCATATTGGCTCCCATCACACAGTCACCAGGTGAGGAGCCGATATTACATGGTGGGCACACAATTAGCTGGTAACCCTTGCAGCATACCTGCCAATTTGAAGAACAATCTCGCCATGTGAGGAGTGGGTGGGAACTTGAAGTGGACGGGGCCTCGTGCCGAGAAGTACCTATAAGGCTCTTTTGAACCCCACCCGCCCCCAAGCCCCCTTTTCCGACCCCCCAAAAAAATGCTTGCTGAGGCTGGTGCCGATGTCGAGGGGAGTTTTCACGCCCCTTAATGAACGTTGGCAGTTCAAAGCCTTGGAAAACGAGCTGGAAAACCACTATTTCCAGTTGTTTTCAGCTCAATGGTATCGGCTCCTCACTGGGAGACCGTGTGATGGGAGCCGTTATTGTGTGGCACACAGTGGCACCCTGTGAGTTGGCAGGTATGCTGCAGGGAGCAGGTTTGTTTGGCTGTTCTGCTCAGCTGATGTCCATTGCAGGTGTGAATCCTCCCCAGTATATCGGAGGCAGCCTCAAAAGATTTGTTTTTGAGCTTTTCGGGGCAGATGGCGAGGGGGTTCGGAAAAGGCAGAATTTGAGGCAGTGAATTAAAAGTGCCTTGGTCTGTGTGTGGCACTAAGCTTTGCCCTCTTCAAGGCCCCGCCCCCGCCGGACATGATGAAAACGTTTCACAAGTTGGCGGGTCTGGTTTAGTTATGTTATTATTTCATATACAAAGATTTAAATGCTTCTTCCTGGTACAACATGTGCATTGCATCAGCACTCACTGAAGGAACATCCTTTTCTTTCTAGGTCATAATCTGACTGATCTTCTGACAAGAGTGACCAGAACCCACCTGCTGGCTGTCATAGCTGTGCTGATCCTCACTGTAGTCGTCCTCGCAGCGTCCCTCGCAGGTGAGTGGCTGCCTCTTCATGTTGTGACAGCCTCTTGAACCCCGTTTTCCAGTCTTCCGAATGGCCGCTGCCGGGGTCAGCCCTGACATGGGAACCCCGTGACCACACGGGCTCTGCCTCCTGAGCACCGCCAGTGCTTTACGTGTAAAAGAATACGCACCAGGCCACAGTTTTGCTGCAAAGTCCGCGTGCGTGCCTATTTCTATGTTGAGAGGTGAGGGACTGGGGGGGGGGCAAACACCAAGGCTGCGCAGTGCCGATTCCACCTTGTGCCTCTTTCATCCACCACGGGACGCTCCCTCCTCTTTATGTCTCTCTTCCAGGTTCCTGCTTTCTCCCGTTTTTACTGTTTTCTTCTTTGTTTTCCTCTTTCCTTCTTTGTTTTGTGATTCTCTCCCTCTGGGTCAAAGTCTGATGAGGAAAATAAGCGCTGGTGCCAAAATCAAAGTGCCAACGGGCCCCACCTGCAACCGCACTCGAATTAAGGACGGAGCATTTGATGTTTTTAGGTCGAGCCTAGACAGCGCATGCACTGTCAGGATGACCTGTAGTAGGGGAGAAGGGCTTGAAAAGGACTTATGTCCCGCCTGCTGCCTTCTCATTGGTTCAATCCATCAGTCGCTCTTCTTTGCTGCTTGCTAAATGGTTAACGCACCGATAGCTCACTTCCGTCTTTCTAAGAGCAGCACCCACCAACTACAGTTACCTTCCCCTTCCAACCTTCATCTCTTGTTCCAGAGTACTCTTTTTCTTCTTTATGGGGACTTCAGCTGCAGCAACTTTGCTTTGCGCCCGTCACGTTAGTGAAATCGTTTTTTTTTCCATTTCACTTAGTGGTGAATCAAGCATAATTTATCAGCGCTGTGTTCGTTTCACGAGCGCTGCGCTGGTTTCACTTTCTTTGCTCTCCCTCCCCCCTTCCATTCAGCCAGCAGGCTCCAGCAGAGCAGCGGAGCCAGGCGAGCGGAGAAGACCGGTTATGCTGCAGCCAGCCTCAGACTGGTCAGTGCCTGCTCTTGCAGATCCCCTGGCCGTGGACTGGACATGGTCTCCAGGAAGCATTGCAGGTATTAGCTCTTTATCAGCGCGGTGCCCTTTCACGAGCTTCGCGCTGGTTTTGCTTTCACTAGCCTATATTTTCAACTCGCTCCTCTACCCCATCCTCTCTACTCTCGTCCTACCCCTCCCTTCCAGACACTCATGGGGCTCCAGCCTGCCTCTGCCTCACACCATGCCCCACCTCCTCACTCAACGCAACTTGCCCCTTCTTGTTTTCTGAGCAACCTATGCACATCCATTTATCAAACGTGAGCAAGTAACTTTCCTAGCTCTTTGATTCATCAGAACTCCATGCATGTACCTCCGGGCAAACCATGTTATCTATGTACAGCGCTTTGACGTCCTCTTAGCCTTGTCATCAATTAAGAAAAACTTGAAATAATGTCAAACTGCTATACTTGTCTTTAGTGTTGGCACACAGGGTTCAGGGAAAATGCGCACAACGCTCATGTGTAGCAGCATGACATTCTGTGGTCCTCTCAAGGGCCTAGAGCTACCAATGAGCACATGCCACTGAGTGAGACAGCGGTAATTCCAACAGATAAGCAATGATTCACTAAACGTAATTTATTACACCACACTTATAACAACGGGTCATATGTCATGCATACATCACAATTACAAAACATTGGGAGCACTCATCCAAAAGGCAGATGAGTCAAATGAGACAAGCATTGGCATAGCCAATAGGTCTCGCTTTTGGGACCTTATAAGTATTTAGTTATGCAGCATAATATCCTTGGTGCAACAACATCAACTGTTGCATGGCTATACACTTATAAGGTCCCAAAGGCGAGACCTATTGGCTATGCCAATGCTTGTTGTTACGTGTCACTGACGTACACCCACAGCTATCAGCGAAGAAACAATGAGTGCAGTGTGAAAATATATCCTTGCACGTAATTCCAATTCTGATTTGAAAAATCAGACCCAGCCAATACTCAAACGCTGTTTTTCCAGCTGACAGGCCGGGCGCCATTGAACCAGAAAGTAAGTTGCAACTACTGATGACAAAAGAAGAGCAGCAGCGCCATAAGCAAAGCAAAAGCCCATTCCGGCACGCGAGGAATTTGCAAAGCTTCAAGATTGTTTGGAAACCTGGTATACCAGGTGTGCTCCTCCTTTTTAAGTTTTGAAAAATAGAAATGTTATTGAAAAGAAAAAAAAGAAGAGAGGGGAGGTGAAGGAAGGGGAAGATGTAGCAAAAATGCATACACATTACATCATTGAAATCTTAAAAATACATGACTAAGAAATCTTATAACAATATAAAGAAGATACGTAAGTATAGAATACAAATCTGGTCAAAAATCTAAAAATGCAAAAATACAGTGAAAAGGTCAGTATAAATAGTAATATAAATAAGAACAAAACGGAATGTCAAGGAGGTTTTGACACTTCTTGCTCAGAAACTTTACGTACATAAGAAAGCTTCGCATGACAATCAATACAATTTGTAACTGGAGACCATAAAAGAGAGCGCTTAAGAGCTAAAGAAACTGGGAATACATAAACTGTGTCCAATCTGTGATTATAACATACGGCATACCACCAAGCCTGAAGGGATAGGTCAGACAAATTTTCCAATGTTTGGTGATCTGCTGAAATGCTACTCCCAAAAGCAGGTCCAAAATCTGTAAATACAAGGGACATCCCAACCAATCTTCAGAAAGAGAGCCTAAAAAGATGTTAACAAATGAGAAGGGGATTGTATGATGAAAAATTTGAGTAATTTGTTTCCAAATCTTCTTCCAGAAGTCTTGTACGAAAGGGCAAAAAAAAGTAAATGTTTTAAGTCAGCATTTGGGGAAGAGCAGGACCAACAAGTATCAGGGAGTTCAGCATGAATCCTGTGCAAAAGTGAAGGGGAAAGGAGTAGCCTGTTATAAATAAAAAAAAGTGTCTGTGTAGCGTTAACTGCCCTGGATGTTTTCCTGATTATAAGCCAAATGTTATTCCACACTTGAATGGACCATTCAACCTGAAGGTCACGCTCCCAATCCAGTTCTACCTTAGTCTTGTCTCTAATAAAAAATTGTGTACGTAAGTAGCTATAAATGGCTGAGGTTTTAGGACCAGTACTTAAGAAAATTTGAGAAGTGGTAGAAGCGATACTCGTTTGACTTAAGGGTGTGATGGATTTCTGAATTGCTAAATCTAAAGCTTGTTGTAATAAAAGATAGTTATGAGAAAATTAAGTGGGAAAATTTAATTTAAGTTTAGCCTGAGAAAAGGGTATAGTTTTATCATTTTGAAAAGGCTGGTGAACCCAAATAAGGCCTTTTTGCCTCCATGATTTCCAAAAATGGGTTTATTACTAACCATTATACGATGATTATGCCAGATTGAGGATTGAAGAAGAGAGTCTTCGGAGGATCTATCCAATAAGAGTGAATCTAGTAGTTTATGTGTGAGCTTAACAATAGTGGTAGATAACTTCTGGGGTTTCTGGGTAAAAGAAAGATACTCTAGAAAAGAGAAAGGAGCTATATACGATTGTTCAAGTGACACCCAAAGGGGGGAATCTGACGTGAGGGTATTAAGCCAATGAGACGACTGACGTAGGTTGAAAGCTTTATGATAAGCAGGAAAATCAGGAAAGTTAACCCCACAAAGAGTTAATTTTTTTGAAGTACTTTTGGGGAATGGTAATTGGCATATTAGAAATAGTGAATAAGACAATCAGGGATAACATCTTAATGGTATCTAACCTCCCCAACCAAGAGAGGTATAAAGGATGCCACATGTCAATAAGGGAAGACATTTTTGAACAACATTTATCTAAGTTGAAGGAAACTGATGAATGAATAGAAGAAGACAAATATATTCCTAAGTACTTTATATAATTGGTATTCCAAGTAAAGTTGGTGAATTTAAAATCTTCTTTAAAAGTAAACTTGGTTAAGGGTAGGATTTCGCATTTGTCATTGTTTAATTTATAGCCAGAAACAGAAGAGTAGGACTGAGCTTCAAGTAAAAAAGTAGGTAGAGAAGAGGTGGGATTAGACATGAACAATAATATATCATCAGCATAGACTGCTAATTTAATTTGCATATTACCGTATTTGAAACCCTGAAAATCAGAATTCTGACGAAGTTTACATGAAAAGGGTTCTAAAGCCAAATTAAATAAAAAGGGAGATAAAGGACAACCTTGACATACACCTCTGCCCAAGCTAAAATAAGAAGAAGTGAGACCATTAACAAATATAGCGGCTGTAGGGTTTGAATACAGAAGAGAAATTAAAGAATTAATTTTAGGACCAAAGACAAACCATTTGAGTGATGAAAAAATAAAGGGCCAATAAACTCTGTTGAAGGGTTTTTCCGCATCTAAAGCTATTGCAGCTAAAGAGTCAGAAAAGTGAGAGGCCTTTGAAAGAACATTAAAGAAAAGACGTGTATTGTCAGTAAGAAAACAACCTTTTACAAAGCCTGACTGCTCCTTACCTAGAAGATCTGGAAGAAAGGATTCTAATCTTAGGGCCAAGGATTTTGAGAAAATTTTGTAATCAATGTTTACCAAAGAGATTGGTCTATAATTTTTGCAAAAATGTGGGTCTTTATTATCTTTAGGAATGAGGCAAATTAGACCTTCTAAAAAGGACCTGGAAGCAGTACCAATTTGTAAAAAAGAGGACATAAGTTTGTGTAATTTAGGGAGGAGAAGATGTGAAAATTGTGAGAAAAATTCGACAGTGAAACCATCAGGACCTGGAGCTTTATCTTTCTTAAGAGTGCGCAAAGCATTGTGTAATTCCTTGTTGAAACATCCAACTCCAAGGATTGAAAATCTAAATTACGATCAGGAGGTTTAATAATAGAAGAGAGATAATCCATGATGGATTCTTCCGTAGGGTTGGTTTCAGGCATATATAAAGAATTATAAAATCTATGAAATTCTTGTAAAATTTCTGAATCTTTAAATTTGGGCATCTGATGAACATTAAGAATTGATTCAATATTAAATTTGTTTTTTTTTACTTTAAGGTAATTTGCCAATAATTTGCCTGATTTGTTATTACCGCCATAGAATTTGGCACTACACTTAAGCAGATACAAGGGAGCATTATCCGTAGATTCTTTATTAAATTTAAGTTTGGCAGCTATTAGAGCTTCTAAGCAATCTTTTGATTTAGATGTGTAATAGGCATGTTCTAGAGATTTTATTTTAGCAAAAAGATCTGTAGCTAATTTTCGAGCCTTATGACGTTTCTTGGAGACATAATTGATAATAAAATCTTGTGCGGCTGCTTTAAAGGCGTCCCAAACAACAGAAAAGGGAAGGGTGTCTGATTTGTTAGGAGAGAAATATTCCATAAAAAAGAAGAAAAGGAAGAAGTAAAGACCGAATCTAGTAATAGAGAGTTATTGAAACGCCAACGTCTAGGTGCAGAAGATTTGTGGAGAATGTCTAAGGAAACAGAAACTGGGGCATGGTCAGAGATTAGGATAGAGCCAATATCTGAAGAATTTAGAGATTGAGAAAGGGCATGAGACATGAAAATGTAATCAATGCGTGATTGTGTATGATGTACAGGGGGGAAAAAGTGTATTCCCACAAGGAGGGATTGCATAATCTCCAGGCATCAACTAAATGCCTTTGCTGAAAAGAACGTAAAAATGTTTTGTGAGGCTTGGAGGGAATAAAAGAGGACATGGAGTTACGGTCGATGAAGGGATCAACAATTTGGTTACAGTCACCAGCTAAAATCAAATTATCATGAGGGAGTTGCATTAATTTTTCTTCAATATGGGACCAAAAAAGGCAATCACCAGTAGTCGGGGCATACATATTAAAAAAAGTGAGGGAAGTTTTCCCAATCAGTAGGTTCGTAGTTAACCAACGACCAATGTCATTATTTTCTTGAGAAACAAGTTTAGCTTGGAGAGATTTATGAACAAGAGTAATAATGCCATTACGTTTGCCATCACCAGGAGATAAAAAAACTTCCCCAACCCAATCTCTCTTTAACTTCAGGGATTCAGATTCAGTGAGGTGAGTTTCCTGAATCATGGCTATATGGGCATTCAGTTTGGACAAATGTGATATTATACGCTGCCTTTTAATCAGAGAATGTAATTAACATTCCAAGGAACAACATTTAATGTCATCTAAAAATCATTAAGAGAACAAGCAAGGTAAGACCAGATAAAACAGTAATCATGATAAAAAAATAACCATGTACAATAACATTTGAAGAAAGAACTATATAATTGAATTAGAGTATGAAAGAAGAAGAAAGGCTGATGGTGAGATATAGATTGAGATGGAAAACAAGAGAAGAAAGGAGAGTAATGTTGAAATAGAGCTAAAAAGAGGAAAAAGAGAAGGGAAACAAGGAAAAAAGGAGAGCAAAAATAGAAGAAATAAATATGGAATAAGGATAAAAGAAGAACATGAAGACATACCAGAGACTCAAACATGGGTGGAGGGTGTTTGAGGCAACAAGACGAGAGGACGGATCAGCTCAACAACTCCGGGGGTCACCACGAGGAAGGGAGTAATCTAGACAATATGAAAGAGCGGAAGATAACAACCGGAGGGAGATAACACCTAAAAGGGAGGACAAGGGAGAAAAGGAAAAAATAGTTAATACATTTTTCATAAAGAAGAGAAATATGGGATAAATACATAACTACAAGCATAACAGAAGAATGATAAGAAATGTTCTCAAGAAAAAGAAAGTGAAATAAATTTTAGATTATAAAGAGGAAAGTAGTATCTGAAATGAAGGACATGGAAAAGGAGAACATTAACTCAGTTATCATAGACAAGGAAGACATAAGATATGGAAAGAACTTTTCAATAAAAAGGTAAATAGATAAATAAAGTTCTCAGGAAGAAGAAGGTTCTGCACAATCCATAGATTCCACTTTGCAGTTTTCAAGAAAACGTTGAAGTAAGGCTGGATCTTCATATGTGGTAGTTTCATTTTTGTAAGTTACTTTGAAGAGGCAAGGATGTATCAAACCAAACCTGGCATTTAGATCTCGTAGTGCTGGTCGCATTGCAAGAAAACCTTTTCTCTTATCTGCAGTGGTTTTGGCGTAGTCCTGTGAGAAGAATAATTGTGAACCTTGCCAGGAGATACGACGTTTAATTTTGGCTGCCTGCAAAACTTTCAATAAATCAGTATATTCTAAGAAATAAAGTATAACACCTCTTGGTTTCAATTGAGATGAAGAAGCTGAGGGAGGACGACCCGATCTATGAGCTTTTTGTATATTCAAAGGGGGAGAATCTGGAATATCTAGCACTTTTGGAATGAAAGACTGAAAGAAGGCCAAAGGATTGGATCCTTCCAATCCCTCGGATAAGCCATAAATACGTAGGTTATTACGTCTACTTCGATTTTCAAGGTTTTCAACCTGTTTCTGGAGTTGTAACATGTCAGCTTTCATAGGAGAGATTTGTCGTGAAGAAATTTGCAATGACTCGATTTGATCTTCCACAAAAGTAAGTTTATTCTGCAGTGAGAACCAATTATCCTCCAAACTTTGTAGTCGGGTGTTCGTTTCTTCCATATATGGTTTAAGTGCACTTATTTCATCCAGAAGCAGTTCTATGGAAGTAGGTGGAGGAGAAGCAGTTGGTGTAGGAGGGTCCTTTTTGACTCTTTTAATGGAGGTGAATGGTGACGAAACATTTGCTTTAGAAGTAGTTTTAATATTGACTGGAATGGAAGAAGATCCAGAAACATGTATAGAAGAGGATATGGTGGATGAAGTTACGGTGAGAAGAGGTATACTTTTTTGCGTAGGGTCCTCCACGTCGACTTGTAGGACAGAAAAGGGGTTAGAGGTAGACATCATGGTAGATTTTGAACGAGAGGTAGACGAATTGGATGAGATGTTGCCTCGTCCCCCTCTGGTTCTTCCCATAGACATGAGACAAAAAAGCAGGCAGGTATTTGCAGAGCAAAATTTTGGATGTTCCCAATGAAAAAGCGAAAAAAATTCAAAATGACCACAGCAGAGATATTGAGAGATAGTAAATATAAACCACAAGCTAAAAAGAATGACGCAAAAATTTGTTATGATGTCAAAGGTAAAGCATATCCATAAAAAAAACGGCATTTGAATGAGAAAATATTGTAGCAGTAGGTAATCGCTACAAAAAAAACCCACAAGATGTCAATCACTCACTTTTAAGATATCCACAATAAAGTCTTTCCATGAAAAATGTCATTGTAAGTGAAGAGGAAATGTAGCAGTAGGCAGATACCAGAAGGAACCACAAGATGGCAATCACGTATCAGTCAGAAGCTCATTGCATATTAGAGCAAATATCTAAATGCTGTAAAGAGTGATTTGTAAAATATGAGGCATCGTTACCATGTAGCTAACATTCCTTTCGGCATAGCACAATATAAAGGCACACCATTCTGTGAGGAAAACTGAAGAAAAGCAGTCATAGTCCATTCACGGGGCGCGCCGCAAAGCAGAAATGCAAAATAGCAGGAAAGTACATTTACTCAATGAAAGGTGGCCAATTTAGAAGTTGAAACGTTCCGAATGAAGCGGTATTTCTTTGAAGTGATGACCGCTCTGTGAGGAATAAACATTATGACGGGCACAAAATGGCGGTCGCGAGCTCCTCACATAATGCGCCGCAAATCTGAAGCAGAATTAAGCAGGAATGCGGGCTTACCGCGACATAATAAAGAAGTCTTTGAACGCAGTGGAGATTCCGACAGTTAATTCTTTAACTGAAACCCTCCAAAGAGTCCTTCCATCGGTCCGCTTTTACTGGCCTCCTTGATATCGTCCCGGAGCAGTATTAGTGCGCTGCCATCTACGTTGGCGCTCAAGCTACGCCCCCGTGCTCCTCCTGACCTACCGGCACGCAGAAGAGGCAGCTATGTTGTTTACTCTTCACCACGAAGGTACGCCTTGCTCGGTGAAGTCACCTTCAATACCCATGCAGTGCCATACGTTGTGAAGTTGTCTGTGTGAGCGAGGGGAGGTAGCGACGAGTAGTGAGTTAAGTTTGAATTGGCGTAACCATACCTCAGCTGGTATGCTTCTAATGTGTTTTGTTTTAAGAACAACTGCCAGGTGAAACAAAAAATGGGAACTCAGTCAAGCTGTGTAGAAACGTTGCCATTGTTTACATGTGGAGCAGCTGCCAATAAGCTCCAGTTACGTACAATTCAGACTTCATGATTTATTACTTTTTTCCCAGGAAGTGGATAAAGGCATAGGTAAATTGAACAAGTGACCACAAGAGGACTAACAAACCCTTCCCACGTACTCTTAAAACCAGTGTTTAATTTGTGCTGGTGTCTGCCAATGCTTAGCACCAGCACTTATTTCTAAACACTGTCACTTTTTTATGACAGTGTACATGGCGGCAGTCTGTATATTTTTGGCAGAGAGCTCATGAACACTGTATTCAGTATACCTAAAATAGAATACAATGGGTACAGGATCTAATTTACATTGTCAGGTGACCTGGATTAGTCACAATGTCACACTTGTGTGATAGTTAGTATATGGCAGTGCTTGCAGGGACAATAGGTAGTGAGAAACACCATGGCCTCCTGAGAAATACCTCAACCCTGCCACTTACATTTTTGCAAATTAAGTACTCCCCAAAACAATAATCCATCACCCTTCTGCCTCGTGCAACAATTCCTATGTAAAAATTAAAAGCAGAAACACGTTAAGACCACCCCCACCCATCCTGTCTCTTCCCACTAATAAGGTTTCTCAATCTTCAGGAATACATGTGCACCTCTGTGATGGAAGCAGATCCAGCAAATATTTCGTTTGAGGAGAACCAGACGTCTACAATCTTAGGTGTGCGATGAAGATAATAATAAAAGAAAAGTGTGAAAAATGTGTGGTAGAACCTCAAGTTCCACCTCTATCCAGAAAACCAAAGCTCAAATGCAGTAAAGACAATCATGGAGCACATTTCAGAATCTAATTTTTGTCTGGCCAGTGAATTTAAAATCAATACACAAATGGAAGTGGACGCATTACAACAATGAATATAAACTGGAAAATACAATTGCTACTTATGCAATTATTGTGGCAAACACAATAGCCAGGAGACCTACTCCCCAAAGCACCTCAACCTTCTCCTTCTATACCCTGTGAAACGGTGCACACAGTGGATTGAGAGATGTTAAAAAGACTCACACCCAAAAGACATTAACTGAATAGGATCCTAAGCAACTAGGTTTTCAACGTGCACCAAGGTTGGCCTTTGATTGGGGGTCACCAGGGTATCTTAGGCCGTACATGGGTATGTAAGGAAGTACAACACCATGTGTGATGGAACTAGCATTTTCCAGCTAGGCTGCCTTTGAGAAACATAACTTTCATTGTGGTAAAACTAACCTCTAAATCAGCAGAACAACTTTGCACAGGCGAATGTACCCTCCTCCACCTTCCGAAGAGAATTGAGACATTGTCCAGCAGAGAGAAAAAAAAGCTACACAACTCTACTAAAGATTAGGGCATCCCTTTAAATCCAAAAATGACGCACGACACAGGGCTCTCAACCATTTTTAAGTTCCTAATGTGGTTCGGAACGTTTGAACTTCCTCTAGTCGAAAAACCCGGCGAGCATGGGCATGCTGGGTAGCTATGTAAGCTTCCGCTTACTGCAAACAGCACGCGCGTGACGAAGCTTTATTTACAGGGTACAATAATAAGCCATGCCGATCTGAGGTAAACCTAATCGTCATAATCGATGGGAATGTGGCCCCGGCATCTGTAATTAGGCAAGTTAATGTTTACATTTTCATGCTAAACACTCCTCGCCCTATATGACAACCCCTCTAGTGTGAACACGTGCCGCGTTGCATTTTTAAACACCAGTTGTCGTTTTTAAATGTCTGAATTGTGTCCTTATTATCTCTTTAATTCAGCAGTTCTCCCAGTTGCTGTTACCATGATTACTACTCTGGATCTAATCAGCGTAATGATTCCACCACCCACACTCCCTGCCTCAGTCAACACAGCGCTGCAGTTTTTATCTTCCATCCAGTGCACAGAAATGTTCTAAAAACATCTTCTTCGTGTTTAACTTCTCCTATTGATCAGTCGATAAATCTCCCTCAGTCACAGTAATCCCAGATGTAAAATATAACAAGACAGCCAGAAACCAACTTAACGAGACGAGGAGAGGAGAGGAGGAAGCAGCAGGGGGAGGGTAGAGAGGAGGGGGCCTGCGCCTGTTTCCCTTGCGGGAGCGAGCAGACGGAACCATCTGTTTGAAAGTTAATTACAAACAGATGGTTTCAAAGCTCGCTTCCGCAAGGGAATCACCAAACTTGCACGCGTTGCCATTGAAAGCAATGCAAAGCGTGCACGTTTTTGACAGAAAAGGCGAATCGATTCCCAAAGATCTCCTCCTATGCAGCGCATGCACACTGCGTAGGCGAGACCTAAAAACGGTGATGCTGTTTACCACTTGTGTGCCTCCTTCACACTCTTCTTGAAACATAACTGCACCACGTTGCTTCCTACTTCTTCCACATTACCACTTTATAAAACTAATTTAGATCGGTGGTACTTGGATGACGTCAGCCCCACCGTGTCTAAGACATCCCGCAGTTTGTTGATGACTGTAATCAGCGTCTCCATTGCGGAAGCAGGGATGAATGGGGGCTGACCGCTGCACTTCTTTACAGCACAAATTGTTTCATATGTATAGCACGCAGCAGTCGAAGTGCAGTATAAACAAGCATTTGCAATGCAATAGGTCTCACATTTACGCGAGTTTAAGCTATTGGCATTGTAAATGACAATGCCTTTTTTATGTTTTAAAAACCAAAACATAAATAAAAGTCATTGTCATTTACAATGCCAATAGTTCAAACTTGCGTAAATGCGAGACCTATTGCATTGCAAATGCTTGTTTATAAGTGCACACAATGCAGCGCTCCGGTGAAATGGTCGGGGGTGGGTACAGACAGGGCCACTGGAATTAGGCAGTAGTGGAGTCCCAAATTATGCTGCAATATTGACAAATATTTGTGACAAGAAAGCACAAATTTTTCCATTTGATGCAGCACATTTTCTAATAGTATAACTTTATTATTTTGTAATTTTAGCACATTAGCACTGTCTGGGGAAAGGTTTCACTTTATTTGCTCCAGTTCCACATTTAAATACCGCTCGCTGTAAGCAACTGAAAGGTGACCAGTCAACCTTTGCAAAGGTCCTTTCACTGCACAGCAGCACATCCGCAGCACTTTTAGTACATTTTGCTTTGTATGAGCTACACACGAAATGTGTTGTTTTGGGTAAATTATGTAGATTATGCAGCAGATAATGTATAATGTGGTAAATTCATAATCATACGTAATTCCACAGCTGCAGAATCACATAATTCCAGTGGCCTTGTGTAAAGGAAGTGCGAAAAGAAATACTGTAGGATGTCACTTTGTTTCTATTATACATAAAATTTAAATACATGTAAATTAACTATACAAATATTAAACATATAGCAGCAGTTACAAAAGCACAAATGAAGCACAGTTTGTTTTATATTTCTTGAAGTTGGAAACAAAGATTTTAATAGGGTCAAAACAAATCTTTGTGATGCACAAGTGATAAATATTGTATTGTACTGTGCATTTGTATAGCAATTACTACCCATATGTGTTGCACTGAAGCGGTTATCTATATGGGCAGCAAGTAAGCCAGATAAGATGGCATGTGGTTAGAAGGGTGTTGTTTTTGTTTTGTGATCCAATGTGGGAAGTGGTTCCAAGTTGTGTGTGATGACCACTGAGGTGCGGTTATGATGTCATGAGACGCAGCACAAAGCTGTGCAGTGGATGACGAGGTGTGAGAAAGACATTTGCACAATTTATGGTTCTTCAGTACGCTGGCAGCTTTGAACAGCTCTGTGGGTCCCATTATCAATCAATGACTTTATTGCGGTCAGTGGACCATAAAAGTGCAAAATGAGCAGCATATTAATAAAAAGACATTCTCAAAGAAATATGCTTAAAAAAACAAAGACCCAATAGTTACAGCTCCAAATTTCTGTGGTTGCCCACTCCCCGATAAAAAAAAATCACAATTCATTACAGCTCATGGATAAAACCATATAAAAATTGAACACAACATTGCAGATAAAATTCATGGTCTACAACATGAGATGAACGCAGATAAAAACCTCATGGGGGGCAACCCAGAGGAGGCGAAGGGTTATTAATATTATTTTAAAAGCGACCTGCGTACATACCACATAGATAATAAAAAATGTGACACCGCAAATACGATGGGAGTTGAAGTATTCTACTTTAACAATCTAAATGCCTCTATGCAGCGTCTAGTGCCCACGTTTCTGCATAGTTGTATCAACCACCGGCGCCTAGAGTTTTTATAGCCAGGGCAAAAAAAGAAGACGTGTAGCTCTGATTCCACTGCATGGTCACAGGAAGCACAGCCTAGGGCAGGTGCGCCTACCCATTTGTTATTGAAGGCACAGAGTGGGAGAGACCCATGCCTAAATTGGACATACAGTTTTCTCGCTAGCACAGGTTGTAACTCGTCTAGGGCAGGTTCTAAACTATATTGGTCTTTGACCCTCATGAACGAGGTTGTCAGGGAACCTGCCACCGAACACCCCTGTACTCTGGCTAGCCTGCCCTGCCTATATCCCTGCGCCAGTTCCTTACGAGAGACTAAGACACGGGCTTCCTCAGGGGTGTGCCAAATGCTTGCCCCCCCTATATTCTGGAAGGTGTCCCTTATATAAGCCACCAGTGCTGAATTTGTGCCGGTACTTTCCGGTGCTTAGGACCGGCACCTATTAACAGGGCCGGGTCTACATAACACCACCACGCAACTCTGAGACTGCACGTCATATAATTAGTCATATGGTAGGCAATGTGTGTCAGTATATAAAACTAAATTATCTCAGGCTCAGACGCGGCGCGCATCACATATCATTCATATTTGACTCCACAGACCGTCGTATTCCAATGATGCCGATGATGACGCATTTCAAATTTGCTTTAAGCGGCGCGAAGCCGCAGTGGATAGCCAGCGGCTCTTCAGTGTTTCTGCCAATGGGCGGACCGCGGCCCCGGGACACTGATTGGGCAGGGGGCTGAGTTTTGTGTTCTGTGGGGGTTGGGCTGTGCTCTGCGGCAGGCAGCGTGTGCTTGTATTTTTTTCAGTATGCCACGCCTCGGCACCCCCACGCGCACGCCTGTCCTCTCCATTACTTAGCAGGGTTCACAGGCTGTTGGTTGCAGTGCAGGCAGCAGCAGGCCTAGGCCGCCTATTGAATAAAGGCAGGCAGGCCAGTGCCCGGCCACCCACCACCACCACCAAACCGTAAGTAGCAACGCTGCTTCTTTTAATATTTTGGAGCGTGGTGTTTGGAGTGACACTGTCTGCGACCAATGGTCACGGGCGTGGTAGGCGTAGGCTAGCTCCTGCTCCCACTCGGTGATGAAGTCCAGCCCTCCGGGGTTAACTTTAAAGGCCCTGCAGGCTGCACCGGGCCTGCTGCCCTTCATCCAGCAGACCACCCTTCTCCTGGCACTGGCAGTCAGTAGAGTAGGTTTCTGCGTGTTTCCTCACCTGGGCCAGTGGTCTCCCAGGCAGCGTTGGGTCATGGCTGCGAGGCTGGGGCCCCTCCCCCTAGGCTTGCAGCGGTACCGTAAAACATGGCTGCGCGGCCTACTGGGGACCCCTACCATGGCATTGTTCTTGCACACGGACAGTGCCGACTGCGGAGGCATGATTGCTGAGGGCAGGCCTTGGACAGTGGACTTCATAGTTCACTTCATGCGAGTCCAAGCCGGCATGCCCTGAGCAATCATGCCTCTGGCACCATCCATGTGCAAGTACAATGCCAATGTCTACTGTTGCGGGATCCATGCTAGTAGGGGCCAGGGCCCCCAATAGGCCTTGCAGTCGCAACCATATTTTACAGAAGCTGCTCAATTTATACTATCAGAACCATTATGCAAACTGCAATAGTGCATCTTCCAGTGGCATTCTGAAAAATAGGCAACGCGTGTATTAATTATGCGTTGCTAAAACGTGCAGTCAGTATTTTTATGGGTACTGTATATGTACATCACTGACGTACTTTTAAAACTTGCAGTGCGTTTTTGTTAGAGAATTTTAATAACCCCAGACAATGTGTGTGTTCACTAGAGCACCGTGAAAACTGGGGAAAGTAGATTATATTTAGAGGTGAAACCGGTATGTCATTATGAAAAACTGCATAGTGCTTAGAGGCTCTATGCAAACTAGAACTCATATAAGAGGAGAGGCATTAAAATCCCAACCATGCCTGTAAAATATTGCCCACAAGAGCACAACAACTGTTTTTAATAAGTCAAAATACATTTAAAAAAAGTCTGAATTGTATCACTTTTAGGACTGAGGTGGTATGTAGTTGTGTTGGTACTGTCACTGGCAGGGGCAATGGGTGGTGCAGGCTGTCGTGATCTCCCGAAAAGGTCCCTGGCACTTTTTATTTTGCAAATTAAGCACGGGTAGAGCAAATAGTCAGTGGGTGGGGCCACTGGTGAAAGTGGGTGTGGCCTCCTAAAAAAAGTAGAGCACCTGCACCTCATATTTTACAAATTAAGCACTGAGCCAACCATGGTATTTTCCCAACACCATTCAGAGTCAGCACCTCCTTTAGCTCATCCCGGTAAATAGCTAATTCTGGGGTTGCCCACAATCTACGCCAGTGGAGTAATGGTCTAAGGGCACTACCCTCACCAATAGGTGTTATCCCTAGATCTAAACGGAGTGGTATAAGCGGGGTGCTAGATGGAAGACCAACGATCTGTCTAATAAATACATTCTCGATCTTAATGATATTTCTTAGGGGATGATGCCCCCAGAGTTCGGCCCCGTACATAGCAGAGCCCCTAGTTTCTGTTTTATAAATCTCCGCTATTGGGCCGATGGACTTAGTTGAAGAGTTCCTAAATAGGTTCAGTAACCCACCTGTGCGCTGCGCCAGCTTCAGACTGGTTTTGTTGATCTGCGCCCCCAGACCATTTTTTCAGTCAGGGTGACCCTAAGGTAGTCAAAAACAGAAACCCTCTCCAGAGGAATACCATGCAGGCTAGGATTAGAGCGGCTGGTACTGATCGGGTTGAAAACCATAAATCTGGTTTTCAAGCAATTGATCTCAAGTCCCCTACTGTCGCAAAAGGCCTTGAAGTTGTCGAGGATCCTCTGTATGCCATTGGTGTTTTTGAGAGCAACAGAGTATCATCGGCAAACATAATTGCTGGAGTTTTTCTGCCCGCTATCTTGGGTGCATCATTGTCCTTTTCTGCATTTAACATGTCCACAAGTGCACTGATAAACAAACAAAAAAGGGTAGGTGTGAGCACACACCCTTGCCTTACCCCTCTGTCAATTTGGATGGGTGAGGTTAATTCACCACGCTTGCAAAATCTAATTTGGGCATAATTGCCTTCATGCAAGCGCCTTATCATGTGGCAGAGATAGGGAGGCACCCCCAAAGTGCTTAAAGTGGCCCACAGCTTTTCTCTTGATACCAGATCAAACGCAGATTTCAAATCTACAAAGATCAAATAGAGACTGCCACCCTCTATTGTCACTGTTTTCCAGTACAAGAGTTGAATCCTGATGATTTGGTCCATGGTTGAGATATTTTCCCTGAAACCAGCTTGTAGTGGGCTTAAGATGTTATGTTCGTCCATCCAAGCTTGAAGCCGGACCAGCAGCACCCTGGCAAAAATCTTCTGGCTTACATCGATTAAGCTTATGGGCCTATAATTAGAGGGAAGAAGGGGTGAGCCCTTTTTGTGGACTGGAAGGATTTCTGCACCTGCCCATGTTGGTGGAAAAGCCATTCCCTGAAGTATGGCATTGAACAGAGACCAACGGTAGGGGGCACAAATAGTTGGCTCTGAGCAAAAGAGGTCGCCAGGGATCTTATCGAGACCTGGAGCTTTTGAGGGGGCAAGTTTCTTTAATGCCCTCATTATCTCTATTAGAGGTATCTGCGGGGTCTTCAAGTCCATAGTTTGCAAGGGAGTGGCCTCATAGGTTATGCTGGTGGCTACATCTCCTAGTCCTTGATATAGTATCTCAAAATATTCCCTCCATTTATCCGCAGCAATATTTGGTTCAATAGCGACAGCCCTTCCCTGTTGCCATTATTCACAATACACCAGAAAGCCTTCATATCGCGGTCAGAAAGGGCCTGCATTAAGGACTCCCACTTTTCTGTCTCCCAATCTTTTTTGGCTTTAGTAATACAAGCCCTGTAGAACGCCCTATTTGCTCTAATTAGGGGTCTATCTTTTGCTTTGATTGTCTTAACCAGGGCTGATTTAGCCTTCCGCCAGTTTTTTTTAAAATCAGGGATGTTTGCCCTTTTTTTGGCCACTGGGACGCGACAGAGGGTGAAAGATATCCGCTAAGCTTGTAGTCAGTGTTTCATGGGTCGCAGCGATTTGTTCGTGGGAGATAAGTGTGCCATTGCCAGAGATGGAGTTTTCTGCTGCCACAAGACAAGGGATCACTAGCTCATACAAGGAGGCCATCTTATCCTCTGATTGATATAGGGTTGTCCACCGAACCCTTTTTCTGTCATTGATCAGGACAAGTCTGACATTTATCGGTAGAGTTAAGCCAACAGCAGCCTCAGTGGATGGAAGTTCTAACTCAACGATTAGGGCTTTGTGGTCACTATCATGACCGGTGAAGACAGTAAAGTCAACCACCCTCTGCCAAATTTTGATATCAATTAAGATGTAGTCTATGATAGAAGAATGCCCTGGGCGGTTGAAAGTGTAGTTCCCAGGTGTATCAGATTTGGCTCGACCGTTACAAACCCGTAAGAAATGGGACAGAGTAAGGTACTTAATCTGCAGCGCCAGTGGTGACCATGCCTTTATTGACCGAATATTGGTCTCAGGAACACCCCAGTGTAGATCTTCATCGCTGGGCACAGGACCATTAAGGTCACTCAGGGGTTCAAACTGACAGTTAAAGTCCCCTCCCACGACCGCCCAATAGTAACTGGGAATGGTGGTCAAAAGAGTAGCTAATTGGTCAATGGTCGGAGATTCATGGCTAATACTAACGGGCCTGGAGTAAACATTAAGCAGGGCAATTTTGGTCCTGGAGTTGAGAGTCAAAAAAATACACTGGACATCGTTTGAGACAAACTCCTGTGGTTTTACTGAACAGACCAGGTGGGACCCGACCCAAATGTATAAGCCCCCTAAGGGCCTACCTTTACCCTTAAAAGTTGCGGGGATGCTATAGCTTGCAAAGCCCACCTGCCAGGCCACCTCTCTGTTCCAGGTTTCTTGGAACATACAGATGTCGAAATGATCCACAAATTCCCCCCTGTCAGGGTTGTCGAGTTTGTTTCTCAGGCCTGCGACATTAACTGGGTTTCTAATATTAGCAGGCATAATAGCCCTGGATTCTGCATTTGGAAAGCTGGTTACAATTGGATGGGCCCTTGAACCAACTGCCAGGATACCTGCCACAGTCACAAGACTTTCGATTGTGGGCACTGGGACATTTGGATCTAGAGAGATTGTTGGCGCTACAACCTGGGTCACAGCTTGGGTTACACCCATGTTTGTATTTACAGAAGCTACAGAGTGTGACTGCTCCAGTGTAATGCAACCCTCCCCAATTACTCGGCTACCCCTACTTAAGAGAGTTACAGCATGAGGGTTTGACAAAGCACCTGCCCCAAGTGCAGGCTTAAAGCTACAGGGGCAAGATTTCATTCCAGGGGGGATCCTCACCATAGTTTCCAGTTGGGCAGAGGTAGATTGCTCAGTGTGATGTAATACTGTGAGTCAGTCTTCCAAAATCCCAAATCTATTTGCTGTGGGTAAATTGAATAAAAGAGGTCTGGGGGCATGGAACTTCTGGCTTGTGTGGTGATGGTTCGGTTTCCACGTCCCCTGGCCAATGCTCGTGTGCGTGTTACAGTCTGCTCCCAGATGTGGGATGTAGAAATGCCCCAGGGGAAGAGACCTAATTCCATTCTCTAAAATCTGATGTTTTGGACCTAAGAGGCTACGGACGATCATGGGGTTTCTGAAATGAATTACTATACAATCCCCTTGCACGTCTTTAGGTCTGTTCCCCACCCACCTTACCCTACGGGTCATGATGATCTCCCCAGCATTTTCATAGGAGAATTCTCTCTCTCCCTTGCTAGCCAAAACATACATTTGTTTTTTAATTCATAGTGCAGCTCCCGTTGTCCAGGATTAAGCTCAGGTACACCCACTAAGACCATAACATAGGGAGAGGAGGCGGGGGGCAAATTAATAGAGGGAAGGTTACTACACCCTTCTCCAATCCTGTGACAATATGTTCCATTCGCACCCTCCCCTCTGTGCTTTGGCCCAGGCCGGCTCACAATATGGGGTTTGTTTGCCAAGCTAAGATGTACCGGGTTTATGCTCCTGGGTTTACTGCTAACCAAATCAGGAGCAGGAGTAGTAGTAAAATTTTGAGCAAGCGTGGGATCTGCCCTTGTTGCTGAGACTTAGTTGGGTAAATGATCGGAAGCTTGCACACCTCTGTCTGCCTGGCAGTTGACAGATATACCTTTCTCTGGAACTGGCATCAGCCTACCCTCCCAGAGACCCAGAGTTTCTGTCAATTTGTCTACCCGGACTGAGAGAGAACTTAACTCTTCTTTCACAATAGTTCTGACTTGAGTCTGTAGGTCTACCATTAGGTTCTTAATCCAAGATGGATAATCTGAGAGTACTTCACTACTATAGGCAGGATCCGAAGCCGTGCCCAAGTCAGACTGAGGGGTTCCTTTGTCGGGCGTCCCATCATTGCGCTTCCTTCTTTTTGCGCCTGTTCTGCTGGGTTGCTTGGGTTTCCCATTTTTGGCAGGTCCAGAGGCTATTTCCCCTTTTCACTGGTCGGTTGCTGGTAGTTCCCTCTCCCTGGCTGTGATATTGGCTTGAGAGGCCTGATTCAGAGGTAATTTAGAGGAATTCAAGTCTGGTGCCGAAAAGTAGAGCTCAGGGGTTAGGGATAGACGTCGCTCAGTAAGTTCAATCTCTGTTGCCACAACACCAATGGCCCTCTGTAACATTTTGTCAATTGAGGTGGGGGCCATTGTGGAGGGGGGGCTGCTGCGGTAATGTTTGTTGTTTTGCAGGGCATGCCCGTTTCCCCATTTTTGCAAATTCCCAGAGATAGGACAGAGAAAAAAAAACAGAGTCTAGGGTATGCACAGGGCGCCCGCGGTGGAGCCTTCGGTGATGGCACCCTGGGGATATAGACCTTGCTGGGACCTAATTACTAGAGGCCCCCCTTGGCTTACAAGAATGAAATGTCAAATCAATGAGCGGGGGTCGTACCTTTTTCCTTGCGCTGGATGCCAGATTCTGGATTTGGGTACCTCCTAGGGCAGATGTCAGGGGGGTGGCCCAGCTCAGCCTCTTCCGGACGATGAGGGGCGCAGACGGGCCCACCCTTGGCCTGGGCCTTACCCGGGCACGGTGCGGGCATGCCCACGAGCGTCCCGTGCTGTGGGGGCCTCGGGCAGTTTAAAAGTGCCTCCTGGCGCAAACCGGGTGCGTCCGCTGCGTCCTTGCCGCAATGCGGGCTGGGAGTTGTGGTTTCCTGTCCCCCAGGCACGGCAGAAGTCGTGGCGGGATTGAAAGCACTCGGGCTCTCTGCAGTCTCCCCCGCAGTCTGGAAGCAAACAGAAAGCGGCAAACAGGTATGGGCTCCCGCGCTGCGGAAGCCCTGGGCGGTTTAAAAGCGCCTCCTGGCACGAACCGGGTACGTCCGCGGCGTCCTTGCTGCAATGCGGGCTGGGAGTTGTGGTTTCCTGTCCCCCAAGCATGGCAGAAGTCGTGGTGGGATTGAAAGCACTCAGGCTATCCGCTGTCTCCTCCTCAGTCCCATTATGGTATTTCTTATGATTATGCCTGCATAGCTGATTACTGCACTGGGTTGGCCAATCAGAATTTTTGGGAGAGGTTTACTTACATTTCACTAAACGCAATGCACCGAAACAACTTGCCGCCCTCCGCTGCATGAAAGGCAGCTAGCAGAAATGTCCCATTATTACAAAGATATGGCACATTTATGCTGTCTCCTAGCTGTGGTGTAGTGTGTGCTGTCTAACGCCAATGCAGGCACCCTTGCCCAAAAACAATCCATAGAGGCACATTTCTCTTTCTATGTGTGATGCACAATGCAGCACACATAGAATGAGAAAGTAACTAGAAGAAATAAAGTCATTTCTCCTTCTTACGCCTCACTGGGGAAGGTGTAGCATTTTGACTCATTCCCAAAATTTACTAGCTTTAGTAAATCTGGGAATGCACCAAATTCTATTGGTGGGTGTATGAGAACGCCCATGCTCAACCCATGGAACTCCTTCCCAATGCAAGGTAACTCAAGGCTGCAATATGCGCTGCTTTGCGTTACTTTGTATTTAATAAACTGTACAAAGCCAAGCAAGGTGGTTTTGTATTGCTTAGTAAATACCAAAAATGATTTTGCTTCAACAAAAGTGACGCAAGCCCAACGCAAAATCTTAGTAAATCTGCCCCCTAATGTATAGTTCTGGGCCAGAGCTGGCATTGTTGGAGGGAGAGAGAAGTGAAGAGAACTGTTGGGATGTGCATTGTTACATTCATCTCATATCTGAAAGCCATTTAGAGATGTAAAGAAGCTGCCATTGTGTTTAGATATGTGACACCTGCAGTCATGTACTAGATTAAAGTCCTTCAATTGACCCGCAGTGTACGATAGATCTCTTCATTTATTCCATGCCTGTTTATTTAATGATGGGTGGTTTATTGACTGCACAATACTGGTTATGGACAACCCTCCTAGCAAATATGTGTTATGTGAATGTAGGAGGTGTAAGTTACAGTTGACTGCATACTGCTTGATGCAATGGTATTAGTATTAGTGGGGGCCAGAAATGTTATGTATGTACTTCCATAACTATATAATACCCTGGCAAAGCATAGGTCAGCTCTGCTTAACTTACCTGCCTACCAAAAGAAGTTTTTTAGTTGGGCTGTTTCCAATCTATGGATCATAAGCTGAAGATTGAGTGAGGATGCAACTGTCTTTCCAGGTTCTGTTGCAGGGATATATGGTGGTGTAGTTGTCTTGGAAACAGCCATGTTTTCAACTGTCTTCTGAAGTGTATGGGCTCTCTGATGCTTCTAATGTTGGCTGGTAGGGTGTTACAGAGCCTGGCAGCTTGTACTGAGAAAGCAGTTCCTCCTACAGATTTCTTATGGTAAGGTGATATGATAAGCGGTGCAAGCCTTGAGTGCAGTGTCCTGATTTATTAACTTGCTTGAAATTAGCTTGAAAGTACAGGCGTCTTTTCTTGGAGGCTCTGTAACAATGCAAAGCCCCTTGAGCATTGTCCTTCTTGCTATAGATAGCCAGTGGACTACAGTCGTGTGTTCTCTTTGGTGAAGGCAGAGAAGAAATATGGCAGCAGTGTTTTGCATGAGCTGTATTTTGCGTATCATGAATGTGGGTGTGCCAAGGTATAGGCTGTTGGCATAGTCAAGCTTGGAGACTACGAGTGTGAGGATGGCTTGCAGTTTCTGTTGCTATCCAAGTTATGGGAGGATGCAACGTAGTGTTTCATTGTGTAGAAGGCACTGTGTTTCACATTATTAAACCATCAAATATGGGTCTAAATCCATGGTTACCCCTAGGTTTCTGACTTCTCTTGATATTATCAGAGGGGCCTCATGTTCCTTAGGCCATATGGTAGGCTGGTATTTTTGTCCACAGGTAATAAGCTCTGACTTCTCTTGATATTTAGCTTTAGTTGGTTATTTATCATCCATGTGTTTGTGGCCCAAAGCCAGTCATCAAGTTTTAAATTGTAGACGTCTTTCAGACCCTCCATTTTTAGAAATCATTTGGGTGTCATCCACATAGTTGTAACAGGTGAAGTTGAATGATTTAACCAGGTTGGGTATGGAGGGCAGGGAGATGTTGAATTGTAGAGGAGATATGATGGACCTCTGTGGGACACAACATTGTTGTATGTACAGAGCTGATAGGAAACCCAAACCTCCCAGTCATTCAGAAGTAATGTTCAATCAGGAAACTCCAGATTCCAATATGACATGGTTCTTTGATTAGCCTACTGTGCTGGGGAAGATTTATCATGTCAAATATGAATTATATAGATAGTGCTCCAACCTACACTGGCCTGTTTTTAAATACAGGCAGGTGAGATTGGGTATCTGCTCAACAGATTATAATTTTGTTTTGCAGGAGCCACATTGGTTGTTAGGTTAATGTGCCTGCTGCAGAGGGGTTCAAATACCTTAACTAGCAGTAGTGTGAATCTGAAATGACCCAATATGGCCTGTCATGTCACAAAGGCCTGCTATAGTAGACTATCTTTCAAAAATGGTTTAATATCTAGATAACCCTGCTAAGGTAAGCACACTGTGGATTAATTTCCTTAAACCAAATAATGTGAAAACCATAATCAGGGCATTTGACACTAAAAGCATTCGTATTATAATTGCCCTCTCTAGACATCTCTGCAGAACATCAACTAAAATGTTCTGATTTTTGTATAATGTAATTTATGACATGAGTAGTTTGAACTGCTTTTTGAACTTTATTAACTCCTATGAAATTCTGCTTTATCTTCATCTAATGTATAGTCATAATAGATACATTTTTGTTATGAGGTCCAATGTAATTAATATACTAAATGCAAAATATTTGGTGAACATTTTGGGTTGTGTTTTTATTGGTAGAAGTGTTGGAACGCTTGGTGGTAGGAATTTTTATGACTCCTCACAGATTTCAGAATTTTCCTTCACAGAAATATGAGGAAAATGAAAAAAAAATAGACAAAGTTTGGAGTTTGCAGGCCATTCGGGGTAAGAAAAAGTATCAGAATTCATGCAAACTACAGCACCACAGACTTTCCTTGGTACCTTGTTTTAACCGCTTAACCGCGGTGCGGCGGTTTTAATCAGTGGGCGGGCCGCGTCGGCCAACGGACGTGCGCAGCACTACGGAGGTAGTGCTCGCGACGGCCGTTGGCCGACGGGCACATCGAAGGGGTTAAAAAATGTTTATGCCTGGAAGGTTTCTCTGGGTTCCGACCGAGTCCTGGCCTAAATACCACAGCTAACCACATCACAAGAATTGGTCAGCTTTCACTGCAAAATCTTAATCTTACCTTTTGTTTTAGGGGCCCTAGGTAGCCTTTTATTTCACAGGTCTTAGCTCAGTCACACTAGTGAGGTACTACGGTTTTCTGTGTAACACCAGTGTGCATAGCGTGCTGTGCAATACAGCAAAACAAAAATCAAACTTTCGACTCGTGGGAAGCATTTTCTTCACGTACCGACTATGATTTTGGAAAAGAAAACCTTTCTGGTGTTTTACCAGATGCATTTTCTTTTCCAGCACTGTAGATGACCCATTGAAGTCCACCATACAGTGAAAGTAATATGGTGGACATCAATTGGTCATCTGCCCTAAACCAGTTAAAATCCACCAAATTCATGCAGCTTTATGTCCTATCCAACAAGAATTGACGACAAGTTGCGGGGATATGATGGTCACATGCATTAACATCTTTGTTCCATGATCATACTTCTCCAGTTCCAGGAGGCCCACTGGATGGTAGGCTTCTGGGACTGGGGGTCATCAAAAAGCACAGTGGTCAAAGAAAGGTGCAGCTAATAACCATGCACAGCCAGGAGAAAGTCTCAGTTGCCATACATGGTCTATGGAGAAGAGACCAAGAGAGAGGATAAATACTATTGAGAAGTACAAAGAAGATAGAAGAGAATATAGAGAGGAAAAGTTCTAAAAAAGGAGAGAAGATTAAGAGAAAGGAGAATACATAGAAAAAGCTAAATAGAGGTGGAGAGACAGGAATGGGAAGATAGAGGCAGCAGCAAAGAGGAAAGGGAAAGTGGGAAAAAAGGTTGAGAGAGGCAGTGGGGGCAAAGAGTGAATAGAGAAAGTAAGAGAGAGCCTAAAGGAGTGAAATGATAGGTACATGTAGACAAATAATGATTGGTGATTTTAAGTGAAATTTATAGCTTATCCTGTTTTGGCTAATACTCTTGGCCCAACGTGAGTTCAAAGCACAATTTTGCACTTCATTATCTAAAAGGGCTCTTAGTGTAAGATCCACAAATCACCTTGCATAGTGGTTTTTAAAATTCTAATAAGCTCTAACCATTGTTACTTGATCCCCACTGCGTTTTGCAAGGTGCTTAACAATGGCACCCCTTTGTTATTTGTGACCATATACTCTTTGTGAGAAGTGCTGACACCTTCTTTTTTAAAGCATATCAGCCATGTCTACATTTGTTGGTATAGTCGCTAAAAGTACTACCTATTGGCTGAGAAGTTAAAGTTCTGTTATGTAGGTGATGTTGCATTCTAATGTACATTTAAATATGCCAGTCTCTTAGCTGTTTCATTACTTGAATCTTGACTTTTATCTGGACCTGTAATAATGGCAAACAATCCCTTTGTATGTAAATATTTTCAATTTCTAGTACACATCAATGGCTTCCATGCTTTCTACATTCAACACTCAGAAAAGTGCATTGTCATCCAAGTAATTTTAGCCGCGGATTGTTGGTGCCACCTTGAGAGTCCATTGCAAGGAGTCTACTGCATGTGAAAGAGTAGAGAAGGTCCATAATTCTGGAAGTGGATGACTCTGTAGCATCAACATGAGAGGTTCCATGGCAGTACCATCAAAGAGATAAGTTATTACAAAATAGGATCCTAAATGCAAACTGTGAAACCACCACTCTGAGCCTAAGAGGTAGTGATGCTGCTGGTGACCTCAGCCAGGCTACAGACCTCAAGTGGCCCCATCACGGGCTCACACAATCACCTATCCTTTACCATGCCTATTTGTCTTGCTGGTCAATGTCTAACAAAGGTATTTTTTGTACAAGACCTTTGGCACACTCTACCTGTAACTATGAGGGGTATATGCCAATGTCTGAGCCTGCTTCATGTCTATGCAGTTTTTATTGATGCTATGATGAAATGTAATTGAAGTATCCATCTTTTGTCACCACCTTACAGTGAAATTAAGTATGGGACTTCCAAGCTTCCCCTGTAAAGTGACATATGAATTCTATTTATGTTTCACCATTGTTGCATTCCGAAAATGTTTAAAATACACTGTTTGCTCTATAATTTCCGAATATGTTCTTGATGGATATATTCCAAGGTCTTTGAAAAGTTATTTTGAATTAGTGGCAAGTTAAATTAAAACTTCACTTGCAAAGCTGGTCGGAATTAGGAGACCCCACACTTTATGAAGCAGATTAAGTTTCTTAACTTTACTTGATGTGAGGTTTATCCTTTCAAGCCTTCCAGGAGTGATGATTTCCTGATGCAGAATGTCCCAGGTAAGACATCCTCCAGCAAAAAGATTTTGAGTGTTGAGGTTGTACATCCAGCACTTCAGGTAAGACTGTGGTAGGGAGGGCTCTAAGCTGAGGCCAGCTTATTTAAAAAAATAATAATAATACATAAAGCTTAAACATGTTAGAAAATACACTAAGCTACCAGTCAGCCTACTTTACATCCTGTTGTATTCCTCTTAGGGTGTCCATAAACGGGCTTTCCAGTATCATGTCCTTATATAGGCACAATTCACCCTGCCCTTATATAGGCATAAAATCCCAGCCCTTATTAAGGCATTAAACCGTGCACTCCAAATACAGGCATGGTCTCTGACATCCGTCCACCCTAACGTCACAACGAGTTCATGAAGACCAGACCCTTAGGCTGCGGGAGTTTCTCTAGTCCAGGACTATTGATTTCTTCAAGGACTCATCTATTATGCATGAACCATTATTCCTTAGGGGTTCATTCATGACGTCTTTCGCTGTCCGACTCATGTCAATACTAACATTCTTAGGTGCTCTCAGGTATAAATATACCTTCCCTAGCCCCTGTAAACCAGAGGAGACCTCGACTTCAGAGGAGCCCGTTTCCCGGCCTGACGCACTGAGAAGACGCTGTCATCCCTGCACGCAGAGAGTCCAGCTTCCAGTGATCTGACTTCCCTTGCGGGGTGTTGGAGTTTGAGTCTGGCAAGAGATTCCTACCTCTCTCATTCTTAAGGTATGGAGCTGACAAGAACCTAGAGGGACTCTTGGCATACTAGGCATACTAGGCTTAACATACTCTTAGTATACCATTGTAAGGAATACTTCACCTACTTCTTCCCTCTTCCTACACCTAGGTTAGGTTAGGTACATTGGGGTAGAACTAGATTAGAAACGCATCATATGAGTACTCGCATTTTTAGTCTGTGTTATTTATGTAAATGCATATATACTAAAAGATAATACTATCGCAGTATTATTTATTTCTACTGCTCACACTGTACATTATTTATCTCGCATACTGTCTTGTGATCGTAACAGCACATTTTACTTACACCAGAAACAAGACTGTTCAATAAATCTTTTATTGAAACGCCCGTCTATTCTTTCTGTATAACTTGGAGAAAACTAAGCATGCACGACTGAGCTGAGTGAAATAGTTATCTATTGTTTCCACGACTCTGGGACACGTTCTGATTCTAAAGGGAAACACAGTGGTCCTGTTTTGCGGCTGCCAGAAACTACTCCCTTCTTGTTGTCAAGGAGTTTCTAGTGGCCTCTGAGCTAGCTGGCACAAGTAATTAAGTTTAATATACTCGATAGGGACATACTGACCTTAGTCCTATGTCAAACCTATAGGATATATTATTCCAATGCGCAGAGCCTATTAGGGAAATAGGAGCTACACTACATGGCGCCCAACGGTTTGGTAAGGCGGTAATTCAACGTTAGATACTGAGTAACTCAGCCGTGCTTTTTCTCTCAGAGATCCCTACCCATATACTCCAAAAGACGTCTGGAGTGGGCAGGGTTAAGTATCCACCACGGCTACATAGGGCAGTACCCTATATATTAGCTGTTTGGTTTGCTCAACGTTGAAGGATACAGTGTTCCAAAATATTGTGCACCTAATCTTTATTTCCTTGAAACTTGTTCTACATTTTTCAAAAAACAAAAATGCCTGGCTCCGACACTGAGACCAGAAACGGTGGAGCTGCGGCTGATCTAGCCCAAGCAGCAGTTTTTAACATTACAGGTTTAAATGAAACCGAGGAGGGTGTCATAGACATCGCTCCAAACTTAAGAAGAGCCATCACTCTAAAACTTATAAAACATGGCCTACCACCAAGAGGCGGTAGAGCAGTTTTCGTGATAGAGACACACGAATCCTTTCAGACAGAGGTATTCTATTCATGGGTAATATTTCCTGAATCCAATCCAGTAACACACATGTTTCACTTCTACAAAGAAGATGAACCACCAGAGGAATACATTCCTTTCGAGGATATAGAAATTCCATTAACATACCAGGAGCATCAGCTCTGGTTTAAAGGCGCCCTAAAACATCACAAAAACATTACCAAGCTCGGTCCACTAGGTAGATCAGGAGCAACATGGCCGATTCTAGCCGGCTACATACCTCATCCTGACATTGAAGAAATGTCAGATGAGGAATTACTTACTCAACTCACAGAGTTAATACAAATCTACAGACAATTGGTCCAATATATCATGCGGACTTTTACAGTCCAGCAACCATTAACACTTCCAAATCCAACTCCCCAACAGGGGAATACACTAAAAATTACACCACAGACTCTATACGCAGTCATGGGTAAAATGCCCACAAAACGTGAGCAAATTCCATTCTGGATAGCTCAAAAAATTACTCCAATCGAAGCAGTATTTCCAAATACTAGCCCGTATGAGAAACACAGAATACTGACAATCAGTTTACCAATGGGGATCACACCACAACTGGAAGACTGCACCACTTGGGGCTCAGCCTTTGCTGCCATCTATACTAAAACACATGGCATTCCGTCAATTGCGGTAATACCTGATGTCCTGAAACAAATTCAAAACGAATACGGGGCAGAGCCTGCTCTAAATTTAGGTATGAAATTACTGAAAAATTTCGACCAGGTCTCAACAATAATATTATCTAATATTAAAGGGGAGGCAGCAGCAGTGGCGATCCGCCAAAAATTAAGGGAATTTGATGTTACAGAACATCAAACAGAGCTACCCAGAATTATAGAACAATCTTATGCAGAATTAGGCAGAGATAGTTTGGGTGGAAGACCAGTGAAACCTAAGCTATCTGAAAGTCCTGAGAAGGACTCAATTAAACAAACTCCTACATCTTCTAAAAAGAAGTGGGAGTCTACTAAACAAAAATCAAAGGAGAAAAGTTCTCAATCCCGAGGTAGGTCTCCTCAAAAGGAGACCTCTGAAAGGAGGTGTAACCTCAGGAATAGGGATAATTTGAGAAAACCTGACAGGTATCAAGATACTGATACACGTTCCTCTCGTCCCTTTCAGATCTCATCACAGACTTCGGAAAGAAGAGGACGATCGGAACATAGAGAAGAACGCGTGAAATTGAAAGACGACAAACACGGTCCAAAAGCTAAAGCAAAACCTCAATTCTCCAAAAAGAAAGTAGCAGGTCTGAAAATCAGACATGCCGAGAATACTGAGAGCACATCTCAAGAACGGAGAATGGGCTCAGACAATGCTGGACAGTGCAGCAGAAGTCACAATAGTTCGCCAGAACCTGAAGGAACTTCTGGAGATAGTGGACTTGAATGAGTACATCACAGTTGAGACTTTAGACACCAGGGTTAGTACTCCACAAAAGTTATATGAAATAACACTCCGGATGGAGGGAGACAAACCTAGACAGGTGAAAGCACTTTTTTGGGAAAGACTATCAAAGGGCTATGATATACTTCTAGCAGAAAAGGACTGGCCACCACAATTTGTCAGGGAGTGCCCACATGGCGAGGACATTATTATGCCTGCCTTCTCCAACCATATTCCAATTCACCTAAAATATGCCAGGAAATGGGCAGTGGCCCAGGCCCCAGCATTATATAAAAATCATGTAGGATGGGATGAGGACTCACCTCACCATAAAATACATCTGAAACATGAACCAACTGCACAACGGCAGTACCCAATAAAGCAAGATGCTAAAAAACAGGTCAGGGAGATCTTAGATCAACTTGAATATCAAGGAGTGATTGAAACATGCACCTCCTCAATGAACAATCCTTTGTTTCCTGTCTCCAAACCAGACAATACATATCGTCTAGTTTTGGATTACAGACACCTAAACACTTGTTCTAAAACTTTTGCAGTGCAAAATGCACATAGCACAGCATTAATGAATAACATTGTGCGTAAAAAATATAAAACAACATTAGACATCTCGAATGGTTTCTTTTGTCAAAACATAGCACCTGAAAGCAGGTACTTAACAGCATTCTCCACAATGGGGACCCAGCGTCACTTTTGTCGACTCCCAGGGTTCAAGAACAGCCCAGGTTTATTCTCAGCGAGGGTAACGGAGTTACTACAAATTTATGACAATGAGGCATTGTCCTATGTCGATGACATATCTGACGGACGATGACTTGGAAAAACACTTGAACAGGGTGAGCACCATTATACTGGGTTTCGCCTCTGAGGGCTACAAGTTCAACTTTAAAAAGTCCAGAATTGGCCATCTCAATGTCCTATTTCTAGGATATGAGCTTTCAAGTGAAGGCAAGAGCTTGGCAGCTAACTTTTTAGAAAAGTGTGCGCTGCTCCAACCTCCAAAAACGCTGAAAAACTTACAATCCATTTTGGGTTTCCTAAAATTTGGAAGAACATACATTCTAAATTACGCAGAAAGGGTTAAACCTCTCTACACATTAATCAAACCTGATTTTTCGATCAGAAACTGGACAAACGAACACACAGAAATCTTGCGTTCACTCCAGGCTAACATGTTAGCAAAAAATCACTTACAAACACGCGTAAGTCAACGCAATTTGGTGATCCAAATAATTTCGGGTCAATGCGGATTCACCTACTTAACCTTCAATGAGGGTGAGAAAATACCAATAGCATACAAATCTCATTTGTACACACAAGCGGAAATGCGCTTCAGTTCAACTGAAAAAATTCTAACAACAGTTCCTACCGCTGTAGCAAAAGAAAGAGCCTTAGCCCAAGGGAAACACATTATTGTCGTAACCCCGGTACCAGCTTTAGAAGCGGTCACAAAAGCAAGCATTTCACATGCTAAAGTATTACATCCAAGATGGATACAATGGGTTAATTCTCTTGCTGCAACAGATGTTGAATATGTTTTTGATCCAGATTTAAAAACACAAGCATTCCTGCAATATGAACAAGAATGTCCTCTGCCTACTGAAATTCTGCCTCTTGATCAGACAGAATTCATAATTTACACTGACGGATCCGCACAGCCCGCAACAGGGAGTAAGCAAGCTTACAGTGCAGCGTGTGCAATCGTTAAAGGTCGCATGCGAAATGGCATCTTCAGACCTATGGTCACAAAAACTCAATCTCTAGGAGATTGTACAGCTCAGCGAGCTGAACTACAAGCATTCAAACTGGCACTTGAAAGTACAGATCGAGAATTCCCCACACTAATAGTGTGCGATTCCATTTACTGTGTTCAGTCGTATAATGAATATATACAAAACTGGCTTGAAAATGGTTTCAAAGATACGAAAGGTGGCACAATAAAGCATAAAATGCTTTGGGAACAAGTAGTTCAGTTGAAAAACGAACTACCAAAGGCTCACGTGATCCACACACTGAGTCATCAACGTGATGGCGTTCACGTTGCAGGGAATTCATTGGCTGATGAAGGCGCAAAGGGGGCTGTTCAGACAGCTTCCGTAGCTGCGATCACTCGTTCAAAAGCAAAAATAGACGGTGAGATAATGTTGGCTGTCAATGCATCAAGCAAAGGTAGCAGTGCAGCGTTACCAAAAAAGTTTCCACTCAAGTACTCTTATGTAATTGATGCGAACAACGTTCCTTTTGCTCGAATCCCTGGAGTGGGGGATAGGGAAATTCCAAACAAGGAACGCAGATTAGGACTAATCCTAGCAGCACACGAAGGGATAGCTTCTGCCCATGCAGGTGTTTCAGCGACAGTATCTTTACTCAAGCAAAGATATTGGTGGCCTGGCATTCGGAAACAAACTAAAAACTATGTTTTAGAATGTGATATTTGCCAACAGATGAAAGTCTCAACAGTGAAACGTCCTGCGCAGACACCCCTGTTAATTTCAGACAAACCATTAGCTTGTGTTTACCTGGACCACTGTGGTCCCTTGCAAAGGACGGTAACTATAAATATATCATGGTTGCAGTGGATTCATGCTCTAGGTTCCTATGGTTATGGCCTCAGCGCTCAGCTGACAGCTCGAACTGTTATAAAAGATTTGCGAGTCTTTATCGGCACATACGCAATAGGCACGCTACATTCTGACCAGGGTCCTGTGTTTAGCTCTCGGGCTTACAAAGAAGCCATGGCCAGTCTGGGCATTGCAAATCAGGTACTCCTCTCCATTCCATCCTGAGGGAAATTCGGTTGTGGAAAGGAAAAACCGGGACATAAAGCAGTCTATAAAAGCTAGGGTATTAGGTTCGGGTGATGGGTGGGTCAAACACCTTAGTGGGGTCCAACGCTCATTGAATAATCTGCCAAGAAGTTCTCTAGGGGGGTCACTCCATATGAGGTCCTATTTGGCACAAGAATGTGGGTACCAGACCTTGAACACGTAGGCACAGTGGTGGAAAATAAACCGTTTGATATCAAAGATCGTTTGGCTGTTTTACAGGAACTCAATAAATTATGAACGAAACAAAGCAACGTATTCCTACAGCCAACCACCACTGGGGAAAAATCGGCGGTCCCAGCAAGGCTTGCCTGGATTCCAAAAGTTGGGGATCTAGTCAGAGAAAAGATTGCGGACAAGAAGGAATTTGGACCTTCTTACAGACAACCAGTACCTGTCCTAGCAGTTCAAGGAACAAGAACAGTACTTCTGCCGCCCCTTGCTGGAAGAAAGGAGAAAAGATTAGTGTCCATCGACCTGATCAAACCACAGTATGTGGCCAATACTAAATAGTAGGCCTCGTGGACTCCGACCTAGTAGCAGACGCACTCCTCTCGCTACTATCCAAGAGGTTCTGACTGAAAAACTGATAACAATCGAGAATTCAGCTGTAACAGATGGAGGACTAAGCAACAATGCTATGGAACTCATCCCTCTTGACAACCAAGTAACAGTTCGTCCAAATACACCTGTCTACACCAACGTGGCAAGTGATGAACTGGTTCCAGTGATTTCTACAAATCCTGATGCAATTCCAACAATTGACAGAACTGCTTCTGGCATTTCATTAACTTTGATACGTTCTCAGAAGATCCGAGTGAACCTGAAACGACGCCAGCATCATTGAAATTCAAGCAGCAAGTACAAGACTTTCTTCCCTTTCTGAAAAAGACTTATTTGGTTTCTCCATGGATTGAACTCTGGATTATATCTGGACTTTTTGTTTTCCTGCTCTGGCTAGCTTTGGTAACAACTGTGAGCGTGCTTATAAGTGGCAGATACATCCATGTGACTACTGAAAGGAAAGGCGTGAACGTACTTTTGAAACCTCATTAATCTTCCCATCGTGAAGCAAGAGACTTGTCATCAGTGAACATCACAGCTGTTCCTATACAGGATGGTATAGTGTGGGACAAAACAGATTTTGACATCTTCGGTCCGACGGAACAATTGAACATTCCACATTTGTTTAAAATTTCACTAAATGATCTAATTTCGTCCAGTACCTATTCTGATGATTGGGACTTTGAGACGGTTAACAACATAATGTTTGACCTAGAAAAATCTGCTGCATTTTCTAAAAATGAATATTTAGAGGGTTCATCAGACTATGAACAACTGTATTGTTATAACCACTATGGTCATCATTATTTGCATATCCAAGAAATGAGTTTATGTTTAACCAATGGGAACATTGTCCTACACCACCTAAAGGTAGTTCAAGAACATTTGCCAACAAATTTCCATATTTTTCAGGTTACAATACATCTGATCCAGAAATGTTTTACTATAAAAATGTAAACAAGACAAGGCTGAAAATTATGTTAACAAATACAAAACAGATTTACTCTGCATTATTTAATGCCCAACTGTCTAGACAGGGTTTCGACTTTTGGAAAGACACAATAGACACAAAAACTGTCTGGGGTACTAAAGAATGGCAAGTGCAGGGAATAGAAGCTTTATTTAGAGCCTGTATCATCCCTGAACAAATAATGTTTTTGAATGAAACTATCCAACAAACATCTTGTCTTGGATTAGCCAAGATCAAAGAGATGAACACACCTTCTGTACCAACACCTGCCGGAGATAACGATACACAGGCAGTGGTGACAGTTGACAATATACTACAACTCAACAGATCTAATACTGATTGGAAAAAATGGTTGATCTGGCCCACAGACATGAATAACTGTCAGGAAAGATTCCTGAATAAAACTCAGGGCTTTACTATTAATAGGCCAGACCCAAGATACGTCCAAAGACAACACCCGGGGGTAGTAACAACATACAGTGTAGGAAAATTATGCCTCGATTGGCTGCATAAATCTACACTACAGGATGTGAAACAACACTTAACCTTACTTAAAAAGGACGCAGACCTTAGGGAATTCTTGCGTGGACCAAGAAAACCGCGTCAAAAACGTTTCATATATGCCGGCATTTATGCTGCCTATAATGAAGCATGGAAAGTATCACAGATGGAGGCTGCAGAACGAATACGTGAACTTGATCGTATTAATTTAGAGAAAACACTCTCTGTGGTCGACAATGGGTTAACAACTTTGTCCTCCAGAATATATTCATTGGATGGCATTGTATCCTCTGCTATCGACATACTAGAACAAGATTTGGCGATGTTACAGCAAGGCCAGTCTCAATTACGTTCTATTGTGTTATTAAGCTGGACGCTGCAATCTTTGCGAGCGGGCTATGTGCCTTGGCGATTCATCAACACGTCAGCTCTGTTTGCAGAATACAATCTGACTGATAAACAGATCGAACTGGCACAAAGAGGAGCAAAGTATACAGTGCTGAGCATTGAAAAACTGGAAAAGTTACCATTCACAGTGGCAGAAAAACCAGCTACAGAATGGCTTATTCATGGCAAAATAACATTACCTGTGAGTACTTTTCAGTTTCAGTATTGCCTCAGACAAATGAAAGCAGGCAAATATGAAAGGTTGGGTAAGGAATACATTAAGACATCTTGGGATTTACCGTATACATATAGATGTTGGAGTGGGGATCGTGAAGTGTTTTTGAGCGGTACACACTGTAAACGTGCACTGAGCGGTTCACTTATATGTCAGGACATTTTTTTACACAGGGCTTGTAATGGTTCTGTGGCAAATTTGTCTTGCCATCAGCAGGGTACACCAGCTGCTGTGATTAATCCAACGTTTGGACAACTTTCTAATGGGAGTTACCTCATGTTGAATGATCAGAGTTGCTGTGGCATGCTGCCAGGCATCCCATATCTAGTAACGGTCAACTCCAGGGTCACTTGCTGTATGCAAGTATTGTTTGCCCCAATAGACACAGTCAGGAGTCGCCTCTATGGCCTTCGCTGAACGTCTCTTTTATAAGATTTGATACTTTGAGCAGAATGAAAGCCATGCTTTTACAGCAAACAGTGCCTTTGACCTCGGCCAAAGAAACCTATGATCTACAAGTAGCAAGGACTTCGGCTGAGATACAGACTTTAATACGTACAAACTGCCCTATACATTTCGTAGAAATGATAGGATGTATCTTCAATATGTGTGATACAACCGGAATTGTACATGTATTTAAGAGCATCTGCTCCGGTCTGTTAGCACCTTTCTAGGCAATACTCGGAATCATCCCGAACTTTGCACATTCGGTGTTTGGTGGCATACCATTAATTCTAGCACTTGTTGCCAGAATTCTATTTCTCTTCCTGCTATTGTGCTATGACCAGCCTATTCGCGGACATCACTCCGAGCGAAATGGAGAAAGCTCTCCTTGAACGAAAGTGCCGTGAGCGAATAGTACAGCTTTTGGGCATGACTCGTCTACGGGACCTTAATACAACGTGGTTCCTGTCATTCAGACCAATCTGGCAAGATTGCATCTTACCTGTTCTACGATGCCTGCTATGCGGTGAAGAATGCGTGTTGGACACCTGTCTAACATTTCCATCAGCTACGCCAACGGATGTCGATACTCTGCTGGTCCCGATAACGTCCCATGCTCTGTGTTGTCCCCAGAGGCTACCAATCCTGATGTCAGCATTCATTGAGATCTCACAGACGCTTCCGGCTGCTGCTGAGGTACGAGATAGATCTACAGGGACACAGGTAACAACAGACGCGAACATTGCTGAGGCAATCTATGCTGGAAGCGATGCTTCTCATCTCTGTGCAATTAATCTACTGCACGAGGTGTTCCAACTGACACCAACTACAGTGGATGATGTTTTGTCTATAGAAATAGATGATCTCATGTTTACACCAGACCCGTAAACTGACTCTGATTCGGCATACAGTGTTCCAGAGATGCAGTAACAATTTGGCCTTCATTTTCAAAACAACTTGGAAGTCTACCAAAATTGAACTTTTTTTCCCATTTTTCTAACGAAAATGGCACTTCAATCTGCTTAAAGTAGAACTAGGCTTATAATACAGACTTCAAGGTACTTCCACGGACACTTAGTCAGCTTGTGTGTCTAAAACAGTTCATTAATTTTCATGACATGAAATGACTTTGATTTTTGAACAACTTATCGATCATTTTCTGTCACATGTAAATATTACTGCTTATTTCATTCCAATTGCATTTATTTTCGAACTTTATGCCTGAAATGAAAAGCATTTGCTTCAAATGTACAGTACCTTTTGCATTTTTTACTATGTTTTTTAATGCTTTTAAGAAATATTTTTAAATATGCGGTACTCCATTTTATGTTTAGCATTTTAAATGTTTAGCATTTTAGTATTATCGTACACACGAAAGTGGAGTGGGTGTTGTATTCCTGTTAGGGTGTCCATAAACGGGCTTTCCAGTATCATGTCCTTATATAGGCACAATTCACCCTGCCCTTATATAGGCATAAAATCCCAGCCTGTATTTAGGCATTAAACCGTGCACTCCAAATACAGGCATGGTCTCTGACATCCGTCCACCCTAACGTCACAACGAGTTCATGAAGAACAGACCCTTAGGCTGCGGGAGTTTCCCTAGTCCAGGACTATTGATTTCTTCAAGGACTCATATATTATGCATGAACCATTATTCCTTAGGGGTTCATTCATGACGTCTTTCGCTGTCCGACTCACGTCAATACTAACATTCTTAGGTGCTCTCAGGTATAAATATACCTTCCCTAGCCCCTGTAAACCAGAGGAGACCTCGACTTCAGAGGAGCCCGTTTCCCGGCCTGACGCACTGAGAAGACGCTGTCATCCCTGCACGCAGAGAGTCCAGCTTCCAGTGATCTGACTTCCCTTGCGGGGTGTTGGAGTTCGAGTCTGGCAAGAGATTCCTACCTCTCTCATTCTTAAGGTATGGAGCTGACAAGAACCTAGAGGGACTCTTGGCATACTAGGCATACTAGGCTTAACATACTCTTAGTATACCATAGTAAGGAATACTTCACCTACTTCTTCCCTCTTCCTACACCTAGGTTAGGTTAGGTACATTGGGGTAGAACTAGATTAGAAACGCATCGTATGAGTACTCGCATTTTTAGTCTGTGTTATTTAAGTAAATGCATATATACTAAAAGATAATGCTATCGCAGTATTATTTATTTCTACTGCTCACACTGTACATTATTTATCTCGCATACTGTCTTGTGATCGTAACAGCACATTTTACTTACACCAGAAACAAGACTGTTCAATAAATCTTTTATTGAAACGCCCGTCTATTCTTTCTGTATAATTTGGAGAAAACTAAGCATGCACGACTGAGCTGAGTGAAATAGTTATCTATTGTTTCCATGACTCTGGGACACGTTCTGATTCTAAAGGGAAACACAGTGGTCATGTCTTGCGGCTGCCAGAAACTACTCCCTTCTTGTTGTTAAGGAGTTTCTAGTGGCCTCTGAGCTAGCTGGCACAAGTAATTAAGTTTAATATACTCGATAGGGACATACTGACCTTAGTCCTATGTCAAACCTATAGGATATATTATTCCAATGCGCAGAGCCTATTAGGGAAATAGGAGCTACACTACAATCCTTCTATTCTACTTTAAATCCCATCTAATTGATAGGATTTAATGTTGAACTGTGAAAAGCTGATTGAGTGTCCCTTAATATGTACCTAAAAAAATCCACATATTCCTTCACATAAAATCACACTGTGTGCACCCTGAATATAAAAACCAGAATATCGATGACAGAATATCGAATCAAAAATATCGACAGGTAAGTAAGCATAGTTTTTCTATTCCTTACGCCACATATTTGTACCTACGCAATATATATCTTCCAGGGACGTAGATGTGAAGTTAGGAATAGTAAATCTATACTTCCCTATATGCACTTACCTTTAGATATTCTGTCCTTCATATTCTTGTACCTCGATGTTCTGAGGGGGTCGATATTTAGTAGTACAGCCAGTATTTGGGAAATAATGCACCTTTAGAGCTCAGCTTTAATGTTTGAACTTAGCTGAGGGCCATGCCCCCCCAAAAAATATACTTCTGGCTACGGGCCTGGCTTTATATACTAAAATGTTGCCCTCACATTTGACAGTTGTGGTTCAGTGGAGGCCACTTTGAGGGATGAAGGCACCTTTGAATAAGAGGGAGTCAGACATTTGGCATTGCCTTATTAAGAATGTTTACATTTTTGTGTACATATAAACTAAATGTAAGGCCTCCTTCTAGGGATAAATTAATTTATATCTTTTCAAGATAAGTTTGCTTTTTTTTAGTCTACAAAAAATAATTAACTTTTTACAAGTGTTCTTCCTTTATTTATAATACCACTTTCTTGTATATTTCAATAACACCCCAAATGACCATTAATCCACGAATACCAGTTTTATTTCATTTGCATGTTGTAACACACACCAACTAAATCATTTCGGTGAGATGTCCTGACTGTTTCCTCACTTCCTGTGTCAACAGTTCTAAATGCAAACCGGCGCTCTGATGAGCGGGGACAGACAGCGGGATGTGCTGCAGAAGATCGAAAGGATGATGAGGGGCTGCCCCCTTGTGGCAATGAGTGGATCTGGTACCGGAACAAGTGTTTCAATTTCTCTGAAGTAGAAGGAACCTGGACGGAGGCCAAAGACTCGTGCGCTGCACTGTACTCCTCACTGGCGATGATTGATACACGGGAGGAACTGGTAAGAGCTGTGACAATCCGTCGTTCACCGTCCGTGTGCCTCATCCACGCGAGGAGTGAACTGACTAAACTCCCGTTTTTAAATCCATCACTAAAGTCATTCCTGCTGCCCTCCGTTCAAGATACCCCGCTCCTGTCCTGCCAGTGTGCTTTCAGAGGGCGCCCAGTCGTGTTCCATGATAAAAGATAATCTTTCATTTCACACTCGTGAAAAATAGATATAAAACAGAATATGAAACACCATCACCTGCTAAAAGCCTTGTTTTGGAAGTACGTGGGCGGAAGAGGGAAGCCTATAAAATGTATGATGTACTCTCCTTAAAGATGCATATTTGAGGCTCTGAGAGCAAAAGAAGGTGGAAGCCTGTGAAGAAAGGAATAAGGGCCTAGGGGTGTCCAATGTAGGCCATGGAGGGGCAGGTGTATGCCAGTATTTAGGATAAATCGATAGAAATAGATTGACTATATTTACACCCGACATATCTCAATGGCACTTATGTGCATGGTTTGAGGTATTACTGAAAGTGAGGGCTGGATCCGCCCCTCTTGGACCTGTGTTGGACGCTCTTACAGGGACCAGGGGTACTCTTCTGTTCCCGCTCAGCACTAGCACAGGGGCGCTGCAGAGTCTGGGGGCCGTCCACAGTTCTCTTGTCCATGATATAGAAAGTGAACCGATTCCCTGCCAGAACAGCAGGAGGCGCTCTCCCCAAAAGGTTGTGTTGATGACGTAGAGCACTTTTTAAGGTCGTCTTATGATCACTGTGGGGCGTGGACATGGGTGGGAGCGGGGCGCTGCAGAGTCTGGGGGGCGCTGCAGAGTCTGGGGGGCTCTGCAGAGTGTGTGGGGAGTTCACAGTTCTCTGCTCCGTGATACAGAAAATGAAGCCATTCACTGCCAGAAAAGCAGGGGGCGTTCTCACTAATGGCTGTGTTGATGTTGTCGAGCATTTTGAAGGCCTTCTCATGATCACCGTGAGGGGAGGAGGGTGGCGTTCCTGTGTTTTAGAACAAAATCTTAGTGTCGATGACGGCCGCACTGGGAACGCAGACCAGCCCTGGCAATTATGTCGGGCCGGCCGGCGGGGGGTGGGGGCTGGTGGCTGGTGGGAATCACTGCTGCTGCTTTTGTTACAGGGGGCAGATATTGCAGCAGTCCTGCAAAACCGGCCCCCAGTAACAAAAACAACCTCCACCAGTCCAAAATCGGCCCCCACACTTCCGACCCACAAGGAAAACGCCAGGTGCCCGCTAGGGCCAGTCCAGCCCTGGCGATCAATCGGTGTCTATATATGTCACAAATCTTTCTGGCTCTTCTACAAAAGGAACCATCATAAGGTGCTCTGTGATGGCTTTATGTGGCCTTTGTTGCTCTGGTGACCTTATAGAGGTTACAAAAGCAGTACATCTTTAGGGTCTTCTAGAGTCATCAATAACATCCCTGGGAAATTCACTACATTCAAAGTATCCGTGGAAGGAAGCTCCGTTGCTGGAGAATTCGTTTTCCATATAAACATCTGTTATTATTTTCAACATTTCCTATGAAATGACTCTTGGATTCATAGAACATGCTTGCACAACACAATACACAATATGGAAACCGCCCTCCTCGCCCCAACATACGACATCGGCACCCTACTGGACAAAGGAGAAACAGCAGCCCTCATCCTCCTCGACCTCTCAGCGGCGTTCTACACAGTCTTTCACCGCACCCTAATACGCAGACTCCACGACACAGGGATCCAAGACAAGGCCCTCGACTGGATCCACTCCTTCCTCTCCGGCAGCTGCAGCGGGTCAGACTCCCCCCTTTCCTCTCGGACCCCACACCAACCACCTGCGGAGTCCCCCAGGGATCCTCCCTCAGCCCTACGCTCTTTAACGTCTACATGGCTCCGCTCAACCCCATCGTCAGAACCTACGGACCCAACATTGTGTCATAAGCAGACGACACCCAACTCATCCTCTCCCTATCCAACGAACCCAACACCGCCAGACACAACTTTCGAGAAGGGATGGAAGCCGTCGCCAAATGGATGAAAAACAGCTGCCTACAACTAAACACCAACAAAACGGAAGTACTCATCATCGGCCCAAACCCCGACGCTTGGAACGACACCTGGTAGCCCCCCGCCCTCGGATACCCGCCCACCACCACGGACCACGCACGCAACCTGGGAATCATCCTGGACTCAGAGCTCAAAATGGACCACCAGATCAACTCCGTCTCGTCCTCCTGCTTCCACACCCTTCGCCTCCTACGTAAGACCTTCAAATGGATCCCCCTCGAACACAGAAAGACCGTCACTCACGCCCTGGTCACCAGCAGACTCGACTACGGCAACGCACTCTATGCCGGAATAACCAAAACCTCACCCGCAAGCTACAGAACATCCAAAACACCGCCGCAAGACTGGTCCTCAACCTGCCAAGACACTGCCACATTTCCCAGCACCTGCGCACACTCCACTGGCTCCCCATCGAAGCTAGAGTCACCTTCAAGATGCTCACCCACGCTCACAAGGCCCTCCACGACACCGGACCAGCATACCTGAACAGCCGACTCAAATTCCAAGCACCCCAAAGGATCCTACGATCAGCCCAGCTCTCCTACGCCGCAGTCCCCCCGCACCAGAAAGACCAGATCAGGAGGCCGCTCCTTCTCCTTCCTCGCGGCCAGAGCCTGGAACGACCTTCCGCTCCACCTCAGACAGACAACATCGCTCTCCATATTCGCAAGAAACCTCAAAACATGGCTCTTCGACAGACCCCCTCCTTGATGTACTGGAACCTGCGAACTCCCCCCTCCCCCCAGCGCTTTGAGACCCTTACGGGTGAGTAGTCGCGCTTAACAAACACCTTGATTGATTGATTGACACCTTGATACACTGTGTCAACATACTAATCATTTTAAAGGTCAGAATGGGCAGCAGTATATTGAGTTGCATCGTGAGGACTGGTGCAAACTTTAGTAAATGAGAGCGTAAGTGTCAAGTTTACAGCAGTGTACCGAACAGAATACAGCTAAAAGGACCTGATTTAAAGTTTGGCTGATGAGTCATTCCATCACAAAAGTGACAACTATTCGGTGCGCCTTATTACAAGTACATCATATCCTAATGTTGAGCTTATTAAATACACCGAGGCAGATATTGTGCTTTAACAAACAAGCAAGTTAAAGGACAGAAATTGTTTTTATAAAAACCACAGGAATGAAAAAATCAGTGGTAAAGAAGACATGTTAACCAAATAAAGTATCTGATTGTAAGAAATTGGGTTATTATTTAATAAGCTGAGAGCCACAGTCAAGTAATATACACAATCCGTGTCAGGGTGAACCACAAAAGTCACCAAATAAACCTGTGCTTATTCCTCTGGTAGCTTGGTACAGAGTAGATAGACTTAACTTAGAGGCAATTTGTTTTTATCCAGAAAAGAAACAGTAATAAAGTGAAACTACAACACAAGAAAAATCCCTAACCAATTTAGAAAAATAGAGTAAAATTTAATAAATAAAATGACAACAAAATGAGAAAAATTCAATAAGCAGATTTTTTAGATTCTCAGGCGAAAATAGCACAAAGCACCACTCCTGGTTATCTTTGCCCCCTGGACCGGGTCAAAGTCACAAGTGCAGGCCGAAGGGAGGGAGCATTGGTTCGATACAGGTACCAGATTTGGCCTGGTGGAGATTTTACCTTCTCAAAGTCCAAGTCCATGCGAGGAACCTAGAATGAGCTTTGCATTGGCAGAGGCCGCAAGTAGGCCGCTGTTGGCGTGAGAAGCAGTCAGCGCTTTGCTTTGGTGGTTGACGCGGAGCACAGTGCTGACACGGGGAGCCTGCTTGCAGTCATGAAAAGCCCCAAATGTCAGGATTTTCCCTTTTCTTGCAGTTTTGAAGCAGGAGGGTTACATTCTGATGCCAGCCAAAGGTCCAGGACTTGGGGCACCTCTTAGGGATCAGGACTCTAGGCAGACGACACGCCACATCTCAGGCAGGTCCAGTTGGTGCTGATCAGCTGGGCAGTTGGAGGGAAGGCCTCTGGAAGTATGTTGTGTCCCTTTAGCTCAAACAGGAGGTTAGCCAACTGACACTTGGAAATACTTCTGGGGATCGTGGGTTTAAGGCAAGCTGTCCTAGTCTTCTTTCTTCAGACGGCAGTGCAGTCTTTCTTCTGAATCTTCTATAGGTCCAGCAGTGTTCTGATGAGAGGTTCTTAAGGTGTTGCATTTATAATTATGTGGTAGATTTGGAACACTATAATGTGAATGGGATAAGACACAAAAAGAATATTTTTTTTGGGGTGACCTATGGTTGGAAACTTAACACACAGTTGTCTTTGGTGATGGTCTGTCTAGTCACATAGTGTCAACTTATCGTGATTGGTGCCCTGGCACAATCTGGTGGTATTTATTATTCTATGGATTTTTTTTAGAGAGGAAGTAATCTGTTGGATGATATACTTACCTAATTATATAATAAAAGAAAAACTTGTATTTTTCTTGTTTAGAACAAACTCCATATATATTTTGATGTGAAACAGGACATTAAACGAGAGAGCCTGAAGAAGGTGGTTAGTAGTCATCTAGGCCACCGAAATGTGCGTTGACTGTATATTGAACCCCCTGGCTAAGATATATCAATGGAAGACTGAAGAGGGGTCTCCTTTCTGTGCTACTAAGAAGACATTTTGGGAGGGCGGGATGAGTGTCTTGAAAATGTGTCATTGTGTATGCATGGTATGAACGTGAGAAGTGAATGGGGCGTGTTTTATGTTGTTTCATTAACATTTTATTTTGTGTCTAATGAAAGTGCTATAATGTAAAATTGTGTTGTTAATGCATTTTTGGAAAAAGTAAAAATGCCGGATGCATAGCTCAATGATGGTTCTCAAAATGATTAATAATTACGTTTCATGAATAATCAAAGTTATTGTTATAAAAATATTTTTTAGTAATTGGTGGATAAGTAATGATTGAAGATGTATTCTTTGGGAAAATTAAAGAGGCTAGTGGGTATCTTTTTTGTGAAGCTTTATGTGTTAACCTCATACCCAATGGCAGCCATTGTGTGGGGGAAAATTCCTGGCCTGCTCCCAAACTGGTTCTATTCAGTTCTTCCCCTTCCCTGAGTTTTGCTCCAAACTGTCAAGGGTGAAAAATGCAAGGACAGGCCTGATGTCAGGTTCCCATGTGTTTGCTGCAGGCAGGGCCCTTTGAAATGTAAACAGTGGAGGGCACAACTCCTCCCCAGCCATTCAGTTAGAAAGACCCACTTGCTTCACACCAAAGGAGAGCCATCCACAGCCATGTGAATCTGGACACTGGCAGAAAGGCACATTTGGTTTAGGCAGAAAAATGCCAACTTTCTAAAAGTTGCACTTTCAGAATAGTAGTTTACAACAGTGGAGAGTGATATAGATCACCCCACACAGTGGAACCCTCTCACCTTTACCTGGTAAGAGCGGAGCCCGCTATCTCTCCTTTAGGTCCTGATGAATGCCATGGACAATAGAATCCCCAAAACACCGATCATTTATTTTAATTACCATATAGATGCCAGTTATATTAAAGTTGATTTGACATCTATAATGGCCTTTTAATCTCACTGTTTTCTTTAAGGGCCCCCACTTAGTTTAGAAGTGCATCCCTGTCGTCAGGTGTATGCCCGCCCTCTATCAAGCCAAGGTTTTAGAGGGCGAGGACTGGTCAATGATGAAGCATGACACCAGGTGGTGTGTGAGACCAGTCTTTCACTTTTTGTGAGATGCCTGCACTCACAAACTAACACTGTAGCACCTTGGCCCCTTGACTGGGAGCGGCCCCATTTGTGCTGAACATTTTATGTTGGAGGCTGCCTGCTCCTAATACCCCGTGCCTCTGGTTCCCTTCTCCAGGTCTTCCCCGGGGCTTTTGTGGTTAAACATTTGCTTATTCCCAATCAGCATAATTTATTTGTAAGTCCCTAGTAAAGTGGTAATACAGTTACCTCGGCCTGAAAATTAAATGCTACTAGTGGGCCGACAGCACTAATTGTACTACCCATGTAAGTCACCCTTAAAACATGACTGAGGCCCGCCATTTCAGCCTGCTTGTGCAGTTTTTAAGCTGCCATTTGACCTGGCCGAATACACATTTTGCCAGACCCAAGCCTTCCTTTTTCATATATATACATCACTCCTAGGGTAGGCCCTGGATACTCCAGAGGGCAATGTGCAGTGTATTTAATTAGTTGGACATGTACCTTCAGAGTTTTGCATGTCCTGGTAATGAAAAACTCTTAAATTCTTTTTTCACTACTGCAAGGCCTAATTCTCTTATAGGATAACAGTGGAGTTAGCTTATTACATGTAATAAGCTGTAATTTCCAAATGGGAAGAGGTAAACCCTTTAATGTTTGGTGTCTTTGGAATTGTTTCGAAAAACCCTAACTTCTGATGAAGTCGGATTTTAAGTTACAATTTTGAAAATGTCACGTTTAGAACGTTTTCTTATGCAACAGGCTAACCCAATCTTCCTCCAAAGAACTTGGTAATACAGTGTACAAAAAAAGTGTTCCTGGAGGAATTATTTATACTCTAACCAACAGTATATTGGTCAATAAAATGATCCAGCTGTGAACACTACATATTACATAAAAAGGCGTATTGTTTTTCACATGGTTATTTTTATAATAAGCTGTTCAAAATATAGTACATGGAATTCAAACGATGCAGTACAAAACAAGCAAATAAAGGAATCAGTAAGGCAACACTGATGCCCCCAACAAGATCCCAACAACATTAGTTGAATACATCCAATTCAAGGTTTTTGTGGAAGCGTAATATCCTCTTAACCATATAGGTTTACATATCCACAGTCCCATGTAGTTTATCCTTTTATTTAAAAAATGGAGTGAACTGATGCACCATATGGTGTAACGAATGATGTTAAAGAGGACAAACCGTCGTCGTTTCAAGTCTAGCAGAACAACATCATCCGCATAAAGCAAAGTCTCTAAAGGATAAAAGCCTAATTTTAGGGCATCACAGGAAGTCTTGCTCAGCCCATCGGGCAGGTCCACGATATATATGGAAAAAAGCAAAGGCGCCAACAGGCATCCCTGCTTCAACCCATTACTGATCGGAATTTTCATCGTCATACCACGCCTACCTCTTAACGGAACATGACACCAGGTAGCTCTATGGACAACAATAATGAGCTTTAGGAGACCCACTGGTATTCCTAAGGCATTCATCTTTTTCCAAACGGTCAACCTGTCTACGTGGTCAAAAGCAGTTGAAAAATCTATAAGAGCTGTGTAGACAGGAATTCCTTTTTGCTTCACATATTTTTCCAGTGCGAGATGGATTGCCGTTTTATTGTCCCATATCAAGTGACAAGCTCTAAACCCTGCTTGCTTCAAAGGAGTGATAATATTTTCCTTCACCTATTCAAGATGATTAGCTAAAACACATTTGGAAAAAAATCTTTCCTGTGGCGTTCAACAGGATGATCTATATATGACAATAACCATTGTTAAGTGTGGGAAAGGACCATGACTCAAACTTTAGTGAGTCACAATGCCCATCTTGTCCCTTATCAATACTAATAAATAGGGTTGGACATAACTTGCATAATCCTCTCTGGAGTATTTACCCCAAATGTACTCGTCATTATGCATAATTACATGAGAAGCATAATCCAGCATTTAGCACTATTTTCTTAGTGCAAAATGCACCCTCACTGCCAAAATGGGCCTGAGGATGCATTTTGAAGTAACAAAATGGCACTAAATGCCACAGGACACAAAAAGCAGTAGTCAGCAGGTGCTCTCTCTCTCTTGGGGCCACATATACAAACCATTTTTCCAGTTGCAAACGGGCCGATTCGCTGAATGGCCCGTTTGCTAATGCAAAATGGCTTTTTGGCATGTACAAAGCTCAAATAGTGATTCAGTAACGTGTTACCGAATCGCAATTTGGTTTTCACGAAATGGTATTAGGAAGAGGCAGGTTAAGGGCATCCCTTCTTATTACCGACTTGCTGTGCCATATAAAAATGTTTTGCAACAGAAATGCGATTGCAAAACATTCACTTTTTTAACACCAAAATCAATTTGGTGGTAATCTATTCGCAAACGGGAAGGGGTCCCCAGAGGAGAAATTGCGACCTCCCTTATGAATACTTATACGGTAGGTCTATTACAACCCACTGGGAATCGCAAATGAAACTCATTAGAGTTTCTTACCTTTGAATTTGCGATTTCCTAATTATGATTTGCATGGACTCGCAATTAGGGACTCACAATTTCTAACGTACGTACATGTGGACCTTAGTTTGTTGTTCCTGTGGTAGGATTTGTGCCCCAATTTACTCTTAGTTACTCCAGCTGGCGTATTCGCGTAATTTTGGTAATTTTCCATCACAAGAGTAATTACTGAAATTACTCTGATGAATTTGGCGTCATTAAAATTCCTCCCATGCCTGATAATAAATAGCATATTATACTCTGCACATCTGCATATATGGTTTTTGTTATGGCATTTTTTCGTGGATATTTGTTTCAACAAAAGGTACTTAAGCAAAACCAGAATGCATGGGTTAAATATGTGCAGCAAGGTAAAATAACACTCAAGAGATAAAATGGCTATAAGGAGAGTTTCCCTCTGTAAAGTAATTATGATATGCAGTTTTTAAGAGCAGCAAAAAGTAGTTTTCTCATGTCACTTTTTGCTGTACTCAGCTAATAGACACAAATTTGACCTTTGAATTGTAGTAATAAATGTGCATTTATTAGTGAAGTTGCTGCAAATAACATGATTTATCAGACCAGGTGTATTTTCAGTGATAATATATATATATATATATATATATATATGTGTGTGTGTGTGTGTGTGTGTATATATATATATATATATATATATATATATATGTATTCATTCACAGAAAATATGTATCAGCGAAATAATGATACATATAACTCGCACTCCAAGATCGCATTCTTCAAATCTGATGTTTATTTTTAACGGCAACGCGTTTTGTCCTCGCCGATTTTTCAAAAGCCAAATTGCTCATGTGAACAATCATCATTAAAGGAAAGGTAAAGTGACAAAAATAGAAAACAGACAGCCTGTTTGGCTGCTGGCATGGATACTGAAAGCACTTTATCCCACTCCCGTGTATGTCTATTGCAACCTCATTAAGTCACGCGCTTGGGATGAAACATAATAAACATAGAAATGACAGCACAAGTGTGCATATACATCTTATCAACACATGTACAAAAATAAATATATGAAACATCAATAAATTGAATTAATACATTCAAATATCTATGGCGACAATAAAGATTATACAATGTTTCCATTGTGTTCACATTTCATCATTGCAAAAGTGCAATTTTAGCCACGCTCTTCTCATACAACCTAAATACAAAATTGTGCGAAGTGTGCATCCACCATTCTTACTGAACATGTGTAAAAACAAATAAATTGAATTAGAACTTTCAAATAACACAGTGCAAGGGTGCCTACACAGGAATGTGTTGTATCTTGGTAGATAGATATGGCGCATTCCTACCCTCTCCATTTGATGCAGGTCAGCACATTGCCTTGCTGCATTGCGCTGCATCAAATATTGATAAAGCTGTCCCAGGTCGAAAATATTTGTAAATTCACCCCTAAATCACTTCCTCATTTATCCATCCCTGTACTCACTCATCCACCTTAACGTTGACTCATCATCACATTTTCCCATTCACTCGTCTATGCAACTATGCGCATAGTCTTGCCAGTCAATAAAGAATAATAAAGAGTAACTTTAACTTTTAAAATAGCTAGACCAATTGGCCTGGCCAATTCTTTTTTGTTTTCCATAACATAGTACATCTTTGGGTGACTCTAATTGGCCAAATGCACATATAAACAACTAAGGGGCACATGCATCAACCAAAATCCCGGTCGCAAGCGGTATTTTGGCATTTGGGATGCATCAACCCAAATGCAAATTCGCAAAATTTGCGATTACCTAGATTGCGAATGCATTTAGGGAATCACAAATTGTGATGCAACAAGCCTTTCCTAAATGTGACTTCACATTTAGGAAACGCTAATTACCATCAACTGCAAGTTGATGGTAATTTGCAGAAACTTTGAAAAATGCAAAAAAGTGCTTTTTTCAAAGTGCCATGTGGCGCACACACATGCCCATGGGGCATGTGTGTGCGCCACATGTGCACACATGCCAATTTCAGGGGTGCATCAGGTTGGCCTTTTGGCCCCCTTGTACCCTTGAAATTGCATGCGCAATTTGCGAGTACCTATTTGGTACTCGCAAAATAAGCATGCAATTCCCATTCATTCCTATGGGCCTCTAGGGCCATAGGAATGAATGGGAAGCTATTCCTTAATTGTGATTCGCAATTTGCTATTCGCAATTAAGGAATATGTAGGAATCGCTAATATTTTAGCGAAACCTACATGCATAGGCAATTGCGATTCCATAATTGCGATTCCTTAATAATCGCAATTAAGGAATCGCAATTGCCTGCCTTGATGCATGTGCCTCTGAATGTGCAATTTCATGTTCTAAGCTTCTTTTCTCTTCATGAGTCACTAGTACTGCTCACTAGTACTAACAGTACTAACAGTAACAACTATTATCATCTCTATTCTGATTCATTTTGGAATGCATTTTTGCCTATCTGGACACTAATTTCGCTGAATAATTCCATAGTACTTCTGTACTCAAGGCTAATCAGTACATTTCCCGATATCCCTTTTTCTGTCTTGCTTGTAGGATTTCATGATGCGTCACAAAGGGAAACATGATCACTGGATTGGCCTCCAGAGGGTTTCTGAAAAGCAGTGGAGATGGATTAATGACACTGAATTCAATAACTGGCAAGTCCATATTATTTTGCTTTATCACCTTTTAAATGTTACACACAAATGTTATACACAAACAGCAAATCGAGCATCTAATGACAACACCATATGGTGCTGTAGAAACACCTCTCCTTGTAGAGCTATAAAGAGACTCAAATTAATGGAGAACAGTTCTGCACCTCTGGAGTGGAGAGTTCCAATATAAAATAATAGCAAATTTTAAGTATTTTCTAAAATATAAAATATTATTTTTTAATAAAAAAATATTTCCCTAACTCCTATTTATCTAAGACTACCACAATAACATGGGACGGCACACAATTTAATTGTTTTGGTTTTTATATGATTTTTAAAATAAAATGTTAATTTTCCCTCGCCTATCTCTTATGTTATCATTTGTGTTGAATGTGTCACAATCCTGGGTTCAAATTAAGTATTATTTTATTGTGGTTTCAAATGTTTTAAAAAGTTGTCTCAAAGGCACAACCTATTGGCTTTGCCAATGCTTGGTATGACTTGGCACAACACCCCTGTGATTCTGAGAAAATCAATTAATCTCCCAATGCATGAGCAAATTACATAAAGAAAGCAATTGCACCCATATCCATGTCTTAGCAAAAATACAATTGGAAGCATACATCATCTGTTGTCCGATAAACATCCATTTCAAATTAGGAAAGGGCTTCTTTGAAGTGTGTGTGGCACAGCAAAACATAGCTGCAAATGGCAAGAGGTTGAACAAGGTTCAACAGGAGTGCTTCAATCACAGAACGATGAGCGGAAGGACAGCAATCAAGCTGAAGCAATCAATAGTTGGCCCATGCTCCAGCTGAAAGAAGGAGGAAGTGAAGCCAGCATGTGCTGGCATATTAGAAAGCAGCAAACAAGAGTGACAATAAATCCAGTATTGTTAAGCAATGGATGGGCTGCAACCATCTTGTTGCGGTCAATATCTCCAGCTAGAAAGGAAAGACCTAAAAATAAGGTATGTTCACCTCCCTCAGTACTTAATGTGACCTAGCTAAAACAAACTAGTAGGTCATCTATGACTGCGGGGTGAAGACCTATATAGCACTACAGCACAACAAATGTAAGAAATAAATCTGAAATAAACTTCTCCAAAAAAGATAAAGGTGTGCAACCAGCCACAAGTAAGGCTCCCAGAAGGGACCTGGAAGCAGAAATCCCAGAAAACATCTGTCATGTGCGGTTGTGTTTGCTAGACTTTAACCTCTCCCTGCAACACACATGTGCTTGTGAAATCACCCTTGCAATCAATGAAAACTTTATTATTTGCCTATTTGTATTTTAAAAGTACACACCACTAGGACAAACATAGCAGTATTTTTGGCTGTATATAAAGGTGTGAAAACAATATCCTACATATCCATTTTTTGTTTTTAACATAAATGTTGGCACATATTGATTGAGATAGATTCTACCTGCTAAGTGGCACTGTGGGGAAAATAACTTCACTGTATTTTTAGTTAAAAGAAAACCTAGGTAGCTTCCCAAATTCATGAAGGGTAAAATCAGAACTTTCAACAAATCTTTGTGCACAATCAAATTGCTATATTAAAACCACTTAAACCAAATAAATACATTTTATTTTCCTGTAATCTATACAGTACACACAGCGCTATATAAAACTAACCTAACAAATTATAAATAATGCAGGAAATGACTCAGACCTGTTGGGGAGAATGTATGTCTGTCAATGATTGCATGAAAATGAGGACTTTTATTTTCAATGTGGCTGAATGCATTTTTTTCTGCTCACAGCATCCTGTTATAAACACTACCAACAAACAGAGCAATGTCTGTCTGTGATTTGACTTTCTTTTGAGTCCTCACAAAGGGACTATCAGTGACCTTGGTTTGATCTATCATGGCCACTAGGCCAGCCACACAAGTGGGGCTTAATTTTTATCAGGGCAAGTGGGGAAATGCTGGATGGTAGGAATATTGTGGATTCTTTCTGATTCTGGAAGTTTAAGTCGCAGAAATGCAAGGAAAATGTGTGATTTTAGGCAAATGTTGAGGTTTGCAGGGCATTGTGGGTAAGAAAACGTCATGGGATCCACACAAGGTATGCCACCCTGGACTCCTCTGTATGTCCAGTTTTCAGAAATGTCTAGGTTTACAAGGTTCACCTGGTTGGCCATCGAGCCCTGGCCAAAACACTGCACATACCCCATTGCCAAATCTGATCTTTTATGTGGCAGGAAACGTTGATGTCTCCACGTTGTATTTTGGGCCCTTTATTGTTGCGGGCATTAGGCCTCCCCACACAAGTTAGATACCATTCTTATCTGGAAACATGGGGGAATGCTAGGTGGTAGGAAAATCATGGATTGCCACAGATTGCAGAAGTTTTCCTGAAAGATAATGAGGAAAATGTGTGTTTTCAGTCAAAGTTTGAGGTTTGCAAAGGCTTCTTGGTAGGAAAACCTGGTGGGAGCCAGAGAAGTCACCCCACCCTGGATTCCCCTTGGCGTCTACCTTTCAAAAATGTGCAGGTTTGCTAGGTTTCCCTAGGGGCCAGCTAAGCTAGGGCCCAAAAGCCGCAGCTAGCCACATTGCAAAAAAAGGCCCCGTTTTCAGTGGAAAAATGGGCGGTGTCCATGTTGCGTTTTGGGGCCTTTCCTACCGTAGGCACTAGGCCTACCCACACAAGTGAGGTATCATTTTTATCGGGAGACTTGGGGGAATCGTAGGTGATAGGAAATTTGTGGCTCCCCACAGATTCCAGAACTTTCCATCAACGAAATGTGAGGAAAATTTGTTTTTTAGCCCAAGTTTGTGGTTTGCAAATTCTTCTGTGTAAGAAAACCTGGTGAGAGCCACACAAGTTACCCCGTCCTGGATTCCCCTAGGTGTCTAGTTTTCAAAAGTGTGCAGATTTGCTAGGTTTTCCTAGGGGCTCGCTGAGCTAGGACCCAAAATCCACAGCTAGACACATTGAAAAAAAGAGTTTGTTTTGAGTGGGAAAATGTAATGGGTCCATGTTGCGTTTTGGGGCCTTTCCTCTTGCGGGCAATAGCCCTACCCATACAAGTGAGGTAGCATTTGTATCAGGAGATGTGCAGGAATGCTGGGTGGTAGGAAATTTGTGGCTCCTTGCAGATTCCAAAGATTTTCTTCAAAGAAATTTGAAGAAAATATGAATTTTTAGTCAAAGTTTGAGATTTGCAAGGTGTCTGGATAAAATGCCTGGTAAGAGCCACACAGGTCACCCCAACATGGATTTCTCTGGGTGTCTTCTTTTAAAAAATGAGCAGGTTTGCTATGTTTCATTAGGTGCCACCTGAGCTAAGGCCCAAAATCCACAGCTACCCACATTGTAAAAGGGGTCAGTTTTTAATAGAAAAAAACGTGATGTGACCATGTTGTGTTTTGGGCCCTTTCCTGTCACGGACATCGGGCCTACCCACACAAGTGAGGTACCATTTTGTATCAGCAGATATGTGGGAATACTGAGTAGTAGAACATTTGATATTATGTATTGTATTTCTCAGCATTTGTGCCTTCAAAATGTATGCCATTGTATAAGGAAGAAGAAATTGTGATACATTCCCTCTGAATCACATGCTAGTATGGGTACCCACAAATTCAGAGATGTACAAATGACCACTGCTCCTAAATTCAGGATCTGGTGTCCATTTCAGAAATATATAGGTTTCCTTGTTGTCCATTCTTCACTCTGCATATTTTACCATATGAATTGCAAGGTGCAGTTAATTTATTGGCTTTGAGTACCTCAGGTTCTTAGAAAACGTACAAATCCTATATTTCTCAGCAACAAGAAAAGTGTAGCAGATGTAATGGTATATTTGTGGTGCTGAGTGCCTAATTTTCCAATATACTTGTACTTTATCCAGACAGTCATTTTCAAAACAATATAATGTGGATGTTTGGTGAAAAAAGGTCCAAAACAACTTAGGGGTCGATTCCGATCTCGGCCGGTAGGGCACCGAATCGGATTCGGCTTAACCGGATCCGATTCGGAGCCCTCTTTTCCGACCGATTCGTACGTGCGTCCGGCCGAGCGAGTACGATGCGAGCGCACGCGAAATCGCCGACCGACTCGTACGCGGGTCCAACACGCTCCGACCGACTCGCACGGACACGGCTCGCACCACGCAATGGAGACGTTCCCCGGCCGGGCAAGTACGATGCGCGCCGCGAGCAGTCCGACCGACTCGCGCCGTCCGGTTCGAAAGAGCAGTCGGAGCCGGACTTTGGGGGTCCGCGTCGGACCCCCCTGTATGCGTAGCCGCGCGAGTCGCACACAATCCCCCCTACCTGTGCATGTACGGCTTGCATCGCATCGCCGCGTACCCGCTGTAGGGGGCGCCCTTGTTCGCCTCACACCCATTGAGTCAATGGGAGCCCGCGTACGCGTTGTACGACCGGCTCCCATTGACTTCAATGGGAGTCCGACCGACTCGAGTCCGAGTGCATGCGTGCGCATCGTACTTGTTCGGTCGGACTGCCAGGGTCCGATTCGGTCGGAAATCTCTCCGGGTCCGGCTCGGTCGGAGTGATTTCCGGCCCGAATCGGAATCGGCCCCTTAGTTGTGTATTTCAAGATTTTACATTAATTCTTTTTTCTTTTTTTTGTGCCTGTAGCATTATTTATATTTTGTTTTTTAGCCAAAACGTCAGCACCAACGGTGATACCATTGTTACAAGTGGACCGCAGAGGCTTTGTTTCATTGAATTTCATCTCAAGATTTCGTATTAAGGATCAATAGCAGACCTGGCATTAGCGTTTCTGTCTCTGAAAAAGCCCCTGCCTTGCAGGCAATAAATGGGGTGAAACACATGTTGGCAACGAAGCATAAATAAGGCTACAGACGCGAAAAAAAAACAAAGAAAGACTAAAAAATCTGGAATACAGAACTAAGTTGTTTTGGACCTTCTTTCACCAAATACCACATTATATTGTTTTGACGGCGACTGTCTGGAAAAAGTACCAGTATATTGGAAATCAGCACCGCAAATATCTATATATGAGGAGGAGTTGGCCTAACCCCTAAGGAGTGTTGCTAGAGTTTTCCACAACAATTAATGAATATAACAAAAATTGGATAAATAAATCAGGCTTCTAAGTGTGGGTAAGGAGAGGGTCGGGCCATTAACCCATAAACAACATTGTAATGGTATACTGCTTTTGTAAATCAGCCATTGTGACAAGTTACAAATGAAAACATTGTCAAAAATGGCTGCTTCTTCCCAATCATTTTCAATTTTTTTTATTTCAACAGTTAATTTTGTTGGGAAAACCTTGACGGAGGTTCACAAATGACCCATTGCAGTATTTAAAATTGTATCTATTTTTTATACATCTTTAGCCTTCTGGGATCCCCCATGGGTTTCACCTTGGTTTCCACCACAAAATGGAAGTAGGTTGAAAGAACAAAAATTAGAAATAAATGGGCTACCCCTTTGAAAAATGCCATGACTGTGGTAAAGAAAAAGATTGTGATTAAGCTCTGCATGTTCCTGAAAGCCGGGGATAGGGTGACTTTAGCACAACCTATTTAAGAAATAAAACAGTTGCTTTTTTGTGGAGCACTTGTTTCCTATTTTTACCCCCAAAAAACAAAAATTTGCTATATTTTGCCTATTTTCTTGGTCCCCTCCATTAGAATCCCCAGGATATTGGGAAAAAAGGACACAAATTTGGCAAGAATAACATATGTGGAAAAAAGTTACAGAGGCCTAAGCGTAAACTATCCCAAATAACCAAAAAAGGGCTTAGCCTGCTAGGGGAAAAGGCTTTGGAGCCAAGTGGTTAAAGTGCAATACTCCTGCTAGTGTTTATAGGTAGCACATGTCGAGGCCCAACAAGTTCAGGCTTTTCACCTTCCCATAATCAGAGCACTTATTTATGAAATATTTTAGACTTTCCCAAAGATGGGACACCAAAAAAATAACTTTTTCTTAGCAGCATTGTTTGTTGTAAAAAAAAAAAAAAGGCAGATACTGAACAAGCCTGTCTGAGAGCTCAAATATAGTTTCAAAAACATCACCAAGGGTACAGGTGCTGCCTCTGAAAAGGACAACACACCAGTGTTCCATAGTATACTGCAGAGTAAAACCGCTTTCTTCTGACCATGATAGAAACACTTCCCTTGCAGCCTTGGGAGTGGCCGTGCATTCTTCATAGTTCTTGGGGTGCTGGCTCCTCAAATGCCCCCTTCCCATCCTTCTCATACACACGTGTCCGCTTCCTTCTCTTTAAGAATCGTGAATACTTGTAAAGTTATTGGCTGTTCATTTGTTTCTGAGTTTGGTGTGCACAGCTTGAATGAAGGGCTTCAAAAGACCATTTGTGGTATGGGAATTTTCTCACGTCATGTTTCGTTTCTGCTGCTCACCCTACACAACCTTATTATAGTTTAGTTTCAACCAGACTTGCATCAGTATGTATAGAGAAACGGAATCAACGATTTCAACGGCAAATTGTGGCCTCTTGTGTGTATTTTCTCTAGGTGTATAAATGTCCTTCATGCCCCCACCGCATCCTTCCTTTCTCCAAAATATACACAGACATTTTTAATCTCCCTACAGAAGGCTTATAACCTAAATCATAATAAAACTATAACAGCTCATCTCTACGCTGCTTCCAGGCTGCGTTCTTATTCTTCAGCAGAAGAGGCTTCGAGAGATGATACAAACCGTAAGAAATCAGATTGTAGGCTTAGCACCAGCTCCAAGAGGCAAAGTGAAATAGAAAAGCACACCCCATTCTACGCGCCGGGAAGACCCATGAAAAGCCATTCTGGTGGGATAACGCTCCGCCCCTCTGGGTCCAGCCAATCCCAAGTGACCCAGTGCCCCTGCACCCATGATTACCGGGTGTGTGGATCTGTAACCAGAAAAAACACAGGATTCTCCAGAAGGGGGTGTGGGGAGAGACTGGGCCCTCCCCATGCCAAGGTGTTCCATGTAATGCTCCCCCCAACCAACATTGGCCAACCCTCACCAGGCACCAACCCTACCCACAGGCAACCCTCCCATTTACCTCATGCTCATTGCAGGGGGTGAATCAGAACAGAAAAGCCCCTGGAATCAAAGATTGCCAAGTAAAAATGGACCCTGTAACCCTTAATTAATTGCAGTTCCAGGGACTAAAAGTTGTAAACGTTCTAACGGCTTTATTTAAGTGTGGCTGGTTAATGTCTGGAGTCAGTACTTCTGAACCAAGTATCTCTTTGCCTTAAATCCAGTCAACTAAGAGAGAGTTAACTGGTGCATTTTTCCATACGCCCCCCTTAATTCTATCCCCACGCTCCGGTGGGCAGGTATGGCTGTGTTCCACATTAAGCATCCGTGTCCTATCCCTCCTTCCGCACCATCCACCCTGCCCCCAGCGTGGGTACTTTTCCCCTTGCCTCTATCAGCTCCTTAAAGCATATTTATCATTTGGTGAAAGAAGGAGCTGAGACTACACTTTTATGAAACCTGCCACACTGTTGCGATTCCCTTGCCCAGTGGAGTGAGTGGTATGTTCTACTGACAAGTGAACTGTGCCAGCTGAGCACACTGTTGTCTCTTCTGCACCAGACCTAATCTGTTCTTGACTCCTGCCAGAGGTTAATCAAGGTTATCTCCCACTGAGAGCTTAGGACCTAGTCTGTGATGTGACCCACCCCCCCCCGATTAGTGCTCGCTAATGACATGTAGAGAGAACTGCCAACTCCCTTCTGCAGGTGCCTGTCTGACTCCATCATTCCTTTTGTTCTCCCCATGGCCTTTGCACATTGTTTACATCAGGGCTGTTCAATGAAGAAGCAATAGGGCTGGATCCATAGCAGTTTATCAAGATATCTTCATAAAATTGATGTAATTACAATGAATCTAAATCTAGGGGTCTCCAACCTTTTCTGTAAAAGAGCTACTTATGTTGAATGAAAATCATCCTGAGATACGAATATTATTAGAGTTGTAATAGTGACGACAACAGGCAAGATTACATTAGTTGGCACCCAATGCAAGATTATCAGCAATAATCACTTCAGTGCATCAGGCAGAAATTCCAGCAATAATATAAAAAATGCTTAATAAATTTGGAGTACCTCTAAATGAGTGGTACCGAACAACCATAGCCACAATGCCCTGGCACCAATTTAATAAAATGAGTAACAAGCCTACCTGTGTTACAAGATTTATCACTCAGATATTAGCTTTAAATATATTTTGGAAATTAAACAATTTTTCTCCAAACGCCAGCATCAGCTCTGAAAATATACATTTTTTTCATGAATACATTCTTGTCAATTTTAATATACGTACATTAATTCAACTAAGTAAAATCTTCTAATTTAGTAGGCTTGTTTGCCTAAAGGGAAACAACCATGTTGAAATCAGCCTTGACCATGTCCCAAAAGAGACGCCCCAGCCTGAACTGCAGAGCTGCGCCTCTCTGCGTGGGGACCCAAGGAACCAGGCCTGTTTCAGCCTTGTTGGGCCTGTTCAATGAGCTCCCGCTTGAGTCCTGCGGCACAGTGAGAATGGGATCCATGACCTATGAAGGGATGGACTGGAAAGCGATCTAGGGTGGTTATCTGTGGCTATGATTAATTAAAGCATTCCACACATTACCTTTTGTGCCATCCATAACATCTGGCCTGGCTCCACCCTTATTTAGCTCCTTTGAGATCATCAATTATGGTAAATGTTTGAAATGGGGTTTCTGGTTGGCTAGGGTATGCACCTAAGCCAGGCAGAACCCACCACTCTAGTCAGGGTAAGGGAGTTACACACCAAAGATAACCCCTGCTCACCCCCTTGGTAGCTTGGCTGAGCAGTTAGGCTTATCCCAGAGGCACTGTGTAAAGCATTTGCGCAACACACTCACCAGTGACACGCTAGGCACACCACAAAAAGAGACTCCACACAAGGCTATATAAAATAATATCCTATGTATTATACACAAAACACATTAGCCACAATCACATAAATCACTGCGCCACTACGCACTTGTCATACAAATGCAAGGATCATACCTCGCTTTGCCATAAGGCAATCGTCATACATGTAATAGTTAATGCCCTTATATCAAAGACTTATAAGGTGCACATATCATCAAAACATTAGGAATAACATCACAGAGCACTTAAGTAAATTGCACAGGTCATAACATCAAGCAAACTACCATCATTGGGCGTATTATGCCATTTCTGATACGAATACTTGTCTAACCATGCAGGACACCACATTAGAGCACAAAATGCAGTAGTTGGGGTACAAATCAAAAACAAATTACATCAGGGCATGAAAATGCCCTGGTACCAGACATGAGTCAGGAATGCAGGCATCCTAAAGCTCCTAAATCCCCAACCCATCACCGTGAAGAAGAGAAAGAAATACCCCAGATCACCCGGCCTCTCTCGCCATCGATGGAGTAGCAACCCGAAGCCCACATAGGCCTCGGTACCGCTCCCATGTTAGCCTATGGGACAGATGGCCTTTCAGTAGTAAAAAACGAAATGCACAGTATTTCACTATCAAAACATGTCACACACACCAGTACATCTCCTACCTTTCACATACACTGCACCCTGCCCATTGAAGTACATTGGGCCTAACATAGGGGTACCTTAGATGTAAGAAAAGGGAAGGTTTGGGCCTGGCATGTGGGTGTACTTAGCAAACACAAGGAGATGATGAAGCATCCTAGGACAGGTTTCTGGGTAACACCCTTCATCAGCCAGGCTAGCTTGAATCCAGTGGCAAAGTGAGCAAGGGACCCACGTCTGGGCATACCCTGCCAACATAGGGCGAACAAAGCAAACACAAGGAGATGATGGACGGAGCGCTGAAACTTTTCAGACACTCACCCCCAGTCACAGATCTGGGTTGAATCCATCATCGTTCTTTAGCTCACTTCGCCACCTCAGTTCAGACCCAGCTATATGCAAATCAGTCTTGACCCTGTGCCTCATGGGAACAGTCCAGCCCGAACTGCCAAGCCAGGTCTTCCCTGAACCGGAAACAAGCATCCTGGGACCGGTTTCTGGGTAACACCCTTCATCAGCCAGGCTAGCTTGAATCCAGTGGCAAAGTTAGCAAGGGACCCACGTCTGGGCATACCCTGCCAACTTAGGGCGAACAAAGCAAACACAAGGAGATGATGGGCGGAGCGCTGAAACTTTTCAGACACTCACCCCCAGTCACGGATCTGGGTTAAATCCATCATCGTTCTTTAGCTCACTTCGCCACCTCAGTTCAGACCCAGCTATATGCAAATCAGTCTTGACCCTGTGCCTCATGGGAACAGTCCAGCCCGAACTGCCAAGCCAGGTCTTACCTGAACCGGAAACAAGCATCCTGGGACCGGTTTCTGGGTAACACCCTTCATCAGCCAGGCTAGCTTGAATCCAGTGGCAAAGTGAGCAAGGGTCCCACATCTCGGCATACCCTGCCAACTTAGGGCAAACAAAGCAAACACAAGCAGATGATGGACGGAGCGCTGAAACTTTTCAGACACTCACCCCCAGTCACAGATATGGGTTGAATCTATCATCGTTCTTTAGCTCACTTCGCCACCTCAGTTCAGACCCAGCTATATGCAAATCAGTCTTGACCCTGTGCCTCATGGCAATAGACCAGCCCGAACTGCCAAGCCAGGTCTTCCCTGAACCGGAAACAAGCATCCTGGGACCGGTTTCTGGGTAACACCCTTCATCAGCCAGGCTAGCTTGAATCCAGGGGCAAAGTGAGCAAGGGCACAGTATTTCACTATCAGAACATGTCACACACACCAGTACATGTCCTACCTTTCACATACACTGCACCCTGCCCATGGGGGTACCTTGGGCCTAACATAGGGGTACCTTACATGTAAGAAAAGGGAAGGTTTGGGCCTGGCATGTGGGTGTACTTGCCAGGGCAACATGGCAGTTTACAACTGCGCACGCAGACACTGCAGTGGCAGGTCTGAGATACACTTACAGGGCTACGCGTGTGGGTGGCACAACTAGTGCTGCAAGCCCACTAGTAGCATTTGATTTACAGGCCCTGGCACACATCGTGCCCTTTACTAGGGACTTAGTAGTAAATCAAATATGCCAGTCCTGAATAAGCAATCAAATCATAACTTATACAGAGAGCATATGCACTTTAGCACTGATTAGCGGTGGCACAGTGACCAGAATCCTATAGCCAACAAAAACAGGGTCAGAAACATAGGAGGCAAAAGGCAAACTGTTTGGGGATAAATCTATCAATAGGGCCAGGTCTGCAGTAACCTATAACTTTACTTCCTCTTTGGAGACATTTAGGACCTCACCTTTTCAGTGTGTGGCCTTGCACCTGGCTGCCTTAAAGTGATGTTCTAGACCACTGTTCCTCCCTCTCATATGATCTTATGCTTTCTTCCTCCTCAGCGACATCAGACCCATGACGGGCCTTTATACTCTCGCTGTAGACACTCCATACCTGCCCCTTAAAGTGCAACACTGCTTAGAAAAGCTTTAAGAAGCACCAGCCTGAGAATGGATCTCTTCCGCAACCAACTTGCCGCTTCCATTTTCCAAAGTACCCACCTATCCTTGACTGAGGTCCCCTGCCGGTTCCCCTACCTAGATTATATTGCTTGTCTTCCTACTATATGTTTTTAAATACTTTAGCTGCACTTGTGCCTTTGCCCATATTTCCTCAGTACTAAAGTAAACCTCTTCCACAGTCCTTACAGTGTTTTCTTGTTGTTACAGGTTCCCGGTAGAAGATTCCTCGGACTATGCGTACCTCAATAACCACAGCGTCAAAAGTGGAGATAGTTACAACACGCGGCACTGGATTTGTACCAAAGTGTCTACATATGAAAGAAAGTATAAAAGAGAGAAAACTGTGTCAAGGGTTCTTTAGGAGTATTTGGGAAATCTATGGCGCACATATCCACAGTTACATTTGAAACGAATCCACGCAGTTTACCACTACCAAAAGCAGGTTTATCTGTCATGCAGGACACACTTGTGTCTCCTAGGAAAACATCAGCTGAGCTGCTGAGGACAAGAGTTACATGATGCTGATGAGACACAAAAAGGTCGAAATATGTGGGGGGTGGGGTTTAGTCAAGTGTATATCGATTTCATAATGGAGTTTTCCATAAATAATAACCATATCCATTTGCGTCTTATGATTATTTTTTTTAAGTTGACGAGGTACAGTTGGGAAAGTTACTCTGACGATAGACAGCTTTACTCACACTATGGGAAAAGGCCTTCTGAAGAACTGCCTCTGGTTTTGATATACTGAGGCCAGGGAGGGCCATCTAGAGGCCCAGGATTTCTACAGCCCAAACGTTTTCATACTCTGAAGCAATCAATTAAGCATGCCCTTCTTAACAGGTATAATAGGTAATGGCCAGATGTGACTGGGTAATGTTAATGTTGACCAGCTGGCAGTCAGTGAAAACTCGGAAGATATATATATCCCAAAAAAACAAAAGGAAAGTAGCATTCTATGTTTCTGGAGACCGTCGAGCTCAGGAGAAGTTGCTCTCCTATTAAAGTTAATGTTACAGAGAAGCAGTTTGTACTACACTAATAGAGTACAAGTTACATATTCACCAGAATTATATACTGCTCTTTTTAATGATAAATGTATGTTTCTCACAAAATATTTTATTTATTCACAATTGAATGTTTCAAAAACATGTTTTAATATTTCTACAATACTGGCTTTTTGGAAACTCACAAATAGCCTTTATAACACATTAACTAATAATGTGTTCCATTTTACACTCTGTGAAATGTCTTTTTACCAAATAATTCCCAGCTGTTTTCTATTTGAGCACCTGAGATCGCACATTAGAAACACAGTTCTTTATGTGTTTCAGTTCCTACTTCTTCCACTGGACAAAATCCAGGCAAAATGAATTTGACCAGAGAAAAAATCAGACATGTGGGGGTCTGCATGCAGAACAGGAACGTTGGCTCACAATAAAGGCATTGCTCACCATGTGGCTTTTACTAAATCACCGAATATATGTGCAGTGTAAGACACATCTGTTGGCCTACAATTCTTGAAAAGATGCCTCAAGAGACTTAATGCTTCAAGTCTGTGGTCCATGAATGGTGGGGCTCAGCTGCTCTGTGGAAGATGCTCCTTACATCCCAACATGCTATTAGCTGCTGATCATTGCCATTATGATTGTGGAGGAGAAGGCTGCTTCATCCTTCACACAATGGAGGATGGCATATTGAAAAGTAGAAACTGGTGGACTTGGAAACGGGGCAAATACACTTCCATACCCTTTAAAATAGATGTTACAGGCTTCAGCCATTATAAGCCAATTTTATAATTGCCAAAATGGATACAATATAAGATAATCGACAGTTAAGAAAGCATTCTCAAACTGCCCATCAGATGCCAATATACTGTACACATTTGTGCTTACGTATTTCTCTTCTGCAGGCACTGAAAGTGGAATTATTCACCCCGCAATTGAATTTAAAATTATTTTTATCATCTTTAGTGTGAGTTTTTGAAGTATGCTCTCCGTACTGCAAAGTCTGCCTCAGTCATGGACGGTACTACACCAGAGGGGATCCAGAACTCTCATTGATACCTCAAAAATAGCCCCATTGCAAAGGAAGGGGGCACAAATGTTGCCAAATGTTGTCAACCCCTGCACCATTAACATAAGGATCCTCACTATGTGTGGCCCATTTATGGGAGGTGCTGGGACACTGGAATTGAGTTCAGCGAAAGTGCTACTGATAAGTGGTATTCCATCAATACATTTCACCTGCTTCAAGCAGCAAAGTCTTCCTGTGGAAAAACATGGAAATGGTGCAGCAAGTCCAATTTTACAAAAACGAATCATTTCTGTTATTGTTCCTTCTCTGGAAATAATGGAACCTCCAGCAAGAGTATATGCGGGGCTGAGAGATAACAGGAAGGACTAATGGTCACTCTAAATAAGGGTTTGGGCTCCTAGACATTGTTTTATCCATCCTTTCAGTCTTTTTCATTGTTGGCCCAGTGCCTTTGATGGAGCAAGGTTTCACAAATGAAACTTGCTTGGATAAAATCCACCTCATAGTATTAATTTATTAAAATTCTGTATTGTTTATACTAATACTCGCATTCACAAACATAAAGGGACAGAGACGCTTGCTTATGTGTTTTACTAATGAATAACGCTTGTATATAACTCAAAATGGCCGCTAAAGCGCGGGAATTTCTTTGCGCATGTCGCAACCTGATCACATGGTGTGACGTCTTTCTTTGCTTGGTGGGAAATCTTTGCTTCTGCGCAGTGTGTTCTAAAATGGCTGCTTAATGTTTTCACATGCTTCAGCTTGCTCTCATGTCTTTATTAATTTGTCGTTTCCTAACGCTACTAATGCAGGGATAGAATTTATACTTAAATGGGAGTAAAGATAGGGAAAGTGGGTATACAGTGAAACATTTTATTTGTGATTTTAATATTTTCTTCTTGCATTTATTAGCTCGTAAAACTTTGGCCTGGGTTGCTGATCTGTAAATCGAGAGATGATGGTACTGCGCATGTGTCCTGTGTGTCTGCCAAAATGAAGTCAACTTGGATGTCTCTCAAGGCCATGAACTATTGACTGAAGATGGCAGATTATGTGTTTCCGCCTGATAAAAAGATGATACATTTTCTTTGCAATTTGTATATTATTTACCGTGAGACGGGTGGGAAATAAAGTGAATGTATTAATTTGAAGGGGTGGGATGTTAAGAACAATAGGCTTCACAATTTAAGCCAAATTGGTAATGGTGCGAGAATCTACCCCCTGTCCCTGTCCAATCAGAACTAGTGGTCCCATATTTTAGCAACATTAGTGGGAGGTACATGGTGGAAGGGTATAATAGAATATAGCATTAGTTAATTAGTTAGAGCAGACGTTCACGAAGAACAGACGTATATGCTGTCAGGCAGAAGAGCTCCAGTCCGCTAAGCTGATTTTGCAGAGGGAAACCCTGTCCAGAAGAGGTCCTGAGGAGGGGGCGGCGGAGTCCATTAGACGGGAGAAATTCGAGGAGAAGCTGAGTACCAGAGAGGGGAACGACGCAGGCGTCGTAGGTAGAGAGGTCACCGGTCCTGTCCTGATCCTGGAGGAGGTCTCGCTCTTCATCTTTCCTGGGTCCCATTTTTCCAACTCCTTGGCTAAGGGGTTTGGTTCTCGCATTTAGGTAAATATATGCAACCTTTAGTTGCGCTGCTGTCTCTATCTTCTCTTTTCCTAAGGGACCGTCATTTATTAGCAATAATTATTCTATGCTTTTTCATGGGTATTTGCAATCAAGTACCATGTTTTTCTGTATTTACTCTGCTAAAACTTTAGATAAACATTTTAAAACTTCCTGACTCACTGGTTATTTCAGGATTTATGAATTGTAATGAATGTCATTCATTTTAAATTTCCCAATTAGCAAAGGATTCATTGGTAAGTCATTACTCTTCAATCAGAAGGAAATTGGTAGCAGGGATTCTTGATACAAGAGCATATCTGACACCCAGCGTAAGTATTAGCGTAGTATGAATGTATGGGCCCAAGTGAGTGTTTTGTGTATGAATGCAGTTTGCTAATATCGCGCTGGATCAGCTTCCCATGCACAGCTAAGCACGTAGCGGCACAGTGTATATGAAGAGTCCCCTGTGCACTGTATTAACAGTGTGTAATGTATGGCAAAGGTCTTCACGATGAATGATGCAATGTGTCAGGTCTGGTACCCTGCCGATATAACTGTTAGTGTGTGCACTATACAACTCTAAATACGCCCCCACTTTAAATATGTTTGTAAATGTATTAACAGCAATATTACACATTTCACATAATCAGGAGCAAGTAGAACAACTCATTCCCGAATAAAAAATGACTATTATTCTGACATTGCATTTTATCTACCCAGGGTAACATATAGAATTATTGATGGGTATAAGGAAATGCCTCTTTTTGCATGATCACCCCCAAAATATGGACTGATGCTGCTAGTTTTTCAACTTTGAAGGTGCACTGAGTCCTGCTAACCAGACCTCAGTGCCAGTGCTCGGACCCTCAAAAGTGCATGCTTGATTGGCTTATATTCAATGGGCCTAAGTTACCTTACAGATCCCTAGTATATGGTACCAGGGGGACCCAGGGCCTGTAAGTTACATTGTCTCTTATAGGCTGCAGCACGTATTGTGCCTCCCTGAGTGTGACAAACGTGTCTACCAGCCTGCCACTGCAGACTGGTGGAACAGTTCTAAGCTGCTAACTCAGGGCCCAATTCACAAAGGTAAAGTTAGAGCAAAAGTCTATGTTTAGACCTGAAGTCTAAGTTTAGACCTAAAGTCTAACTTAGATCAAAAGTCTAACTTAGACCAAAAGTCTAACTTTACTACTTTTCGGTATTTACAAAGGTAAGTTTACTACTAGTAAACTTACTAGTAATAAAGTTAGATTACTAGTAGTAAAATTACTAGTAGTAAAGTTACTAGTAGTAACTTGCATTTGTTTTTTTTTGTGTTTTGTTTTTTTGTGTCCTCATTACACCATGGTTACTGCCATCTGGGCCAGTACGGAAATGGAAACGAAACACCCTTGATCCTTCTTTGGTCCAAGCAGTTACATGCTATGCCTTCCACGGCACCCAACTGTCCTTCAATAGAAGGGCACGGGGGGGAGCGGTCTAGCCTGCTCAACACCCCAGTCCATGGCTTGAAGTAATCATTGGATTAAGTTTCCGAATCAGATTTCCGAATTTGTTAGCCATGGGTACCTTTAAATTCAGCCAGTTCAAAAAGGGCTCTCACACATCGGCCGGAGTACTTTTATCCCTTTTAATATCAAATCTACATGTCCATTTAACCACATTCAACCAGGTTATTGCATTGGGGGGTTGAGGGTCTAACCAATATTTACAAATTTCCCTTCTGGCCAGAAGGATCAGATAAAACAACAACCCCTCTGTTTAGATCTTAAGGCCTGTTGAGTTACATAGTCCACTCCTAGGAGTACCAAAGTTTCTGTTAAGGTTATATTTTCTCCTAGAATATCCCTTATACTATTTTCCACAGAGCTCCAGTAATCCTTTAGCCCTGGGCATGTAAAAAAGATATGTAGATCATTTGCCTTGAGAAGGTTACACATTTTACATCTTGGGACCGGTTGTTGCACAAATTTTGATAATCTATGGGGTGTCCAGTACAGCCTATGCATGACAAAGAAGTGGTGTCTTTTAAGATTAGCTGGAGTGACTATGTCATAGAGGATTTTAACTGAGTCAGACCACAAAAGCTTCATGCTTCCCTCCTGCAACACCCCTGTCCAGACCTCCGATGGATCTTGTATATTTTCCTCCTCTGCCTCCAAAAGATGTCTGTACCATAATGCTACCTCTTTACCTTTCTGTGAGGGGGGAGCCTCAGATTGCCTGCACAGACCAAATTACGAGGTATACTCTTCGCACCCGTGCCCCAGGAGCGGTGGAAAGTCTTAAGGGGGTAAGTCAAGGTGCCTCTTCTAATGAAGGACATTTATTTGGTGGTAAACCCCTTATAAAACCTACAAAAGTAGGGAAAGTAAAGAAGAATCAGGGGAGTCAGGGGAAGAGCCCAAGGGGGAGAAATAAAAAGATCTCACCCCTGTTAGTCAAAGTAACCCCCTCCTTAAAAGTCTATTATAAGGTATTATCACAGGAAATGGCCTCGGGGGGCAACGGGCAGACTGGACATAGTGGGGAGGACCTGGCGGAAGTGGTCAATTCTGGGGTGTTCCTGAAGGGTGGTGAGGAACAAGGAATAAAAGAATCTCAAGACGGGGCCATCAACATGCCGTGTTTCAATATCACAACCCAGAATAGGTTTGATACTCTACAGGGGAAGGAGTCGGGGGAGGATGAGCAGACAAGCAGAACTAGAGATGATGTGGAACAAGTAGCCCCAGAGCCATCAATGATATCAACAGGAGTGGATCCTGTAGAGTCACAGCTGTTACAGCCAGAGAACCTAGGGGCCACATTCGCTACTATCTTAATGGAGCTGAAAAATGAGCTCAGAGGCCGGTTTGAGGTGTCTGAGGCCAATCAGGCAGACATACAGGCATCATGTTCAGCGCTAGCAAAAAAACTGGATGATGTGGCCATTCGAACAGATAATCTCGAAAAGGAAGTTGGCTCCATGAGGAACAATATCTTGAAGAATACAAAGGGAGTAGAGTCCTTGACAAAAGAGAACGCAAGCCTCAGAGACAACCTCGAGCGGCTAGAAAATCATGCCCGGAGGAATAATTTGAGGGTTTTAAATATCCCGGAGGCAGAAGAGGGTTCAAATCTTAAAGAATTCATGGTAAAATTGCTATCGGAGACAGTCCTGAAGGATAGACCAGACATAGATCTGAATACAGAAATACAGAGGGTCCATAGAGACCCCTTTAAGAAGAACCCTCATCGTCTTAAGCCAAGGAAGATTCTCATTAACTTTCTCTCCTACTTGGTAAAAGATGCCATTCTGTCATCTGCACTGAAAAATGGCCCCTATGCAATTCGAGATACCCAGTTCACCATCAGATCAGATATATGCCATGCAACCACCCAGAAACAGTGGGAGCTGGGTAATAAAATGGGTGAGCTGAATAAATTGGGGGCCAAAGCTCAATTAAAATTCCCTGCCACGTTGAGGGTAATGTGGAATAATCAAATGCGCAATATACGGACAGTAGAGGAAGCAGATAGATTAATAAATGCTATTGGGGAAGGAGAGACATCGAGAAGATAAATCTGCCAATTTTGAGAATCCCCCTTCTTTCTTTATCTAGAATTTTATATACGTTTAAAATAATATGATAGGGGATAAAGAATAAAAAAAAAAAAAGGGCAAATAAATCAGGGCCTGAGTTTCACTTAATAAAAGCAAATAAAATACACTTAATATGAAGAGGTATATAATCATCATTTTGAGATCTGTGGGGGGGGGGTAGGGGGCGGCACAACATTTTTTATAGACTGAGCACCTCCTTCCGACGGTTCCGAATGTAGGGCTTCATGCCTGCAAGCATGGGGAGGGTTCCCGGGGGGGGGTTCAAGGTTGCACAGGGTGGGGAGCAGTGGGAGAAAACAAAAAATAAGTCCTCATTAGACAGAATTGATATAATGTATAGCTTATATGGGTCCGACTCGATCTCGAGAAACCGAAAGATCCTTTGGTACCGTTACAGGGAATAATGGTAGGGGGGGAGCAATGAAATTAAAATCATAACATGGAATGTGAATGGTCTAAGATTAAAAAAAAAAGACAGAGAATGGTATTGGGACATTTAGAAGTGTCAAGAGCCCAAGTATGCATTATACAGGAAACTCATATTACAGCAGATGAGAGTAGAGGGGTGTTCACTAAATATAATTGGATAGAAAGCTTTGTTTCATCCAACCAACTGGACTATACAAAAGGAATTGCCATAATAGTCAGGAAAGGATCAGGGGTGGAATTGATAACATCTAGCACTGACGACTCAGGAAGATGGGTGATGGCCATGCTTAGATGCTCAGGCATAGAGTTTATATGTGTTGGTTTTTACGGCCCAAATACGGACGACCCCCAATATTTAGTGGACTTGCATATGAGGTTGGTAGAGAAATCATCCCCCATAGTAATAGGAGGAGATTTCAATACATTATTAGACCCAATAGCGGATAGATCAAAGAGCAGGAGGGGGGCACAGGCCCAAGCACCGAAAACAAGGCAGGCTTTAAAATACATGCTTATAGAGTTAGGAATGGTGGATGCCTGGAGACATTTAAGGAAGGGTAAAAGGGCTTACACTTTCCATAGTAAGAAGTATCATTCTTTTTCCCGGCTAGATTACATATTGGTTGATAGAGAATGGGCAGGGAAAATAAAGGACGTCTGTATATCCCCCGGGCATATATTGGACCATAGTATGGTCGGTATTACACTGAGGGGGATCACTGTAAGGAAATCTGGCAGATGGACCTTGAAGAGAGCAATTTTATTAGATCTTAGAGTTGCTTCCACTTTGAAGGAAAAAACAGTGGAATTCTTCTTTATTAATGCCAATTCAGTGCCAATAAGTATTGTATGGGATACTTACAAGGCCTATATCAGAGGGGTATTGCAAAATCTTGCTGCATATAAGAACAAAGAGGAACGAGTCGAATTACAACATTTGTAGGAGGAGATAGGGATTTTGGAAAGGGCATTGCAGCAGGATATATATTCTGATGATGAGACAGTAAAAAAGCTAGATGAAGCTAGATTGAGTTATAGGCTGAAATTGGATAAAAAGAGCAGGGAAAGGTGGGAGGCAAGTTGCAGGCAACATTTTGAATATGGGGAAAAAGCAGGGGCTTTGTTAGCTTGGAAGGCGAGGGCAGATAGGGAAAGAAATCATATTAGAGAAATGTTCATAACTCCCGAGGGGGGTGTATCCAATAATGAGGAGTTAATGAAGGAAAGAATGATAACCCTTTTCGCAGAACTCTATTCACAGTCAGAAAGACCTGATTCAGAGGCTTTAAAGAGCTGGTTGAGTAATATTGGCCTCCCGGTTCTAACAGCAGAAGGGAGGGACAGGTTGAATTCCCCATTTTCGGAGGTTGAAATAAGAGAACAATTAAAGCGTATGAAGAATGGTAAGGCGGCTGGCCCCGACTACGTTCCGGCTGAGGTATATAAATTATTATTAGTAGAGATAGTTCCAGAGCTGATGTCTCTTTTTAATGCTATATATAAGGAGGGGGAGAAAATTCCAAATTCTTGGAATGAGGCTTTCATTATGTTAATCCTAAAACCTTCAAAGGACCCGAAAAATCCGACTCATATCGTCCTATATCCTTATTAAATGCGGATCTAAAAATTTATACTGGTATATTGGCGGGGAGATTAGCTAAGGAGGCAACACAACTAATACACCCCGACCAGAATGGTTTTGTTCCTAGGAGACAGATACAAGATCTAACACTCTCTTTAATAGGAACCATAGATTTAGCGGTTGAAAGATCGATCCCTTTGGCGGTGATCACAATAGACGCCGCCAAAGCATTTGATCGGGTTTGTTGGACATTTCTGTGGGCCGTTTTAGATATAATGGGATTTAGCTCTAACTTTATTAGTGCAGTACAGAAATTATACGAGCAACCTACAGCGAAAATTTTGCTAAACAGAGTACTAACTAGGGGATTCGAAATTAGGAGGGGGACACGACAGGGTTGCCCCCTGTCCCCCCTTCTTTTTGATATATACATGGAACCACTTGCACACAAATTAAGGTTAGATGATAAGATCATTCCCATACATCAACTTCCGACCCACAGTACAATAGCATTATATGCAGACGATCTTGTAGTTTATACCTCGGACCAAACACAAACACTCAAGAATAGAACAGTTGACTGCCGAATTTGGTTTACTTTCAGGATATCTTGTTAATTTAGAAAAAACAGAGGTAATGTGTTGGAATATGGATGGATGGGGTGGTAGAGTTTCTTCAGAGATTAAATATTTAGGGATATTAATTGTAGAGAAGATTGATGAGATCCCCCAGATAAACTTGAAGCGTGTAATGAAGGAAATAGATAGGAATTTGGCCAGGTGGAAAAATCTACCACTGTCTATATATGGGAGGGTAAATTTGATTAAAATGTCAGTTTTACCAAAGCTAACCTACCTTTTTAACTGTATACCACTTAGCTTTCCAAAAGAGGAAATAACGAAAATTCAAGGAAAGATTTCTAGATTTATTTGGGCTTCCCGGGGGGTCCGTCTGTCATGGAAAAAACTTAGAATAAGTCTAAAAAAAGGGGGACTGGCATTGCCAGATATTAGGCTTTATTGCATGGCCTTTCAATGGAAGAACTTTCGTATGTTGGTAGGAGAGCCTGAGAGTACTACGTGGGGCTTAATTTTGAGTGAGATGACCAAAGAAGCCGGCGGAGCATTTCTCTATAAATTTGGAGCTCAGAAATTCTTTAAAAAAGTAAGACTGAAAGTGCTGAAAGCAGCTTTAAGTCTATGGATGGCAGTGAGACGAATCCTCAAGATTGGCTACTTTTCAGAGTTCGCTCCAATATGGAATTCCCCGGGGACACCGGAATGTCTCAAGGATGCCCTGAGTTTACTTTTGAAGCATGCAGGAGTCAAGCAATGGGGCGATCTAACATCAGATGGCGTAGTGGTCCCATGGGAAGTTCTGTATATTAAGACGGGTAGCGGACTCTCAAGGTTTAAGTACATACAGCTTACTTCATGGGCTGCGATGGCAGGGACTGAAGTGGGAGGCAACTGGGATTTCGAGACCTTAAGTAACTTGCATTTGTGAATACCGAAAAGTAGCAACGTTAGACTTTTGGTCTAAATTTAGACTTCAGGTCTAAACGTATATTTCAGGTGTAAAGTTAAACTTCAGGTGCAAAGTTACACTTTATGTCTAAACTTAGAATTCAGGTCCAAAGTTAGACTTTTGGTCTAACTTTACCTTCATGAATCGGGCCCGAGTTTTGTCATTTAAACCAATGATCTCCCTTTTTTAATATATATATATATATATATATATATATATATATATATATATATGTCGCCCCTCAGCTAGTCCTATTGTGTCCTAAGGAAGGGTGCTGTATATTAAAATGTAGGACATATATTTGTATATGTCCTAACAGTAAAACCCCAAATTGTAATTTTTACTGTGAAAAGGCTAGTAGCCCTATTGGTGAGTTCAGGGTTACACGCTGACAACTCGGCTGTACTAACTCCTGAATGGTACTTCCAAAGTCGGTACTTCAAGCTATCAAAAGAATCGCTACATTAAACCCGGCGTGATGTCCAAGTCAAATTGTATGGACTTTTGAGTAAGAGCAACTTTTAGAAAGCTTCCACTCTTTAGCCCATGTTTTCCAGAGGCTATTCACAGATGCTGGCCACGACAGCCTTTTGCCCTCCTGTGGAGGGAGGTGTGGACGACTCCCAGTGAAGAAGGCAAAGAGGCATGCCATTGGAAGAGGTGTTATTTCTCCCTGGCAGGAAGCTACACAGGGAGTGAACCCAAAAAGTGAGCTTCAAAGGGGAAGCTGCCTTTGATGGGCAAATGGTGGACCCACACGAGAGGGGCTGCTCCTTTGTTCTGGTAGACAGGTTGGCATCGGGGACAGAGAGTGGAAAACAGTTGCCAAACCATTTTTCCTGTGGGCATGTATCCCCCCGGTAGCCACACTACTAGGTTGGACTACCAAGCTCCACACCCCAGGCGATGGGTTGGGCCATCTTGGCAGTGGGCAGAACAATGCACTCTGTGATAGCTAGATGCCACACATTGCAGGAAGTCCTCATTAGATGGGAAGGGACCTAGTAGGCCATTGGCTAGTAACTGCTACATCCCCCGAGGGCACTTTCCAGGCATAAACATCACACCCCTGGAACCCAGACCTCAGATTACATCTGGACTGGAGAGAGGATCATAGGACTGCCTTGCTGTTTCCTAGACCTGGCAAGTGAGGCTACACTGCACCTGCTAATCCTTGGGCTAGCAAAGAGAGGACGGTGCGTGAATCAAGGAAAAGTCACTCTGAGCCCAATCAGTAGAGATGACTCATAGAGTTAGTTGGCTGACTTCCTGTTCCCACCTACAGGGTCACAACAAGCTGAAGAAGCCTGTCTGGTTAGTCGTAGCCACAATCGTATGATAGCCACTCTATCTCCGGAATCCTCTGGGGGAGTTTTAACTTTGTGGTGCCTAAAAATTCACAAAAATAAGAGCTACTTTTCTCAGTTTGTGACAGATTATTGATTTGAGCGCAGCATTTGACACGGTGAATCACCGTATCTTGAATCACCGTCTTAGGAAGTCTGGAGTTACAGACACCGCACTGCAGTGGCAGCGCTCCTTCCTGGAAGATAGATCCTTCCAGATATTTGAAGGTGAGATGGCCTCCAAATCGATGCCTCTGCGTTGTGGTGTACCTCAGGGCTCCTCTCTGAGCCCGACTCTTTTTAATGTGTATATGGCCCCACTGGCGGCTATTGTAGCCCCCTTTGGAATCCATATGGTGACCTACGCCAACGACACCCAGTTGGTCGTTGCGCTTAATCAAGCTAAGCAGTTATCTCGAGACCTCCACTCATGCCTGGAGGAAGTTTCTAAGTTCACCTTAAACTCAATGGAGACAAAACAGAGATCATGATCCTGGGTAATCCCTCCAACGTCTCATTGAGTACTATGTGGCCAGCATGTATGGGACCAGTCCCAACTCCCAAGAGCGAGATAAAGAGCCTGGGCATCTGGCTAGACCAGAATTTGACTTTTAAGGTGCAAGCTAGGAAGACGGTGGCAACTTGTTATGGACTGCTTAGAACGGCCCGCAAAGTGCTTCCTCTTCTCCCTCCCCAAGCCAAAAAAATATTAGTCCAATCCTTGATACTTTCAAGGATAGACTACGGAAATGCACTCTTAGGGGCCCCACTGGCAGTAACCATGAAACTGCAAACGGTCCAAAACTGCGCGGCCAGACTACTACTTGGAATATCTAATCGCCTCTCTGCGAAACCGGCACTTTGTGCCCTTCACTGGCTTCCAGTGAAGGAAAGAATCAGCTTTAAGGCCCTCTGTATCGTCCACAAGTCTTTGCAAGGGAACGGGTCTACCTTAATCTCGACAATGTTTCGCCGTTATAAGGCTAACAGGGAATTGCGCTCGGATGAACTCCACTTGGTGAAGGTCCCAAGGATCAAGAGGGCGAGAAGTGGCGGCCGCCTTTTCTCACTCAACGCGGCCAAACTTTGGAACGCACTACCACTTCATTTACGCAGGGAATCCAGCCACCCTGCCTTCCGAAGGCAACTAAAAACTCTGCTGTTCCCTTGAGTGTTTCTGTTAGTGGTCACTGGTCTAGCCCAGCGCTGGGAGGCCCCCGGATAGCCATGCGCTATATAAGTGCCCTTTTCATTTCATTTCATGAGTGCTACTGTGTCTCCACTGTCCAGAGTCTTGCAGATGTCATCTGTGGTGGCAATGAGGGCAGGTTCCGAACCGTGGTTGTTTCTCAAACTAAACTGAGTCATGTCTAGAAGTTGGTAGTCATTGAGGTAGTCAGTGATGCTTCTGTTGATGATTTTCTCTAAAACCTTGGCCGACAATGGTAGCAGGGAGATTGGTCTGTAGATAGTGAGCATAGAAATGTCTGTAAAGGGTTACTTCAGCAAAGGTATGGCAGCTGGATGTTCCAAGCATTTGGTAGAGTCAGGGAAGAGGTGGAGGCATTCAGAATGGGTGTGAGCCTGGTGCTGATGGGTTGCACTCCTCTGGAGGAGGCTTGGTGTGAGCAGAGTTCTGAAGCGGCCCATGAGTATGGACTTCATGATGGCAGTGGTTTTTTCTGGTGTTATGATGGACCATGTGGTTAGCTTTGGTTCTTTGGATGAGGGCGGGAGGTATTTGGCAAGGTCTGTCAGGTCCATTGAAGGTTGAAATTGCTGTAAATGACCGTGATTTTGTTGCTGAAGAATTGAGAGAGATTGTTGCAGGGAGTGATCAAGTTGAAGGTGGCGGCTGATGATGTAAAATTCCTCATACGGGGAAGATTTCTTTGCTTCTGTTGGTGCTAGCATCACATCTGTCCACCAGAGTGGCACGTTTGGTGGTCCGGATCATTTGGTCTCAGGGCAGATTTGAATGTGCCCTGGTCTGCATTCTCCTGGCTCATTCTCCATTTGCACTACAGTTGTTTGCATTGACGTTTCATCACTCAGTTCTTCCTGATCTAGTTGTGTTGCTGTGTTTAAGGGGGACCAGGAAGTAGGCGCAGGAGGTTATCTAATCATTGAATTACTTAATGGCTTCGGGAGGATGTTGCTGTGTTCAGGTCAGTGGGTGTTGAGGGTGGTGTTGTAGTCCTTGTCAGTGATGCTGTTCCAGTTTAGGCGGGCTGGTCTAGCGGTGGTGCATGGGTGTTGGACTGTGACAGGGATGCTGAACTTGATGAAGGCCTGCTCTGTCCCTGAGACTGGGGTGGGCTCCTCTACTCAGATGTTGTCAAAGATGGTGAAAATGGGATCGAGGAGGTGTCTGTCGATGTGGGTAGATGCCACATCGCAGGAATGCCTGTGGTGTGGCTAGTGTTGCATATGGCTAAAATGACATGATCAAAATGTACTAAAATAGCTATACAGTTGTGTAGGGGGAAGATGCTGCAGATCCCACACCTGCCTTTCAACGAGAATCGCGTCCCTGAAGCTGCACAGGTATAACTCAAGTTCTCCAGAGAGTGGACCTTTGTACAAAACGTCAGCAGAGCTCCGGAAACTGATTGATAAAGTGGTAGCTAATGCAGTTATAAAGGACAAGGGAAGTAGGTGTACTCCTTCTGACTCAGTCTAAGGTGGAGCAGGACTCTGTACCTTCATCTAGATTCATGGGAAAAGAGATGGTTAACCAAGTCATGTTGCATGTCAAACATAATGTTGGGCTGCCTGCCTTCACAAGCTCCTACACGAAGAGAAGGTGCCATGTTTTATAAATATGACCACCCATCCACCTCTGGATTAACATTGCACAATCAATTAAGAGTGTCAGTAACAGAGAATAGAGAGATCCTGCTAATCTAATGGAGCCAGCATTCATGGCAGAAATATACCCTATTGACAGACATGAAATGTGTCTAGCAGATTCTCCTGCCAGTAGATTCCATGCTTCCCGACTTGACTGGGAGATTGTCTAAGGGATCCTAAGACATGACTCCCACAGACACAGTAGATCACTCAGTGGGCACAACCAATATAGCATTTGACTCTATCAGGACAGCAGCATTTACTAGAGGTTTGTTGTAGCAGCGAGGAATAATATCTGGTTTGAGAGTGGCATATAAAGTCCAGTCAGAAAAATTTGATTCTTCATATGCCTTTTGATGAATTCAAGCTATTTGGTGACAACCTGAATGACATGATATGAAAGCCTTTGAAAATAGGAGGTTTGCCTTTCTGCTTTAGGACAAGTCCAGCTGGTATAAGGACACTTCCTCTAAAGATTCTGGGGCATATTTACAATGAAATGGGGCAGCATGGCGCCACAAGCAAAACTGCTGTGCCGTGGTGCATCAGTTAAAAAATGCAGGGAGAATATGGCACATCCCTGTGCTCACCCCTGTGCTAAAAAAGCTGCCTAGCCCCAAAGCAAACACCCTTGTGCTATAGTGCAAGGGTGCCTGCGTACTGACCAAAAGTAATAAACATACATCGGTCTATGAACTTTTACAAACATACAACAATAAGTGGAAGCTGAACTGGGATTTAACTGTGAGTGGTTGGCGTATAACTCTTTTGTGTGATTTAATCAACTATAATAATGTTCGAGATGTAATAAGAATCTAGGCCATTTGTAGTGTTCATATGAAAATTGACTTGCATGTGGCTTCTGCCTGCTGCCTGCTGCCACCCACGTTTCTACCTCTTGTACCAAGAATTAAAGACAAAGCACTAACCTTTGATGTAAAACTAGAGAAATAGAGAGATGTCCATCTAGTGGCCGAAATGAACAATGTGAAAGCAGAAAACCTGAGATCAATCCTGGCTTCCCAGCTTGACCAAATTGTGTGATCCTAAGCAAATCTCTCTCATGTTTTATTTACTAGGCTGTAATGTTGCATTATGTATAATATGAATCTAGGTCACATATAAGATGCACTTGACATTTGACTTTCATGTGGTTTCTGCATGCCCGCCGCACTCTAACCTCATGCACCAAGAATTAAAGACATAACATTTAACGGTTGATGTGAAATAGGAGAAATAAAGAGATGTCAATCTTGTGGCTGAATTGCACAAATTGAAAGCAGAAAATATTTGTGCTTCCCATGTCCCCCGTATGCCAGGTATCAAGAAGATGGCTATCGCCCTGTGCAGTGCTGTGACAAAAGGGGCCATGGCCCAGTGTGCGCTGTTACGACCCCAATATGCCAGGAGGGAGATGTGGTGAAATGGGAGGGCTGTCGCCCTGGAACAGCATGCAGCCATGAAGAAGAAGTAGGCCATGACCTTGGAGGAAAAGCAATGAGTCAACTACCCAACAATCCAGAAGCACCAAAGACCTGCCGTCCGATTTAGGGAGGTGTACCTCATAGCTGGAGGAGTGTGTGGACTTCGGCCAGCTCTACCATAGCTTGCAAACTTCTACTCTACGCAGGGCTGTAGGAGCATGCCAAGGCACTTCAAACCGCCACTCCAGTGAGAGTGGGTAAGATTGAACACTGGGCCGCCGGAGCTCAGTGGCAACTTGCTCTGACTGACGTGCTACGGCGCAGAGACACTTTGACTTTCTCAAAGTCAATTGTGGAACTTCTAAGACTTGAACTCACTAGCAGGCCTAGCTGAAATGCTGCCTCATGTAGAATGGGGGAATAGCCAAGATCCTTAGGCAGGGAAGTGTGACTTAAGAACTGACCCAGTGAATGCTAATGTGCCTGCCTGAAGAAGACTGCGTACATTATTTGTACCCAAAATACGTGGGTGGATTCCCTAGAATGCCCATGCACCACCCATGTAACTCCTACCTGACAAAAGTTAACGCAAGGCAGAACAATGTGCTGCCTTGTATTATTTTTTGTTATTTTTTTTACAAAGCCACACAAACAAGATTTGTGTTGCACTGTAAATTCCAAGGTAGATTATGCGTCAGGGTTGTGCCAAAAAAGGGATGCAACCCCAATGCAAAATCTGGGCCTCAACTTATACATATAGTGGCATATTTACAAGTCCCCTGCACCGCTGAAGCGCCACTTTTTGTGAAGCTCGGCAGCACAGATAACAAACTCATATCTATGAGGCCATTCAAAGCCACTATGCGTGGCTTTAAATGGCCTCATTGATATGGAGTAAAGCAAGGCAGCACAAATCGCTCCATTGCCTTACTCTGCTTTCAGGAGGCGGTTCATGGGCGTTGCAGTGGGTTTTCCCACGCAACACCAGTGGATTTTGATGGTGCCCCAGATTTACAAGAACATGCAAACCTGTATTAGCGCCAAAAACGTACTCCTACCGAGGTGAGGCATAACAAGGAGAAATGTCTTTATTTCTCCTCGTTATTTCCTCTTTCAATTTGTGCTGCATTCTGCAGCACACATAGAAAGATGAAAACCCCGCTTAGTATTGTTTCAGTGCTGGAAGGTGCCCCTTCCTGCACAAAAACAATCCTGCCAACAACACAGGCACCCTTGCACCATGATGTAAGGATGCCTGTATTGGAGCTAGGCAGCCAAAATGGCACCAGCGCAGGGAGAAAAGACAGGAATGCACCGTATTGCACAAATACAGTGCATTTCTGTGCTTTCACTTTGGCGTAGGGCAGCACAGCAAGGTGATTTGCTGCGCTGCCCTGTGCTGCCCTACAGCAAAATCCCATAAATTAGGTCTTTAATTTTTAAAAGCTCTTTCACAAAGAAATTGGCAACAAGGAGAAACATGACTGCAAAATTTGTTCTAATCAATTGGTTCCAAAGTCTGCATTTTAAAATATTTTATGGGGTTAAAGCACCTGCTGCAGAGATCATTGTCTGCCCAGTAAATCTCAGGGAATAATAATAATGGTAAGATAACTCTGATGGTTAAATCATTTGCTGAAGAGATCTGTATTTTTTCTAGTCCCGGTTTTGACTCAAAGTAGCACAGAAGGTTACTGTGTCTCCTGAAAAGCACATCATGTAACATGCAGCTGACAGATTTTTATTTTATGTAGCTAGGTAAATGGGTTACTGCTTTTAACACAAAGATTTGTGACTCTTAAACCTTGTAACTTTCAATGTCTTATGCAGAGCCACTGGAGTTATAGGGCAGAGGAGGACCAAATAATGCTGCAGGGTTGACTAAATTATGCGGCAACAAAGGGCACATTATGCTGCATAATGTAACACATATTTGTGATAGTATTACTTCATTATTTTGTCATTTTTACACCTGGTAACAGTGTCTTGGAAAACATCTCACATTATTAGTAACAATTTAATACCCAAATACAGCTATAAGCAGTTGAAAGATGACCAATTAACCTTTGCGAAAAACTTTTCAGTGCGCAGGAACCTGAGTCGCCATGTTGTAACTTTTCATTTGTTTGAGCTAGAAACTATTTTTTTAATTAAAATCTGCAGATTATGCAGTTGATGATGGATTATGTGGCGAATGCGACAAATCCATATTTATGTAAAAATCTCAGAGAACACAAAATTGCATAATTCCAGTGGCCATGATCTTATGTAACACATCCTGTACACTGATTTACACACTTGTATGATTTATTGTCAATGTATAATGTATATGTGTGAAGTAAAGTGCTCTGGCACCCTGCATTGGAATGGGCAGTGCTATTAAAGAAATAAAACAAAATAGTAGTATTTAGCTTTGTCTTAGGGATTCTGCACATACACAGAGCTATGCACAGGATCATAGGACCTCGGAATATAGTGGTGAGCCAACCATAAACCTTAGCACCTAAAACCCCAACCCGACTAGCTGTAGCGTCTCATTAGCACCAATGCTATTAGACAACCCAGAACACGGTATCTCTCTCTCAGGACTCGCAGTAGCAAGAACACCCTTTCATAACTCACTCATACCTGTCCACAACGCGCGTAAGAAGAGACACCGTATAGTTTAAAATGTTTATTTCAACAACGTGCTCTAAGATACAGTACACGTGCCAGTACTATCAGCATAATGCATAAGGATAATATAATCAGCATAGTTACAACTCCATAGAATACAAACAGAGAAAGCATTTCATAAAGCAGTGGATATAGGGCTAAATGACCTTACCACCCTCCCCGTGCTAGTAGCTAGTTCATTATAAAAACAGAAGACCTCTGGGCTTTGACTAGCGAACCCCCATACCTCAAGATCTAGATGCAAGGTTTACATCATCAGACAAGCACAGCTCTTCTCTCTGGAAAGGTTTTTCTCCAAGTGTTCTAAACGTGAAAATCACAATATTAAAAGCACCCGAATTTCTCCATGGCAGCTATACATAGTGTTATGTCTAAGTGCGAGGGACTGGCCAGATCAGCAAGAACAAGGGACGTTGTTTTTCGACCTTGTGCATGTTATGCAGACGTAGCCCAAAGGGAACAGGAGAAAAGGTGAAAGACAGAAATGCAGACAGTTCTAAAATAGCCGGGCTGAAGCAGAGGCTGGAAAAACAACGGCACAAAGTAACGTGCGCAAAAAAGGCATCATGGCAGCCAGGCCTAAGTTAACGTAGCAAGGCAGACCAGGAGGCCACAAACCACAAGACCGCTTGTTATTTGTGTAAATACTGGGACAGACCAACACATCTGTATTCTAACAGTGCATGCATATCTCTTACCTACAAGGTCTGAACAAAGTCAAAAACATGCCTCGCTTAAGTACCTGGGAAGTGATAACATGCTGTGTGCCTTTGTTTCCCCTCCATTACATTTGCATCTTGGTGTGAGGCTCCAGATAGCTTCCATCCAGGATAGTCAAACATAAAGGAGGCCTGAATGCCCATTAACTTCAGCCTTTGTTATCAGCCTAGCTGGAGTCTGAAATTGGAAAGTCCCCTCACCGCCTGCACGTTGCTGCTCGGAAGGAAAGCACACAATCTGCAGGCGCTGCTGAATGTGTCCCATTGTCTAAAAATTACACCAGGAAAAGGAGCTCAGCATATTTCAGCGGGGCCCAACTTCTTGGAAGGGTGAGCTGCACCCACCCTATTAAAAAAGTGGATGGACGCCATCTATCCGCGTGTACCCTCGACTTGTGCCCTGAAGTGTTACTTTTGAATTGCAGATAATGGCATATCTCAGTGGTGATCACTCAACCTTCATAGCAATCCTTCTGGCTAGCTGTCCTCACTCTGGGTATAAGTTGCTGCAGTTCAGCTCATAAGCAATAGCGATTCCTGCATATTGTTCACTCTTTATTTTTCTATAAATGTTGTCTTTCGCTTTTTCTGTCTATACTGATTTTTTGTTAACTGTCTGTGTTTAACATGTAGCAAATTGTATGTGCTTTCATACCAATCAAAAAAACTAAAGATTGTCCCTGAAGAAATTATTTGAATGTCACTAAATATGTGTTGGCCATTTTCTGTTTAGGTTGATCAGCTGGAAGGCTTTGTTTCTGTTCTGGAAATACATCTGAGATGTACAGTGAATATTTGTCTCTAAGGAAATATTGAATACTTATTCTCCTTTAAAAAAATCATTGACATCCTGCTTTCCCGAAGACCTCAGACAAAGTCTGTTCCTGAAGACCTCAGATCAAGTGTGTTTTTGGTTAATAAGGCAGGTTCCTCACTCCCTCTCTTTCTCTTATTCCTTCTTTCCACTCTCCTGCTAGATTTACTACATTTGTACAGCCTTCCTGAAGTGCTATATAAGGAACCAATATAACATACACCATGTCTCTTGGTCTGTGTGTATCAGTAATTGAATGTTCAGTGGTCTGTGGACATGCATGCATGTGTGCCTGGCCTTTGCTCATGTTTGTTAGTAGGCGTTTTGTTGTTGTGTTCTTGAATGTCTTTGGATGTTTTGTTCTGTTTGCAAATTTTTAAGTTTGCACCAATGTTGCAGTTTCAATTGTTGTCAATATCTGGTACTACTATTACCCAGTTCACCCATACTCAAATTATCATCCACAGAAGGTTGAACAACAGAGTTGGCTTTGTCTGAAACGCAAGCCAATGACCTATATGTTACAGCAGTCTCAAGGGATCTCAAAAACATCTGTTTAGAGAAAGGAGAATAAAGACATGAGAGAGGCTGCTTTAGGGGGCTGTTCTGCCACCATATAATGTAAAGGATTAGAAAGCCCAGGTGCATTCTGTCCACTATTATGTATATCCTCAGTGATAACGTTGAACCTGTACAGCACAACACAGATGAATCCTTAGATTGCACTCCTACACTTGTATGAGGGAAATTAGTGTAGCACAGGTGTAGTCCCACCTTGCTGAATATCTTGGGACATGGTACACATTCATATTCAAGCTTTAGCACCACACACCGCTTCTCTAGTGGCTGGGACTTTACATCCATGTGCTCATGACCTTCAAGCTGAGCAATACTGATTGGAGGCATGAAGAATCATCCAGAGAATAAAGTTTTGCTTTAATTGATAGAAAGGACTAAAAAAGAACATGACCTAATACATAAACTGAATCCAGGCAGACACATGTAGATGCCCTGAAACCTGAATAGAGAGAATTCAGCTAGGTTCAAATGAAATGTCAGAAAAACTGCTGAATACCAATAGGGGCCTGAAAATAAATAGCATCCAAAAGTTTAGGAATATGTATAAGGTAGCAATTTGCTCATCCTATGAAGAATTTAAAGGATAGTGCACAGTTATGTAACTAGTGCCACTTTTTATTCTTTCTTGCTTCGATAATGTATAATGATGCACCAACTCCAAAGAGCATTTTAAAAAAGAGCAAACCTTCACATTGCTGTACATCAAGAAATATTGTGTTTATGCTGTGCTTATCATCGCTTTGGTACGCCTGTAAGGGAGCCAGGAATCACATCTACTAGGGCCTTCTTGGACACCAAATAGACATGCCTTCCCACGTGATCCATCTAGTTACAAGACTGCAAAAGACACCCTTCTCATGACACTAAGAATGGATAAGGACAAGGAGACGGAGAAAGACAGGGAAACATGGGGAGCAATAGACAGGAAAAGAGAGAGGGGGCAGGGACAAAAAAGAGACGAAAGTGAAAGATAGGGAGGAAAAAAGTCAGATAAAGACAGGGAGAGTTGAGAAAATAGAGATACAGAGAGAACAAGAGAAACAGAAAATTATAAAGACAGGGAGAGATCGAAAGATGAAGGAATATATGGCAAGACAGGGAAGAGTGAAAGCATGGAAAGGCAGAAAGATAATGAGGTGGAGAGATACCTCAGAAGAGGCGTAGAACAGCAGAGACAAAAAAATAAATAGAAAGACAAAGTGAGAGAAAGACTGTCAGCGAATGAAAAGAAGAGGCAGGGAAAGCCAAATAGGCAGTGATGAGGATCTGATGAGAGAGAGAGAGCACGATATAGGAAGGAGGAGCGGGTAGAGAGAAATACAGGAGACATAAAATTCAGAAAGACAGGGAGAGACATAGAGAGACAGGTTTAGACAGATGTGGCACGAGAAAGAAAGATGAGAAAGACAGAGAGAGACACAAAGGACAGAAGAGAAAGACCAGGAAAGGTATGGAAAGACAGGGCGAGACAAAAAGAAATGCATGGAGATACAGAGTGTGAGAGATAGTCAGTGAGAGAGCAAGATACAGAAAGGTAAAGACAAAGAAGGTCAGGGAGCGCTAACAACAGGGAGAGACCGAAGAAGAAACAGGAAGAGACATCAGTACCTGTTTCTATATTAATCTAGTTACCTAACAATCTATACTCCATCTACCTATCTCTATCTTTCACTATATGTCAGCATCTCCATCTTTGACTATATAACTGTTTCGGTGTTGGCTCCCGTATCTATATCTAGCTATCTGTCTACGTATTCACCTATCTATATGCTTGGGCGATGTTATTGCACGAAATGTAGTAGTATAAAAACCCATATTTCACGCAGGGAACCCTGAAATATGAGAAATATTTCAAGGTCCCTGGAGAAATACCGGTGTCATAGTCATAATGACAGCCCCAAATGATAGCAAGGTTATCTAAATTATGTAGCAATAAAGAGGAATTATGTTGCACATTTATGGTAGCAATATTTTCATCCTTTTGAGACAGAAATAATTTTTGTGAAATCCGCAAATCATGTAAAATAATATAGCAAATTATGTGGCAAATATAAAAAATCTACAATTATGTGGTAAACAGTGCAGCCACATAATCATGAAAATCTATTTGCCCTTCCCATTGCCCATTGTGTAATTAACACTTCATTCCTGAACTTTAAACCTAAAGATTTTAATTCTAATTAGTCTGCTGTTAGATGCACTTTGAATCATACAGATGTTTCAAACTAACTACCCAAAATAAACATGTAATTCAAAAAATTCAAAAGAGTTTACATGTGCAATCTGGTTATTTATTGCCATTGCGGGGTTCTGGTGACATTTGCAAGCTGTTTGGTCTTCAGCCTTGTGGTTTATGATATCACCAAAACTCTGCAATACTAATACTGGACCACATTATACATTTACCCCAAGGCTACAAGGTCTATGCACGACTAGCTGCTCCAGTCTAGGCTTTTTATTGCCTTCTGGTACTCCAAGTCTTGCTTATTCAATTATAAACGAGGACTACAAGTCCAAAAATGAAGAAAAAAAAACTTTATGTGGAGCACCTATTCATTCATTGACTCTGTAAACCTGGCAGCTATGCTACATGCAGAGCTGTTGCCTTTTGTTACCACAAAGCTGAGCATGTCAAACATTTGTGTCTGCCTTTTTAAGTAATCTCACAATGTTTTTAGGTCGAGCCTAGCGGCAGCGCGCATGCGCTGCCCGCTCTGCGAGGCATGCAGTAGTCGAGTATGCTGTGGAAGCCTCGCCTTCTCTCTACCCATATTTTTGATTGGCTGGTGTCATTGTGCTTGGTAAATTCTGGCTTCCAATTGATAATGAGGCTTGCTAGTCCCTCCTTGTTACCGCCCTGTTGCCATTTGTTACCTCCCATGAGGACTGGATCTTTTACTTGTGGCGTTACACGGTCTCCTTCATAAGTCGGTTAGCACTATTTTTTTTTTATTTGCAGCGCGGTCCATTTTCACTTCAGCCGCCGCGCTTGTTTATTTAATTAATTTGCACCGCGGGACGAAAGGGAACGTTTCTACTCACTAATCTAACAAGCATTTGCAATGCAATAGGTCTCGCATTTACGTGAGTTTGAGCTATTGACATTGCAAATAACAATGCCTTTTATTTTTGTTTTCGTTTTTAAAACATAAATAAAAGGCTTTGTCATTTACAATGCCAATAGCTTAAACTTGTGTAAATGCGAGACCTATTGCATTGCAAATGCTTGTTGTTTAATGCTGTGCTTACCAGGTATGATATTGTTGGTGAACATAGAAAATTGCAAGCACACAGATCAGATACTAAACTATTCCAGCCTCAGCAGATCCCCGTAGCCCAGGTTCACTTATATTCCCATATGTCTATGTTGAAATGAGCGATTTTACAGTCAAGCACAACATTTCCATTTAATTTTTACTGTCTGATTACCACAAAACAATAACAATAGCAATGCCTCTCAAGCTGTGTGATACCGTACTGCCATGTCAGTGACTCGTCTTTGTATTACTATGCTAACACTTACCGAATGTCCTGGCTTTTATGGTTTGAAAACCTGGCCATCCTTCACTTAGCAGAAATAACAAGGAGTCTAAGACCCACTCAGAGAGTCTAAACCAAGATTATGACAGGCAAACTCCCTAGACTTGTGCAGCCTCTCCTTCACCTGGTGCCCAGGCATCATCCAGTTGGATCGCTGGCACAACATTGTGGTAAAATATATCATTGAAAAAAATATTGTGTCAAAAGTATTGTTTACAACAATATCATGTTCTTATACTTAAAATGGTAAGTGCAAAAACATCAGAAAAAAATATCATTGACACTAATATCATCGACAAATATACAAAAATATAAATTTTTTATTAAATCTATATACAGTTTAAAATAATATATCTTTTATATTGTATTATATAACATTAATATAATGTAAATTAAATAAATTCCTCTAAATTTTAATAATATATATAAATATATACTTATATAAACACACATACACACACATATATATATATAAGTATGTGTGTTTATAAAGACATTCCCAACTATACCTCTCTGAATGGCCCGCACATTGCCGATGCAATGCAGGGGTGTGAGGAAGCCCCCTAATGTCACTACTAAATCCGTTGTGGTATACAGCAAAAAAGCAGTCACTCCAGATGTGCAGTTCCAAGATGATTTATTCCAAAACCTAATGTGTTTCATCCGTCCCTCAGCCTTAATCACGGGTCGGTTTCCAACACAAGGGGCATGTTTTTGAATAGTTAGAGTAATAGAAATCAATGATGCTGGTGTACAGTAGTGCTCGAATTGTGAAAAACGACACCACCATCTTGGAATGGTGCCTGATACATATCAAATGCACACACCACAAATCAGGTCCCTATGGAATTCAACCTTGATTAATCATAAATCAATGCAAATGCGAAACATAATAAATATCTGAAAACAAAATAATCACAGCATTTCAGTACATAAATGCAACAGGCATAGTAATAAACAATCCTTCTGATATGAGTTAGGTACGATTCAAGTTGGTGGTGTAGTTTTTTACAATTTGAGCACTGATGTACACTGACATCATTGATTTCTATTACAATAACTATTCAAAAGCATGGCTGCATGGCTCTTGTTTCTTGTTGTATACTGCGGTGGATTTAGTAATAAATATATATATATATATATTTCCATCGAAGAGTTCTCGTAAAGCCCCCAATTTCAAGAGCAGCTGCCCCATTGGAAAGTCGGGTTGAAGAAGTAGGCGGCACTCCACTCAGATCTCAGCAAATCCTTTATTTGTCTTTTTCCATAAAGCGCAATATATATATATATGCACAGGAACTTCGCCCAAACAATCCAAATAACGTGGAAAGACGAACACGGACCCAAACATCTTCGTGCAAAGTATTGATTTAATTGATATACCCAGCACTTCCGCCATGACGCGTTTCGGCCCTCGGGAGGCCTTGATCATATATATATATATCCGTTGCAAATCTCTTCACACAAGAGAAGAAGTGGGCACTCCAGGCAAGGTAATGATTTTCTGATATTTTATTCAAGCGGATCCATTCTCTGACGCGTTTCGGCTGATCCCAGCCTTTTTCAAAGTTACACTGGCCTCTGGTCCAAATCCGTTTTAAAGACACAGCAAATCATGGATATAGAAGACAAACCTCCTTTTACCATTATTCTTTCTTCATCTATTCTCCATGATTTTTTTTGTAAAACAAATTAATTGTCTCACATAAGTTACAATATATGTATTTTTTTACAATTTTAACATTTTTGGGTGTTTTAAAGGTTTTCTAAAACTCATTTACAGAAGAAGAGTCTCATACTCTAATCAATGTGCAATTCAATGTGTACGAAACTTCGATTCATCACCATATTACTTCCTCTTGCTTTCGGGCAACTCTATCTACCGCAAAGTAATTTAATAATCCTGGATCGCTCTCATGTTGATCATGAAAATGCATAGCCACTTAGTAAGTAAAATCATGGTTTCTAATCACTCGTTGGTGTTCCAAAATATGCTTCTTCAGCGGGAAAATGGTACTCCCTACATACATTAAAGGACAGGGACAGGATAACACATATACACAATGGTCTGTGTCACAGTTGTAAAACCCATTCACCCTTCTTTTTTGTCCATCTGAAGACTGAAACACCCAAACATTCTTAACCATTCCACAAGTTTTGCAGTGGTTGCATTTAAAAAATCCCTTTGGTGGAGGATAGCTAAGTGTCTGGCTTATGACTATTCGTAAAGTAGCTATGTGTCAAAGTATCCCCCAGAGTTCTACCTTTCCTATATGTCACCGGAGGTACTGATGGTAAATCTTTCCCTATTACTGTATCGCCCTTCGCTAGCTTCCAGTGCTTTCTCATTATTTGGTATACCTTGGGGGACATAGAGTTAAAACAAGTGATGAATCTAGTGATCGAATTCCCCTTATTCGATCTGGTATTCGGATAAAATAACTGATTCCTAGTGATATTCTTCGATTTCAGTTTTGCAGTATTTAATGTTTTCAAGCAATATCCTCTCCTTTGAAATCTCCCATTCATTTTCACCAATTGTTTATCAAATTCTTGCTCCTGACTACAAATCTTTTTTAATCTCAGTGTTTCGCCGTAAGGGATACTTTCTTTTAGATTTTTTGGGTGCTGACTTTTAAAGTGCAAGGTGCTATTGCCTGCTGTCATTTTTCGACTGTGGTATTCATTTTACCGTCCCTCACTTGTAACAAAATGTCTAAGAAGGTAATCTCACTGGAGCTCATGTGTGATGTAAAGTGCAGATTAAAGGTGTTATCATTGAGAATCCCTATATACTCTTCCGCCTTAGATTTGGACCCATTCCACAATAAAAATAGATTGTCAATGTAACGTGTCCAAATCAAAGTGTTCTGTACACATTCAGAGTTTTCATCAGACCAGGCTACCTGCTTCTCCCACCAGCCCATCACCAAACTGGCGAAGCTGGGGTCGAAGCAGGTCCCTACGGCAGTCCACCAATACCACCACCACCACCAATACCAGTACCACCAATACCAATACCACCACCTCCAATACCAATACGCAATGCCCTACTGCAAAGTCAAATTACTGAGAGGGCAAGAAATAGCCCCATCTCCTGCTCTTCCCCCTGAGCCGCGATAGTGTAATCACAGAGCGAAAGGTGTTGGAGTGCTTTGTCAGTATTTATAGCTCGGATCATATGTAACGCTCACTTCACACTTTGTGTCTGTGTAATTTACAACACTTACAAATCTTCTTGACTGCACTATTTATCACTACTTTGAAGACGTCTCAGGCCGGTCTCTTCCTCTGATATTTATTATCTACCAAGCAGTCGAGAAGACCCTTTATTGCAATGCAATAGGTCTCGCATTTGCGAGAGTTTAAGCTGTTAGTATTGTAAATGACAATGCCTTTTATTTATGTTTTAAAGCACAAAACATAAATAAAAGGCATTGTCATTTACAATGCCAATAGCTCAAACTTGCGTGAATGTGAGACCTATTGCTTTGGAAATGCTTGTTAAATTAGTGCTACTAAGAACCAAGGAAATCAAACATCTGTTCCGGAGTAGGCTTACCCAGACATGTTTTTATGCACCTTCATTTACTTCACACGCTATTTTGCTCAATCAGAATGACCTAGGTGTAAATGGTGTAGCAAATGTTACAAGTGTAAGAAAGTGCAGCAGAATTCTCCATTTTCAGTGGCGCATTTAGGGAGGAAAGACGTTTCAGAGAAGATCATTTTCCCTGAGGAGGAGGAAATAATCTATGTTTTTGAGCTGACAGTTTTCTAATCCTATAGCATAAGTGAGTACATTGAGGCTGCCCGTGGCTCACGCAGTGAGCCGCCTAAAAGGGCGGCCACCTTAGTGCCAGTTAGGCACACGGCCACCCCTCTAGTTAGGCACCGGCCGCGTCACTTCTGGTGTGCAGAGGGTAGGGGCGAGGTATTTATACCTGCCCCCGCCCATCTGGCACCCTCTTTGGCGATAGACACGCCGTCGTCCGGGGGTCGCGTCGTGCGCCTGGCAGGATTCTTCAGTTTAGCAAGAGAGTTGGCGGTGAGTCAGCCTGCCCCCCCTCCCCTTGACCATCTGGGGTCCCCCTGTCTCTCGCAGATAGGACACTTATACCCCCCCCCCACCAGGCCCTCTAACAACTATGCAGGCACAAGGGCCGCATGGGAGCGGCATCGTAGCCTGGGCCTGGGGCGGGTGAAATGGGGGTGGCCAGAAATGTGGGCATAATCACCATGCCGCTGGCATGTACACAGGCCGCGTGGAAGCGTCATTGTGGCTCTGGGTCTGGAGCGGGTTATATGGGGGGACAATTCAGACTCCTGCATATGATCTCCTGACACCCCTCCCCCTCCCTGGACAAGATTTGCTTTGAACACCATCGTAACATAACCTGGCGGTGTTGGACATCACCATTCAGCCTCAAATGCCCTGATTATGGTTTCCACAATATTTGGTTCAAAGAGATGAATCCTCAGCGTGTTGAGTTTGGTTGGGATATCCAAATATTAAACAATTTTTAAAAGATAGTCTGTTTTAGCAGCACTTTGTGATATGGCAGGCTATATTGGGTCATTTCAGATTCACACTACTGCTAGTTAGGGTATTTGCTGCCCTTTGCAGCTGGCTCCTGCAAACAAAATAACGATCTCTGAAGCAGATATATTATCTCGCCAGGATATATTTCACAATAGGCTAGTGTAGGCTAGAGCAATGTCAGTTAAATGTAAGTTGTGCATGACTTGTGATAGCTCTGCCCCAGCTCATATTGGAATCTGAGTTTCCTGATTGGCCATGGCTTCTGAATGGATGATATGGTTTAGGTAGTGGCAACCACTTATGTATCAGGAATAGAAAATGTCATGAAAGTTGGCTTAAGAACAACATGACTCAATGTCCTGTACAGTTGTGCAATATCTTCATGCACCAAATTCTTGTTTGTCATACCATATGTGAAAGAAGGGGAGAAGGGAGCTCAGCTAATGTTTGACTCTACCATCATCTTGGCCTCTCAGCAGTGACAGTGAACTAGTGTTGGTACCACCTTTCATATCAGCTCCTCATACTCAACACTGTGACTTCCCACAGGGGTCCATCATATCCTCTCTATTATTCAACAGCTACCTAGTCCCCTTTTCAAACCTAATTAAATAATTCAACCTCAGCTGTTACAGCCATGTAGATGACACCCAAATCATTTAAAAAAATGGATGGTCTGGAAGACCTCTTCAGCTTGATGACTGCCTTCAGGCCATAAACACATGGCTAATTAATAACCATATAAACCATAACAAGCTAATACCACATAGACAAAGCTTATGCCCTGCAGACACAAATTCCAGCCTACCGCCATATGGCCTAAGGAACATGAGACCCCTCCAACAACATGAAGAGAAGTAAGAAACCAAGTGGTAACCATAAATTCAGACCTTTATTTGATACCACATGTTAACAAGGTAAAGTCTCCACATAACTATATTGAAAATAGAAAAACAGAAGACAACAATAGCAAGCGAAAGCACTGTTTTTAATATTTAGTATCTGAAAATGTAAGTCTTAGGATTTAGCCATGCTGGCTAAAGCACAGTCGCACCCTCCATAATTCTTATTGGAAGTTCCTGCAGAGTGCGCTAGCTACACTCAGCCATGTCCTTGACATTCATGGAGGACATGCTGGTTAAAGTGTCCTACTTCACATAATAAACAAGGGAGAGCACGCTAGTCCAAAACCCCGCCATGTTCTCCCCACATAACTAAAAACAGAGAGGACGGGCGAGTGAAAGCACAACCGGGTCCTCCTCACAACTCACAGGGGAGAACACACTGGTGAAAAGTACGGCACGTTCCCCATCAATAAGCAAAAGCGTACGCTCTGGTTGAAGCACAGCTGCGCTTTAAGATATTGTAAACAAAGTGATGGAGGGCGCGCTGGTTAAAGTACAGCCACGTCCCTCGGTACAATCAATTAATGGAGAACACACCAAAAAAAACTCCCAGCCGCACCTTCTCTAGCTGCTGCCAGTGCAACTATTGCTTCAAAGACAGAAGAGGAGGTGATAGTCATCTCTGTCCTGTAAAAGGACAGTTACTCGACTGTTGATGTTCCCGTCACCCTCTAGGCCAGCAGTTGTTAACAGTCGCAGCTGCTCCCATGAACAGTAGTGGGGCGGGGAGGGCGGGAAGGGCAGGAAGTGGGGTAGAATATTTTATTTTTTTTAAATCCCTTACCTCTTCCGTCCTCTTCCTGGCTTCTGTTGGAACAGGTAGCAGGATAGGCTCTGCTAAGCCACTCACAATGCTGCTATGTAGCATTGTGATTGGTCTAAGTGCCGTTGTTCGGCGCTCCGATGGGGAATGGGAGCCTGGACATGTTCTCCACCCAGGCTGTAATCCAGCCTGGGTGGAGAACATGCAAAGTGCGCATGAATGTGTGGCCAGCCCCAGAACGCCGGCCAAACATTTATGCGCACTTACCACTCCTTCCCCCTACGCAGCCAAGCCCCGCCCCACAAAACTGCCCCAGCACAGAAAAATAAAATGATAATAGCACCGCATTATTTATTTTATTTATTTTTCCTTTTTGCCGTGCTGAAAGGCAGTGAGGCGACACTCCTTCGCCTTAGCGGAGGAGCCGCCCCTGGTTGTAACCTTTTGAACCCAGCCTGAGCAATGTTTGGTTTGAACCTCCAAGCAGTACACAAAATTACAGAATCAAGTACACAAAAATACAGAAATAAGCACACATCAAACAGATATATAAATTATGAAATATTTATATAACTCAAAACATTAAGCAATAACAATCGAAATTTAAATTTTAATGGAGAGAATGGAGTTTTTCATCATTTGTTTTTTTTTCTAAAAGATTAAGTGATATCCTAGACTATAGCATAGTACAGTTTTTTTTGTTCTTTTACCAAGTGTTTTAAAATTTTCAATTTACCCTTTTGCCTTTTTATGTATATGGGATTTTTCCCTCCACTGGCTTACAGTCAGAAAGAGGATTATTTTTAAGGCTCTTTGCATGTTTTTTTTTTAGCCCTGCATCCGAAAGGTTCCAGCCATCTTAACTCTCTTTTGCACTGGTCCACCCGAGGAGGCTTCTCAGATCCTTCTTCTGCAAACAGGTATTGGTTCCCAGATTTCAAAAGAGGAGGTCAGTCAAACGCAGTGGCTGCTGCCAAGCTGTGGTATACCCTGCCCGCCCATACTTTGGAAGTTGACTCACTTTCTGCGTTAAAAAAAAAGTCTGAAAACATGGCTTTTTTCTTCCCATTTCCCTTTGAACTTGGGGCAACGTTTGATTTCTGATTTGTTTAGGGTGCTTTCCGCTAATACTTTGACACCTAAAGATAAGCGCGCTTTATAAATTCTTTTCATTTCATATGGATTTTATTAATTTGCTAATATGTTTCATACAGTTGTGGGCCTCCTGAGTGAGCATCATCGTGGCCCCGGAAGTGGTCCATGGACCACAGGCTTAGAACTGTGGCATCGCACGGGGCCTTATGTTTTCCAGACTTGAATTGTTTTTTGACTGATCTCTTTCACACGCTTTGAGGTCAGAGAAAGGGGGTCAGCTCTTGACCAATGAATGAGCAGCTTTTCAGACATCAGAGGTGCAGTGGGCAGCGTAGGCCGCGTGCTCGTGGCTTCCTGTTCCTGCAGGGGCGGCGGTCAGGTGTTATTTCTGCGTGCTGTACTCTCAGCAAAAGGCTCTGCCCGGAAACCCCGAGTTATACATTCAACATGGAGGCCGAGGAAGGGTACACTGCCCTGTACTTCGAGGAGAGGAAGAGACCAAAGAATGAAGCTACGGGTGGGAACCGAGGTCAGACATTTCCCTTTTAGTACCTTTATCTTGTATGTACTACTAGCCAGTGCTTGCTGCTGGCATGTCTGTGACGCACATGTCTTCAGTTAGATTCCTGTCATGTCCTTTCTTAATTCCAAGGTCGACAATTTGAGGGTCTCTATAGTGAGAATTGGCACAAACCCTTATTTACAGCACTTAAAACCAGCGGATTCAATATATTAAGCAATATTATAATTATGGGGCAAGGAGGGTGGCGTGGAGCTAGTGGTACTGTGAAGAGAAACTCTTTGCAAATATTGGTTTGTTCCAGAGAACAAACCCTTACAAAAACAAGCATTTGCAATGCAAATAGATCGCAGCTTTAAAGGCAAATTCCGACTTATTGACTAATTGCATACTAGCTCAAGCGCACTTTATCATTGTGAAAAAGGTGTCCACATTGCTAATAATCACCAGTTTTTCACGCTGTTCTAGGCGGTATTACTCTCCAGATGTTGCAAGTCCACGCATTCTCGTGCACTGTAGCACCTAGGCAGATTCAATAATCTTCAAGGGGCTAGCATAAGTAGTGCATAGTTGGCAAAATGTCACCTTTGCAAACAATGACAGTGTGAAAACACATTTTTTGCATCAGTGCTTGATGACATTATAATTTGTCCACCAACTGGTCTTTACAAAGGTAATTTTCGCACTCTTTGGTTGTAATAAATATTTGTGCCGCAAATTTGCACTACAGCCTGCCCCAGGGCAAGAGCAATACCAGTGGTGCACAGGATAGCGCCTAAAAGTGGCTGTTCTAGAATATAACGATATGAACACACCAAATATCTCGGCAGATTAGAGTTTCCTTGTCTGATTTTTCAGCAACTGCTCTAGTTAGTGTCTGTTCACCATCCTTCGAAAAGCAATACGTAGGTCAGCAGAAATCACTGTTCTTTACAGAAAATATCACAGTTCAACTTTAAACCTAAATCTGAGCACAGAATACATTTTCGTTGCCAGTTACACATGCTCTCCTGTACTTAAACACTGTACTGATGTTCAAATTATTATTTAATGGGCAGAGTACACATACACTTTTAGACAAGTAATCCAGGCTTCTGCTTTTTCAAAAAGTTACAATTTAAAGTCTAATGTCAAAAAGATCTGTGCGTACTGCTTATTTGTCAAAGGGAACCTTGGACTAAACAATGTACATCAAATCACAGATTTGTACCAGGGAAAACACATAAAATTACCCACAAAGCAGCTTGTCTCCTATTTAGTTATTCTTTACAAAAAAAAACCTGTGCAATCATATGAATGTACGCATGCATGATCACGCATGCTTACGTATGTGCCATGACACTAAGCGGCCCCTGGATTCTGATGTGAGACATATGTCCAATATGAACAATATAACTTAAGGCTCCCTGTATTCCATTTTTAGGTCTCGCCTAGCGATGCAGCGCAAAGCGCTGCTCGCTATGCGAGATCTATTGTTGTCGACTTGGGTTTGGAAGGGGGACAGGAGATGTGCACTTGCCCGGACAGGCGATGTGCACGCTCACGGCGTCTGTTTAAGCTTCAGCCCAGACAGCCGATGTGCACGCGTACGGCTCGCGGCGTTATTACAGCACCTGCTCGCACCATACGCGTGCACATCTCCTGTCCAGGCGCGGCATGCTTACGTCAGCACGCGTATGGCTCGTCTCCCTCAACGCGCGCATGGTGTGCTTTTGCTTTCCCTCCCTACGGCGTTTCAGCACACGACCCGTGATCAGACACACAGCGCCTCTGTGGGACCGCAAAACACTATGTAAGAGCACACACCGTCACCGGACACACTGGTAGTGTAACGGTAAGTGTCTGCGTGTGAGAGGAGACACTGGCTGCGTGTGAGGAACTTGTCTCTGGGTGCGCTGCCGACGGAGCCCGCGAGTCTGGTTTTTCATTCCACTTAAAGCCCTGTCCTTAACCCCATTCATATTTGTTCCTCTACCACTGTGTCTCTCCTCCCGCTCTGACCGTGACTGACCTGAGACGTTGACGTAGTTGTTGGGGCGAGGTGATTTAGTTATGACCCTGGATGAGGAGCATCGGTTTGTGCGGGATCTGTAGCAGCGCAGGCTTGAATTCATTTTTGGAGGACTTCTTGTTTGTTCTGGGTGATTAGAATTCAAACTTGTGACTAACAAACTGCGCACAGGTTTTCTCAGCCAATGCCGCAGTGACCCGCTGAGCTACCTTCCCGCTTCCTCCAGAGGTTTGTTCTCACCGTGAAGTCGGGGCTCCGGTCCTCCTCCGCGGGCTCCCTCCAGGCCTGGGAGCCCCGGCCTGGATGCTGCAGCCCCTGGTAGCGGGGGGCTGGCAGAGCCCCCGATGCAGAACTTGTCCTTGTGCTTCTCCAGCAGGGGGAGGGAGCGGAAGGCCATCTTACACTTCTGGCAGCGGTAGACCCCCAGCTCGTCCATGCTGCCCCCGGACAGGGTCAGGGGAGGGACGGGGGACGGTCAGGGCGGGGGCGCTATCTGTGCTCTGGGAGCTTCCTGGGGGCTGAGGTCGAAGTCGAGGTGGTCGGTTGTTCTCGAAAGGGGCCCTGTCTCTTCTCAGGGCCTCTGTCCTCTCTTGGTGTGCTGCCTCATCGTGTGCTCTCGAGGCTGTCTCCTCTTTCAGCTCTCTGTTTCCTCTCAGGGGCTCTGTCTCTTCTGTCTGTCCTCTCAGGGGCCCGGCTCTTTGGAGGCTCTGTCTCTGGGAGTGAGCACTGCGCGGCCCCTCTCTGTCCTCTCTTGGTGCGCTGCCTCCTCGTGTGCTCTCTGGGCTGTCTCCTCTTTCAGTTGTCTGCTTCCTATCAGGGGCTGTCTCCTATCTGAGCTCCTCGGCCCCTCTCTGTCCTCTCAGGAGTTCTGTGCCCTCTGTCTGTGCTCCCTCTCCTCTGAGGGATCTGTCATCTCTTCCGGAACCTTCTCTCCATAGGGGCTCTGTCTCTAATCTCTCTCCTCTCAGGGGCACTCTCTCTGCTCCCTCTCCACTGGGAGGCTCTGTCTCGTCTGGGAGTGCGCACTGCGCGGCCCCCTCTCTGTCCTTTCAGGAGCCGTGTCCCCTCTGAATGTCCCTCTCCTCCCAGGAGATCTGTCTCTGTGTTCTTTCTCCCCCGGGAAGCTCTGTCTCTCTGCCCTCTCTCCACTCAGAATCTCTGTCTGTGCTCTCTCCTCCAAAACACACAGACCGGAGACAGCTCAAACTCGCGTCAATGCGAGACCTATTTGCAATGCAATAGGTCTCGCATTGACGCGAGTTTAAGCTATTGACATTGCAAATAACAATGCCTTTTATTTTTGTTTTCTTTTTAAAAACATAAATAAAAGGCATTGTTATTTACAATGCCAATAGCTTAAACTCGTGTAACTGCGAGACCTATTGCATTGCAAATGCTTGTTACTTATTTTAACAGATAAATAGAGACATAAATCAATTGAAATTCCTGCCTGTATTTATTTGTAAAGGTGAATAAAAGCAGAAATTAGGTTGTTTTTTGAGAGATTCTAAATGCTGTCAGACACAGCTGCCAGACCAATAGCTGTGCGGATAGGCAGGTAAAGGAGTTAAAAAAAGAGAAATTTTAGTAATGAGGCTTAAACAAGGTTGTGCAGCCTTTCATAGCAGTGTATTGATTTATCATCTATGGATGTTCATATTTATAAAACGTGTCAGTCGTCCAAGTAGAAGTACACATTTTTATATTAAATAGATATGGAAATATACTAGTTTCAGCTTCATTTTTCACAAAACCCAAGACTCATATGGAGAAACACAGATAAAACTAGCAAAAAATAAATATGGATGAATGCGGACGGAAACGTGAAAAAAATCAGTACCATAAAACTGGAATCCGTAGATATGATGCATGACTGCATCCTTTACAAACGCTTCACAATGGACATTAATTACTTTAAACATTTGTCCAGATTAGAATACAGCGTAACGTGCAGGTTTTGCATACCAAGAATTGAAATAAAAGGCATCGACGTTTCGACGTTATATTGCACATACAGTGAATTTGTGTCTTTCCACTTGTTTCACTGCCTCCGAGCATTAATGCGCCTTACACTTGCATATGGTACACCTGTTGTACTTTTGTGTGTTCGATGAAAAACAAAAACATAGGTTACACTGGACATAAAGGGAACTTGTGGTGTTTAGTTAATAATCACTGCAGGTGAATTCGTAGTTTGTGTTAACAAAATGTTTAAGGTATTCAATAGGACTGACCCCACAGAACCATTATTCTTTCTTAGTATCAGTCTCTGCAAGCAGCCGTCTACCCTGCAGCCCATCAGGAAAATGCTGGAGGCAGAATGGACCGTCCAGCCCTCAATGCACCATGTAATTTCTTTTATCTCTCCTTGATAGGGCCTCAGTGGCTGTAAAAGTGAGAAACTCTGCATGGCATTCAGTAGGGCAATCTTGGAAAGTGTTGTACTCTTGGATTCCCAAGCCAATGATGCCATTCGACAGATGCCATAGGTCTGATCTGTTACTATGAAAAGTTACGTCAAAAGCAGAAGGCCTGACTTATTTATCTTGAAAAGCACAGGCTAAAGTCAACAGAGCTGCAAGGGTATATTGTTATTACAATCCGTACACAGGTATTTTGTTACAGAGAATCTCACAGATTTCACAAGTGCGCAAGGATTTTGCTGTTGGTCACACTCTCTGACTTTCCCTTGAGATACAAGACTGTACAGTGGACCTCCCATTTAGGAGGGATTGTATGTTATTTTACCTACTGTAATTTTGATCCAATGTGTAATGCTATGACTGTAGGCTTGTGGGAAAGCATGAATTCAAAACAGTGCACCTGAGTAGGGTATGTGGACAAGCTAACATTAAAGGCTATAAGCGTGAATGGTTCATTGTGGAAAATGTAAGTCAGATGCCATGGTCTGTTTATTATGAAAAGTTACAACAGAGGCTGTAGGACTGCCCTATTTATAGGGACACTACATTTTAAAAGCAATATCCCTTTAACGGTGAATAGTTATTGTACAGTGGTAAAGTCTGTAAACAGCTAGTCTTACACAGAATTTCACAGATTAGCACAATAGACAAGGATTTTAGTTATGGCTACACTCTCCGCCAAACTCGTGGGTAGAGGATTTGTACTGTGAATAGCCTAGATCCATTTAGGTGGGGTGTGTTTTAGCTTGTCAACTATAATCTTGTACAAGATTATAATCTTGTGACTGAATGCCAATGGTTGTGTTATGGGAAAGCTTACATTCAACGCCATAGGCCTGAGATGGTTAGTGTGACAAGCCAATGATAAAGGCTATAGGCCTGACTGGTTCATTGCATAAAGTTAAGTCAGTCTCCATGGTTCTATCTCTTTATGTTGAGCAGTTACCACACGGCAATAGAGGTGTCCTATTTATAGTGGAAACCCCAAATTAAAGCCAATAGGCCTTTAGGGGTGGATTGTTAATATGCTGTGTTAAAGCCTGCAAAGAGGTATTTTGTTACAAAGAATCTCACAGATTACCCCACTAGATGGGTTTTGGTGTTGGTTCCTCCCTCTGGCAAACAATGAGGGTAGGAGAATTGCATCATAATAACCTTGCTAGCCTCTCCTGTTGCGTGCATCGTTGCCTTGTGCGGAAGCTTATGCTCAGTACCGTAGGCCTGAGCTGGTTATTTTAATAAACCAATCAAAATAAAACTTGTCAGATGCCATAGGTTTGATCTTTTTTTGTGTGTGAAGTTAAGAAAAAAGGAAAGCCTGTAAATGTGCATTTTGTTCATTGCCATGTGACAGATTACTATAGAAGGCCAAGGTGTTTGCATTTATGAGCTCCCCTATTACCTTCCTTTGATAAGCCATGGGAGTAGATTTTATTCTGAGAATCCTTGATAGGCCTTTTAGGAGGGGTTGCAAACTGTTTTGCCAACTGCAATTTTATACATGTTTTAATTTTATGTGCGCATCAGGCACTGTTTAGATCTGTCCTTACAGCTTTAGTTCTATCTGTCTGCCTGTAATAAAACCATCATGAATATACATGCATACATATACATACATGCAGGAGCTCTGGGCCTTCCCTCTGCAGCTGTTGTCCTGTCTGCATGTTATTCACATTTTGTTTCCACCCATGACAACACATAACATGGGGAAATGGGTCAGCCCACTTAAGCCACTTGCCTTATTGCCTGTTGAGTGACAGCATTTTGTCTGTTCACATGTGCACATGCACCTGAAACTGGGTGGGCATCAGTGCAATGGCTTGTGTGCCAGGCACTATAGTTTTATTTTCTCTTATCACAGGTCCCTTTTTCATTCTCTTTTTTAAATGATTTAATTATTTAATTATGGAGCACCTGGCACCCTAGACAGTGATACTGGGCCACTCATTTACTGCTCATTTCACCTGCAGTGCACTACATCCTGTGCGGCCACCGCTTCTAAACCAGGCAGCCATTTTGAAGGCTGTTGTCCAAAGTGTATCAATGTTTTATTATTCCAGAACGACAACCTGATGTTAAATTCAAGCAGAGAGCTAAATGGGAAGGTAAAAACTTCTCCCAGTTAAGGGCATCATTCCAACTCCCCCACAAATACCAATGTAGACATCTATAAAAGTTTGCATCGAATCAGGTTTCCAATGTGTGCTGGAATTCCGGCATTGTCATTTTTTACCTGTAAGAATTAGACCAGGTAAACAATTTGGACATTTTTGTGAGCAAAACCATATATTCCACCGTTCTGCATCTTGAAATTGAAGTCTGCGTATGGTAAAGCCATTGTATCTCCCATCTTGAGGTAAGTTACCTCATCACATGATTAATACCGCACCCACAGATATTTATCAGGTATGTGCTGTTACTACCAATCGGCTTGGTATCACCTGAATTTTTGCTTTTTTTCTCACAAGACCTTTTTGACTCGCTTTGCTGGACAACTGCGAAACAACCTTCCTACTTCCCTATATTCCCCTTGATGAAATCCTGATACTGCAACAGAGTTTTGATGCAAACATGGTGTAATTACATGATGTGGCATAAAGGCATAATATTTGGAATTTTGCATAACAAGCGTAATGCGAAATTCCTGGATTTGATATTCAACTGCAAATGCCTATCTTTTAAGATAAGGTCTTAGAATGCAATTAGGGATGTGGTTGCCATATAAATCTGTAGTGTTTCAACTGTTTGTTGTATGGGTAAATGTGCTTTAACTATAGCTCTTGATCAGCATAAGGTAAGAAGGTCATTGGCATGACTTTCCTTATTAAATATTTAGTCACAACAGATATCTCAAATGTTAGTTTCACTCAATATGCAGTCATTAATGTATTTTAAAAAATAGGGCCTATTTCACCAGGCCAGCTTCAATGGAGTCCATGTTTTCAGCTACCATGCTTGGTCAGTTCATTGCTCTGCTGGCAGTACAAATCACACCAAACAGTAGGCCCATACTGAGGGATTAGCCTTCTCTTGACAGAGGGCAAAATTGAGGTGACATTTCCAGAACTTATTAACTTAATCTCCTTGACAATCATTGACAGAATGCTCTTTCAGGGTACAAAGTGAGGGCAAGAAAGACTTTTGCTTCATAGGACTTCTTGCTCACATTTTAAAGAACCCCACATGGGGTTCTTTAAGATTTGAGGAGAAGAAACCAGACCTGGTTGGGCAGAGCCTGGCTAAGAGAGAGGGTTATGTCCAAATGTCTTGTCAAGCCACAATCTTTGCTCATCCCAGAATGCTGTGCAGGGAGAAGGCTTAGTAGACATTGCGCGGTTCCTTGAAAGTGCAAGTTAGGAGTGGAGTGGAGATATTGAATCTCTGGATAAGGTAGAGCCTCCCAAAGTCTAGAATTATTCACCTCTATTTCTAAACCCCTGCACAAAGTAGAACATTTGAGAAAAAGAGGAATAAAAGAAGTGAGATGGCCCAACTTGCTCTTGAACCTCTTTCTGGAGTATGGGGGACCCACCCTTGACTTGCATCCTTGGACTTTTACTAGGCTGTGTCTTCAGCGTGAGGGGCATTGCCTCCCTCTTGGGGCCAGTAGAGGGACAGTATAGGGTGTGCCTACTCAGGAAACTGAAAGAAGGTGTCACCTTGGATTTCTGTGAATTGGTCCTGGTTGTGTGTGCCAAGGACTGGATAACACCTGCTCCTGCTGAACATGCAAACACTCTGCAAATTGCTTCAGGTCTTTGCTGACAGGGTAGTACAGGCAGGGAGAGTGGTGTGCTTTAAGGACAGTGGGTTTCTGCTGCAGGAAGACCCCAGGCCCGGAGATTACTGAGGGCTGGATAGGAGGGCAGGTACAAGTCTAACCACTGACTGATAATTGAAAAGGAAGCAGCAGTATTAAGGGCTGTAACAACATCAAGGAATGAATAAGAAATTCACAGAAAAAGTTTAGGAGCCAGGATCCCCCACTAGAGTACTTCTAGTGGCTGGAGCATGCTACCAGGAACGCAACAAAGAAAATTGCAATGAAATTGGCCCAACACGGTAGGAGTCATCTTAAAGAACAACCAGTGCTTGTGAGCAGCCTCCTGTGCATTGCAGCAGATACCCAGGGGAGAGGGTGGGCACCACCACACATGATCAATGTCAACTGAGATCAGCAAAAATGCACTCTAGGGAGACTATATGCAGTTGAATCCCACCTAGTTACCAGTAACGCTCATTTGCTCTATTTAGATGTAGCCCAATGAGAAGTGGGGATCTCCAGTCACAAATTTCTGGCCCACAATACCCATTACCTGTTTGGTCTTTGAGGAGCGTGGAGCTCATAAGAACTCCAGCATTATCAGCACATTTCCCACCCGCTCCCATGCACGGTTTAGGAGTAAAATTTTGGGGGCAAAAGGTAGCTATGGTCCCCCACCTAATGCCTAGCAGAAAAATGGCACTGGGTGGGGCCACACGATCCCACAGACAATTGTATGGTCCCTGAGCCAGGATTATGCTTGACCAACAGGGAGATCAAAGAGAAATAAAAAAAGAAAATAGTAAGTATTTACCAGCTGCAGCAAAGGGCTGGAAAGAGAGAGTCCTCAGGCTGAAGGTCAACCTCAGAGCTCGCTGGGGCATTCATTTCCATCTTTTTCTGTGGTGCCCCAGAAGGAGCAGGGGCATCACAACATACGGTATTGGTTATGGGTTTCTGCAAGCAGTAATGTACCCCCCTCAGTTCCCCCCATGAGCAGGGAGATGATGGTACCCTTGATCTCTCAGGGCCTTGCATTGACACCAGCAGAGGTTTAAAGTGTTCTAAACGCTCCTTGGCGCACTTCATGGTGTGCTTTGGGAGTCATTGTCGTGAGTCCTGAGACAGTTTTTCTGTTGAAAGTCTGGTAAAGCTAAGAAGTACGATATTTCAAGAGCGAAAGGTGAAAAATGCTTACATCTTTGAAGCTATCTTGAAATATATATTTTTTCATTGTTAAATGCATTTTGGTCATCCTGTGCGAACAAGTAGGCCTGGCTTCTAAATTTTGTAAGGCAATTTATTTGCCATAGCCATATAATGGAGTATTGCGGTTTTAGGGGTTAGGGTCTGCTTGTGGGCAAACTTTATAGATGCCTCAAACAGACAAGCTCTAGTCTACATTGAGAGGCTTAGTTCACTTCTGTGTCTTTTCTTTAGACCACACCACCTAAGGTTTGTGAGGTCCTTTAGAGGGTGCTCGCATTGGGTTTTACCAACTGCATTTTGGACAAGTATTTAATCCAGTTCTTCCAGACTCTCCCACCTCCAGTGACAGCCATTTACTCACTGAAAACGTGTGGAATATCTCTTTGGGAAGAAGAAGAAGCCTTGCTCTGCCAGCAGGTCTCTGGCAGGAATACAGATAAGAGTTAAGCACAGGCTAGCGACCCATCGTTATCTTGGAATGTGGAAGATGGTCCTTACAACGACCACAACTGGGACCCTGATATTGAGCATGTTGATGTTTTACTGAGAATTGGTGTAAGAAATGCTACAAATGCTACATATGGAGAGGGTGTTGTCTGTCAGACAGGCTGCCTCCACCAGCGGCGTCACTAGGGTTGATGTCACCCAGTGCGGTAACTTACCCCATGACACCATCACATGGGGTGACACCTTTCCCAAATGAGACTATTTAGTAAATAGTCTCATTTGGGAAAGGTGTCACCCCATGTGATGGTGTCACCAGGTGCGGTCCGCACCCCCGCACCTCCCTAGTGACGCCACTGGCCTCCACTCATCACTGAAGAGAACCTAGGCTTGGAACCAGGGTTGGTTGGATACAGCAGTTTCCTGGGGAGCATTCTGAACTCCTCACACTGTCACTGTGTCCTTCCATTTTAAAAGACCCCCAGGGCAGAGTTTCTGAGATTGATTGTAGTAAAAAAGGCAGAGGCTGCTGCAAAAGAAGGCTGAGTAAAAATGCGAGAACAATTTAGGATAGGTTGATGAGTTGTGAAAAATCACTAGCTGGCAGTTACTTTAAGAAAGTTTTGCTACCACTATCGCCTTGGAAAAAATGCACTCAGAGAAGATACAAAGGAGAATGACCTGCTATCTGTATTGTCCAGAAGAAGACGTGAGCCCTTCCTTGCCCCCTCCACACAGGCAGAGAAATGCTTCGCAGGGGTCAGACCACCTGGTTATATTGTTGAAGAACCAGCTGATGAGGGATGGACTGTGGCTAAACTCTGGATCGATAGGATGGTTGTTGCTTCCTTTCCACTGCTGTCTGTTTCCTGGCATCCTGGAAGCTGCCTTTGCATCTTTAGAGGTTTAGAGTTGCTGCGAAAGAAGAAGGTCAGTCCCATGGTGTTTTTGGCTTTGAGAAAATTTGATTTCCAGTGACTATGATGAGATAATGAGGTTACTAGTAAAAGAGGTGATCTCAGCATGCAAGATTTCATGGTTTGTCCCTTATGAGCTTTTGACAGTGATTTTCGAGAATAATATGAGATCACAACAATTAGGTGGATCTCCTCCTGGCTACAGATCTCCCCTATTCCCTTCCTGAGTCGAACTGCAAAGAAGGAACTAAGTTTGATGAAGAAATTGAGAGTGAGAAAAAACAGCAAGGTGATGTGAGCAAGGAGAGGATACCCAAACTCAGGGACTCAGGACCATTACGATGGCGTAACGATCGCCACCGCCGAGCCGGCGTTGGCGAGCTTTACGCCATCGTAACATGAAATACCCGCCGCCATATTATGATGGCGGTGAGTATCGCGCCGGACGCAAAGCCCGTCCGCCGCTTTTTCCGCCGGTCTGCAATCATTACGATTGCCGGCCGGGCGGAGCTGGGCCAGTAATATGGAGGCGGTGCCTAGCAGGCACCGCCAGCCATATTATGATGCGGGTGGTCAAGGGCCTTTCCATGGCGGGAAAGGCTGGCGGGGATTGGCTTTGGGAGCCCGTTGCAGGCCCCCGGTGGGGTAGGGGGTTGGGGGGTGCACTTGGGGGGGACCCATGGTACCCCCCTGCAGTTCCCTGCACCAAGTGGCAGGCACCGTGTGGTGCCTCCCACGTGGTGCAGGGAAATGCCGTGCATGCCCTTTTACCATTGCGGACGGTGCTGCAGCCATCAGCACCGTCCGCAATGGTGAAAGGCCAGGATGCGCCCGGCAGTATGGCGGGCTCATCCTAATTGGGCCGGTGGAACCACAGCACGTCTGGCGGTTGGTCCCATCACCGTTATGGTGGCGGGCGGACTGATGTCCGCCCGCCATCATAATGAGCCCCTCAGTTCTTCATAAGTACCCCAAAAATAATATAAGTGCCTTTGTGTAGCCCTTGCTTGCTAAAGCATACTCCCTTACCACAATGCAGGATTTTGAGCACATAAATATGTTCAAAGTTAAAGTTTTTTTCCAGGGTGACGAACTAGCCTTACTCGATGCCCTCTCCATTGCTGATGGCCTAAACTCATGTTTAGGTTCCTAGTCAGCCACAATTATAGACATGTTGCAATTTCATGGCACTGATTGACTTCAAACTGTCAAAATTAATAGTCTAATTCCCCTCGTCTGATTTGGACAATTTACTGTATTTCTTTTTCTTCTCTTTCCTACAAAATTTGTTTGGGAATTTTATTGTTATGTTTTGTTGACTTTAATGTTATTGTGAAAATGGTTAAATACTTTACACCCATTTCTCTTGTGAACAGCCTATTAATTTGTACCATTTCGAGCAGAGGTTTTATCGAATAAGGCACTGGATAGTCCTGGTTTTATGCAGTCTTTCCCTCAAACTAATAATCCTGAATCTCATAAGACTGATGAAGAGTTCTGATAAGGTGTCACTACTTCATTGCTACAGGAAAGATCCTCTCACACATGATAATTAATGCTGAACTGAGCATGCACACAAAGAGTAATATTCATGACTGAAATGTTACCCCACCAAATATATAGAACTCAGAATGAGCCACTATTCATAATCTGCTGATACACAGAACCTTAATGTAAATTAGCACCATGGGTGCAGTTTGTTTAGTCTGGCATCATGGGCTATATCATGAATGTGTGTGCTCACTCATGCTACTGCTAAAAACCTGTTTTAAGTGTTCACATTGTCTAACGTGCAAACATTTTACTCAGAATTTCTCTGATTAGTGCATGAGCTGCAGACAGTAAGGTATAGAAAGCTTATATAATTTACTAAGTTAGCCCATACCCAAACGTGTCCAAGCCTGTCACTCATGAGCTTTAAGTATAAGATCCCTTTTCAGGAATTTTTTTATGTGCATGTTGTGAATCCAGCTAAAAAAGGAAAACTAGATCCGAGAGTAGATACACTTCAGCCCCAGACATGGACTGTGGTATCAAGAGGAAGCTGGTACAGCTGAAACATTTGCAGGTATGCTGTCTCACGGGCTCAAGAAGAGATGCAGCTTAATAATTTGTCAAAGGAGGGAAAACATGAAAGACTTGGCCTCTGATGGTGGGCTGGCACACTAGGAAAGAGGAGTGGGTCCTATGGGCATAGATCAACTACAGTGTCACAGATTGAGAGGGGCAGATTGTAGTCTGATGCAGGAAATGTTT